>OY744477.1:5938024-6670524 GCA_963556175.1 Tipula confusa | reverse complement strand
TAGTATTAATTTGACATCATACTCAACCAGCCGATTAAACGGAAGATGCAAATGATTTTTGTGTTCTTCGTCTAATTTGCTAAAAACCGATATGTCGTCAATGGATAAACAAATGAATTTTTTAATCCAAAGAGCCGTTAAGGAACGCGTTAAATCATATGTAAATTCCGTTTCAGCTCTTTTGTATTTACCATCAAACAATCGGCGTGGTCTTTCAAATGCTAATTTTCCTTTTGTGCGAATAAAGTAAACCACATCGAACTTAACGGTTTCTATGTAATTTTTTTAACGAATCTATGTAATCAGTGTGAAAGGTAAAGATAGATACTCTGATAATAATAAGGCTTTTAGAGGCCAATACTGGCCCGTACTGAGTTAACAGGAAATTCATCAGTAATTGTTACTGGTGATAATTTCAGTGCTGGTGTATCCACATATGGATGTCCTTATGAAGCCACATTTAGATTGGTATCGACTAAATGTTTTGGTTTCAAATCGATGAAACCAACTTTTAGAGTAGTAATATATAGGTTAAATTTTGATGGCATCTTTGAAGTTCTTTAGACGTTGAACGGGTTATATTCACTAGCTCTCACTAGCTACATATATAGTTTCGGATAGCGCCTGTTATGTTTGTTTTTTATTCAGTTTGCGATATGAGTATTCGGTCACTACACTTTCTTGATTAGTTCTCTTCCGGCAGTGGTTTATAATATTACATTTATGATATTGTCCTCTGGTAGTGTACAAAAACTCTCTCTCTGGTAAAGTGTGTTGGTTCCATACAATTTTGTGGACTTTTATTTGTTTTGTATTTACGCGGTTTAAAAACACCAACAAACTTTCATGACATTATTGTTACCTCATTCAAATGTACTTTGCACCAAATATTACACATAATCCCCGCGAAAGGTTTCCTTTCAATACAAATTTTAATAACTCAAAAATATTTGTTAATTTGATTGTTACACTATAGATGTTTAGCAGGATGGTTTGGATCATCTTCTTTAATTATTAGGCGAGTATCCTTGGTTCCTTGTTTGATGAGACCATTTTTGTACGTGGCACCCTTTCATCGGCAATAAATGCAACTGTCGTTTCTATACACAAGATCCATTGTGAGCCAATCATGCGTATCATTTTTAACCAACACGATTTCATTTTGCTTGATATTCGGTTTCTGATGGGCCCATTCAGAAAGTTGTTGCAGTGTATTCAAGTTCAAAACGTCTCTATTAATTTAAGCGATTTGTTAATGTATGAGTAATATCTCATTAAGACAAGACGAATATCGATATTACTAGGGTAGTCTTATATCAACGTGGACTCGAAATAGAGTTTAAAAACAGTAGTTAATCTCAAAATTAGTTCCATAATTATTTTACTATCATTTCAAACAATTTTAGCAAGCCACGTCCGCTGCATAACTATTTTTGCAACGACTATGACTGAATAAATTAAGCCGACAGTTAACTTCGCTTGGTTGTTGAACATTCATTATCAACATTCAATATAAATGATGAAATTGAACTAATCGGTTTTTGTAGCCAGATATGGTCCTGATAAAGTGCCATAGATCACGGTTAGCAGTTCATATTCACGAATTGGATTATTTGAATTTTTCCACCACACAGTTTTTTGAAGTCGAGTATCTTCTTTATTAATCAAAAAAGGACAATACATCTTTATAACATCATATATTAAAGAATATCTAGTGAAAAGATCACTTTGGACAATGGGTTCTGCCATGAGTACATCAGACGCATCAAATAACATACATAGATTTTCATACTATCTGATAAACTTTCTCACATATATATGACTCGATAACCCAGAGTTTGTCGATATAAATCATCTACTTTGGTATCATCAATGAAATGGTTGGATTATCAATAATCGGATCTGTAAATGACCATCAAAACTCCGTTTTCTGGTTTTTTAATATCTAAATTGAAACTATCTCGGACACACTTTTGCAAACTTTACTATATTTACATCCAAACTTATTGCAATAAATGCTCATATATCTGCCGTACAAGTATTTGGGGTCATATGCACAGAAGTCATATTATACCTTTGACCAAGAATTACGGCTTCTACTGCACAATGGATCGGTTTTCCAATATACAATCGTCTACAATAGTTCTAATAGCGATAAGGGCGAATTATTATTTTTATAAATTCCGACACCTCCAGCTTGTTTCCAGCACAATGGAAACCATTCTGTACAACGATGTTCGCATCGTTTTGTTAGCGTACTCAAGGGTGTTGATTTCATTCGCATGTTAAAAACATAATTGGTTTGCCTAACTGCCGCATCATAGCAAACAAACTTCGATTACGCTTACTCCAATATTGCGCCGAATTTGGTTTACTTTTAATAAATTATAAATTTCAATCAATACTGGGGTCTATATGATCTTTATCCTTTATCCATTTTCTGGTGGTATTTTTCATATCAGAGGATCGAAATACTAAATATAATCCTTCACTCAGTCGAAGATATGGCAATCATAAAAGGTGTGAATTGTCTCGGATGAAATGTTTTGGTTAAAAATACGAGGATATTCTATAATTACATGTCAGGAAACTCTTCGGCATACGGATCGTGTAATAGACTTAAAGATTTTCCTCGTTGCCCCGAAACTAAATTTAAGTTTTTGTCTTCGATCCATTATAGCGTATATATGTTGCTGCATGAACCAATTGTCTTGTGCGTCACAAAGATAATTTAACCAGTTTTTTACAGTATTTTTACTTCCTCCTTCCAATTTGAGGATTATTCAAAACATGTCGTTTTATATGCACATTAATTGTAAAATCGTTATCCATTTTTCGCGGTAGTGTATTTACCATAATAGTATTCACATTATCAGGAACATTTATAACTTGACCAACGATTTTATAAGTTCCTTGTTGATACCACAACCGTCTAATCTGCAGAAATGATTACCTGGGTAAAACTACCCTCTGGGCAATAACATCCAAGCCGGTTAACTGCGATGAGTCTTCCGGATATTGAAATTCCTTAGAAGCAGACATCATTGACATTTTATTATTATCGATCGAAGATTTGCAAGTTCTAGGTTTATACCATCACACATTGTATAGGACATTCCTTTTGGATTAAACCATAACTATTGGACGGAACGCAAGACAAATCATTTTTGGGAAGAGTAACCGCAACAATTATCAGTAAACCGTGTTTTAAATGTCAAATTTCATTTAGACTGTGTCCGAAACCCATGATACATTTTTGAATTAAATTTTTTTACATTTATTTGAAAAATATTCTCCTATATTCCCAAATTTTTACAACGCTGTCCGAAAAGTATAATAATTTATTGAAATATTTCCCCGCCTTATTTGTTCCTAAATTAATTTTTGACGTTCATTGCAAATTGTCATAGCAACGAAAAATTTCAAATTTTTCTTATATGGTTTTTGAATGGTACTTAATACAAAACCCAGTAGTAAATGTTTGTATATCCGAGTGTGCTACGCGATGAGTTTGGCTTTTATTATAGAACATTTTGTTATCATGAAAAATTATCATTGCAACTGACCTTGATAACTTTTGGCTGTCTTCCAATTATTTATTATCAAATAAATGTCAAAAATTTCTATTCACAAATATTTATCATGGGTTTCGGACACAGTCATAGTCTCCAATTTAAATACACCCGCTTGCTCATGTTTCCACTTTCGACAAGACGCTAGTGTCGAAGCGGGAATTAAACTTTCCAGGTTTTTGTTTTCGATAAGCAGCCTGACATTCTGCTGGAGTCAAAACAGGAACAGAATGTCTTATACTACAAAAATGCTGCTTACGGTTTTACTTGCGACAGGCAGTCTGATGTTTTCGGTTTCGATAAGAAGCCTGCTGTTCTGCTGGTATAAACAAAACAAGAGACACAACGACAAATGACAACTTTAGTAAAATTAGAATAATACAAGCAACTCAAAGCATGCTCACATAATAACTGTCCAAAAATAAACAAAACAAAGAGAGAGAGAGAATGTGGGAGAATTGTGTGCGGTTTATTTTGTTAACGTAACGCATTTTCATGATAAATTCTCATAACGGTTCTTCGTTACTCTTTTTCGTAGGAAGTCTTAAGCTGTAATAAATTGTATTTTGTTATCACCTGAAAGTTCAACTGTCATTAAGGACAGTTTTATTAATTAAAATAATACAATTTGAGAGATCGAACAAAACAAGTCTGATCTCATAGAAAAAAGTGCAAAACTCTAAAATTTATATAAATTATATTCAATAAAAATTATTAAACACAAAAATTAAATGAAATAACTGTTAAACACACAAATCACATCCTTATATACTAAGTCAGTTGTAATAATGAAGAAAAATATTGTGAATGGAAAAAAATTGTTATTTTGGATAAATGTGGTTATGCTGTGGTTATGCAAATGCTTGCCAAAGACGTGGAGAAAGACTTCCTCTGAGCATAAAGATAAGATGTGTATATCAATCTACGATTAAATATATAGATTACGACAAATTTTTCCGCATAAATGACATATACATAGATAGATATAATCACTATAAGCTGTCCCCATTAATTAAGACGGTATTTGATCACACTGTGTTGTTGTAATTTTTTATTTTTTTTTTATTTATAATAAAAATTAATTTAATATAAAAAGAAATAAGTCTTCAATGAAACCTTACAACAGAAACTTTATACATTTTTATTTTTATAATCGATAAATAAAAAAAAAAGATCCGCCACCCTTTTTGACACGGACAGAGTGAATATGTGTGTGTGTCTGTGCCTGAGTCGAATCGAATCTGTAAATGTGTTAAATTTATTTAAAATTTTGTTTTGTTTTGAAATTTTCTTTAAATTAATTAATTATATGTTAAATTTTATTTTATTTATTTTGACACTTGAGATCACACACAGTTGGTAGATTATATACTATAAGTCACAATATGTATATACAGTCAGACGGAACATGCACAGTAGAAAATATTCAACTTATAATAAATTGAATTAATTAATTTTTTTTTTATAGATTAAAGTGAGAAAATAATTATAAATTTTCACGTCATCTTGAGAAATTTTTTAAAATTTTTTTTTTTCGTTCGATTTCAACTCTGTTACAAAAGTAACGTAAATTTTATTTTTGTTTTTGTTGTTTTGTGTATATTATATGGGATTCATTAGCAATTCTAATTTTGCATACTATTATTATTTATTGAACATACGTATATAAGAGACACATAAGACATTCGTCTTAATATATATTATAGGTAGTATGTATACATATAACCAAAATATTTGTAACATCGTAATTTTTTCAAATTTTTCGTATTTTAATCAATGTCAAAATTTATTTATAGGTATGTTAATCAAAAAACGATTGATTGATTAAATCAAATCAAATCAAATTTTAAATAAATAAATTAAATTTGATGGAGACATAAAAATATCACAGTGGGACATAATACTATACTTTATACATGTAATAATATAATAATAATATTTTTAACCAAATAACATTGATTTCAATTAATCAAAATCAAAATAAAAATTTAATTTAATTAATTTCGATTTTTTGTTATTCGACTCGTATTATTGGTACTTTCGATTTAACCATATTATAGCGTGTTGTTGTTGCGCTTGGGAATTTTAGACTTCCGAATTTGGAATTTATTACAATATTTTATTTTTATATCGAGATTATAATCGATTTATTTGATTTGAAAATCTTGCGCAGGTTTGTGTTTGGAATTTTAATGGATCAGGATTTAACGGTAAAAACTAGTTGTGGAGTAAAATCAGTGGTTTAGGTCAGGAAACACTTGGTACAGAAAATTTATTTTAGTTTTTTTTTATAATTAACCGATTTGTTTGTTTATCATATAGTTAGATGCCTTATGTATAAATTGGCTTAATAATCGATTCATCATTTATGACGTCTACAGTATAAGAATGATCTCCTATTTGCCAGTACTTTTCACTTGGATTTATTTTAATTTGCTCTTAAAATTAAGTATAAAATTAGGTCAGAAGTCTAAGACTGGAATGCCCCAGTAATTACCATAAAATCAAAAAAAAAATCTTCTAGTTCTGCCAGATTGAGCGCTGGATGAAACTTTATTGAACTCTGTATTTACAAAGCTTTTCACTGAAGAATTGTCATCTGCATATGGCACTAATGTATTATGAGTAAATACAGTTTATTCGATAAACTCCTTCAGATTTGCTTATATTGCTTCCGATGTCTCAAAATTAGATCCATCAAAAACAATAAAAAATATTGTTGGCCGTCAAGTCATATTTTCAAATAAAAACAACGTATTTTGGCTCTACCAAAACATTTTTCACAATTGCCTCGGTCTATGTTCAGCCGCAGTGAGACAAAATGGGACAAAGGGCTCCTTGGTTATGGTAACGCCGAGACACAGGACAATCAACTCAAAAAATGGTCTGTTTTTAAGATTATAGTTTAATTCAGCACCACCGTTATTATGGCAGCTTGCATGAATGCTCTTTAATTTCCTCTTTAGAACCTCAACACATGATATGGGCATCAATAGGCACCTTATCCCCTAATATCAATAGCGTTTCTTTGATAAATGTGTTTCTGATATAAAGTCTACGCCAATGTTGTTGGTATTTATTAATAAATCCAGTTACTTTTATTTTTTGTTTGGTGACTTGAAATTATTTAGTTTTTCCACTCTTTTCGAAAGCTGGCTAAAAGTTATCCTAATTTCACCTTAAAATTAGCTAAGCATGATATGGGTTTCTATCTTAAACTTAAATTGCGCTCCGCTTTACGCTGCATTCAAGGAGAGCTCAGAAGTGAGATGCCTTTAAAATTAACACTATAATGTAGATTTGACAGGTTTACAGAAATCTACTGGTCAGCGAACCATTTAAACGTCTACTAAGATAAGCAAAAGATACTATGATAATAAGATGTCATTCTAGTTAGAATATATATTCTGGGTCATGTGAGAGTCAGTACGACCAAGGATTTAGCAGGAACTCCCGAAATTCCGAGTACCACCTTACATCCTTGCATAAAACAAAACCGAAGAGTTGGATAGAAATGTTAGTTATGACAGACTCGACCCGGTTACTAACACCTTAGCCATTGATAGTTAAGATTTTGTATGGGGAATGAGAGGAAAGATATGTTAGTAATGACAGAATTAGTACGGTTTTCCGGTAGCCAATATTCAAACTATTCTTAGCACAACACTGAAAATTAGAAATTAATTAATTCATCTAATGCTAAAAATTGCTAAAAATTATTAAGTATATAGCCGTTAATTCTAATATAATGATCCACCAAAACAGATGACCCAAAATACAAATAAACAACAAAAGTAAAAACAACAACAGTACGTGGCTACTTGATAAGATACGACACAATCGCATTTTCCTTCTACAATGTTAACTCATTCAACCAAATATGGCATTTTGGCTTCCAAAACTGAGAACCGCTTGCACCACTCATCTTGGGATTATCCCTGTACAACAATTACATTAGAAAGTTTTCAACTTTTGTAAACTATACCGAAAAAGACATAGCACCCATTTATAAATCCAAACCAATCCAGAGTGACGAGCACTACTTTTCGCATCCTCTGTCCAGATCCAAATACAAACTGTCTTAATTTACAAGAACTAACACAAAAATAAACAATCTTCACATGTCAAATAATTCAGTCATTACGACATCTCGACGAGTGTATAAAATACAAAATGAAACGTGTATACGACTATGGTGGTGGATAAAGTTCAAATGGTTTAGATCTCTGCCATTCATACCGGTCTCCATCACCATAATCATCGCACACCTTCCATCTTCAACCAAACACGGGAATCGCACAACAACACAGCACTGCAAACGTCTACATCGCTTCGCTTCAGTAAACTCATAATAAAAAAATTAAAAAAACGATAAAGATGCACCCTGTAATTTAATTACGAAACACAACCTATGACAAAATGTACGATAAAATTTAAAGACAAAAATGTATGTAAATTTTTGAACTCCTAGAAATAACTTCTGCCAACAATTCAATCGGCTAATAATTACAATACTAGTCCAAATTAAAATTTAGCATGTGGAACATAAGCTTACTCATAAAATTTATTAAACTTAACTTGGGTATATTTTAGTTATTGAAGATTTAACTGTTTTTACATGCTTCTGTTTCTACATCATATAAACGAACATAAGTTCCACAAATTATGAGATTAAACAACAAGGTATACAGTATTTGAATATTATTTTTATTTCACAATATATGTTATTGAATAAAATTATGAAAATTAAAACATGTTCCACACTTTAATAAAACCATTTAATCGTGGAACTTATATTTTATTATTTGTAAAAATTTAGAATTTTAGTTCCATGTTGTAGAACATGTTGTATTTTACAAAAACCGATCACATAAATTTCGTAAATTAAGTGATTCGAATTATAAGTGACAAAATGTTTAAAACGAAACATAATAGTATTCGTTGTACTATGGGGAAAAATTGTGGAAGGTATGTGGATAGTGTATGTTCCGAAGCTTTTGAAAGATACAATCTTATAAAATAAATGAATTTTTTTTTCACGAAACTGAACTATTCAAGTCCTTGTAAGTTAGGTAAAAAGTGAAACTGAACATACGTCCCACAGTGAATATTTTCAACAAGCTTGGTAAACTTTAAATTGCACGATCGATGGTGCGGATTGAATATGATTTACGATCATTGGCGAGGCATATAAGTGTATATTGGCCTTTATAGATAACCAATCTTCACCAATTCCATCATTATTATATTCCATGAATTTGTTATTGTTATAATTTGATGAAAATTATAGGTTTTGAAGAATAAAAAAAAAATTAACTCTAAATTGGTGGTGCCTGGCAGCAGCATCTTTATTTTGATTATATATCGAAAGATTGTTATTATTCGGTAGCTAAACCATTATATAAATATTTTCGGATAAATAAAAACGTATATTAAAATAAATTTTTATAATAATAATTTTAGTTCAAAACAGGAGATAAAAAAAAAAAAAAAAAAAAAAACTTTTGCTGGTTCGAAAGCACGCAATCCATTTTTCTATATTTATGATAATTTTTGATGACACGCGATTAATTTATAATATAATTTTATTTACAGTCGCATATTGATGAGCATTCAGATCGTGAAGATGATATGCGTGATTGTGATTCGAGTGACGAGGGTGTAAATGTTAATCCAAATATATCGATACCACATCAAGGTATCGATTTTAGTCGTAGTCCCGAACATCATATAAATGAAAATCATATGAGCCAACATTTTGGTTCGAATCATCCGCTGAATGTATTAGGCTTGACCGGCCTTAATATGTCGAGTTTACAGTCGTTACAAAATTTACAAAATCTACAACACAATGATGTGTTGGAAAAATTAAAAATGCAAGTGCGCGATATGAAAGTTGGATTAATGGGTGATCAAGATTTTCCATTACATTCGTTTGGGGGCTCGTTAACGACACCGCCTAATACATCGTTTACAGTACCACAATTGGCCGGCCAGCCACAAAATTTATCACAATCACAAAATGGATTTCCGTTTACAACACCAAATATTCCGCTCATCAAAGATGGTAAGTGCGATGTTGCGCAAATAATCGTAGAATTATATTAATCTGTATATTTTCAAGGAAATCCAGGCTCAAATTCCTCAACATCGAGTGAAACGTCGAATTCATCGCAACAAAATAATGGTTGGAGCTTCGAGGAACAGTACAAACAAGTTCGACAGGTACGATCTTAAATTTTTTTGTTTTTTAACTTTTTACCAAATAAAATTCACATCTGCCTTGATTCACATACATGAGTCGAAGTCAAAATAGTAATGAAAATTGAACTGAAGAACTGAAATAAAAATAATAAGAAAGTTAATGAAACAACAACAAACAAACGAAAAACTATTTGACTTTTTCTTATAAATACAAACACACAGATTATACAGACACACAATCTTTAAAATTAAAGACACATTTAAAATTTGGTTCGTATTTATTTTTATAAAAAATTAAAAATCCCCCGATGTGAGAATTTTATATCGAATTTCGAGTAAATTAAAATTTTTTTTTTTTAATTGAACGTAATTAGTGATTTGTGTTGTTGTTGGTTTTGTATTTTTATTTAACAGATTTCGAATAAAATTCGTAAGAGAGGAAGTCATGTGTCTTTGTGTGGTTCTATTGTTTCTAATCAAATGAACCGTTTTTATGAGATGCAGTGCTATTAAATTTAACTGCATATGGTTAATTGTAAATTTTATTTATTTGTTTTTTTATAGACTTTACATTGGCATTGATTTTAAGACAAGATAATCAAAATTTACGACACTTTTTTGTCAATAAAACAAAACAACTTGGAAACTCGTCTTCTAGATTAGTTTTGGATGACAGGTGTCTGATTTTGTTACACATTTTTGTAACATATGAGAAAAATTCAAATGACTTGATTTATATATACAATATTGAACTACCTCAATATACCTTCAAGCTTAGTTTATCTCACTGAAATATTGGTCTGATTGATTAGTCCTGCCATTTTTGAGCAAGTAGCTCTTTTGAAAATTTTGAAACTCGTTTATAATCCTTGTTCTAATACCAATTTTATATTATTTGGTGTTTGAACTCAAAAGTTTAGCCACTTTTCAATTAAATCAGCACTTATATTACCTATAACACGAATAATGTTGATTTTAAGGCCATTGAGTGTGATTTGGTGAAAACAGTTTCAGTTTTCTTCACTCCAAAAGCCACACGAAAAATGAGCTTCATAGCTTAAGATGATTTTTACATGGAATAATCTAGATCTGATTAAAGTTGTTCTAAACTCAATCATTTAAGTTCTTCGGTCAACTGAATTGTCTTGAAATGCAAATCTTTATTCCTGGTGGTGCCAAGTCCGACGTTAAGTTGCGAACGACGTCTAATTCGCACCATCCATATTTTCCACAGTACCTTTATGTTTTTGACGGGTTGGATTCTTAACATCACAAACACTACCATTTGATCCAAGTTTTTTAAATACATTACGAATTTTAGACTCTGTAGGTCGATTAAGTTGGCCTTAAAGCTTCATCTTTGAGCTATCCATAAACAAACTCCATTTTGTATATCTTTACATGATGTGAAGCGCTGCTTAGGCAGGCCATGCGACGTCGATCGAAAAAAGTTGTAATCAGATGTCAATGTCTAGTGAATACGGCGGATGTGGTTAAACTTCCCAATTGATTGTTTCCGGGTAGGTTTTCACCAACGTTGCACAATGTGGGCGAGTATTGACAGGCAGAAAAAAAATGTTGTCATGTCTGGTGTAGTAACGAGTGCGTTTTTTCCCAAGTGTGGATTGAGCAACTGATAATACACGATTTCAAGCTGATACTACCAAATCCACATAAGTTTTTTCTATGAATATTCGATTTCGCTGTCGAAGATGAATCATTTCACATGAATATTTTATTTTCAAATTCAAGAAGTAAAACAAAAGTTCCCGCAGCATTTTGCAAATTACCGGCCAATGTTAAATATTGTGCCCCTAAATGTCCTTGTGTCCCTAAAAATAAATATTGTGCCCCTAAATGAAAATGTCTTTAATATCCTTTAATATCCAGATCTTGTAAAATATCTCAGTAAAGGGTCAGCTTTGGCTTATGGTTTTGCAAAACGACAAAATGTAATGAAGTGACTAACTATCTTGTAAAGTTGGTCAATCATGCAGATTTAATTATACCGATGTTTGGAAATTTGGTTTGTATCACAGAAAAAATAAATTTAAACACTAAAATGACAACGAAAATGTCTCTTTTCTCTTTGGCCAACGTCATGTTTGTAACTGAATTTAAACAAAAACAAATTTTAACATCGATAAATTGTAATCGAGTACTAAATAGAGAAAAAAATTTGAAGCTCGGTTCATACTGTCGCATGAAGTTAGTCAAACTTCTTTCATAATGAACTCGTATGTAGATATTTGTTTTGCGATTTTTGAAAGAAAGTGCAATGACTTAATAGTTGGTTATATGGCCTGCTGTAATATGCACTATTAAATTTGATAGTTTGGTAGCAAATAGTACGCTTAAACAATCTGTGACGAAAACTAAAATTGTCAAACAAATCTGATAAAAGTTCCTTCATAAAACACTTCTCAATCGCACGTTCTTGGTAATTCCGTAAAGGAACCTCAAATCTACCATTTATACTATACAACTTACACGTTTTCTCTTAATCTGTCAGATGTGATCGATCAGGAATCGCTTTCATGTCTTCCACATGGCTTTCATATACGTTGCAATGGTTGCTAGAGACGTAAAGTTTCTAGCATAAAATTTGTTTATCTCGAGAAAGAGATTCCCAACTACAACTCATCCAAATTTTGTATTTTTTGCTACAACTTGATGCATTACATTAAATAATTAAAGAACTGATCAACGCCTAACAACAAATCAATTTCTTTCGGAATGTTAAACGATGGATCTGCTAATTTAATATTTTCTAGGTATTTATGATCGGTTAAGATCAAATTAAAGTGCGGAAGGTTTGATGCGATCTCTGACAATTTTAAAGCTTCTAGATTTATTACTGGTTATGATGTTTCATTTAAAAACATCTTTGCTATAGGTCTTAGCGATTTCAAATGTTTAATGTAGTCCTCTCTTTGTAGTCTTGTATCCTCCGGCAAATTAAGCAGTGGTGGAAAACATATTGCAGAAACATTAAGCTATCTTTGTTTAATGTGAATCTAGCTTACCGCTGGACGGATAAAACGAAAGAAGTTTTGTTTTGAAACCAAAACTTTCACGGCGACCTATGCGCAAACGTTCACATTTTTGAGAAATATTCATTTTTGTCATGCAATGTTTGGCTCTCTTCAGAATTTTGCTTCAATTTTAACTTTCAGCACAATACATACACAATTTTTTGACAGATTGCAAATGTAAAGTAAATAACAGACACGATAGAGTAAAGGTTATTCAGATAAGGCCATTTCAGGATGAACTAAAATCAATTACTTTGGAGATATTACAAAACAACAACAACTCACGTGGTACTCCTTGAAATTTTGGAATCATTTAGTCCACAAATTTAGGCCGATGTTGGTTTTCGTCACTTATTTTCGTAAAAAATTCAAATTATTTGATTTGGATTAAAGTTTTGCACAGTACCCCGATTTTATTCGTTTTTTTTTTTGTAATTCTCATGCGTACGAATTGTTAAACCGGAACGTATTAATATTGGTGTTTGTGTTCGTGGCATTGTACATGCGCACTGTATTTGCGCATGTTGTTTACATTTTTTTGTTGATGAATGATGACATTTCGAAACTTGATTTTGTGATTTGATTTTTCATTTTGAAACTCAAAATTGTGAACACTTATCATTTTGAAATATAAATTTTATTCTCTGCTCGATTTTCGATCAAAATAATATAGTTCCGTCTATAATATTTTTCTTTGAATGCAAATACAAAACGACATTTGATTTTTGATTTTGTATGTATAAGCCATCTATCGTCACATCGAAAGTTTGGGAAAATAATAATCATGCGAACCGATTTCAACCGCTTCGACATTTAGGCTTTATTGAAACAACATTTAGGCATAATTTACATGAGAATTACACTGACACATTTAAATAAAATTGAATCACACAATAATAAATGTGTATATTAGACACTATATACGTATACGAAATTTTCAATTCTCTTGCGTTAGAATGAATAAAAAAACGAACAAAATGGAACGGCATTGGAATTCCATCAGGCCTAGTTTGTCTCACTGAAATATAGATCTTCGAAGCCCCGAAATTCATATTCCCGACAAGAAAAATAAATTGTTAGACGAAATAGCCTCCGTTGTGTTTTGCTAACTCTTTAAGCTGACCTGAAGGCCTAATCCTAAACGTACTTATAAAAATTTCTAAAACTCTGTTAATGGTATTGCGGTTAAAATACTGATTTAACACTTTTCACTGTAGATTGTGAATACGAAATGGGCCTTAGGTGGCTATATCAGTAGAATATATCAGCTAATCAAACTACAAAGTCTAACAACTTCACAGCAAATCAATATCTTTGGTGATATTGCTGCATGACTAGGTTTTTTCAGTACGCTCCATCCAAAAACGTTTTTATTTACATAACATGCAAAATCAAGCCGAATCAGCATTAGTGAACATAGAAGCTTCTGAGGAATTTAAAGAAAAACGTTTAAAAATTATTTAAGAGAGTGCGGTTATTTCGTTCGTGGACCAATTATGAGACGAATTGATTTAAAATTGGAAAAGTTTGCAAAGCGCACTTACATTTCAAAAAGTTAAAGATCTGCTCCTGGATTCAAAGGTTTGAAGGACAGAAAAATGCTACTATTTTGCAGTAACGAATCAGATGACTGCCCGACAAAACTCTTGTTGATTAAACGATCTCTAATCTACGAGCCATGAAAGGAATAAGCAAAACCACCATACCGGTTTATTGTTGCGAAAATAATACGGGTTGGATTTCAAGTACCCTGTTTGAAGTTTGGTTTTTCTACAGTTTCGTTCCCGAGGTCAAAAGTTACGCCCAAAAGATTTAAATACTTCTAAACTTAATCCGAGCTAGAAAACACTTATGGCTTGATGTAATTTAAAAAAAAGCGCCATACGAGGTTCATCGCATATTAGACGAAGCCCATAATTTTTAATGATATGGCATTTAAGAATTAATTTTGGAACATAACCCCAATTTTTAGTTAAAATCAAAGTCTTATATAACGCGATTTACATAACACGAACTTGTTCCAGAACTAACTTCTGCGCTATACGAGGGTTACCTGTACTATAACGATGGCCAGCAAACACAAGTGCTTTTGCTAGTAACACATTTAGGTTATTGTATCTTATATGGAGATCAAATATAGAGTCATCATTGCAGTTGAAAACGATGGGTGTACCTGTAACAAAGAAATTCGAGACTTAAACATCAGCAGGGAAAATTATAGCATCAAATTTGTTGGAATGGCGATGGTATTTTATTGATTAACTATATGATGTAAAGACAGATTTGATTGGAGTGCACAATCATTTTTCTCAAAGAGAAACAAATATTTAAAAGTAATACAGAGCATTTGCAGTGCCATCTATTAGAAATATGAGTAGCAACACCATCTGTATCGAGAAAAGTTAACATACGAAACGGAAAATAAGGGAGGGTATAAATTGCTTTAATCTCTGTTTATAATTTTGGTACTGGTCAGCCTAGTAATTGACACAGGAGAGTGATATATTGAGAATTTTCTATAAAAAAAAATTACCTCTCATTGTAAATTTTGCGAAATGCCCCCCGCCCATGCCCTGATTTCTAATTAAATTTTATTTAATTAATCTGTGTTTTATATACAGCGTATTTATAGCCATTCAAAAATATATTTCCGAAAATAAATTTAAAAAAATTAATAATTGAAATTTTGAGTGACACAATACGTTAATCATTCAAAGAAACGTAGAACAACTACAATTCACTCGATTTTTATAAAGAATTTTTCAATTAATCTCTGTCGTGTCTTTTTATATACAAAAAAAAATTGTATTTTTAAATATTATGTATGTTGATGAAGATCATCATTATAGTCATCATGTCATCCTCATCATCATTATCATATATAGAGAGATATGTAATATATTTTATATGTACAACATACATATATTTGTGTACATAGAGCAAACACCTCCTCACACACTATTTATAAATAATAAGACACACACAACTTCCTTTTGTGATTGATTTTGTCACATAATTTCTAAATTAATTCATACGACATAACGTTGACGACAGTGACAAAATTTATATCGAGGTGAGAAACTTTTGAAGAAAAAAAAAACTTTTTTTTCGTCCGTCTTAAATAAATGATAAAATAATTGACGTTAATTCATTTAATTGTATGTCAATTGAACAAAAGCTTCTTTTTTTTTTGTACGTCTTAAACGAAGTACAGCTTATTTATACTTTATATATAAAAGAATATATAATACAATAATATTAAATAAATAAAAACGTATTGAGGTGACATGTCAAGTTTCTTAACTCTTGTGTGTACATCATTTGTAATACAAAAATGATAATAGTAAAATATTGTAATTGAAATATATCTATATGTATATATATGCGAGATGCTGAGGAATTTCTATATACACATATCAATTAATCTCCGCATACGATGAGAATATTAATTAAGATGTTTAACACTAAAAAAAAAAAATGTAGATGTAAGACGCGACTAGTCGAGCATATATGTGTACACGTCTATTATAATATTATATATGTTGGAACGAAAATGGTTTTACATTCGAAATTAATTTGATATTCATGCACATATGTTTCATATTAAAAAAAAAAATATCACCCTCGCCCTTTACAATATATTCAAACATAAAACTCATCCTTAAATATTCGATGCAATCGGGTAGCAATATACAAATATCTATGTTATAATTTTCTAATTATAGAAAATCGCATTCAAAAACATCAAAATCCTTAAGACACATTTATTCTCTTTAACACATATATGTATATAATATGAAGATTTCATGTTCAAGGTTAACAATGTTGTCAATATATTTTGTGTATGTGTACGAAAGAGGGATGGAAAATTTTCTATTTTTCAAATCTACACGCAATCAATTTAAATATAATCTAAAATGTGTTTATAAAGGGTGTCCCAAAATCTACGAAATGTTTGTGTTTTGCCGCATTTGTGCGGTGTTGCAATCGAAAAAAAAGCCGTGTGACATCTGACATTTGCGACGCAAGGAAGCGATGTAACAAAAAAGACCTGTTGCCACGAAGTGACGACAAATTGGATTTGCTATCAGGAGCCAACATCTTCAGTAAGTTGGATCTTAAGAGTGGGCATTGCAACAATTTCGAGTAATGCGCTTTGGCCTATGTAACGCCCCATCTGAAAACTCTCAAAAATTCAAATGGAATATTTTAGCAGGTAACCTTTTCTTCTCGGACATCGACAAAAGAAATACGGGGACCGGAGCAATCCTATCATAAAACCAAGGAGGTACAGAACAAGTATTAGCATACTACAGCTGGCACTACTGGCGGTGCCGTATGCTGTTCGGTGTAGTCACTGCGTAAGGCAGAAAAAGAAGGCATAATATCACATTGGCAATAAATTGCGTCCGAAGGTCCAACCGTGAAAAGTTATTGCGCCCAGTGGCAGTCAATAAAACTTGATGGATTGCACGTAAGCCTTTGGGAACTGGCCGGGTGCAACACAACTAAACAGTAAATCGTGGTACCAACAAACGAGTCAAAGAGTTGTGTATTAGTCTTTTTAGAGTATTCGAACTACCACTGCAGCTACATTTCGATTAAGGACGAATCTTCGAGTTATCTGTATTCCAAGAGCTGTGTCAAATGTTCAACATTAAGTAAACATGGACTACATCATTGCACCCACAGTCAGACGGAATGGTGGAAAGATTCAACAGAACATTAGAAGAGCATATACGGAAAGAACTAAACATCAATCGGAATAATTCGGACCGATGCATTCCGCTGTTTATGACGGCGAATCATTTACTGTATCGACAAATAACTTTTATTGTCATCGATCTCAAATTTGGATCACCCGAAACAGTCATCAACCTAAAATGAAGGACGATAAATGTTTACGTTTCAGTAAGAGGAAATATATTGCAGGCCAGTTAAGGTGAATCTGTTAAAAACATAATTAAGATGGGGATAATGTGACATAGAACCAACCAAATTAAAATAACGGTGTTGGTCCAAGAAGCGGACGCGTGACACATAGAAGCGAGGTTTTGTTACTCAGGTCGGTTTTTCCGACTAAATTATGAACTAAATTAAACTATGGTACATTATGCTATTCACCACCAGGCGAATATCGAAAAGTCTCTTTGCAAAGTCACTTTTTCATTTAGTTGTCAATTATTATCATTTTATTAGGCTTGGTAATGCCAGTTTAGTAAAAGAACATTCCCGATGTGGAATTAAATCCCGCATTAAGCTGGACTATATATGATCGTGAGAAAATTATTTGCTCTGAGGACTAGCTAGTAGTTAAATTACATTTTGCTTTACATGAAGTTTGTCAAATACATTTTATCGGATTTTATAGAACAGGCTTTCTTCCCTGGTAAAATAGGCTGGTGAAAATAAGAATTGGATGAAACTAAAAAAGAATTGGATATCAATTTTTTCAACTGTCAATATTACATTTGTACCACCAACGTATTGCAGAAGGTATTGAAGCGGTTTCTTCATCATTAGGCGGAAATTACAAGAATTATCATTTGATATAAAATCAAAGCTTCTCGACCATTTAAGCAAATCTGGTGTGTAACACAACAAACTTCTACAGTATTTTTGGAATTCTCAATTTTTAATTCCAAATTTTGTAGAAAGAATAACCAACATCTGGTTTTTTATACCAAACCATACTCAATTATGGTTCTTGTTGACGAAATAGAGTTGCTATCGATTCAGGTGTTAATCAAGTTTAGAACCACTAACTAGTGCCATCGACGAATGATTATAATGAACTAAGCAATTTAGTTTATCCCATAATTTACTCAAATAATGAACCTGAGGCACACGGCATAAATATTTCGTATATAATAGAAGTTGTATTATTCACTTTAAAGGCACAAGCAAGTATGTGGATGTAAAATATAAAAACATCCTCATACTAACCAAACAAATCAACACATATAAACGATGTGACTAGCTTCACCAATCAAATCACACGTTAACGGGAAAAAATTTCCGTATTCCATGTAACAACAAATTTAAAATTTCTCCGTTTTTACTTTGTTTTTATTCTTCTACGCAACATTATATTCGCAAACGTGTGATTTGATTGGTGAAGCTAGTCACATGGTTTATATGTGTTGATTTAATTGGTTAGTATTTTTTGTTTTAAATCGGATTTTGATCACATGACAATTTTTCAGTGATTTTATTGGGTAAAGGATCGGAATTGCAAACTTGTGAATTTATCTTATCTTTATATTTAAATTTTTAATCGTCGTGCTTCTAGTTTTGCAAAATTTTTTATTACTTCAGAAATACCCAGGCTACTTAGAATTTCATCTTCTATGGATATTCTAATTTACTTTAACTTTGAGAAAATTCGTTTTGCATTCGCAAAAGTAACAAGCAAAGTAATAAGTATCCAGAGGACATTAAATCTATGTATTTGGATAACATTCTGTCCAATTGCGTGCACAAATTTATATCTTTCAAGGTGTTATTTAGTAAACCTGAAGATTGACTAAAGCTAAACCATTTGTTGGAATTCCTCGTCAGAATTAATGTACCTATTCCTTCATAATCCTTTCAAATCCATCAAGATTGTATCGAAATTACTATATAAAAAAACTATAGATGAGCCGATATATTCACGAAATTGTTCTCTTGCGAATAGAGAAAATGAATACAAGAAAATGAATTATCCTAATAAATGAAATAGTACTTTGAAAATGGACATAAAAAGGAAGGAAGCCTCCTTTTAGATATTTTATTCAATTTTGGGACACCCTTTAAATACCAAAACTCTACAACATGCGTCACACAACCTATCTCAACATATTAGACGACCGAATGTATTTGTAAAATGCGCTTTCATAAAAAAAAGAAAAAAAAATAACAAACCATAAAAAAACTACTTTAATCACAATCATAATACTTTAATGTCCCCGTTCCCATCATAAATCTTAAAATTAAATTTTTCGTTTTTGTATATATTCGAAAAATTTTATTCATGCCGCTTAACCGCATATTTTCCGATGAATTTTCTTTTTTTTATTTTACGTTAATTTTCTATTTATAGTCGCGATTTTAAAAATGTGATGAAAAAACGTCAGCCGCTATATTTTGTTTTGTTTTCGAAAAAATAAAAAAAAAAATTAAATAATTTTCCTAACATTTTCATTTTGTTTAAAACTAATTTTTTAATTCGTTATAAATTTATTTTTGATTTATAAATTTTCCATATCACCTCTTAATCCTAATTCCTTTCAATTTGTTTTTGAGCTGCCATAAATGTTGAGGACTAAATGCAAGTGGCGGTTACAACAAATTTAAAAAACAAAAGAAAGTAGTTTTACCGGATTGTGTCCGAAACACACTGGTACGACTGTCATCAAATCGTAAAAAATTACTGATAGCAACGAAATATGGTTTTCCACAATATGTTATTATGACTTACTTGCATTAAATTCTGTTTCGGGAAGGTCATTCCACGATTTTTGTTTTTGTTTCGATTCTAATATTCTATTGGTTTCGGTCTGAAAAATCTTCCCCTTTTTTAGCTTCCCGTTTCCTTTCAAGAGCGTTGGCTAACGTACCTGCAATCCATTCAAAGTACGTTGGGTTAAATCGAGAATATGTTTGGTACACTTTCTCCACTTCGCTTATTTCCTTCAAAATCATCAATTTCCTAATATAGGATACCTAAATTGTTTGACATTTATTTGTTTTTGGATGTCAGTCAAATAAGATATGTCATTCATCTCGAAATATATAAGAAATTCCTCAATGCCTTGGACAGCTTGTCTCCTTCTAAAGTTGACTTCATCTTTTTTGAGTATAGGCCTTTTGTTTTCGATTTTTTAGGTTTAAAAGCCAAACTAAGCCGAACTGCAATTGATTTGTTGTGCGTGTTCTGTTCTTTAAGGCTTACTGTAGGTGTAGTTAAATATATAATCTAACGATTTCTGGTTGGTATCATTTGGAACAAGTGGATTACCAGGTGATAGACGATCAGGTGTAGGCATCCAAATCTGCTCAACTTTTAATTGTTACCCTCCCATTTTTTTTAGAGTTTTCTATAGTCTTCCCCAAAATAATCTGAACTGTAAACTTCCGGGTAGAAGTTGCTTTCGCCCATTGCATAAATTAAATAGTTTGTTTGTTTTGTTAACTATAGGTTTTGTAAAGTGTTTAGAATTTATAATGTCATGGATACGTAAATATTGTGACATTTTGATTGTTTTGTTTATTATGGCGCTACGATTTGTGATGCAATATTTGATTTTAATTTGACAGATTAAATAGAGCGAAAGAAATAGACAAAATCGAAATGAAATGTAATGTGATCACCAATTGATATTGAGTGCGGAGTGCGATCATCTCTTCAAACTTACTGAGAGTAAAGAGAAACTTCTATTTCAAAGGATTAATCTTAGAAAATTATTTAAAACTTATCAATGTGACCAATTTTATTTTACTTCTAGTTTTTATATGCTATACATACTGTAATTATATAGATCTTGCCCCAAAAATAAATTTAGAAACAAAAAACAGAGGAAACCAAGATTTCTTCAAAACTTGATTTATAATTAATTAGGACCTTTCCAATTTTATTTACCAAATTTTAAAACTAAGACATAATTTTGACATAAACCGGATGTCCGGATAGATTAGATATTATTTTACGATTTTCAAATAGTAGTTTATATCACCAAGTATATAGTCGATAGTTAATAGTAATACGATGACATTACATTTCCTAACAAATACCAAATCACTTACCAAATAATACACAAAGTGTCAAAATTTGGATAGTGGATTTTAAAACTCCGTGAAACATTATTGAATGTCTACAATAGACAACGTCATATTTAACGTATTTGGTGTGTACCTCCATCCAACCGATCCGATCTCAAAGATCTCCCCAAATTTGGAAATTTGTTTAACTAACTTGCACTTGAAACTTATTTACTGCCACGTCGAAAGAAATTCGTAAAGGAAGCTGATGTGGTATACACCTGTAAACGGTAAATTTATATCGTATGTGCCAAATTAAATCCTTGTATTAGCAATGTTATGTGATGCAGTTCTTCCAGTCAGAACTTTGGCAAAAAAAATCATCAATTATTTTGTGACAAAACCAGTAAACTGTTCTGCAAATATCTCATTTATTAGTGAACAATTGCGTGGGTACTTAAATAATGTCTTCCCCAAAAATATCTTAGTTGGTGCAATTACAATCACCTAATTTAATCAGCCAATTCTTTGTCTTCCCTAGTTCTAATGTTTTGTCTTAGGCGAAGTTCCTTTCTATGTTACCAAAGAACACCTAAACGAAATCGGCATGTTGGCTTAAATTTGATTATATTCTTGATCGTGCCGAGAAATTGGAAGAAGGTACAACCTGTGTATTGGCCTTTTGATTTCGTTGTGTTTAGTTTTTAGAGTAACTACTCTGACTTGATCATTTGAACCCGGGTGGGTTTTTCTTTACTTTACTAGTAGATTGTTGTCTTTGATCTACACTATATCATTGAATTGTAAAGACAAAATTTTGGTTCTGCATTTTAAATTCTGCTGACGAGAGGTGAGGTATTCGATGTACAATCTCTTCCAAAAGTGTTCATTTATTTCCTGTACCATTTGCCATCGGTTAAGGTGTGCACCTTGAGATGTTTAAGATTCAAGGTGTCGAGAGTTTAAGATTCCCTCTAACTAAAGTGTTCATTCCCTCGAGGGTCATTATATGGCTGCCTATATAACACTAACTTAATATGGAACTTTGTAGATTTGATCAGAGCTTCCCACAACCCTCCAAAATGTGGAGAATTTGGTGGGATAAAATGCCATGTGATGCGGTGATTTGCAAAGAAATTGGTAATGTTAGTAGAAGCCCTGATCAATTTGTTGAAATCGCTCTGCAATTTGATGTCAGTCCCCACAGTGGGGTGTGGGCATATATATGATTATATAAGGCATATATATAATCATATTTATGCCTTATATAATTTTTGCCCTCTTCCCTTTGTTAAATGAATTGAAATGGGACAACATTTTAAATTTGCTACAGATGATTGGTATCTTTGGCCTTGTATTTGCCATTTAGAATTCAATAATCGTGCCATGTAAAAACCAGCAGTAGAGATGGATTAGCATGTTTGTTGTAATGCTCCTGTAAATCTGCTGACTTTTTCGCAGATGCAACTTGTCTCCAGTTTTTTGGGTTTAAACTAGATAGTATGTTAGCCGTACGGTTTCCTATGAAGGTACTTCAGAGACTAGGAGTACTCCTTGCCATTTTAACAAAATGTGGGTGTCTGTTCAGGCTTATGTTGGTCTTATGGTTGTAGTTGTAGGGTCAAGTGTAGGCAAAGTTTGTTGCTTTATCAGTGTTACTCTTTTTTTCGAAGAAATGGACTGCACAGAAACCCCATAAAAGTTGGTAGCTATAAAATATACTATGACGGCTTAAGCAGATTTTTAAACCGAATCAGTCAAGTCTAATTTTGCCTAATCCTCTCCCACACTTGTCTCGTGGAAACGGTTCTTCCCAACTCCTGTTTTCTGGCCAAAGCTATTGTAAGAATATTTTAATGATGAGGATCACCGGAGCGATCCGGTGTACTTCTGGAATATTCCATAGTATGTTTTTGTTAGAATTCCATTTTGTAAGGTTGAAACCGTAGCCTTTAAATAATACTTCAGTGATTTTTTCTTTGATATGGGATGCATGGTCTTCGTTATCAGCTCCTTTTATTAGGGTAATCCACATAAATATCCTTGGATATTACATGGGCAACATGTGGAGTATATTCTTGGATTTCATCTGCTATATTTGATGAATCGTTCGTGTGGCTAAATATGAAGCAGATGCCGTATGTGACTGTTGAGAACCAAAAATGACGAACGGATTCTGTTAATGTGGACAACATGAAAATGACTTCATTCTTCTATAACGGAGCGGTTGGCCTTTTGACTATTTAACCAAACACTGTATTTTGCAGCACCGGCTGGTTTGGTGTGGTTTTTATTTGACCATCTCGCAAGAAATTAAAAAAGTAGTCCGCTTCAATAAGGTAGTCGATGGTGCCCTTGATATTGAATAGCGGATCAGCTAATTTGATCCCTGACCTCGAATTGAAATTGATTTGCATATTTTGTGTTCGAATAAAAATTCGGGATCTAGTTCTGGTTTGATAAAAATTGTCACCAAACCTTGTGAAGTCCCAGGTTCAGTTTGGCCTAGTCCACTAAAAGTGACTCGAGCATTTTTTAATTTGAGCCGAAGAGATTTTTTAATTTGAGTTGCTCACAAGATTCGGTAATAAAGCTGACCTGCGGCAGCCAGAATCCAAAAGTTCTCAAAGTGCCAATATTACGAAAAAATTGTATTTTGCTATTAGGTGTAATGCTTTCTTCTGTTGTGAATGGTTGTGCAGGTTTTGGTGTGCTATTAATAGCCCTATCTTGGTGTAGTCGGGTATGTGTGTTTTCTGCTACATTTTAAAAAACGTCGTTTGGATTGTCATTTAAATACGGGATGGTTAGAGCTTTAGCAATTGATACATCTTCCCGATTTTTTTTGTCCAGAAATTTTAAGAATTGGGAAAACTCTAGATTAACTTTACTTGCCGAGTGTTGTGCCCATAATACCCTTGTTTTTTTCATATAACTTCCACATCAAAATAAAGATGAGCCCTAGGTCTTTCGTGTCTGCTATACTTTACCAAGTGCTTGACCATAGCGTTCGTTTAACTTATTGAGAGTGCCTATGTAGTTTCCCTCAGTTATAGATATATGATGTAAAAGTACTTTGGCTTCCCTTAAAAATTCATTTAAGTTTTGAGTCTTCTAGACCGAGTTACGGCTTGAGGACTCATGTTTGGTTGAGGTGTACAGGTCGTAAAACGACTGCCAGTCGGCGTACTCTCCGGAAAACGCAAGTTTATTTATTTTATGATTTTTCAATCTAATCAAGATATTAAATGATGATCGTATTGTAATAATTTCCCTCATAAATTAAATCTCCGTTCGCGTTGGGGCCAATGGTTAATATACGGAGTTTCAGTTCAGTGAATTCTTCCATTAACTTCTCAACGCGTCGTAACCGTGTGGTCAACTCTACAACAGGTTTATCAAAATGAACGTTGCGAGCATATTTTACCAAGTTTGTCAATTTGGTTGTATTCACATTTCGCGTTGTTTTTTGAATGCTGCAAGTTATTCAGTCATCTTGATAGCCGAATTTATGGTGACTTTGTATTTGGTTGATTCCAAACTCTAATTGAAAAATTAAAAATGGATACACATCATTAACACGTAAGATGATTTCCAATTTGCCCCTATCCTTTAATATCGCAACCTCTAAACTGATGTATGTATGGAACATGTGGTAAAGTAATCTCAACAATGCTTCCTGGTGTAAACAGTGGTTGCTTAGCTACGTTGATTTTCGGGTATATTTGCCGATTTGTATTGTGAGACGCGTATTGTGTATAGTTATGTGGATTATCATAAATATTCGGCTCGAAGGACCAAATGTCGCCGAATGCCGCCATATTTTTAAAAATCTGGAATGACTCATAACAATTTTTCACATAATTTGCGCTTTTTAAGCAAACAATCATGCAATTAAATATTTGGTATTGTACTTTAAAAACCTTCTTCTGTCCCTGAGGTTTTTTTGACCCAGCGAATATTCCGAATATTTTATGTCCTACAAATGTTTAAATCAAAGTTATAAGGTAAACCGGCCGATATCCATCACCTTTATTACTATGATTAACACTAACTACTGTTTCAATAATAAATCATAACGTGATCATAAAAAAAAAAAAAAAAACGCGACATGTTGATTTTAATTTGTGACCACCCAATCTGCCAAAATTATCCCATCCATGCAATATGAACACTCTAATTCTATTAAAACAAAAATTAAATACATCTAAAATGTATTTATTGCATTTATGTGAATTAAATAAAATAATTTAAAAAATTTCTAATAATATTTTCCCACCAAATCGTATCTCTACATAAAAACATATAACTAAAATATCGCGGCTCTTTATTTATTTTTATATACAATTTTATTTTAAATATATAAATAAATAAATAAAAAAATTTTAAAAGAATTTTTAACGTACATTCTAATTTAATTAGCATTAGAAAAACATATATGTATATATATATATATATATATATATATATATATATATATATTTTTTTTTTTTTTTTTTTTTTCTAAATTTATTTTTATTGTTAATAACTAAAGTTTAAATTTTTAACGTGCATCTAATTTAAATTCCGATAAAATATTATTCTAATATATTTCCGATCTAATATTGCAGCTATATATACTATTTATAAATAAACTATGATGTTATATTTTATATATTATAACATATATTTTGTATATATGAGGCGCGCTCGATCGATTATTTTATTAGCGAATTATTCTATTTATCGAAAATTAATTGAACGAAAAATTTAAAATAAATTGAAATCTTTTGTTTAATTAAATAATTTATGAAATTTAAAAATAGGTTGTGTATATTCATCGCAGCAAAAAAGGTGTTAATGTAATAAAACGTGATATTTTTTTTTTACAAAAAATTTATAATCAAATGGAAAATTCCAAAAACAATTTTTTTTTTATTGCGCTAAATTAATAAATTAAATCAATAAATAATGTAAGTACGTTTACAGTTACGTAAGATTTTATAAAATACATGAATAAATTTAAGATTTATGTCACTTACCATATGGGGTTCCCCGTTAAAACAAAATTCAGTACAGTGCAGTTGAAATTTTCCACAATTAAGATTAAATATGAACTTTGGTTAATATAATAACATAATATAAAAAAAAATTATTATTTAACACTAAATTCAAATGAAATAATCGTTAAACTAACAAAATACGTTTTGCATTGTATGAAACTTAAATAGTCAAGATAATTTTGATTAAATGTAGTTTCGATAGAAATGTCTGATAATTGCGGATGCAATATTTATCTCAGATGTGCCAGCCACTTAACCGTTGAAAAATTTGAAAAATGCCCTGTAAATCGGTAGACATAAAAAAAAATGAATTCCACAGTTTTGATAGGCCTAACATCGTGCATTTTAGGGATTTTGAACATTTTTGATTTTGCCATAACTATGAAAACTGCGAAAGTATTACCAATTATAAAACCCGCCATAAAATACGGTATAATACAGGATTAAAATTTTATTTAAATTCATACAAATATATGGCCTCGTGTGGGATCTTAAAGTTTTCTTTATATCGGTGGTCGTTAAGGAGTATGCAGTAAAAAAAAAATACTTGCGTACATATTTATTAACAACAATTTGGAATATAATTTACTCGTACTATTCGATGTACATACTTGCAAGCATACACACACACACACATATATATATATATATATATATATATATATATATATATATATATATATATATATATATATATATAAACAGGAAACAATGTTGATTTTCCAAATGAAATTAGTAAAATTACCATCTGTTGAAAGACCGTTTTTTGTTGTTGTTTTTTAAAATCTATATGTGTACATTATTGATTGGAATGCAATCAGAAATTAAATTAAGATGGAAAAATATGAGATGAGAAGGTGGACGAGTCACCCAATATCATTTAGTATAATTAGGGAGATTACTACAATTTTTAAAGCAGATTTTTCACCTCGTGTGGTAATTTTCACACGATTTTTACAAAATACAGCACAGAACAAGGAGATTGATGGTCTCAAAATAAACGGTTTTTTTTGCAAATTAATGCAATCTAATCAATTTTATATCCGTTTCGAACCCACAAAAAAGAGATAAAAATTAAGTTATAAAATGCATTTGGATAAGTTCTCACAATTAAATTAAATTTTATCGTATACTCACACACTCGTATAATAAAATACATTTACATTCATACATGTATATTATAAGATGTATGCTGTACACAGTGTATTCTTACAGACAAGATTTATTTCCTCTTTATTTTTAATTCAAAAAGGCTTTTTTTTCCATTTTTATAACTTTTTTATTAAAACAAATTTAATTTTTTTTTAAAATTAAAATTAGTAATTGTAATTTTTATAATTTTATGCGACCAAAACAATAATTTACTCGGTACGTAAATATGCTATGTGTACGAGTATAATAGCAAGTGACAAATTAATTTTATGGATCGGTTCGCATTCTTTGATTAATTTTAATTAATTTTGAATTATACAAAACTAATTAAATTAATGACTTTGTATTATTTATATGCAAAATTATAGTGACATTGTATAAAAAACTATAATATGAATGCATTCCGCGGCAGATAAATTTCTCTGGCGACGAGTTTATTATCATCAAGAATGTTGAATAATTTAAAATAGGGCAACCTTAAAATGACAAGGTTATTGGATTATAAAAAAATTATTAAAAATTGTCATAAATTATTGGTGGTCGATTATTTTCAAATTAATTTTATTGGAAATAATATATGTACAGCGAATTATTGGTTTTGTCCCAATTGAAATGCCTTACCTTGTTTATTAGAATAACAGGATAATAGTAACCTAAATGTCTAAATTGTATACCGGGTGCGTTTTATGTTCCAGGTTTATTGATAAAACCACAAACCAAAGGTGAACTTTCAAGGACATTTTTCACAATATTTTCATGGACTTCTAGTGTCCTTATATACACTTTATCTTTAAAGATGAAATCGGAAAGGATCAAGTCAGAGGATCCTTGGATCAGGGTCAGTCGATATCGCCACTTTAACATTATTCGGTCGGGGAAAATGTCTCGTTGTAATAACTTTGTAATTGGAAACCATCACAGATTGATTCATTCTGGATATGACTATTTCATATTTTCGTAAACATATTAGAAAATTGAATATTAGACTGTCGCATTACTTTATCCAAATTTACAACAATAACATCGAAATTTACAAAAACAATCGCATTATTAAAATCTAAAGAAGAATTTTTTTTGTATTAAATTCAATTTTTAGTTACAATGCTCACCACTTGATTTTTTTCTTATTATTAAAAACATAAAACTAAATTTGTTGCTGTTGTTTTGGGGAAAATGTAAATCCGTTAAACTCACTGAATTTCCGTTCCCAAAGCAACACGATACACTTTTGTTTTGGTTGTTTTGGCTGTAGGTAGTTGACGCAATAAATCGCACAAAAAGGTTATGTCGTAAAATTCAAATATTTGTTGATCTAGTAGGCGATTTTAATTAATTTATTTAAAGTTTTTTTACGTTGTCTCCTATTCGTCGCTAAAGAAGTTTTTACTTCAAAAATATTGCAATTGGTTTATGTTACTCTTTCCTTATTATTTTACAAAATCCTTGAATAGAAAGTTTGCTGTCACCTACAATGGATTTGCATAAACAGTCAGATATATTTTGCCCTTACCGACTATAAATAATAAAAAAGCTTCATATTTTAAAACTATCAGATGTCAAATGAATTTATGATGTTTAAAAAGACTGTATAGCATGTGTAGTAGGATCGCATCAGAAATCAAATTGACTATTAAGCATAATGTTGCATTGATCACAATGGCTATCCGTTTAAAGATTTTCCGTAAAAGTATATTCAATATTGATTCAATGGTTAATTATTATAGCAAGAAAGCCTTTTCACGATATAGTTTGAACTATTATCAACGCTATCTGATTTTTTAATATTACTTGTACAGGGTGTCCGCCGGGAAGATATACTACTTTGTTTTGCCGCCATTTTGGTAAACGTTAGTATGGACAGTTCATATGTGGCAGTCGTGAAGTAGACACGTGGCAAATTTATTATGGAAAAATATTCAATAAACCAACGTGTTTTAATCGTTAAAACATTTTATCAAAATCAATCATCGACTACTGTGACGATGAGAAAGTTACGTGAAATTTTTGGAAGAAACAACGTGCCAACAAAACGCACTATTCATCGTGTAGTGAATGATGGGTCTGTAAGTGATAGGCCCAAGCATGGGCCACAACATACTGCAAGATCGGCTGCAAAACATTACTGCTGCTCAAGAAAGAGTTCAAAACAATCCATCAACCTCAATTCGACGCCGTGCTCAGGAGCTTGGTATTCAAAGAACAAGTTTGGTCACAATTTTGCACAAGGATTTGCATTTGTTTCCATGTAAGATTCAGTTGACACAAGAGCTTCTTCTACAAAACCATTTACGCCGCCGTACATATGCCAATAGGATGTTACAGCTCGCCATTGACAACCCCGATTTTCATGAAAAAATCATAATGAGTGACGAGGCACATTTTCATTTAAATGGATATGTGAATAAACAGAATTGTCAGTTCTGGGCAATGGAAAACCCTCAAATTATTCATCAGTCACCTTTACATCCATTAAAAGTGACAATCTGGTGTGCAATTTGGTCAGGAGGAATCATTGTACCTTACTTCTTTGAAAATCAAAACGGCGTAACGGTAACTGTGAATGGGAGAAAAAAAGAGGAGCGATATCGTGATATGATTGAAATCTTTTTAACGCCACAACTGCATGCTTTGGGCTTGATTAACATGTGGTATCAACAAGATGGTGCCACATCGCATACAGCCAGGATTATAATGGAATTACTGCGAGACCTCTTTCCACAACAAGTTATTTCAAAAAATGGTGATGATGATTGGCCTCAACGGTCGCCTGATTTGACTGCTCCGGACTTCTTTTTGTGGGAATATCTAAAAAGCAAGGCTTATGCAAACAAACCAGAAACGCTTGACCAACTCAAACAAAATATGCATGATGAAATTAATGAAATACCGCGTGAAATGTGTGAGAATGTAATGAAAAATGTGCTCAAAAGGGCTCGCATTTGTGAGGCTAACAGAGGCGGATATTTATCTGATATTGAATTCCATACATAATTGCCGACATTAAATAAAACATTTTTTTTTATTATGTCAGATACTCAGCCGATACAAAGGCATAATATTCAATCCTTATTACCTTATCTCCTCATTCTTTAATTTCTACCAAATTTGCTCCTTTAGGTTTTTAAGATCTTTTTTTTATAGATCATGTGAGGCTGTCAAGATTAAATCACAAACGAAAAAACCGCCATCTTTTGTTCAACACGTATTCCAGATGGCTTTTAATTATGCTGGTGTTGTTGTTAAAGTGTCCAAAATACAAACAAAGTATTTTGTGAAGGTCGTTTGTAAACAATGCTAAAAATAATAAATAAATGTCAAAAAAGTAGATACACTAAATAACGAACATCATTCCTATTGGTAATTACCTCGGAACAACAAAAATAAAAAAGAGTAAAAAACTTACGGCCGACTATCGATTTCATTCAAACCATCTTGTGTCAATGATTGGTACTACATACTTTGATCGTGCTGCCTTATTAGGAAAACATGGCATACTGCAACTTTGACCGTGCTACCTGTTTCCAATAACATGAAATACTTTGATCGCGGGCCGTGGTGCCTCTAATTGAAAACATGATCTATTATTTTGTGGTAACTATACAAAAATTGAATGCAGCCAAATTTCCTTGGGCAAACTTCTAACTTAATGTAATGAGATTACCAGTAACCATACCCATACTCTCAAAAATATCGAAAAGTATCCGTACACTTAAAGCTGTTTACGTCAATTCAATCTGTTACTGACGATGATAATTTTGAACTACCAAGGCCTACTTGTTTTACATATTTGCCTATTAGGAGAATCAGGACAAAATTAACTATTTATTTTTTATGTTTGACCCTATTTGTCATTACTAGTTGTATCGACAACCTTACCGGACCCTGATATCTGTCGAGAGTAGGTGTGGTTGAATTTTGTAATATCCTCAATCTTTTATTACCGTATCACTTTATTCATGATACGTTTTTTAAACTTCTAGACAGATCTACCTTCGAGATTCTGTACCGGTAATCATTTGGTTATAAGTATGGAGCTCTGTCTTGATTATCTTAATATTGAAGACAAAAATAAAAATTTGACTTTGGGTTAATTTGACTAAAACTAAATTTTACTAGCTTAAAAAACTACAAATCTTTTTTTCTTAATGTCATTTCTTCGAGTTTAGACCAGTTCTTCTCGTAATAAGTTTTGTACTTATCAAAATTTAAGTACTTGTGGGAACCGACTGCAAGAGTCGAATATGTATAGCTCTCGATATATCTCATATTTTAGAATATTTGCATCTTTTCGGCAAAGTTCATCAAACCAGCTACTTTGATTGGACGCAAAACTGAAAGTATAAAGTCGACGCCTGCTCAAACTCCGATTTGGTTACAACTTTAGGTTTTAAGTCGATTTTTTCTTGGTTGTCGCTTTCTGTAACATACCTTTGTAAAATGCTATCATTTTTTGTTGGCGAATGTCGAAAAATTTTAGCAATTTTGCGACAATCGTTTTTTAATCAGTATATGTGAATTATCAAAATCACTTAACTGTTTCCTATGTATCTTCTTTTGACTCTCTTACTTGTTCATTGCCATCATCATCGTCAATGCGGAAAGACTGAAATAAATTAACTTAATAATATTGCTGGGGTGATAATAAACGTCTGCGAGAATTTAGCGAAAACGTTTTTGAAAACTTTATTGGTCAATAACACTTGGTCGACCTGAAGAGTGTCCTTCCAAATAACATTTGAAAACATGATTTACTTGGTTTAGGAACATATAGAAGAATCAAGTTGCTCTTGTTGGAAAAACTGCTGTATTGATAGGCAAAAATATAGTAAAAAGTGATGTTAAAGCGAATGTCGGTGACTTTAATGATGACTGAACTCGATTTTAATTTGTCAGCAAAATATATAGTTGAATCCAACTTTTAAGTACCTCAGTTAGAAGAAAACACAGTCAGTGAATTTTTTTGCGATCACTTAAATAAGTGCCTCGAACTACCTCCTACTGAAACATAAACAGCAGCTCCTCTACCTGTTTTGAAGAATTCGGCCTTAGTTTATTGGGAATGAATAAGGAGATGACTTGGAACAAAATTATCTTCCGAGAAGACTCGAATCTTTTAGTATGCATTAATGATCTCACAATCTCGTCTATTAGACTGGACCATCTCACTCTATTGGCGGTTATTGGCCTTTAACTCACCCCATGCAAAGTTATTTTCAATGGCATCGGTAGTTTTCCAACTTTCCTCTTTCCTTACGGGTTCCATTCTAATGACACCGGGGAAATGCACTTGTTAGCTTTCGAAGCATGTGCCCTATTCATCTTCATTTTTGTTTCCTAATTTCTTTCTCTGTATCGATTTGCCTTGTTTGCGGGAGGAGCTTCTCATTCGTGATTTTCTTTGGCCGCAAAATCATCTTATTAATCGCCTGAGGAATTTTTATATCCTCATCAGTGCTGCCTGTTTTTGCCATACTTTACAACCAAGCTATACGAAATTTCCCACCTCTTCAATGTTTTCTTAATTGATGTGAATTGGTGTATCAATCCTTGCGATCGGTCTTATAGCTTTGGTCTTTCTGATGTTGATTTTGAGACCTATTTCTTGTGCCAATTCCGTTAACATCTAAGCTTACTCCTGCATGCCAGCATATTTACGTGTTATAGCAGACATATATCAGCCCATTGTATGCATTGTTGGTCCCATCGTATTCCATTTGGGAATCTGTGCTCTGTATTGTTCAACAATATTGAGAGCCACCTCGTATGTGGTGGTATTTTTCGCTCTATATTGAGCACTTTTTCCAGCACCCCGGTAAATTTCTTTGATAAGTTCTACGAATTTCTTCGGAATGCCGTATTCGCAAAGTGCCTTAAAAATTGTGCTCCTATAAATCGAGTCGAATGCTTGCTTAAAGTCCACGAAGAGCAGGTATAGCGAAAAGTTCCATTCGTTGGATTGTTCCTGTCGAGCTGCATCTGTGAATTGCCATCTAATTTCTGCCGTGTTTTGATGAATCAATTGTTTCTTAAGCTGACGGTGCTTCTCAATTTCTTCCAGGTATCATCTCTTAATCGAGATTTCTTCTTGTTGTCTTGGCATCCGTGTTATCTTGGCATCCGTGTTGTCTTGGCATCCGTGTTGTCTTGGCATCAATATATGTCAATATATGAGGGCCACTTATTTTAACCTGTTATAAGTTACTTAAGACCAAAAAAGCTGCTTATTGCAATATACGACGAAAACGCTGAAAAATTTGAGTAGCTTTTTGAAGTCCAACCGGTATCTGGTAGTAGTGATGGTTAAGAATTTGCTTAACATACTGCGGTTCTGGGCTCCGTGACCAGTTGTAGGTAGCACCGGTTAGACTGACATCTACAACAATCGCCAATTGTAAAAAAATAGTTTCAAAAATTTGTAAAATATCTCAGTCAGTTATAGGTCGACTTTTAACGCTATTGTGAGGTTGAATTTTTTATAGGGTAAAAAAGCAGTCCATCGAATATACATATAGTACTCCTAACAATTACAGACAATTTAAATTAAATTTCAAATAAAGCAAAGTTTCTTGACGAAATGTCATCTTTCGATTAGATGGGATGATCCATAAACTATTGAGAAAAGGTATATTTAGGATTAAAAATTAACGATTCAAAATGCTAAGGGGCGGGAATAATATAAAAAAAAACCATCGTTTCCAACTGATTTAAACGTGAAGATATAAAATTTATGGCGGTCGATTAAAAATACATAAAAAAATTTCTAAAATTATTCGGCTAATTTCGTAAATATGGTCGATTTTCTAAAAAGTTTTTCAATGTGTATATAAATCAGGAGTTAAATTTGACACAATATTAAAATGTTTTGCAGATGCTCGTCCTTTTAAAACATATTTCAACCCTTACATAAATTCAATTACAATGATAATTTGCTCTAGAAAATTTCGAAGAAATTTCAATACCCTTAAAATTAAAAATTGTTATGTGTTTGTTATAAAAATAAATTTTTTATTTTTATGCAACTTTTAAAAATTAATTACAAATTCTAAAAATAAATGTGTATATAGTTACTATATATATGCGAGAGGAGTGTGTGCGTTCGCGGGTATTTAGGGTGTCTAAAATATAGAATTACATTAAAATAATATTCTAAAAATAAAATTTTATTTTTCGGCCAAATTTTAAATTTTTAAGTTATGTAATTTCGAAGAAATTTCGAATCAATAATATACAGTGAAAATCCTTTATTAAACCGGAACTCAATGGGACACTTTTAACTGAAATTTATTAAAAGTGGTAAATCTTTATCAAAATACCGTTAAATAAATATTAATATTTAAAATTATTTTTATTAATTTTGCCTGTTTATTTTAAAGTAATCAAACGCTAGGGATAAAATGCCATTCCTGAAGCGAAGTAGGAAAGTATCTGGTAAAACAAATCGTTGCAATTCTGCTATGAAGTTATATGGTGCCGAATTGTTTATACGGTACGAACCAGCCTGTAAAATCCGTTTATTACAATTATTTTAATGGAAATCTACAATAATAATACGATAACCCCTTTTTTGTCTATCTCGCTCAATGTACAATAATGTACACGATCAGTTAGTATCATAGAAACTATCTTTACCTGACTCTACATGCATTCTCGGGTTCTTAGTACAGGGCAATAAAATACATAAATTATTTAATATAAAATATATAAGGTAATATTATATTGCAAAAAATACAAATCTAATGTATAGGATTAACTAATTTCTCGATGTACATGCATAGACGCAGGTAGAAAAACTAAAAACTATTTTTAATTTGGATATTTGATAAGGAAAAATTTTTTTTTTTTTAGTCTAAAGTTTTTTTGTTTTTATTATTATATATTATTTCTTTTTCAATGTCAAAAGAATAATAAATTCTTGGAAATTCTTCGAACGATAAATATACTCGTAAGTTTCGTTAAAATCGGAAATACGCATCAATATATATTGAAACAAAAAAAAACTATTCGATAAAAAACTACATTAATATCCTGTTTTGTTATCGACAATTTTTTGTAATGCACTCAGCTAATATTTAAATAAAAAAAAATAAAAATTTGTAATCAATAAAAAAATATTAAAAAATTTATCCAAGCCAGCATTTTTATGGATTTTTTTTTTAAAGTAATAATAAAATATAAATTATTATAGTTTTTAGTTGTTGCAATGATAAAAAAAAATGTATTGTTGTTGTCTATTTTATATTTTTACATAAGTCATGTATTATTTTAGTAGTACGGCACTGTCTATACATAACATAAATCAGTAAATGTATGTGTTTGTAGTGTAATTAGGTTAGGGTAGGCGAAAGGCGGGAGAATTTAATTTTACTTTACTCATAAAATGGACAGCGAAGATTTCAGGCAAAATAAAGCAATTTATGTATGATGCAGTGATTTTATATTATCGATAAATCGATTAATTGACAAAAAAGTCGATAAAATTATCGATTATTTTAATTATAATAGTTTTTATATTTCCAACTTGCTCTAAAATTATTCGTTACTGTTTCCATATAAAATTTGATTCTGGTCAAATGACCAGAATCAAATTTTGGATTCTGATTTCGATACAATAGATCTGGCTGCCAGTCAATTTACATGCTGAGGAGCTTCTTTCTCCGGATCCTAGCGGTTTTAGTCGCGGTGGTGATTTTCTTATTGCAGTTCGGAAAAAATTACTTTAGTGATCAGTTATTTTCTGAAAAGGAGATACATTCTATGTGCTTGATTCGTCTTCATTTTTTTGTTATGTTTTTCTTGAAAATAGTTCAAATTATTTATTTGACTTAATTATTTAGGCAACTTCAACTTTCATTATTTAATTTGAATATTGGGCGATATCTTTGGTTCTAATATTATTGATTTTTTTTTGTATATTAAGGATTTGAAGTTATAATTATGAAACATTAAGAGCTTAGTTTATCAAAATATGATATCAACTTAGTTCTGTAGATGTCTTTAATGAATTGTTTAGTGTTGCCATTGAGACATTTGCTTCTAATTGATTATAAAAAAGTCGTATATGTGTAACGATCCATAGTTCACAAAAAAACTTAAGTCTTGCGGAATAAATATCACCGGAATTGTAACCGGTTTTTGCAGAATAATTAAATTATGACATAGAAGATGAATGCGATTCGAAGTTTTGGAGATTAAACTTATCTTATATCTATATTAAACACCAGCGATTGTTTATGGAATTCAAAAATTAAAAGTCTCGAGGAACAATCTGAAGTTTCTTTGCTGTATACTTTAGAAGCGTTTTTGCTAAAGATATATAGGTAGAGGCCTTGTTGAACATGGATGCATCAAATGGTCCTGGATCAGGTGGCTAATTATACCAGTGTATATTAAAGCATTAAAGCAGGTCGTTTAATGGTTATTAATTTGACTGAATAATTTTCCGAATTAGAAAGTTTGAAACAAACTAAACTTATTTTCGGGTATATAAGCATCGTCGGCAAACATGGATTAACTCATTGCTCAATAAGTCCCCAGACTAACTACTAAACAAATTTTTTTTTTGCAAAATTCATAATTTAATGACTTCATCATTAAATTCAAAACTTTCTCCCTGAAGCATTTTTTTGATGCCAGCAATCAGTCAATAATACGAAAAATACTGAGGATTGGGAAACAATTTAAATCATTTAGACGACTACCGATTTGATTCCGGAGTGAAATTGTAAATCCATTACGAAACAAATCCTTTTTTAAACAGTGATAAACAGCGCTCCATTGTAAGGAAATACGACACCTATTTGGAAAAAAGCTGTTCCATCAATCTCACCCACTTTCTCTTTTTGACCTTGAATCGAGATTTTTAGGACTTGCTTGATGTGTACTTGAGTTAAAACTTTATTTGAACGACAAGAGCGATCTGTATCATTTGTGCCTGTACGACGACTTTAAAACTCAGCATACCACCGACAAATGGTTGGTTTCGACGGAATAGTGCCCGAATAATACTTTTTAAGAATTACTGAGCTTGAACGGTGTTTTTTCCCGTTATACAAATATTTTGTATTAATTCACGATATTTCCATCGATGGCTCTTATTTTTCATTGTTTTCAAAACTTAGTATGTTATGGTCTGATTGCCATGAAATTTTGACTCCAATCGTTTGAAAAATTATAAAATTCATTAAAGGTGGCGCCATCTCTGAATTAGTCTCGATACTTATTGAACAGTCGTGTGTTGTCATTGCCAAAAATCATTAAGCGTAAATCACATTTACAATATTTTTTGAATGAGTTAAAAATTGACACGAATATGGTGGAAACGATACATTATGCTACCGGTTTCCCGACCATATAAAATTGGCTCATAGTCATGGCACAATGAGAAATGTGGTTATACAAGAACTCTAAAATTTATCCAGTCACTCGAAAAATAAATTTCACCGATCTTGCTATTCTTCCGTTTGCAAATCGATAATAAATATACGCAATAGGTTCATTACAGAGTAACGTGACATCCACGATCACCCGATACAATCTGAGAAAAACTCCTTTGTTCTTTTTCTGCAGAGCTCTAAAAAATTTTAGTGCTAAAACGTACGTACTTTCCATTAAAGAGCGTAGGCCCGGTTAGTCCGAAAGAGAGATATAAATATCTCTTTACTTGTATCCCATTATAATTGGCGCGGAAAATTAGGCTTAGATAACCGGTAAAGAAAAACTCAAAGCAGTTTTATAACTTAAATCAAATTGCAGCTTTAAACCGTTTTTTAAAAAGTTATGGCTTTATCTTCTTCCTGAAATTTAAAACACTGATGGCATATTTTGAAGAGTATCTAAATTAAACCACATCGTCACTTAGCATGTGTACCTGAACTCTGTACCTGCAACTTATACCACTTTAAATCTTTCGGTGCTAAAATTGGTTAAATATTTCCAAGAAAATAAATTGTCATCTCATCAGGCCACCATGTTCACCTAGTGCTACGATAAAAACAAAATTCTTAAATGTTTATGTAAAAAACTAAAAAAAAATATTTAGCACGAAATTTGAATGAAATAATCGTTAAACAGACAAAATACGTCATTGTAATTAGAAAACATTTAAATTGATACAAATTTGTGTGAGCTTTTCTTACTACGCACACAACTCTTTTAATAGGTCAGCTTTTATGACTTTCAATGTGCTTCCAATTATTAGCAAAAAGATCTGCATTTGTGCTCCTAGAATCAAATTTCATCGATCCTGTTAAGAAAGGGGAGAAGGATTCATTTTAAGGTAGCCAAAGAATTTTCTTTGTCTGAGGTTTTATTTAATATCCGATGATGATGGGTGTGAGATTTCATTAGACCCAGCAAACTGGTAAGCAAACCTCAGCTTAACGACTTAAACCATAATGCAGTCTTCCTGAAATTTAGTAGATATTTGATTTACGGAATTTTTAAAAGAGCATCTAAAATGAAACACATCGTCTTTCAATTCATAAATCAGAGTTCCTATTTATAAGGAGAGTAGATATGTGCGTGAATGTGACCATCCTTATCTTACCAAACCCATATGACCGATATGACCATAATTTAAGTTCTTAACTTTTATTCTATGTCAGTAGGCCAAAACTAGGAATGCCATAAAGTTTGGCAAATTTGATAACATTTTGATTTGAATAAAGATGGAATGTAAAATTATTGCACTCAACACTTAGTCACTCAAGTTACAGAAGTACAAAAATACTAACTTTACCTACTTTTGATACTAAAATACTGTTCCAGAACTAGTGCGTGCAGATTTGTGTGAATCAATTCTGATACATTTTTTATCAAACCGAAATACCTGTATAGTGCTTATTGTTCAAAATGGCTAGTAAAAATTGGCGCTATTTTATATAAGGAAAGCATCACCGGGTATAGCGAGTTCCAATTTATACAACTAAAACACGACTTCAAGTGCCAGGCCAAGAGGGTGATCATACTTTAGATAATGGTTAAGTATATAAAATAATGATCGATGTATTCGTAAATACTTCACAAGAAGAAGTTTGGTATTATTTGCGGGTATTGCCATTTTCACTACGACAAGCGATATTTGGAACATATTCACATAAATAATTTGTGATTGAAACTGCAATTAAAAAAAAATCGTTTATAGGCGAGATAATGGTAGCAGTTAATATGCTTTGTTCTGTATTAACTGGTGCTAATATATCATCTTGCTAACACAACCGATGTGTTTAAGGTTCGACTTCAATCGTTCGAACGCAAAATATTGTGAATAGTTAAAATAGTAAAGCACGGCGGTATTGTTGCACTATACAATTCAACCACTGTGCCTATTGGTCGATTGGAAAATTACTTGATCTTAACCAACAGTTATACCATACGCACTGCGTGATAAAAATTTTGAATCTCTGCCATACAAAAAAAGCGATAGTTAAAAATAAAATGATCGATAAATTAGAATCCCTAATACCGACGGTTAAATTCATTAAACCCACGCCACTGTGCACACTAAATTATAATAATTCCAGTGTTGTCAATTTCGATCTTTATATTAACAGTTACATATTTAAATTTTTCTTGATCCTTTTTTTTTCTAATTTATCTTTTTTAAAAATAGAAATATGTATACTATGCACACCCACTTGCAAACGAAAAGGCACACATACTTTTATATAGTATACCCATTTTTTTAAAAATTAAATCGATCGAGGGATAATCCCGTCGCAGTTTGTCATAAAACCGAAATTAACCGATCATCATGATTTTGTTTTTCGTTTTTTTTATTTGCATTCTCGATTTTTCTTCATTTTTTTTTTACATATTTTTATCTTTCTTTCGGTTTGTTGATAATCTTAAGGACCTTTTATGAATACATATAAAAATATAACGAAAACGTCTTACATTATATTATGTGGGACAAAATGAGATGGCACTACATATATATATAAGACATTTTTGACACTCATAAATTATTATCAAGACACAGAAAAAAAAAAAAAAAATAAAAAAAATGTAAAAATAAACGAAAGGAAATAAAAAATCTATCTATCGATCTTTTTCTAAATAATACATTAAATTTTATTTATATATTTAGTATTTAATATTAATTTAGTTGATGAAGATCATTCTAAAAATTTTTTTTTTGTTTGTTTCGTATATGTGTGATGTGATCGTATTTTGTTTTTTAAGTGCGCGCGGTGTGTAAAAATTAAGAAAAAAAAAATTTAAATAAAATAAGTAAACTGTGTTATTATTTAATTTAGATATTTATTGTGATTGTGATTTATAATTTATATAATAAAAAAATGTTGCCTGTCGATAATCAAATACAAGAGGTTAGTGTACTTGTGTGTACTGTATGATCAATTAAATATAAATATACGGCGATCATTCTCGATCGTTATTTGATTTAATTTTATTTTTTATTTTTTACATTAATTTACTGATTAAATATTGATTTTGTTTTTGTATAAGATGAATATTAAAAATTCATCATAATCATGATTAATATTAGTGATCAATTGATCGTTTATATATCGAGTATATCGAGTGAAAGAGAAGAGGTTATATTACTTATTATTATTTAAATTTATAAAAACTGACGCCGTTCATTTATTTTTTTTTGTATGTTAGCAAATCTTTTTAACACCTTTAGTATTTATTATTATTTTATAAATAAAAATAATTGTTGTAAAATGAATATGTGTGTATGTATGTGTGTGTGTACATGGCGAGAGTTCGACATTAATTTGTGTGATATATTAAGTAAGAAAAATAGGACATATTTGATTGGTAAAGATGTGAATGATCGATAATGATGATGATGATGTGGATTTTTCTTCGTACTCGACTATGTATATGGTTGACAAATTTTTTATAATTAAAATCAATAACATGGTCGAAAAGATAAGGCGATTAATTGTGATAACAACATATTACATGTTGTAATCAATAATCCCATAAAAAAAAAATAATAATATCCTTCTTTTATGATGTGACGAGGATTATTTTGGATGATAAGAAAATTAAAATTAAATTGCAGATAAATTAATTTCTTATTACGGATTTAACGTCATATTAAATTTCAATCAATTTTATTTGTGGCCATGCTTTGTTTGATGAAATCTAAAGATTTCACATAAAAAAAAAAGTTTTGATGACACTTTAATAAAAAAAAAAAAAAAAATTAAAGTTGAATTGAATAAATCCAATTGTTTGAATAAGTTTCGTGGGAGCAATATTCGATTTTTTTGAACGTTGAAATCATCATAATTAGAGGTGCGAGCCTCTCACATTTCGTTGAATATATAATTTTAATCGTACTTAAGTTTACATCTCTGGAATTCATTCACAGTTTTTTGTATTTTTTTTTTATTATTTTGTTGTTTTTATCGAAATAATATAATCTAAGTGTTATTTCTTATTTTTAATAATTTTTTTATTTTTTTTTTTATTTTGACTACTGGTATAACATATATAATATATATTATAGAGAGATTGAAGAGTAGAAAACCACTTCACACCCAATATATAAATTGTTTAATGTGTTTCGTTTAAGTTGAGTCAGTGGTGGTTTAACGGTGTGCCGCGGACTATAGGAGAGTTTTTGTAATTAATTCGAGAGTTCATCACCGGTCTTGTATATAGTGTATTTATGATATTTATGATAATATGTGAACTGTCAAAGAGCCTCTTATTTTCTGTAATGGAAATTTAAAAATTAATGTTTTACCACTCAACCAGAATTAAAATTTGTGCTATCTATTCAAGATGGCTTGCCACCTAGGCAAGTGGTAGCGATGATTCAGTCCAGTAAGACCAATTTCTATCATAATAATTTTGAACTTCATAAATTTTTACTTCTTGTATTAGTATTTCAAAAATACAATCGCTTAAAGTGATTTGTCTGAAGGACGCGATTTTATTTTGATGCATAAATTTGTGCATACAGAAAATGCACGTTCAACATCGTTTGATGTTTGTTGGATACAAATGATTGCATTAAATAGTTTTTGCAGATTTTCTGTGCATTTGTTTCAATTTTAAAAACCTTGTATACGCATATAATTATTGCAGCGGTAAAGTTGTATTGCGTGAAAGGTCCAGATGATGTAGTTCTAGATTTTTTTAGCATACTTCTCAAAATCATTTTTTGCAACCCACATTACATTTACATAGAATTACATTTAGAAGCACTGTGGTTTGTTACCTGCTCCAATCTGGGTACGTTCGAAATATCTGAATAACTAAAAAAATATCATTCATTTTAACTCTCACTCTCCTGTTTGCTATAGATTTGAAGTAAACCATTTATTGGAAATATTGAACGTGAATTGTAAATTTTTTCAACGCTTACCAACGTTTTCGACCTTACGACTAATATACTCGACAGCAAATTGTATGGGCTCCATTGCCTTGTGAAGTATTATTAGAGCAGAAAGGTCTTATGTCTCGCGAACTAAGATAAAGTTCTCGATCGCAACTTTAAGCATCGACCATTAGCAGTTATCTTCGATCGTTCACTCTTCTTCTTCATGTTAAATTAATGATTTTTTATTCAATGGCTCTCTATCAGCTTCTAGATCATCTAGGATATCGTCATCCAGCAAATCTTCAAAACTTTTAATTTTTGCCCCAGATTTAAAATATTTTGGGCAAATTCCTACAAGATTTTCTAAAGGCGGACTATTTTCTTTAATACAATCTGTCTAAAATTTGTTCAAACACGATCATTGTGCTAAAATATATTTCCTTCCAGAATCGTCAATATTGGTTATGGCTTATTTTAAAGTATACCTATTTTTTCTAAAATACCGTAATTGCATATCTGTGTGTGTAGAAACACTATATAGCCCCTAAAGATTAAGAAAGGTGCGACGAAGATACTATTAAATGACGATTTGGTCCATTGGCTGAATTGGCACATTCGTGTTTTTTGGTATAAATACTCAACTATTACTTTCTTCGATAAGGCAGTTGAGTTAACTGAGTGGCCCCGAGAGTTAATTGGTAAACTTGTCTTTTGAATCATACGAACATAGTTCTCAAGTCAAATCAAATTCGAATTTATTATATAATAATTCAATATATGGACAAAGGTTAGGAAAGACCTAAAATATTACACCAGCTCCAAATTGCTGACATTACCTAAATTAAAAAAATAAAAGTGGAGGAGAATTGAGGTAAACGAACACCTATTCTACCTTATTCTTCATTTTAATGAACTACCGACACTTTTGAATAAGTATATACATTGAATAACAGATGACGTCATATTTTTTGCAAAACAGGCTTTTTTTTAATAAACTAATTGGGAAGTATTGAAATGAATAGATCTCAACGAAAATCAAATACTTTATCTAGAAAATCATAGCTGCCTTCGGCTAGGACAACATCAGCCTTCTTAAAGACTCGGCCATTTCGAGACTCAGGTTTACTGTTAAAATCGTTAGAATTATGAATCATCTCTACTGATTGTCAGTGAGTTATTGTCCGATGCATAATTTTGTGTGAAATTCTAGATGATACTGACATTAGTTCATATTTATTTGAAAACGAGGACCCCAGAATCTTTTAACACGACCCCAAAGAATGGCGATTAACATTTTTTTGTCTAGTGGATGAACATCATCCAATAATCTAAATAAAGTTTCTTCCAGTGAAAACTGGAGAGAAAACTTCTTCCAGGTATAGCTGCCACATAAGTTGAGCTTGTGATTAACCAATATATCTTGCGCAGATGACATACTTTCGATCTAGTTGGTTAGTTTTACTTATACCCTTTATGATCCAGTTCCTTTGTCTTAAAATGTAAAATTTAAGGGATGTACCAGAATGAATGAATTTCCAATCCGGTTTGGAATCCGTTTTCGCTTATTTTCACGTGAGATCATTTTCACGGGAACAACTGCTTGGTATCTTCGAAGTTCTGTTGCCATCAAGTGAAGTCCATGTACTAGGGTGGTCATTTAGCCATAATAGCCAGATTGATGAGTCCGTCCAAGCAAATATTTTTTGCAGTATTTGCTGTGTTCTTTTAAACTACTGATAGTAACTTTGTACCAAGTATTGTTGGCGGATCTCTTCAATTTAAGGATCTTAATAGCATCACTTTTTTGAAAATAACTAGATGCAATTTCCCAGAATCTTTTTAGTGATTTATCCAATTTCTGCTCTTCATTTATTGTTACGTGATTTGGCAGATCTACATGATTGGAACTTCCACAGGATCGGTCAAGTATTCATGCAAATATTTACCTTTGTCATGCAATTCAAACAAAATTTCTCATCTAAAAGTGAGTTAGAGCTTACAGTTTTTTGGTCTTAAATCTCACGATCGATGGAATAAATCTGGGAATATCATCACTATGCAGTAGAATATTGTGCCTTCAACACCATTTTGTGCAGCTTATTTTTGTGCACATTTTTGTGCTTAGTTGAGTGCTTATTTTTTTTGTCTAATGCCGCTAACTCTCTAAATACCTCGTCACTAGTATTATATATTTGTTTAATTTCCTTGGAAGTACCATTTATGTGGTTTTGCAGTAGGAAGTGATTTGCGATTATGTGGTCTTTATGATAAAACCGTTTGCAGTTTTTTTCACAAGTATTTTCATAATCCGCTTCAAGGCGTGAATTCAGGTGTTGAGAACAGTTGAGTAAAATAAATATAATAATTATTGAATGCAACCGATATATCCGATGTAACTGTTGAGCTAATTGAAATTTTTTCCACCAAATTGAAATCTCTATTGTTCTTATTGTTGAATCTGACAAGAGCAATGCGCTGTTAAACCTTTTGTAGCTTAATTTACTGTAGCTTAAAAAAGCGTAGTTCATTTGAGCATAATTTCATTGTTAGAGTTTCCAATCAGAGATGGCTCTGCTCTCTTGATTTAACCGATTAACAATGTCAATTTTATTGAAATAAATCAAAAAAGTTACACAATAATTTAGTTTTATGTGATAAATAAAAATACAGTACAATGAAGTTAGCTGTAAAGTAAGTGTGGTACGTCCCACATTGCGACTTAAACATAAGCTGTTTAAAGCAATATTATTCTTTTTGAAAAGACAGTTGATATAGTAAACAACAAAAATGCAGTCAACATCAAAACAACAAAAACTGAGCAATTGGTGCAGTGGTTAAAGCTGCGGTGCTTGAGTCGGGAGGTATCGGATTCGAATCCTATCAGGAGAGGGTTGCAAAGGGGATTTTTCATTACTTGATTACGATCGGTGATGACGATAAACAGAAAGTTGGAATGCAGAATCCATGGGTCAAACCATCGTCCATGCCAGTGGACAGGCTCGCTGGAGCAAAGTAATGTGCAGATGATGGATATTTAAAGCGAACTGTATTCGTCGGTCCTCAATTTTGCGAGTAATGGCGTAAAGTAGGACGTTAAGTTAAACCGCGAAAAAGTTGGAAAAGCTTCGACCCCAGAACAGATTTTATGATACAGATGTATGTGGTATTTAAGTCGTCGGTATGAAAATTACTTTAGAATATTTGATTGACTCAAATCTATATTGGAAGACCAAAATTGAAACCAAAAAAACATATTTCAAAGTGCAAGTTAGAGTTTGGCAAACGTTTCTTCAAAGTGATTTTACAATGTCTGCCAGTTTTTCTGGTTCTTCCTTAAACAATATATGTTTTCAATTATTAAATTTTACAGTGCAGTGTGGTTTTGTCCGAAATATAGTAGTAGTACAGCATTAAGATGACTAACGGTCATTTTTAAACCGTATATTCTAATCTATCACTAAATATTATTGATTTGGTATAGATTTGGTATTGAATTGATTTCCGATTCGGTCATAATTTTATAGCTTTCATAGGTCACCGGTTTCGAATCAATTTCTGGTGTTATTGTTAGTTGGAGTCGTCCAGGTGAATGAATGGATGGCTTGGCAACTTCGACATTGGGAAATTTAAAAACTTGGTTACCTTTAATTTTTGAATTCTTGCTCGATTACAGATATTTCGATTGAAATTTGTGGCCCATTAATTGGTTTCTCCGTTTTAACTTCATCTACATTCGTTACGAGTTTTTCATTTTCATTCGTAGGAGTTTAGTTTGCTTCCTCATTTTGCTTAAAGTCGGTAGTCTTTTCTGTACTTTAATTTCAGTATTTTCTTTTTTTACTTCTTCCAGTTTTCCACAAGCTTTGAGACTGTCTCCTCTATTTTTTTAAGAACATTTGAACTTGTAACAAAAGTAAAGGTGAACTTTTGTGATACAACTGTTTGTTCTTCTGTTTTTGTTTCGACTTGTTCAGATAGCTTCACCACGATTGTTAGAAGTTCTTAGTGACTATCTTCTGTATTTATTCTGGTTGTGTTTATTATAATAGCTGTTTGTATTTTCGGTTCTAATCCGACTGATATGTAGAAGTATTCTCATTTTATACCACTTCCAGTTTTTTCTTCATATTTTCGAACCTCTATAAGAACTATAACTGATAATGGTTCGTTGTTTTGCATTAATGTTTCTTCATTTGTTAGTACTTGTTGTTAAATTACTTTAACTATAACGTCCGCTGTTTGTATTTTTGGCTCTTCCTCAACTGGTACAGAAGTAGAATTTACATTTGTCATTACTTCCAGATTCACTTCACCCATTTTTGGTCAACAATGTGACTTGTGTTAGCTTTAACGGTTATTTTTTGTATTAAAATACGTATATACCTTCCATTTCGACAAGTCTAGTCTCTTCCGTAATAACCATTGACTGCTCTTACGTTAGTTTAACCTCCTCATCCACTTTAAAGTCTGTTGTTTGTATATTTGGTGTTCTTTTCAACTGATAAACCATCAGGTTTCTCATTTTTTACAAACCGTCTAATTTTTTTAGTGAGATTTTTTAGTGTCGAGATTAGGTATACTGTAATTTGAACAATGTCCGCTTTTCATTCATCGCTTTTCATTCATCGTTTTTTTCTGTGTATGCTCTTTTGCATAAGATTCTGGTTAGGAAAAAACTGATTGATCATACAAAACTTTACCTACGGCTAACTGTAAACTACAGTTAGCCGTAGAGAAACACTATGACAACATTTCCTAATCTTTGCTCTCCGGACACTTCCCAGATCAATGGATAAAAAAAACGACTTACTATATGTTAAATGCATGACATTTTACGTTTAATCCCTATAGATCACACTTTGGCGGCAAACACTCGAAGTAAATCAATTCTCCTATATAATCAAACCGACAATATTACTGTTTGTTTAAATTAAATTGCAATAAACTAAATAAAAGCAAAAAATAAAAAATAAAAATATTGATCGAATCCATGATCAACAAAGAGATCACACAACGAAAATATACTATATAAAACCAGAAGAAGATCGTTAAAAAAATAGAAAAGTCATAAATCTTGTTTATCCATATATACTAAAACTCTGATTGATGATCGCGTGAAAATCGATTAATAAATCCTTTTTTTTCTCGAATTTTTTTGTTTTTAACGAAAACAAAAAAAAAAAAAAAATTAAAATGCCGATCGCGATAATTTCTTTTGAACCTTCTAAACATTATAGGTCAAATCTAATTTTTATTTCATCTAAATTCGAATCGTTCAAAATTTTTTATATTTTTTTTTTCATTTTATTTGATTGATGAAGTTTTGATTCTTTTACAAGTTTATTTATATCAAACTATGAAAAAAATAAAATTGGATATATTACAACAACAATACGATATGTACTTATATATATTAAAAGAAATTAATTGCTCTCATGTCAAATGATTAATTAGAAATGAACTGCTTTTATATATGTCTATCTGATTATTATTATTAACCATTATATTGTTGTTTTCCACATGTATACGATATAATATGCCACGATCGAGAGATTGATTGGATATATATATGGACGAAGATAATAAATTTGCACGCGGTTCTTATACGCGATCGTTTTATTTAATGATTTTCTCATTTTTATTTTAATCAACAAGAATGTTATAATTACACGATATTTTTTTGCTTATTTATTTGTTTACACATATATAATAATTATATATAATACTAATCGATTGATCAATTTGTTGAGTGTGTTATATAGGTATATAGATATGTGTATGTACTCATTTAGTTAGATCATGTAAGATTTCTTTTATTTTGCGATCGATGAGCCATACGCCATTTTGTCGGTTTACGATCAAACAAAAAATAATAATAAAAATCACGATCTCTTCGGCCGAAGCCCTTCACTTCATCATAAATTTTCCAGTATATCTTCGCTAAAAACAAAAAAAAAAAAAAAAAAAGAAATAATACAATATTTATTTATTATGATTATGGATGATGATCAAGAGGAAGAAAATTGATCGTATGAATTTTTTTTTTTTACATTGATTGATACAAAAATGACACGCCCAATCATAAACATTTTGTTTTTATTATTATTAATAATAAGAAGATTTATAAATCCTTTTGTTGTATAAATAAATTATTTTCATATTCAAGTCGATCACACGAAGAAAAAAAACGAAGAAGATCACACACAATCATTTATCATGGCGTTTTTTTATGTATATATGATGCAAGTATGTATATACGCGATCGTTTAGCTATTCCCGCGCCAAAACCCCATCTCTAACCTACATTTTTATGTAAAATAAAATATAATATTGTGTATTATCAACTGTTATGCCCATATATCTGTAATAAATAATTATATTCTGCGGTTTTAATTTTTTTTATTTTTTTTTTGCATATGCGCGATCGAGTGTACATATAAACCTATTCCACCGTAAAATTAATAACAAAATGTTATTTTGTTGTATAAAATGATAAAAAAATAAAATAAAAAAAAAATTTAATAATTTTATTATACTCATACATAAAATTAATAATTTAATATTGGAAGGGAAAATATATAATAAATAATTTAATTTTTATTGTTATTTATTTTTAATGAGGGATTAACACCAATAAAACATGTTTTTATGTAACTTTATGCTGTTTGGTTTGGTTCTTTGGTGGTTGGGATTTTTTTTTATTTTATTTTTTATTTTTCTGCAGATATACTTATATAAATAACATAGATAAAAAGATGGACCATTCCATCTGTCGATTTTCATTTTTCTTTTCATTAAAATTTATTTGAACAGATTATCATTCTTCATTGATTCCACATTCGTGTTTTTGAGGTGAGAAAATCCCTTTAAAATTTAAATTTACTTATTATCTATCGACGGGGTGAAAGTAGATTTTTCTTCCACAATCTTTTCGAAAACTTGTTGTTACGCTTGGATTATTATTTCACCGGTTTATTTGTATTATTCTTTCTAAATAAAATAATTGGGTTTGTGATTTGATGTGAACTTCAAATATTATGAATGAAAAGTAGATCAACTTGTTGGAATTCGTCTTCAATTCTCGTGAAGTCTATATGTCATCTTTGTCTGAAATTACTTTTTATTTTTAATTAAAATTAAACGTCAAAATGTGTAGTGTCTTATGTCTCGTTATGGGCAATCAGTTAGCTAGAAGCCGTTTCTTCATCGCCAACGGGGACTTTCCAGCAAGCAATTTTTTTAGATTTGGAAGCTAAAAAAAGCCACGAGAAACTATATCAGGATTGCATGATGGACGTAAAGCAATTTAATTGCATATTTGATTCAATTTTGGTGCTGCCAAACATAATGTGTGTGACGATGCGTTCCCTTGATAAAAAGCACTCACATTTAAGAGCAAAGGGCGCTTACTGTACTGGGCCATCTAACTCTGTTGGGCGCTATTGATTTAATTTCCGCCCATGATTTCCCGTGTTGTTTCACTTCTGCTAGCATCGTTCTTTCCCATGAGACGGATGGCTGTCTAACGTTCCTTTTTTTGCTAATTCCACTTCAGAGCTCTTCTTGTGACTTCCTTAGCGTTTGGCCAATCCATCTTCATTTGTGTTTCTTAATTTCGATTTCAATGACTGTTTGACTTGTTTGCTTTAGAAGCTCTACATTTGTAATTTTGCTATACCAAAAGCACCTCTTTTTTCTCTTAAGACATTTGTTCACAATCACCTGTAGTTTGTTAGTGGTCTTTTGCGTATGGTTCCAGATTTCGCAGCCATAGAGCAACACCGGTTTCACACATGAATTGAATATTCTTAGCTGGTGTTGCGGGATAGGAAAGACGAGTTCCAAACTTTGTGTAGAGTGTTGTACATTGTCCTGGCTTTGTTGATCTGTTTATTGATGTCATCATCTGTTCCACCCATTTCTGCTAGTATGCAACCAAGGTATACAGTGTTCAGCCGAATCGTCTTGGTTTTCTTGATATTTATTTTAAGGCCAATCTCTTTTGCTAGATCTGATAGCTTCTGCACTTTTGCTGAATGTCGACATGTTTGTTACTAGGACTAGGAAAAGAAGTGGCGAGAGTACGCTTCCTTGTCTTACTCTTTGGGTTGTTGTTGTAGGATTGACTTTGTTTGCCTTTGTATTAAACGCGATTACCTGCATCGCTGAACGTATCTTGTATGATTTTGATTAAACTTTTTGGGATGCCCATTTCACAAAGTGGCTTCCATATTGCGTTCCTGCGTGTATTGCGTAAAATGAATACGCTAAATTGACATCGCTAAATTTCCGCTCCGTTGGTGGATTGGTATGCTAGTTTAGATCAAATGTATAAGGTGAACTTAATATGCCATATGCTGGCTTTAAACGGGGGAAGTCTACGTAAGACTTTATACGGATTTTCGTAGGGAGGTGATATCCCTGTGTGAACTTTGTTTATTCTCACAAATACAAACTCACATTTGATGAGCGTGGGTCACCAGTTAAAATAAGATTTCTTATATTGTGTCGAAGTTGTTCGACTACTGTGTCACTGTTTGTTACTTGGGAAAAAAATTCGACAAAGAACTCGCCGGAAAGTTTAATTGTTTATCTATAGACCATTTTTGCGGCTAGGCACTTCACATATTTTTTCACCGTCGCTCTTATATCCAATAATATTATTGGTATTTCAGTACTACTTGAGTGTATTGCCTCGGGCCATAAGTGCAGCTTTCGTGTTAACTAGAAATGTTAAGCTATTACTATAGTGTACTAATAATCGTGAGTGGCTCGTACCTAATTCAACCCGTAGGTTTATAAGTTTTTTGAAACCGGAACATTTGTATGTCTTGCGATTTGGTTCTCTACGGTTTTTCGTGCATCCCGATCGAAATTTCAAGGTTGTCGGCAATCATATGCCGTTGCTCCGAATTGTTTACTGGCTGGGTAAGATAGTTAATCTACCCTCAATTGTGTCTAGCCGCTGTTCCACTGTCGTGACTTGTATATCAACAGTTTCTCTGGACGTTTGTTCACTTGGGTGCCTCGTGACGATTACTCGTGAGAGTCCGATTTCTCTCCCAAGTTTTTCGTGCTTTCCGTTTTTCTCGAACGTCCAAGGAGTAGTTAATATAAGCGTACTATCCGCAACAACTGATGTATATAATTTTTAAGTTGTTCTAATTGGAACTAGAAACGTGCCGAGTTCTTAACTGGATCTTAAAAATTGACATTGATACTGATAGATCAACTGTTAAAGTAAGTAGTTTTATTTTGACTATCACTACATTTTCTTTGATATTCATCAAAGAACATTTTCACATTTTCTTTTATAAATAATGGCAACCTCCCTTTAGTGATTCGAACCTTTTTTGCATTTTTCACGTTTTCTCTCTTGAGCATATTTGCCACAACTTCAATTTATAATTATTTGCCTGTTTGGTTTTCAATTATATCCCCCTTTGAACAATGATGAACGCTGCTAGCTATAACTTTAATCTAGTTTAGATTGTAGTTTTACTCCTTCAATTTGTTTGACTGTGTTCTATCTAACTCGTCTGTTTTTAAGTGAAAGTTTAGGTTCAGTCGCAACATTTTCTGTAGAATATTTCGTTTTCTTTTTTTTTGCTTTTCCTTCTGTTCTTTTTCAAAGCCAATCAGTTTCTCTTACTAATTCTTCTTCATCAGTAAATTTTTCATTTGTGTCTACCTTTTTGCTAGTCGGAAAAAGTTTCTAACATTCCTTAGCTTGAACAGCCATTTTTTAATTTACAATACTCTTTTTTAGTAGTACAACAACGATTTAAAGCAATATTAGAAGATCAAATAAAACATTGCCACGTTCAATCTACTCAATCGTTAAGAAAGGATTAAGATTAAATTTTACTTTATAGTTGAGATACAATTTTAGAGCTCCCCTGACAAACCAGTTAAATCCCACAATGGGTCTAACATAATATAGTTAACATATAGGTAATATATAGAGATCCAACATGACTTGCAATTGATTTTGATTTTGCACATGCCTTTCAAAATAGTTCATAAAGTAAAAATTTGCTAAAGATTCCATTACTTTAGATAAAGTCACAGATAATTATACCAGATTAACAACTTGTATGGCTTAAATTTACACAAGTAAATTTTTACCACGCAAATTAATGTAACCGAAATCTAACCAAAGAAAAATAAATGTATGTATATATAAAAACGCATATTCTCATCCTTTTCTTATTTTGTACACGACTGTTTGAAAAACAAAACACAAACTATACAAAAAACTTGAACATTTTTGTTTTACTTTTTATAAAATGAAATAATCGTGAGCAAAAAAAAGAAAATAATATCGCAATGTCGACAAATATCAATCAAGCGGTAATTGGAAGGAGAAGTGTTATCACCATTCTTAGGTCAAAATATCTCCGAATATAGAGAAAAAAACCAGGCTTCATTGACATTTGAAACAATTGGCTTAGATGTTTAACTAGAAATGAATGTGAGGCCCAGTTGCTTTATTTGGAAAATAAATTTGTGGCATTGATGGAACAACATTAGTACATGCTTGGGGGCTGGTGGTTAGGGGAAAAAGGACGACTCGACGCGAAAGCAAAGTCATACGCTAATAAATTTGCTGATAATATTAAAAAAGAGATCGAGTTATAAAACACATGACCTCTATTTTATTATCGACGATCTACTTTATCTTGAGAATATTGATCGGCTACAGAATTTAAATTTTTTAAGAATTTTTGAAGAGCAAATAAAACATTACTACTTTTAATCTACTTATAATTGAACCATATAATTCCATTCCACACTTAACACATAAATTAATAATTAATAAAATTAAATCGTGTCATCTGTACGTTTTCACAAATTACAAATAATTATAAAAAAATAAAATAAAAATTAAAACAAATCGAATTTTTTATTATTGAATGTAAAATATACTATGTATAAATTTTTTTAATTAAAAGCGATCTCTGTGCGATCTAAATTATTTATTTTTTTGTTATTTTAAAAATATTAAAAATTATTATTATTAAAAAAATGATAAATGAATTTTTTAATATCACCCTTCAATCTTCTTCATCATTTATTTATATACATATTATATATGTTAAAAAAATTTAAATTAAAGATCGAGAGTACGCAAAGATCGGAATGGAAATCTTCGAATAGATTATATAAAAAAAAAAAAAAAAATTTAATTTATAATTTTAATTTTATTTCATAAAAAATAATAATCAATCTCTTAAAAAAATTATTATTATTATTACAATATGATTATGATCGTTATTTATTTGATGATCTTGTTTTTTATTAATAATACGAAAAAAAGAGAGATGATCGTTAAATACATATATAAGAAAAAGAAAAAAATCTTGTATGTTAAAAGTTGAGATGAATTACTCTGATGATTGAGAGAAATGGTATTTTTGGTTTTTTGTATTGCTAAAATTTTTAACGTTTTTGATACCAATCAAAAATGTTTGGTAATTTGTCTTATTTTCAATTAAAATGATGATCATTGTTGTGATCAATGATCGCGCACGAGTTAAAATGATTTACTCTCGGTATACCATATAATGTAATGTTTTTGTGTATGGTAACACGTGTTCCAAGTCATCCGAAACTATTGTACAAATAAAACATAATATGTAAGGAGGGTCGGAATAAATAGAGTGTGATCCTCACTCAATATTTCCTTTCTTGTGTATATATCTCTAGATCTCTTAATAATAATGCCACAACAATAGACTAAACACAACACACACACACAATAAATACTGTTTAGGGGGCAACTGTATATATGTTAGACTTCTGCGGATTTTTTTTTGTATGTCTTGTTGATTATCCTGTTAATTTATTTGTTATGATTATAGGGAATTACTATTGTGTTATCCCTATTATTATTTTATATTGAAACCAGGAATTACTATATGAAATTGTAATTGGAATGTGGCGCGATTTTCACGCCCTTTTATACCTTAAATTAAGCTGTTTGATTTGAGGGGAGTACAAATATTTGATTTTATAAATTTACAACGATTGAGATATTTCGAACGTGATAACCATGACTGTAAAAATTATGATTGGATAACGAAAATTTGGGTTGGATTTTATGTTTTTGATTTGTGTGTGTGTGTATAGTGAAAGAAGTTTTCATAACGTTTATCATCTTTATCATTCTTAAATATTTGGTTTATTTCAATTGGTTTAAACCACCTTTGGCTACTTAAGCTACTTTTATCATCAGTACTTGTTTTTTACCAATAAACTTCGATTGAAACCGCCGAGCGATATTATTGAGGCTTTTTAGATTAGCGTGTTCTTCGAGATCTTAGCTATTTAGGCTAATCATTAGCCATATGTCACCTTCGGTAGCATTACGCTCTTGACGTTGCAATCATCAGGATCATTCATCGGAGTCAACGGCCTTGAATTCACCATAGCTTTAATTTGTATAAGGAGAATTTGCAATTCTTCAAAAGTTGGTGCTGACTCCCCTAATAATCTACGAAGATGGGTTTTGTCGGATTTTAATTTAGCTTAAACCGCCAAAGTGCGAGCTGATGTTTGTATTGTGTGCCATTTTATTTAATGAGCGCTCAGAAATGATCTTAGTTGGGCGCATTGTCACTATATGTTCTTGGGTAATCTTCTTCGCCTTTACTGATTCTTTTTGATAACGTCCATGACACCGATAATCCAATTATTTGATCTAACTAAAAAGAGCAACGTCGATGACCGGATGCTTCGTCCGGCCACCTACTCCTAATATAGAGTTTTCGTCTAAAAATGTATGCAGAGATGCCAATTGCTCCTCCTTTTGATTAAACTATGTTTTTGTTGCTTGTGTATAATTCATCTTTAAAGCAGCCGCGTTGGGCCCATTCGATTACGATATGCTTGCAGGTTTTTTCAGATGCTCACACCTGACGAAGAATGATTTTATTTTACGACAGTTGTCGAAGTTCCTGATACAGTTGGCCTGATTTCTCAAAATTGACCAGTCAGAAGGAAATTGGAGATGTTAATTTTTCGGCGACTTTCTCAATTTTGGTTAGCACCGTATTTTTTCTCCTTTCGATGGTAGTATAGGTTTATTTGTCATATCCTTTGACCATTTTGTAGATAAATTTCGCAGAAAATCCGGCTCATTCCACCGAATTGAGTGTGAAATCAGGTTTGGGGGTGAAATCCCTATCTGCTTGCACAGCCCGCCGCATTGAGATTTGTTGGTACATGATGTCAATGATTTCTCGGTAGTTTTTCGATTATGAAACACTCGCAATTTGTTACAAAACTGTTCCATTTTCTAGAGACGTTTGAAAGTCATGACAGGACTATAATAGAGTCGATCCAGGCATAACATAAATCAACTGATACCTGAAAATATGCAGAATATGCCTTTTTCGGTACATCGCAGAATAGCTGATACTAACTGCAATTGGTTGGTTGGTTAACATATATTTAAATCGTAGTATGCACACTGCCGCAGGGTGACTCATTTTGTATGGAGCACCAACTTTTAAATTTGAAATCTGGCAGTTGGTTATCCAACTCTATTTTTGTTAACCACAGAGAACACAGTGGCTGGTCAAAGCCTTCCAAGAGGATCGGATACCTTGCTACATTCTGACTCGCTATGGTAGTGGATTACAAGAAAGTTCTTCGTTCTACATAACTTGCGTCGATAATTAAGAAATAATTTATTAGGTGAGCCGCGCTTCCCTTTAGAAACCGTTTGAAGAATTGGAACTTGCCCACTCGTGATAGAGATACGTAATTTTGCACGTATGCGTATATTTGCTATCGAAAGGTGGAATATAAATTCTCGGCAGTTTCACTTCGTTTTAAAACAGATATTTGTATGGTAAAACTATTCAAAATGCGCCGTTTGTTGAGAGAACATGTTACTAATAGTACCATTTAGATCATCATTGATCGGAGTTCCCACAGGTTCCTGTTTATTTTTATTTCTCTTGAAAAAGTGACATTTACATGGAAATATTTAGTCTCAAACTCATCAGATTTGGATACTTGTTCTGGAAATAGTAATAACTCTTCCATGCTGCAAAACTCATTCCACAAAGAAGTTAATTAGCCGTATCCCCGGCATATATTTTTTACGTTATGTTGCTATTGATTATTGCTATGGAAGGAATAGGGATGACTTGTCAATTTGTAAAAATTGCATGGAAGGAATAGGGATGACTTGTCAATTTGTAAAAATTCCATAGCAATAATCAATAGCAACATAATACAAATTTATATATGAATACAAATTTATAATGGACTCAAACACGTAAAAATAATGTTAGTGGCCATGGGAGGTTTAGTTTTGATTGTTGCGTATTTGAGTTAGGTGTGAAATAACCTGGGTTCATTACCCAAAGTTTTGCGCTCATCGAATAATTCCCGCAGTAAATTGATGATGTCGTACGCTGTAACGCGCATGTTTCGCCATCCTATTGAAATCAAAGCTGCCACATCAATGCCATTAAAGTGAAAAAGGAGAAGTCTGTAATCATGGCTTTGTATAGCCCTCTCTACTAACTGTAACGTTTTCGTCGTCAGCATCTTTAAAGAAATATGTCAATGATTCCACCTGCGCATAAGGCATACCAAACAGTAACTTCTAATGTTAGGGCATCTCATCAAAAACTTCTAGATTTTCTCCACTCTAAATTTACAAAACACTTGCAAAATTTGCGTAGCGCAAAAACCTTTCATAGTTTGCCGAACAACTTTCTCGGTGGCCGATTATATCAACTGTAAAGAAGACATAGCGCACAGTAAGTATAGTCAATTGTGAAATTGACAGTCACTTGAAACAGTGTGGCCAATTAAAATAACCAAATCTCTAAAAAACACTTTGGTTGTTAACATAACCGCGTTTTCCCCGATCTTAGACGATATAGAGGTTTTAAAAGCACGTGGAATGGTTTAATGGGCATGTACTTTAAATCCCAACCATTCGGTTTAGAAGAAATTACGAAACACTTTATTTGGTACTTGAATATAATCGCGATTAGTGAATACTAATGGTTGTACTTTCGGGCTGTTGTTCGCCGAAGTTTATACAATTCGCGGGTTGTTGATTTTCAGTGGGGCTCCTAGTTACCGTTTTCATGAATTTCCATGCAATTTATGTATTGATATATATGACTGTTAGCACCTGTTCGAGATTATATCATAAAATCAGTCAATCTACTGAGGATCCCTTTTATGTTACATTTTTTTTGAAGATCTTACTTATTATATCGGTAAGAAATTCGTTTTTGATTATGTCCAAGTTTTCCAGACAAATAAAAAAATAAAAAAAAAAAACGCGTGATTCACGCAATCGACAATTTTTTTTTTCTTGATTTCAAAATTTTTGCTATATATATACGGTGTAGTGCACGCCATAAAATTAGTACGCCAATCATTATTCAAATTAGTTGAAAATTACAGAACTAAAATTTTATAATTTTTTATTTTTTATTTTTATATCGTTGCAGCTTTACGAGATAAACGATGATCCAAAACGGAAGGAATTTTTGGATGATTTGTTTTCGTTTATGCAAAAAAGAGGTAAGTCCATCAAGTAGAATAAGAAGACAGTTTTATTTTTTTTTACTATATACGCGAATATATTATAATATTATCGATAGCATATTAAAAATAAAAAAATAAAAATGCGAATGATCCATGTCTGCATAAATGCATTTATAAAAACATATTTTTAAATAAAATATTTTTATGTGACGATCGTTAATTATTTTTGCTTTAGGTTATACATTTTTATAAAATTTTATATTTTATAATAATAATTAAAACTTGGAATATATATGTAATAAAATAAAATTAATTAAAAAAAAGTGTATATATATATATATATATATATATATATATATATATATATATATATATATATATATATATATATATATATATATATATATATATATGCATTGAGAAATTGAAACCTTAACCACATATATACTTTAAAATAATAATAACAATCATAATAATAATAAAATAATTTGTACAAATTATATATATATATATATATATATATATATATATATATATATATATATATATATATATATATAAAATTTAAATCTGATCATGTAATACAATTCCAACATAACATGTTTTCATTAGAGTTCTTATTATTCCTATTTATTACAAAATAATAAATTATGTGTATTTAATGTGTGTACACTGACGACTTGGAACGAAATGTACGATCGATCGATCGATCAAAACATCTGGATTTATTATTTTTATTAAATTAAAAATAATAAATATTACCCATGGTGCAAACACACACACAAAACACTGTTGAATTAAAATTATTATGTTGTTCAATGTTTTGTTAATTAAAAGTCAAAACATTATGCTGTGCGCATGGATCGATTGTGGTTATGATTTTTTGTTGAAATGTGTAAATGGTGTAAATTGGTGTCCGATCGATCGATTAGTGTCGAATCTATAAATGAGTATATGATGATAGTTTTTTTTTTATAAAAGTTTTAATTGAAGTAGTATTTCATCATACATACATAAGCGATGAAAAAGGGAGATCGACTTATTTTAAATTATATCAATATTTTTTTTTTGTTTTATCAAGATCATTTTCTTTCGATGTACTGACAATACCAAATCAATTTTTGTTTTATATTCGTTTCACAACCAGCATTTTGTTTTGATTTGGAACTGTCAAATAAAACGACAGTAGTAAAGTATGGAAATTCGTGTTCGATTACATAATATTTTGTTGTTTAGATATTTATTTATTTTTGTTCAACTTATTGTAACAGTTTCTTTTCTGTTTCCGCACCTTTCGGATAACACTGCGACTATAGTAGTTTTACATAGTACAATAGGTAACACAAACACAAATATGCATGCAATTGCCACTTTCCAAGAGTATAAGGATGTTTCCTAAGATTTCAATTATTAATTAATAAATTATTATTATATTTAATCTACTATCCTAAAACATAAATAAAATTAGAAAAATAATAGTCAAATTACCCACTAACACTCTCAAAACACGTCAAAAAACTAAAATGTTTATAAATTACCTTCAAAAAAATTATTTAACACGAAAATTAAATGAAATAACCGTCAAACGGACAAAAAAATCCAATTGATATACATTTCTCCCTTTTTCATTCAATATTAACAATTAATATTCAATAGGAACGAATATAAGATTTTATTTATTTATAATTATGGCAATCAAAAGTATCAGGGCTTTTTGACACGATTAGGCGATATCGTTAAATATTTTACTATCAACGTTTCAAGTGGCTTATTCACACATTGTTTCTTTTAACTCCAGTTGCAAAAATTTTCTAGTAATGTCAGGTAGACATATTTGTCAATATGTTTGTTAAAACTGTCAAGTATAGGTACTTTGATAACTGACTCCTTCAATGAATTTCAAATGAATTTTGTATCAACATTTCTTCGGAAAAAGTTTAAAAATTGGAAAAATATAACTGCTATCCCTCTATAATTTTCACTGTATTTCCAAAACAGGATTCAAAAACTGGGATTATGTACGATGATTTCCAGCGCTGGGGGGAAATTCCTTCTCAAACTATAATTAAATAAATACGCTAAGTGACTACCTAACGCTTCAGAGCTATTTTTAAAAGTAACAAACGGATACCATCAGGACCCATAAAAGTGTTTGTATCAAGTTGAAGTACAGCAGATTTAATTTGCAGTAAAGTATAACCAACAGACTTCCCTTTTATTTTTAAATTTTTTTTTTGAGATTACAATCTCTCTTTTTGAGTATATTTGGATGAGAATACAGAGCATAATCGACTAATAGTAATAGAACTATTTACTGAGATAACGTAATACTAGATTACGTTATCTCAGTAAATAGTTCTATTACTAATTATATTGCTAAGTCTAGAAAGTTTTGTAAATGTTTTATGCTAGAAACAATAGTTTCCATAAGACTGTCAAAATTAGATTTTATCCTAGGAATTCTTTAAGAATTTTTTTAAGGTATTTACAAATTTGAAGGAATTCAAATTAGTGAAGGAAACTAATGCAATAATCACAGACGTATTTGAAAAGCTTTTTGTACGCCGCTTTTCCATCATTTGCCCGTGGCTACATGTGATATCTCCAAATTTGGCTTTGCTTGCTGGATTTAATCGGTTAGTGTTGTCTCAATTCTACTACATCATATCCTAATTGTTTTATGGCGATTTTCATGCCGTTTTTCAAATCACTCGAAGTAGCAAGGCTTTTTCTAATTATATACGCAACGATACCCACCGCGAAGAAAACGACCATAACCCACCTTTGGATTTTCTCTTGCCTTTTTTCAGTTTCGGAATGTAGCTGTTCAATGTCGTATATCCCTTTAGATCAGGTTTAACCGGTCTTATTGTACCAAGAATTGATGTTTTTGGCTGCATCATTGGTTCTGCTTACAATTGGTAAACCAGTTATCTTTTGTTAGTGTACGGCTTAACTAAACGGTGTATTAAGCCAATTGCGCAGTCTAATATAATTGCTTCGTTTTTTCGAGTGACATAACGGATCTATAAAATAGACCATTATCCGTTTGCCAGAGTTCATCTAAGCGCTCATCCCAGATTTTAAACGATTTTAAAGCGATTTTTTGCATTTTGTTGATAAATCGTTTTGTAGATGATATTCTTAAAAGGGATTGATGTATTTTTAATCTGTTTTGTATTTAATTTAAATTTTTACGAAACTGGGGTTACTATGTACCCCTGTACACAGAATGAAGGTTAAGGAAATTCAATTATCAAGAATCTTTAAAACTATCTTGTCATGGAGCCTTAAAATCCATCCTCTACAAAATTTAAAAAGTCACAGCCATTTAAAATCAGATTAAATCCAATAGTTATAGCTCAAATTTTATAAATAATCCAAGACTGTCTCAGTCAAAACTGTCAAAACTATCTAGAGTCATTTAAGCTGTTCTGTGGAGCCATAAAATCCATCGTCCAACCATACAACATTATAAATATCATTAATCGAATACCTATTTGCAAAGCTTCTAATCTTGACTATTTACATATGCTTACAAAATTGGAGAATAAGATGTTACCAATAAAAAGTTATAAAGTTGATTAAATCTATCTCCAAAGCTTTAAATTTTTATAAACAGTCGTGTGCAAGTTTATATTTTTCCCAATCAAAATGTTATATGATTTTCCTTTAAATTCCTTTATTTTATTTTCCTCTAATTTAATTCTAGAACTTAAAAACAGCAGTTCCAGTTGCCATCATTAAAGGTCAAATATTTTAAGTAAGACTTAAAATTAAGTAAGATCTAAACTTAATTCCATATCTTGCGGGTTTTGGATAGAACATAGTGATTGAACTTAACACTACATTTGTTTTTTTTTATCAAGCTTTTATTGGCTAGATCCCAAATAACCCTAATTGCATTAGTCTGATTTGACCCAAAATATCCTAGTGTCACTGTCATCGAGACACTAGATTAAAAAATTATGCAAGCTAAACCGAGAAAAAATTTCTTGTAAAAGACGAAACCCGAGATTCAAACCCATAATACTGCAAGAAAAATATGAACTTGATTTTGACAGGAGAATTTAATGTACATACTATGTTTTGGTCACCCACACAAAAAAAAACAAATGTTATTAAAGTTTTTGTATATTTTGATCGTATTGAATTTTAACAAAATTAACCTTGTTTTACTATTTATCAAAGACACGAACCCATATTAATTTTTTTTATCCATAGGTTTCGTCGTCACGTAACGCAATCAAATCTTTTGTTTTCTTTTTTTTTTAATTTATCTTCAATTTTAGAAATTTAAACATTTTTTTTTGCCAAATTTATAATAATTGAAATTACAGAATACAGTAATATTTCTCAATTCATTTATAATCGAAAAATTAACTACTGTCTATAATACAAATGATTATTCATTCTTTTCACTATTTCTCTTCACTTTGTGCCATGAATTAATAGTGTTAAAAAAAAAAATAAAAAATTCACCTCGTCTTAAATCAATAAAAATTTTAAACTTAAAACGATTTAACTTCCTCTCGCCATGCAAATAACCTTTATATATATATATATATATATATATATATATATATATATATATATATATATATATATATATATATATATATATATATATATATATATACATACAGGTAAACCTCGTTTAACAAACGACACAGTCACTTCTTGAGTTTCACTTATAACGTTAACAAATCCAGTCAGGTTCGTCTATTCTACTATCGACGAAACCGAATATAACAGGGCTTAAATGCTCCTAACAAATTTTGGTCCAATGGATAAATGAGACTCGTATTTGGCGACCAAAAACTGTTTTTATGTTAGTAATATCTTCTTCAAAAGATTGTGCAAGTTCAAGCGCATTATCATCGATCAATAATGCTTCAAAATAGACTTGATTTAATTAAACAAGGCTTTAACTTAAATTACCTCGATCCATTACTCCCAACCACAAGAAAAGCACTACCCAAAGCACAATAGTAATACGTTCTTTCACTGCCTTAAAACTTGGAGCAACCGAGTTTTCTCATTTAATAATATAGGTTATGTAAGTTCTGTTTGGCAACTTTTTTGTAATAACAAGACAGTTTCGTCAAATATAAATACTTGCTCAGGACGATATCCGCCTTTCTCTATTATTTTTTTCAAACTATGAAACGGGCTAGGTTAGTCACATCCTAAATGTGAAAGGCTTAGATTGATAGCCAGAATAATATACATATATAACCTTTAGTGAAGGTTTTATGACCTCTAAATGACCTTTATCGCTGTTATGTATATCGGGACGTAAAGTCAATGTTAAAATTGTCCAATGGCCTTCGCAAATTGTTGCTTCGATCTAATGGCAAAAAAAGTTTTCTGGTTTTCTCGCCATTGAATAAATTAAATCGCCGATGTTTCTCAAGTACATTTACCTGTTGATACATTATTTCAACTTTGCCACCAATGCCAAACCAACAAGATCGGAAACGCCATAGAATTGTTCACAGTGTAAACTAAAATGTCGGGCTTACCAGTAATAATTAAATTCAATATTTCAATAATTTGGCTAAAAAACTCAACAAAGGTGAGTTCCAAAATACCTGATAAATGAAAACTGCTCTCTTTTGAGTGGTTCTTATGCTTTATGTATGAAAATAATTTTTTGCCATCAGCAACGTTTGAATTTGGGAAAAATTTGTATCCGGGAAGTAAGAAAGTATAATTGAAGGTAGTCGCGGTGTTTTTGGACATTGATTGTAAAGCCCCGTGGAAATTTCAAAATTTTTTTTCGAATTGATAAAAAGTTTTATGAGGAAATGAAAAATGGTTTAAAATGGAAGTGGATATAGGTTAGAATAAATGGCAAAAATTGGACTTCCGGAAGGAATGCTTTTCTATATTGGCTTCTTTAATTCATAGTCTTGGTAACCCATAACTACCTCTCTGTTCGGAGGCAGTTTATCTGTATCCGTGTTTTGAAGAGGCAACTCGATGTCATCATAAACCACAATATCTGCTATTAATGCTTCATGTTGGAAGTGCGTCCTCCCAGCCCTGATATTCACAACCTTTTTGCATTCTATCGCTGCACCCTTTCCAGTTGGCATTTGTAGTTTTATTCCATAGGCCTATTTCATCTCACCATCGATCATTTTCATAAATTGGCGTAATCCACTCGATGTGCTGGCACTGATATTTTTCCGCTCTTAAAACGAATTGTGCCATTCCGTTGGCAAGGGCACAACCAAGTGTTTTCGCAAACGTTGCCTCGGATGATAATATCACTGATTCATCCGTTTTCTTATACAAACTAACATATAGTGCTACTATGCATTATACTTGAAAATTGTAATGATGTTATCGGTGGTTATGTTGTCTGTTCTAGCAGCATTATTATTCTTTAGTATAGCATCCCTCCACTACCGACTGCATTAATTGTGTGAATAAAATATAACATTTTTATTGAAAGCCACATAGCACAATTGTGTGAAAATTATAGTTATAGCTCTGTCATTCTCTATTTCAAAATTTTATATTTTTTGAAATGCTTACACTGTAGAAATGTGGTGCAACCCATCCTGATACTAAAAAAAATTCAGAGGTTTAAGAGTTGTATTTATAATTTAATAGAAAAAAACAGATCTACACAATTGTGTCATGGTACAAAACATGCAAAACATGGTACATTGAATAAGGTAGTGGTGTTGAATTAGCCTGAACCACGATAATTTTAAAAAATACTTGTTGAAACGTCGTTCGAGCAAGAAGAAGGATTGTGAGTCGTAAATCGAGGTATACCTGTATTCATACGGTCTTGTTAAATCTAACCATTTACCAAAAAAATATTATTCATTTAATATATTAATAATATAAATAATCACGTGACTGACATATTCTAATTTTCCATAACTATTATTGTTATATTATTACATTGTGTACCACTATTATTACTATAGTTTTTTGTGTTGTTGTTAATAACAATAATAATAATAATATGAGTAGCTATTTACCTCTGGAAAAAATTTGTTAACCCAAAACGCAAGAATGAAAAGATACACGGCAGTATAATATATATATATATATATATATATATATATATATATATATATATATATATATATATATATATATATATATATTCCGATATAATGAGAATATATCATTCTATTGATCAATTTTAATCAATGATTAATCGATTTCTTAAATAAGCTTTATGTAAAATCGCAGCGAGACGTCCAATATTTATATTCATATAATTTTTTATTACTATTGTGATTATATATTTTATGTAGTTGTGATGGGAAATCAATTTTATATATTCTAATATAATTTCTAATTTTTATTTTTTTTTATTATTATTTTGTGATTACATTCTTATTAAATGTAATTACACAAACTATAAAAAAAAATATAATTATAATTAATTCCCATGGAATCGACCGCGTCATAATATCGATACAAAATTGCATATTACTCACCCACATATGCAACACACATACACATACACTGTACACTGTACAGCTGCAACCAAACATATAGTCGTCGATATGTCTGACAACAGAAGGAATAACAAAAAAAAAATATTATGACTTTTTGGAATTTGATTCCAAAATTTTATAAATATAAAAATTAAATTGTATATTTTTTATTTTTATTTTTGTTTGGATTAAATAAAAAATTTAAAAAAAAAAATTATTTAATTGTTACAAACGCTGAAATCAGAGATCAAAACTAAGAAACCAAATCAATCAACAATAGTATAATTATTTTTTATTTATATATACGAGAGTTTGAGATAAATCCCCCCGATCGCCCGAAATACATCCATATATAAATATATATATATGTATATGAAATAAGAAAAGATCAAACGAAAATTATTAAGAAATAAATTATTTTTAAGAAATTTTTTTTATTTTTAACAAAATTATCAAATAAATTTAATATTTTTGACAGTAATCATCCACATATATGGATATAGTGTATTAAATGTATGCTGCAACAGTGTTGCATTTATTAGCACAACATAGCATTGTGTGTGCGTGTGTGTGTGTGCAAAAATAAATTATATTTATAAAAATTATTATTATTATAGTGTACGTGTTTTTAAAAGATTTTTTAAATTAAATGATCCTAAACCAATGGTAATATGAATTTTTATTTTTTTATTATTTTCAATAAGTACGTACAAAGGAGTTTGACCTCCTTTTACCCAATGGTCTACTAGTCGATCATATATATATACGTAAAAATCATATAAAAAATAAATTTCTAATTTCAAATAAATAAATACATATAATTCTTAAATCGATGAGTGATCGCGATAAATAAAACAAAAACAACAACAAAACAAAAAAACAAAATAGTAAAGAATTAAGATAATTATGATCGTTAACATGATGATTGATATTTTGTTTTTATTTTTTTATTTTTTTTGTAAAAGTGAAAATGATCAAAAATACAGATCAGATCTCATCTCGCGCGGTATATGTACGAGTATTATATGGTAATTACATAACACACACATTTTTTGTTGTTGTTGTTGTTGTTTGTTTGCAACAATGAAACAATTTTCATTACAAATATATAAATTATTTTTTTAACACTTAATACGTGAGGTTATTCCATAAAACGAGTGTGTAACATATAATATAATATAATAAAAAGGGATTTATGCTTGGTCACTAACATAAAATGAAATTGCAATGTATGTATGTACATGATAATGTATATTGCGAGAGTTAACATTTTTTTTGATAAGGGTGCGAGAAATGATATGGAAAATGTCAATTTTTATACAATTTATCATTTATAATTGAAAATTGTAAAAAAAAAAAAAATTTCGAAAGGGTTCGAATTTTATTTTATTACATAATTAAAATTATAACCGAACGATTTAAATAAAATATATTAAAACTATTTTAACAAAAATATATGTGTTTTAAAAGAAATCAATAAATCATTTTTTTTCTTGAGATACGTTTTATAGCCGCGCCGCGCCACACAATCTTTTGAGTATCTTCTGACTTCTCTTTTTTCTTGTGTTCATTTGATCATCAAAAAGCATATAAAAAATATAATAATATTTATCGAAATAATAATAAATATACATAAAAAAAATGTATTTTAATCAAAAGAATTTTTTATTTTTATTTAAAGTTCTTAGAATTATTTTTGTGTGTGTTAATATTGTTTTAATGATCATTTGGGAATATGATTTTTTGTTAAATATTTGGTGAAGATCGAATTAAGTGTAAATCCTATCGTTTATGTACATTTTTTATTTTTTATTTTGGCCAAATGTCTAGCCAAATAAATATTATAATGTTTTGTCGGTTTTAGATTAAATATTTGTGTTAAAATTTATTTTCTTGAAAATATCCAAGATTTTATCGCGTTTGATCGAAAATCATAAGTGTAAGCACTTGGTAAATTTGTAGCCACACTTATAAACTTTAGTATATTTAATATCGAACCAGTTCAATATTAGATAGCCAAGATAAGTGGGTGAATGCCAACTTAACGAAAATAGTTTCGTTCAGTTACGTAAATTAAGTAGATCGTATTTTAGAATTTACATACCACCAGTAATTTTAAGCTTAGTTTTTAAAATAACGAATTTATGAAATTTAACTTAACGAAAATGCCTTTAAGTTTGAATTAAATTTCAAATATTAAATATTTTAATTTAATTGTTAACAAGCAATAGGTCAACATTTAACTCAACTTCTGCTATTTAAACCAATGAGTAACAATTTAACGATAGACTATTTATTACTTGACGAAGTAATTTAACGAGTTGTCCACCAGTTTCGATAAGTTGATAAAATAATTGTTTAGTACACTATCCTGTAATTCAATTTTCAGTATCTTTTCATCAGACCTGGAATGAATGGGAAAAATGTGTAGCCATTGATTCTCCACTAAACTAAAACCCTTTGTTTTATTTATTTTTCGTTAAGTTATATTAAGTTTAGTTATATAGTTTAACTTAAAGAAATTTTACGATGAAAATTTAATTTTAATATATATTTTAAAAACCTAAACTAATAATATTTAAAATAAATGAGAAAATGCCTACTTAACAAAATAAAGTTTTAAACACAAATTTCGTTAAGTTATTGAACTTTTCTTTCCAACCTTATAAAAACTGATAACTTGAAACTGGCAAAATATTGTGTATTTGGGCGCCACACTTTAAACCTAAGATAAATGAGTAAATATCAACTTAACGAAATTACTTTCGTTAAGTTACAAAAACTCAACCGATCGTATTTTACTGGATTAGAAATGAGGTTTCTTAATTTAAGTCTTACAGTATTTTTCCGACTCATTTAAGGCGGGGAAATTATTTCTACAAAATAACATATTTCAAAATAACAAATTCATGAAATTTAACTTAACGAAGATGACATTAACTTTTAATAAATTTGGAATATTAAATTTTTGTCGTTTATTATTATTAAATTTTCTAAATATTTAGAAACCATTTAACGTTAGACTTTTAGCACATTTTACACTTAACGAAGCATTATAGAGAGTTTACAACCCGTTTCGATAAATTGTTTTATGTTCAAACCCATTCAACATTGGTAGATTCTAATTTATTAGATCCAAAGTTAAACATTTAAGTTAAAATAAAACATAAGTTTTTGATCTGATTGTTAAATTTGAAAATATCGTTATTTACTTGCAATAAGTTTCGTTAAGTTACGAAAATGTGGTAATTCTGTTTGTTTCGAAAATTTTCAATTCAACTCATGCTTGCGTTTAAGGTACAGCTAAAGTTTGTTCATGATTTTCTTGAATCGAAGTAAACAGCACTTCGATAAGGGTCACAAATTGATTCTAATTCAACTTATAGTTTATTCAACTCAACTATCAAAATGAAAGAAAACGAATTATTGGTCTCAGAACCACTTTGTGGTCGTAACTTCTATTCTAGGTCAATCACGATCAAGTTTTTATATTCTGGAAAACCACCTTCTACTTTTGACCAAATTTTGCGTAGTTCGTTAAGTTCGATTACTATATTGTACGTCGAGTTCCAGCTATGCTTCTTTTACTGGGAATGATGGCATCTTTTCACTAATTCTTTAGTTTAAAAGATGAAGCGTTGTTCAAAACGTAATATATTTTGATCATTAACCGATATTATACATATTTGAGCTTGTTTTGTGTTTTAATTAGCTAACCTTTTGATCATACCTGAGAAAATGTTATATTTACCTAAAGAGGTCCACAAAAATGCTTTTCCTATTCATTCAAACATTATACATCTGAAATTTTGATAATCGTTAAATTTTATCGAAATAATCCTATCATTTAACTTTTAACTTTAACTTAAGACAATATTTTAAACAAGGAAAGCGTTTTAATTATTTTCGTTAAGTTATTTTAAATTATGATTCATTTATTTCAGTTTTGATAAATTTTGGAATATTTTCACATAAATTTTATGAAATTTATTTTAATCACATAAATTCTATGAAATTTAACTTAACGAAACACAATGAAAAGGTTTTATTGTTTGAATTTTCTTTGAAACAAGCATAACAACAAGCCATTAAAATCAGATCAATATTTAAATAAATTTAAGGAAATTACAACGAATTAGTGACAATTATCCCAAAATTAATTTTTGAAATTTGTTGGTGAAAGACAACTTATCGAAAAGTTGAGTGACTTTAAAACTAGTTTTATTTCGTTATTTAGCCTTTTAAGCAATTACTACTTAACGTTATATAACGTACATTTGATTAAAATTATAATTACTGCGACATACCTGATCTTTTTTGTGCCCTTGATAATGTATGAAATTTAACGAAACAAAATAGCTTTTTAATTTTTACAATTAGTTTCGTTAAGTTTATTTTATGCTGTACATAGATTTTGAGAAATAGTGGTAGTTTCATTGAAAATACCTTTTCAAATGTATCAAGATACGTAAGTTAAATTTAACGAAACTGAACGAACAACTTTAAATGTTCGCTGGTCAGTAACACGCATATCTTACTTAAGTTTGTTAAAAAACTCGCTGGTCCATGGTATAATTTAGGTCCTGCCATATAAAAACAAAACTCAACGAAACTTTTTTAAGCTAACTTTAAATTTCTGGTTTTCAAGTATTTCTAATTTTGCTAAGTAATTTTACGATAGTTTAAATTGAATAACTCGATTACATGTTTTTGACTAACTACCTTTTAAAAAATGCTATACTCTTTCTTTTTGTTTGGTGTAAAATTAAAAAAAAAATAAAAACCATAACATTTATTATCCAATAAAATTTTGTAACATAAATTCAATCAAACCAGATATAATCTTAAAATCCTTAAGGCTTTTTACACCTACTGTACATATAAACGATTATCACACCACAAATCAATTAAATAATGAAATAAATTAAATTTAACAAAATCGATTTGAAAACGAAATAAATTTTTTTATTTTTATGTTTTCGATTAAAACATTTTGAAATATTGAATTTGATTATAATTGATTTATTGAAAAATTATTAATAAATTTAAATAAAAAAAAAAATCCAATTTTTCTTATTTATTTTCTTATAATATTATTATTATATAAAAATATAATAATATAATAAATTCCGTGCTGTGTTGTGTTGATTACTCTTTTCTCTCATAAAATATTATGTTCGTACACATTTATGTATGTTGTATTTGTTGTATTTATGAAACGTTTATTTTATTTCGTTAACTTGATGAAGACAATGTTATATTGTTAATGATAATGATTGTTTATGAAGATGATGATGTGTGATCGCGCTTGTTAGAAAATAAAAAAAAGCAACGTTTAAAGAAAAAAAAAAACTTGACAATTAACAATAATAAATTGATGATGATGATGATAATTATGTGATGAAAATATTATGTTCGAAAAAAAATGTATATTAATTGGATTTTAATTAGAAATATTATCCACCTACGAATGAGTATTTATAATTTATGTATATGTACATGTCTATATTGATTAATAATATCCTGTCTCATAATTTTATGATTTTTAATTTTTACTTTTTTTGCTTTATGATATCATATTGATTCGGTTGAGAATCCTTATAACTATAATAATAAAACAAAAACAAAAAATTGTAAGCCTATTAAATAAAAATATATTTATCATATTTTAATATCGTTTTTCATTATTTATTGATTTTTAATTTAATAATTTTTAAATATGTAGGGGGTTGCAACCAGTGACGTTTGTATGTTTTTAAAACTTATTTACGAAATGTTTTATAAAATTTTATTGACACTTGACTTACTCAAATTAATTTTAATTTTTTTAATTCGTTAACATAAATGTAATATTAGGGAAGTTGCTTAAAATAAGCTTACCTGCCAAACAAATATTTGTTAAGCTAAATTTATCTTTCAACTCTTTCAAGGTAAATGAACGATTTGTGTTGCGAATAGTCTATAAAAACGTGTGTCTCATTTAATAAAAATAAAAATTTAATTATGTTAATTAACGTTTATTAAAATGTAAGTTGCTCAAAATAAAGTTTAACCAAACTGTTTTTAGATTAACGTTTCCATCTTATTTCTAATTGTTACACTAAGTTTAGTTTTGACCTAGAATATATGAGACTTGGCTTCGACTTTAATTAAGTTTTAATTTCGATTTATTACAAGAACGCGATTAATCAAAGTCCGATTAAACTTGGATTTATTTAAATTAAACAAATTTTGTTAATTAACTGAAATTAATATGTAAAGTGCTAAATATAACCTCAAAGTAAATTAGTTACGTTTAGTCTTAAGTGTGTCGTGATCAGTAGGAAATGAACGTGCGTCTCTTTTATTTATAATTTAAACATTTAATTTAGTTAATTAACACTTGTTTTGCTGAAAATGTACCCAAACTAATGTTTTATTTTATTTTTTCTATCTATAACGTCTGTTTTTCAAATGTGAGTTGCCCAAATATTTTTAAGCTATTTTAATATATTTTGAGCATATCTTGAACTATATTTTATTTTCGAATAAAGATACGTAAATGATCCTCACGTGAGTTAAAAATGAACTAAACAAATTTATTTTAATCTAATCTAAATTAAACGGTTGTTCGGTTTAATCAAAATAAAAAGTAAATTTCTTTTAGTATGAAAACTTAAATTGCTCAAAATAAACTAAAAACAAATCTACACTATTTCATCATATTTCAAACTACAACTAAATCTTTGTTTCTTTTACTTAGTTTAATTGTGTCGTGGTTAGTCAAAACTGGTCATGAGTCTGTCTCAATTATAAATTTAATATTTAATTTCATATTTGAGGACATTTCGAATTACAACTGAAATATGATTAATTCAGTAATTATGTCTGATTTAACAAAAAATATTAGTACGATAGTTGCTCAAAATATTTAAACAGTTTTAATATATTTTGATTGTCTAATTTTAAATTTTAACTAATAATCTAAATTAAAACAAAAAGTTCAGTTTTGTTATTAATTTATATAAAAATGTAAGTTGCTCAAAATGAACATATTGATTTAAATATTTAATTTAGTTAATTAGCACTTGATTTGCTCAAAATGTATCTAAACTCATGTTTTATTATTTTAAGCTATTTAATAATATTTTGATCTATAACTGGATATGTGTTCGTTTTTTAAAGGTCAGTAGCTCATAAATTTTTAAACTTTTTAACATATTTTGCGCTTAATCTCTAAACATTTTAATAATTAATTTATGAGTGCACATGAGTTAGAAATGAATTAAATGAATTTCTTTTCACCTAATCAAAATATAATAGGTGTCCGATTTAATCAAAATAAAATGTTAAATTTTGTTAGTATGAACATTTAAGTTGCTCAAAATATATTTAAAGCAAATCTAAACTATTCCATCATATTTGAAACTATTTGGATACCTAGTGAAAGACTTATTTTATTTTCCTAATACTTATACCGTTTTAATTATAAATTAATTTTATTAATAAGCAATTAAGTTGCTCAACATATATAATAACCTATGTAATTGTATAATACTAGATCATATTTTGAATTATAACTGAAGTCTAGTTGTTAATCCAGTAATTATGTCTGATTTTACGAAAATGTTAGTACGCCAATTGCTAAAATTATTTAGATAATTTTAATTTAAAACGTAAGTTGCTCAAAATGAAAATATTGATTATAATTCAAACATTTAATTTAATTAATTAGCACTTGAGTTACTCAATTGGTTCCTAAACGCAAATTTTGTATTTGCAACTATTTGATCATATTTCGATGCATAACTGGATGCGTGTCCGTTTTTCAAATGCCAGTTCCTCACATTTTTTTAAAATTAATTTAATATATTTTGAGCTTAACCTCTAAACTTATAGTGTTATCAGTGTTACTATATTTCAGTTTCGATTTTTAGTAAAAACTTCATATGTAGATGACTTAATTTAGATTTCATAATTAAAATTAAATAATTAATTAAATTAAACAATTTTTTTCAATTAAAAAAGTTACATTTTTTTAGTATGAAACTTAAGTTGCTCAAATTATATAGACATTTTATTATCATATTTTGACCTTAGTAACGACTTAAACTAACTTTAACCTTTAACTTATGTTCTAAATTAAAACAAAAAGATTTTTATTTTAAAAATTAATTTATAAAAAAGTTTAAGTTGCTCAAAATGAAAATTCGAAATATGATCAATCGATTTAAAATAAAAATAGTACAGTTTAAATTAATAACTTATGTTTGAATATGAGAGGTGGCTTTAGTTTGAGGGAAGAGACGATATTTCTGAGTTATCTTCAATCACGAGATCAGAAATTTGATGAAAATTCCTGATCTCGTTTACAGAATTGGTACAGCGATCTCTGAAAGAGAAACCGCTATTTGGTAGGCGCTTTCGGCTATAATGGTACGGGGCAATAATGACCTGTAAAAACCGTATATTATTATTAAATTAATAAATAAATAAATTCTTAAAAAATAAATAACATTTAATTTAAAAATAACAAGATTATAATATATTTCCTTTCATCTTGTCTTGTTTATAATTGAAATTCAATTTTCTTTCACACATAAGACACATAACACCATAGTATACTCCCCCCTTTCGATCAGATTATATCGTATGTGTTTACCTTTTGTATTTCAACATCGATATATCGATTCGTGATAAATGTGATAAATTGTAAAGTTGGGGGTCGAATTTGTGCAAAAAAAAAAAAAAAATTGTTCGTATCGTATAAAGAAGACGAGCTCACACACAAAGAGCATCACAATACTTAAAAAATAATTTCAATTAGTAATAAATCTGTTATATACTTGTTCTGTTCTTATTTTTTTTTTTTAGTTTAGTTTATATCTTATATATGTAAGTTATATGCGAAAATTCACTATAATAAAATAAGAGGAATTTAAAAAAAAAATAAAAATCCGAAATGCGCAATGTATCTCAGATTTTTATATCTCACTTCCTTTACAAAAAAAAAATTAATTTTATTATATAGTTTTGATGATGGTTTACGTGTGGTACATTTGGTAAAACACTTAACTATGGTTTTGATTTCAATGTGTTACATGATTGATGTGATGAAAAATCATATCGGTTAACGGAAATTCGGACATTACTTTTGATCACGGTGATTATTTTATATATACATATATTTAATATTGTGTACAAAGGTGAATTTAAAATTTTTGTCTTAAGCTCTAGTTAACGTAAATAAAATTTTCCAAGGTATTAAAAAACTTGTGAAAATCCCAGATTGAGTTAGAGTAATATCAAATTGTCAACTGTTATAATTGTTAAATTAGTATCTTCTTGAGTTCTAAATTATTTCACTAGATGTCACTACCATATATTGTAGGGCAGTCTTTTCATCGGTAGATGCATGACACTAACGAGTTTTTTACTGTTGTGTTTTAATTTTTGGGGAGAGGAAGTCAATTTTAGGATACTTTAAAAAGTAGAAAAGTAAAATTTGTACGAACATTAACATTTAGACCAAGTGACAACTAGCGATTTGTGCGACATCTTCCAAAAAAAATTCCGGTATAAATTAAGTAGTTGCTACAATGTTTTTTTAAGTTTTGGAGTTAATTTTCTTGCAATATTCTACGAGTAAATCCCAGATTTCTTTAAATCTAAAACAAAAAGTATTTGTCAGAATATTGACTTTTTATATTTATTTAAAGTGACTATCATATTTTTAGTAGCTCAATCAATTAAAGTAGCCCATTTAAGTATATATAGTAATTACATTGTTTTATGTAATGTTATACATTTCTGTTGAAATAAATACATCAAACATAGGGTATTTAAATATAACAGTAGCTTTAATATTAGCTCAATATTTTTAATTTTTGTATGATTTCGGTTTACACAAAAAAACTCTACTAAAACTAAATAAGTTCGAAATATTTTTAAAAAGCTTAATTTAAATATCATTGGGCTCAGTTTATTTTAAGCTACTTTAGCGATGATAATATCTTGCTTTTATATATATCCAAAGTGTTCGTCCATTTAGTATCCAATATTTTTAGCGTATTAGTAAGTGGTGGACCTGTAAAGTCTTTTTTGGTTCTCAGTAATCTCAGTAATCCTGCCTCATTTACAGGATTTAGTGGTTTAATTTCTTTTGTATTTAAGTCATTTAGTTTTAGGGTTTTCACAAAACGCCTTACGAATTCAAAATATTTTTTGTATTATTCAAAACTTTTTTGTTTCAGCCAATCTAAACCATCTGAACACGTTAAAAAGGTTCACTGGAATTGGTTTCATTACCGTCATAGTGCAAATCTCTAATAACGATGGAATGATATGTTTCAAAGTGCTATGACTATCAACAATTTTAAAAAAAATTAAGCGCAAAACATCCACTTTAGGATAACGAGAAAGCACCACCAAAATCACTACTCTAAATTCGGGTTTTGATTGAATTTTTAAGATAAGACCGCTAGATGATATGCTTCAATTCACGTTCCAGAAAGTCCGAATAGAAAAGAAATTATCGGTAGACGATAAGTTATGTGCTACCAAAACAAGACACTATCAAGATTTTCCCAAAATATGGCGAATTGTATACGGGCCAAGAAAATGACAACCAAAATTGATTACAATTCAAACCAAATTTTAGGGCATGCGCGAATATTGTTATACGCATTACTAAGATATGTTCCGAATTAACAAAAATCGCTTACCGGTGACTAAAAATTGTTAATGTATATACCACTTTATTAGTGGCGTTGACTGTTTGTATAGCTATATTGATGGCTTATGTTACCCCTCCTGTAATCCCATTCTATGATGCTATATAATAATTTAATTAATTTTAACAGACACTATTTGGTATTTAACTTAATTTTTTTAGTGCTAATTTTACTATCTTTACCTTTATTATTTATTATTTTTACTTAATTATTTTTATTTATTTTATTATTATAGATGGCATCGAATCGAACGCAGTTTTTTTTTTAAATTTTGAAATTGGCTACTGTTCTGTCATAGTCATAAAGAGGGGCATAGAGAACGATTCTTGTATTTCAGTGAAACTACACTGAAGATATAAAGTGACATCTATTACTATTAATATGTACTACTTTATATTGTTTCATTCCACACATATTTTTATGTAATTTGCCTCAATGTATGCATTATTGTAATACCAACTTTTATTTGAAAACAAATAATTAGGCAATAATTAGGCAATTAGAGAGGCATTCAGACTGTATAATTTGAAATTTATGTTTTTTTTTCTTAATTATAATTAATGTGGATATTAATTATTGTAATTTTTATTTAATTAAATCGCACTCTTCTTTACGCAAATGACACCAAAATTGGTTCGATCAGTTAATGCATTCTCTCGCTAGCATCTTAAATCGCTGTAATCAGAGGTTAGCGGCGCCTCCCCCGCCTTCTGTTGACCACAATGTGAAAATATAAAGAATGATACATCGAGATTAAACATGAACCTACGCAATGATATATTTAGAATGAAGTAATACCTTATACTTAATGAGTAGTCTCCATGCAAACAAGGACAAATTTCATTCGATTTTCAGAACATGCTAGCCTTAGTTCTGAGTTTAAAAACGTTATCACGTTAAAAGAAAAAATCTAATGCAGCTACGTTGGCCCGAATGGATGACCAAATTTAGTTTTATGACATTTCTATATGTTATAGTTTTTATAGTTGTATAAAACCTCTGTGTTCTTACCAAACTTATAAGAAAAAAACATCAAGTAGAGATCATTGTAACTAAAAATTGGATTTAGCAAGTAAATCTACATTTTTTTTTTGGATTTATCCTTAATCACTTTGAATTTAACATAAATCTTTCTTGGATTTAAATATTGCGATTATTGTTGTTTTGAAATTTCCAAAACAACACGACAATTATCACTAAACAATATTGTTGTTTATATTTTTTCTCTTTTCATTTAAATGCGTTTTTTATATTGCGAGTAGTTTTTTTTGTTTAAAAACAAAAAAATTTAACCAACATTGTTGAACCGTATACATCTCGCATTAATCGATATCGAAAAAAAGGGTTGCATACATAAAAAGACAAAAAATGGTATTTTGTTTGTATGACAAGAGCAACACTATATAAACATGAAAAATGTTGGATGTATTTTGGCTCCTTGTTTTTTTAAAATGTTACCATAAAATATTAATTTTACTATAAAATTGAGCTATAACGTTGAGTATATTTTATAGTAACATTTTGAACATAATGTAAACATTGTATATTCAGATCAGCACAGGTCAAATTGGAATATTAACTTTTCTAGAGCAGTGCTACCGTGACAGGATCATATCTCAAACAATGAATTAACAGACATTAGTGATTATAAAGGAAAATCTATTGTTACGATCGATGAAGTGATTAACGCTTGTATAAGGTTGGTAAAAATCGGCACCTCGGTTTGTAAATATTCCCAACTTGGCGGTCAATGTAGTAGCTCCTTCAATACTTTATTTAGTATCATAAATATTAAATCAGTGTAAAGTTTTAATATTGTTTAAGGCTCTATGATCCAAAGGCCGCGGAATTTCAGATTCTGCTAATAATTAAAAAATATGGCCTTATGCACTGTAGAGTCTTAACATGAAAACGTTTTAATTTAAAAGGTTTAGCCAACATTTAGGGAAAAAATAATATATTTTTTGTTTTATGTCGATTTTCATTGGTTTCTGTCAAAAAAAATCGTATTTTTGTCTCCAATGAAAAATGTAGTAAGATTGATATTATTATGTCCTCTTTTTACATTTGTCAAGTTTATTTTAATACACAACAAAAACTACTTTTAGAATACAAATGGCACGGCGTCTGTCACAAAATATCATAATACAATCCACCACAGCAAGACAAAATTTACGGATGATATCTAAAAATCGAGAATTGTCATAATTGACATTTCTTTTTATGTTGGTGTTGAACAAATCTCGCGAAAAATCTAGATTTCTCCCCAATAAAACTACAAATCTGTCAATCTACCAATTTTTTCGCCAGTAAAAATCGACATTATACATAAAATTTTGATTTTCGGTTTAAAATTTTTGTCTCACTGTTTTAACTATCATAAGTACATATTTATAAAACAAACAGCATCTTTAAAAAAAGTCAAAAATTTCCATCCATTTTTGTTTGTATATTATTTCTCAGTTTAACTAATGAAAAAATTGTATATTGCGTATTGCTCTAAACGCATGCAAACATTTTACTCGTCTAAATAATAAATTGCAAGTGGAGAAAGTGCAGTAAATAAACGGAAAAGTACTGTGACATAGTACAGTTCTAACGTGATTAGACTGGTGTTTCTATTAATTTTCGAAAAAATTGGCCAATTTATTTAGCATAGGCTTCGATATCTTCGTTTTTCGTTCGTTTTATATGCCGAATTGATTCGTTACTTGTTATAATATATTTCCTATATTTAAATTATGTATAAATAAATGCAAACATATATAATTATTAATAAACCATTTTAATAGATTTACAACTATCCTCGTTCTCGCCCCGCCACAAACTCTCTACTCGATTAAACGATTTGTATATGCAATTTACCATGTCTATGCATTAAATACACAAAAAAAAAAAAAATGAACGAAACAAATTTCCAAGAAAATTTTATAATAACTTTTTTTTTTGCTTTTTTTATGATTTTTATATATTTTATCATAAAATTTAATAGCAAACAATTTATGCAAAATCTAAATAAACACGCAGACATACTTTATTTAATGCAACAACAACTTTGTAAATTGTCGCTTTGAATTAATCTCAAATAATCTTATGTGACTTTTCTTTTCTTTCTATAATTAAAAAAAAAAAAAAAAAAAAAAAAAAAAATTTTGTTTTATTCATTTGACAATAATTATTTTAATAAGAAATTTTTTTTTAATATGCTGCATATTTTATGTATCATAAAATCATTTTTATGTTGTACCAAGTTGCATACGAAACGAATTTTTATTCAATACGGAAATTAGAAGTCGCGTCATTTTTTTGTATGTAGAGTCGGTGTCGCATCCATATCCACACAAAGGGCAGACATCATGTAAGTTAGAAACCACTTGTTTTATGAACCTTTTGCGTGTATGTGTGTGTGGACATACCCAAAAAAGGATCAACAATTACAATTTTCATTCATAATTTTTTATAATATGGTATAAAAATGTGTGTTTCACAGAAAATCGAAAATTTCCAAGTAAATCCAATATATGCTTGTATACACAGTGCGTATTTTGTAATTGACCATATATTATAGTTGAGGGGTGCCTTTTAGTTTTTTATTTTTTTATATTTTATGAAAATTGAATGATCCTTCAAGGATAATAGAGGATTTGTTAGTTAGATTTTAGTTTCGAAGAAATTGGGTGTAATTGAAATTTGTTTTATTACTTGACCTTTTTTATTGGTACTGTGTTGTTGTGTTGTTCAGTATAATTTTATGTCGCCTTGGTTTTTCCGGTTTGTAAGGATATAATTATGACACATGGATTCATAATAATTTTTAAAGTACATAATACATAATAAAATATTAACCATTGGCGCCCGAATATATATCCAATGCATAATATAAATTTTAACATTTTTTTTTTTGGTTTTAAAATCGATCTATCTTCATATGATTGTTGTTAATTTTTTATATCATTAATTATAAAAGTTTTGTTGTTGTGAGTAGTTAGAAACATTTTTTTTTCTTATACATTATTGATGTGTGGTCTTCACATAGATTGGTTAATTTTTAATCGTGAACATAAAAACATTAAAAAAAAAAATTATTTTGTTTTGATGTAATTCATCTAAAAAAAAAAATAAAAAAAATCAAATTATTATGTCAAAATGTTAATCCAAAAACTCTACGAAGAAAAGTTGAAAATCGAAAAATAAAAAAAAAATTCTCAAGAATTGTGTGCCCCCAAGTGAAGTGAGAACAAAAATATACACAAACCGTCGTCGTACCACAAGCATATAGGTACAGAAATTTATAAATAAATAAAAATTAATTATAATTTTATACATTTTGTTATTAACAATCGAAATTTTATGGATAATTACAATTATATATGGAAAACGGTGGTTGTGTTAACTTGTTTCAAATAAAAATTTTTTTTTTATAGTTTTATAGTTTTGTTATATATACATATACATATATGTGTAGAGTAGAGAACCGCGCGCGGACAACAAAAGTTTAAAATTCAATGAACTTTTATTTATTTCAGCGGTTTGATGAGGTTAAAATTTCTATGTGTCAAATTGTTTTGATGTATATCAGATTAGTTTTTATGATAAGTTAATTTTCTCGATTTATCTGTAATTTTTTTTGGGGAGTTTCCAAAACCATATAAATATGAGAGTTAACGATTTATTTTGTAGAGAGGTCATAAAATGGTAATATATAAATTTTATGTGATTTAAACACCTAAATTTAATCCATATGTATAATTTAGAAACGAAGTAGAGTATAATGTCGATCACGTGGTCGCCTTTAACCATGCCAAGGAGTTATAACCATACATTTCACAATATTTTCGCAGACTTAATGTATTGTTTCAGATATTACCAACTTTTGTCATTATTCGGCAGGGAAATATTTCTCGATAAATTTATATTGAGATATTAGAGTAACCGAATATTCTTAAAATCATAAAGCTCTAAAAATTCCGGACCACATCCGAAAGGAAATCACAACTTGCGAGTAAAATGAGTGTTTCCCAAAGAGATAAAATCTTGTTCTGGGTTCTCAAACATTTTTTAAAATATATAAACATTATAACCGATGACAATAATCTCAAATAACACATTTGTATATCGTCGAATTGATGTTTTTTTAAAAAGAAAACATGTTTCATATTGCTTGGCATTTTGCTTATATGTATTTTTATACTGACTTACTTATTAGTTATTGGGTCGAGGATTAGCATATTTGTAGTATGTACACAATTGTGTATTAGATATTTAAATATGTTCAATAAACAAATGCACAGTTATTAATGACACTCATTTTTAGTCCCTTTTTCAGTTTAAGAATAAGATTAAAGTAGTAGCCCAGTTTTTCTAGCAGTTAATACCGCAATTCTATCTTTGAAAAATGAGCCGCACTATGGACATATTTTTTCAGAAAAGGATATACGTCTTTGTGTCATTTCTTGTAGAAACATACAATTTCAATAAATAGTACGAGCTAAAAATATTACCACTAAGTAAATCCGAAATAAATGTAGCTCAATATGTCTTGGCAAACACACATGATCCTCGGACCATTCATATTTAGCAAAAATTTATAGTTGAAACATTACCTCAACTAAGCAGTTGCTGTGGTGAGCAGTTTTTAAAAAGTTCACTTATATTTACATTATCTACATCAGCTCAAATATTTAACTTTTGGGGATATTTAAATTGAGTCTTCTATATCTTCTATATTAACATTAAGCTTAAACTTTGTTGACAAAGTTCTTCCTCCTGTAAATTTACTTTAGCAGTCTAAAAGTTTACTACATAGCAATTTGTTATTGAGCAAAAAATTGCTCAAAATAATTTTCTTAGAATTCAATTTGATAAAATTTCGAATAAATCTGTAATGTCATTAAACAAAACTGTCTACCATAATATGTTCATAATCCATAATTTTTGATACAAATTGAGCAACTAAATAACTATAATAATTACTAATAAAGTTGAGAAGCTCCAAATAAACGATTTGGCGGAAATGATTATTACGTTGACTTTGAAAAATCTACAATATTTTTAGGATCTTAAAAATCACAGCCTACCATTAATTTTGGTATTAAAAATTTCACAATTTGGTTTGTCATAATTTCACAGTTCATAAAAAACAGTAAGTTGCTCAAAATAATTGTCTAAAGAACTTTTTAAAAACTTGAACTTTATACAAATTGGTCTAATTCAATTTTACTTAACTACTATCATAATTTTAAACATTAGATACAAATTGAGCAACTAAATAATTTTAATAATTACAGATAAAGTTAAGCATTGTCCACTAATTTAACCAGTTGCTTCTTTTATGACTAAAAGAAAAATTTTGCTATTTGGTTTTCTATCAATCCGGAACTGGCTAAATTTGGTGAGCTTTGGAAAAAGAAGAGATAAGTATATTAAAATTTTCTTTTGCGAGACAAGACCAGAAATAATCAACATTTACCATAATATTTAACTGTTACTAAGAATAATTTATAATCTGCTGTCTAAACCAAGAAAGAATCTACAATTCTCGGTGTCTTATAATCAGCCAAGAATATTGTAAATTCTCTATTAATTTAGTTAATGCATAGTTTATATTTCAAATTGCTTGCAGCTTCAAAATCTGACTTAAAACCGACAGAACTTTAACCTATATAAAAGATTAAGACTACACTAGTTTCTCTAACTAGTTTCTCGAACAATATTGACAAAAAGTGAACAATAATATGTTTATGGTGTTAGATACAAATTGAGCAACTAAATATTGGCAATAGTTAAAAATTATAAAAATTAATAAAGTTTGATATTCTTAAAATCGGAAAACTCAATGTAAACGGTGTTGCGGTAAATTAGTTTTATTTACGGGTTTTACACAAGCAAAACTAAATATTAAGCTACTGACCACTTTTTGGATTTTTCGCTATGTATAATGTAGACGATCCCTCGACATACATTCTGTATGTTTATTTTTTTTCTCTCTGATCTTTATTCTTAAAGTCACTTCATCGTAAAAACTATAAAACGTCAAAAAAAATTGTGGTTAAGTTTTTATCAAGCGTTATCCAATTTGACATAGAATTTTAAAACTCGTCACTAATCGTTTAGTTGGTTCTATGAAAGTCTTTTTTCATAAAAGTGCTCGTTCGTATATAGATTTTTAGTAGGAACTTTTGGGTCAATACAAATACAAAGTTAAAATATTACCACTTAGTAAAGAGGAAATAAATTTAGCTCAATATGCCACTCACATATATCCATTCTTGTCCTACCCATTTTTTTTAGAAATTTTTCGTTAAAGTATTTACCTAGAACAATAGCTGTGATCAGCAGTTTTTAATCGGCCCAAATATTTCTTTAGTTTTTGTGGATATTGAAAAAAAGTATCTTCTATCCATATTGAGCTAAACAATTCAAGCAAACGTTGCTTAATAGAAAATTTAGTAAACATAAAGTTATACTCTAACATTCATAATTTGTTGAAAAAACTTTATCCGCCTGTAAATTTACTTTAGCATTAAAACCTGTTATATAAATTATATAGTACGAAGTTGCTCAAAATAATTTTCTGAAAAATTAAATTTTAAAAATCTGCAAATCGAATGAACAAAATAGCCTACCAAAAATTGGATTCGACTTTACTTAACTAACCAAATATGTTATCAATTCTATATTTTTGATACAAATTGAGCAACTAAATATCAATAATAAGTATAGATAAAATATTATATTCTTAAAATCGGTAGCTTTTAAATAAACGATTTGGCGTAAATAATTATTAAATTTGCTTTTAAAACTCAAAAATGTTTTTAATGATCTTAAAGAATCACAGTCGAAAGTTAGTTTAAAAATAGCCACAACGGTCAGAATAAAGCAGACTATTTCAAAGTTTCCATCTAATTCTTTTATTTTATCTTAAGCATTCGAAGACTTGGGACAAAAACTCGGTCCAGAAAATAACAAATTTGTGTAACGGCAAAATTGCTTCACTCAATGTTGGTGCACTTAGTAGACAACTTTTGGGGGTTTGCTTGGAGCACCAATATATGTATGTTTGATGCATCTAAAATTGTAAACTGGCTTACTTGTGGAGCAAGAATTAGTTGGGTCTGGTAAACGGATTATTTATTGGTATATCTAGGTAACATTATAATACAAATCTTTTAGGATTATATTTCACTTCCTGTAAATCAAGTATAGCTTAAAATAAGTTATAAGTTATATATACATAAAATAGTTCATAATCTAGTTAGTCATAAGTTTACAGTCTTCATACACAAAAAATAATTAAAAATCAAGCATTCTCACATCCAATATACAGCAAATTATTTTTGAGCAAGTTGCTCAAAATAATTGTCTTAAGGATTACTTCAACTTTATCTATCTTTTTGCATCTTGGCTTTAATCTATAAAACGTCCAAAGTTATTCGCAGAACTTGAGTCGAGTTTACTTAGTTACGAATATTAGACAATAATTATTAACATTAGATGCAAATCGAGCAACTAAAAAACTTTAATAAGTATAGATGAAGTTAAATATGCTTCAAGACGGGAATCTTGAAATAATAATTATACGGCTTCCGGAAATATGAACTTAATTAAAAAAATCGTTTTGACAATTGTAGTATGCTATGAAGTTTCCATATGACGCTTTGTTTTTCAGCTATTACCATTATTATTATTCAGCAGATTGAGGCAAAAATGTAATATTTTTTTATAATATTTTTAAAATATATTATATTTGTTGCTCTATTTTTTTGTGTTAGTATAATTAGAAAATGTATAACAACAACTCAGAAAAATTTCTAAAATTATATAAATCTTATAAAAATATATTGGGATATAATAATTTGACGTCTGCTGGTTGGTCAGGTTAAATTTTACTTTTTAAATTAAAATTTTTATATTATGGTTACATTTGCTTAAATTTTTTTTTATTGTAGTGCTGTCATACAATGAAAATTTTAATATACCAATCGCTCCTAACATTTTTCTTTAGTAAAATCGTTTACAACTTCAAAAAACAGTCCCTTTTGTTTTTTTTTTTTCAAAATAAAATCTGACGATTACAAATTTTATGTTAAAACGTTTGTTTGTAAGACAAGAACAACTATATGTATGTGTATAACCCGAGTGAAAAAGAAAAAAAAAACATTGCAAATATAATCAGTGGTTTGTCTAGAATAATTTTGAGTGACAATCCAATTTTTTCCTTTGCATCGAAGTAACCCATATATCAAACTTCAGAATATATAATATCAAAATATATAGTTCAATATTTTGAGCAATAAATTTTAAACGATTTTAATTAAACAATGATAATAAAAAGCAACACGATACAGATTTTTTTTTTAATATTAGAACCTTTATAATTTACGACCTGTTAATAGATTGATTAAAAACATAAAATAAGAAAAGAAAACTTTTTTAAATTTATTAAGGGAAAATCTAACCAACAAATTTAATTTATTTATCGCGGTTGGTTTATACATTAAAACGTGTACACAGATTCTTCATCTTATACACATATAATATAGAAGATTCGTATATACGTATGCATATATAATTCGTCTTAGATCAAAGTAAAGTTAAAAAAAAAATGTTATTTTGATTTGTATATAAATCTAAACATAACATTTTTATTAGAAAATAGAAAATATTGATACAACAACACAAACTAAACTAAAAAAAAAATTAATCTAAATGTTGATTCTTTATAGTGATTTATAGCAAAGATATTAATCACAAATTATATCGAGAGATGTTGATTGAAGTATAAAATAACACATACACAACTCGAAAATTTATTTTCCACATGCGTGGTAAAATAATAAAAAAACAAAAAAAAATTATAGATATTTTGGGTGTTATGTTTGGTTTTTTTTTTTTTTTTTTAAGACGAATTAAAGAAACAAAGTATTAATTTCGTAAAGATTTTTTATTTTATTTACATTGAATTTGAAATTTTTTAATTATGTGAAAATTATTTATTCGATATTCACTAATTCGTGTGTTGATCCATCATTTTCTTATGTCATTTCGATTTCGATTATATCACAACATTTTTGGCAAAAACACTTTGAAATTTTCTTTTTTCTCTTCTTTCAGGTGTTAAGAAAATAACATTTTCTTTTTAAAATAAAATATGTTTTGTTTTTCATTTGATGAATATATGATTGACTTCTTTAAAAAAAAATTTAAAATTAATGTATTTTCGTTAAAAATTTAAAATTATTTAATTTTAATTTTAATTTTTTTTTGATATATCAATCAAATCAAATGTAGCCGCTGCTGTGTGTAAGACACAACATTAATTTTTTTTTTGTATGTTAACTTACTTTGAGGTTTCCCTCTCTTTAATGCCAAATTATAATTGTTTATAATATTAATGACAAAAAACAAAATCGATTTGACGCGCGAAGAACACATAAAAAAAAATGTTAAATTGATTAATGAAGTATTTTCGGTGTTTAGTCTTAGGGGATCGAAAATGAATCAGCCAAAAATAAACATTTATTTCCCTCCTCTTTATATATAAATATCGAACACGTACGATGACGATCATGATCATCATCATCATTAAAGTATTTTGTAATATATTGATTTACGTATTTCCGCCTCCTTAATTTCATTTATAATTAAATATTCTCTTTAAAAAATAAAAAAATTGAATTTAGATTGACGGTGACATCTCGTCAATCATAAGATTGTTACCAAAAAAAAAAAAAAAAATCTAATTTCATCAAGCGACAACAACAATCAAAAAGAAAAATTTCTCACTTTTCCTGTACTGTATGGTATTTTTATATACTATCTATCCATTTCCAAGATAAACATGTGTTAGACATCGAATGTCACTCAGATGATGATTTTTTTTATAAATTTTATTCTTCTAGTCTTCTAACATTCATATTGTGTGTCTAGGCGCAATTTTTATTTTTAATTAATTATAAAAATAAAATAAAATAAAAATTTTCAAAACGACCCAAAAAAATTAAATTTCTGGATTTTATCCAATATAAAATAAAAATATATGCAATACAATTGAACTGAACAGTTGGATTGCTGGGTTGACAACCTATATCCGTAAAAAAATATCAACGAGGAAAAACAATTGATATCGCTAAAAGACCGGTTTGATGGCCCACTTATGTTAGTCATCCCAAAAATACAATTTTAATTTCAATCCATATAGAAGTATATTAGCAGCTTATATTATCTTGAAAGCAGCTTAAAATATACTCAGCCAAAATTTGAATTTTTAACGATTATCTCAAAAGCCTTAGAAAAAGAGAACTTCCAATCCTTATTTCCCGTTGGAAGAAATATTACCTTCAGGATTGGAATTATCTTAATGGAAGCTTATTAAGATAATTCCAATCCTGAAGGTAATATTTCTTCCAACGGGAAATAAGGATTGGGAAGGAAGATTATTGTATTATGATATTATAATAATATAATAATATAATAATATAATAATATAATAATATAATAATATAATAATATAATAATATAATAATATAATAATATAATAATATAATAATATAATAATATAATAATTTAATAATATAATAATATAATAATATAATAATATAATAATATAATAATATAATAATATAATAATATAATAATATAATAATATAATAATATAATAATATAATAATATAATAATATAATAATATAATAATATAATAATATAATAATATAATAATATAATAATATAATAATATAATAATATAATAATATAATAATATAATAATATAATAATATAATAATATAATAATATAATAATATAATAATATAATAATATAATAATATAATAATATAATAATATAATAATATAATAATATAATAATATAATAATATAATAATATAATAATATAATAATATAATAATATAATAATATAATAATATAATAATATAATAATATAATAATATAATAATATAATAATATAATAATATAATAATATAATAATATAATAATATAATAATATAATAATATAATAATATAATAATATAATAATATAATAATATAATAATATAATAATATAATAATATAATAATATAATAATATAATAATATAATAATATAATAATATAATAATATAATAATATAATAATATAATAATATAATAATATAATAATATAATAATATAATAATATAATAATATAATAATATAATAATATAATAATATAATAATATAATAATATAATAATATAATAATATAATAATATAATAATATAATAATATAATAATATAATAATATAATAATATAATAATATAATAATATAATAATATAATAATATAATAATATAATAATATAATAATATAATAATATAATAATATAATAATATAATAATATAATAATATAATAATATAATAATATAATAATATAATAATATAATAATATAATAATATAATAATATAATAATATAATAATATAATAATATAATAATATAATAATATAATAATATAATAATATAATAATATAATAATATAATAATATAATAATATAATAATATAATAATATAATAATATAATAATATAATAATATAATAATATAATAATATAATAATATAATAATATAATAATATAATAATATAATAATATAATAATATAATAATATAATAATATAATAATATAATAATATAATAATATAATAATATAATAATATAATAATATAATAATATAATAATATAATAATAACTATAACCGAATAATTAAATGACAATAAAATATTTTTAATAAAAGAAGCAAATCCGCCCAAAAACCTTAATCTTAAACGATTTTTTCTATAAATTGGTGACCCATCTTCATTATTGGTGCCCAAAAAAAATTAAAATCATTGAAACACTAAATTATCATGTTAACATACTAAAAGAAGAAATTTTATAACTTCATAATGTTTATAAAATTTCATCAGATCTTTAGTTTGTATACCCGTCAAATCAACTAACTGCTTATCTTTCGAGGAAAAAAAACGGTTGTAAACAATTTAATTACTTTAAATCGATAAAAACTGATATAACAAATTAAATTTAAAATATTTAATTAATTCATTTATACAGAAAATAAATTTAATTGTTGAAATATAATAAAACACGCGTGCTGTGAGAGCATCTTAAATATACTTGGTCGAATGTAGTTATATATCGTCGACGCAGCGTTATACTGTCATAACTCATGGGTTTGAAAAATTACGTTCAAAATTTAATAGGAAAGGCTAAGATCTGGTTGTATTTTGGTTTACCGCAGATGTCGAAAAACGGCTGTGGGGGTCACTTAGCAAGGCTTTCAATTTAGTTGACAATTTAAAGTTAATCCAAAAACTGATGATTTTTTATGAATTTGTACCTCTTTAATTACTTGCCCTGTTATCAGGGATATGACATCCTGTAGCGTTTCTGGATTTTAAATTGTTCATTTCAATTTTCTGCATAAACGGTGGAAAGTTTCTTTTAGGTGTTCGGCCAATGTGTCTCATTCTTTCTTTCTTCTGCACTTTTAGTCCATCTCCCATCGTTTGTTTTAATTAGAGGGATTTGCATTCTCGGTCGTTTTATACCTCTTTGCTACCTTCCAGATCGAGTATTCCGTATTTTTTGTTGCAGTTGTAGTACTTTATGAGTGTCTTAAGTTTGTTACACAATCCATTTAGGATAATTCTTTCTTGCGGGACACGACTTGTTTTGCAATTTTTTCGTTGTTCTTATTTTTCTGCACTAGATCCCTTACTATTTTTGGGTATATTAGTGATTTTTTTCCTTGATATACATTCTTGTATACATTCTTGATTGGCACCTGAAGTTCAAAAAAGCTTGCTGACTTTTTTCTCAGTCATCAAACCGGAATCGATTTTATTATTTTTTTATACCAATTTACAAAATTTATACCATTTAGAGTCCTGTATGACGTTAGCCCTTGAATGCGGCACAACTAGTTACGACATTAAACTGAAAACCAAATAGGGTAAATATAAACTTTTTACTGCCCGAACCACGGCCAGAACTTTCCAACTCATAATTGCTGTATTTACTTTCCCAAAACTTATATAGGTTTTCAATCATAATAGAACACCGGGTGGCGATTATTACTCATCGCGTTTTGTAGTAAGACTGCACCGAAAACTACCTTATTCGCAGCTGTATGCAGCTCCGTTCGAAGCTTTTCTAAGTAAATAGCACATTCTTCGGAAGTAATACCGGCTTTCCACAATGAAACATTTACTGTTAGTATTTTTTTACTGTGAAGCCAGTAGGAAAAAAAATACTGAATTACTTTAGAGTGACAAAGACAATCGTTTTTGTTTTTTTGTTGTAATAAAAAAATAAAATAAAAATAGAAAAAAAAACAAAAACGATTGTCTTTGTCACTCTAAAGTAATTTAGTATTTTTTTCTCCTTCTGGTTTCACAATAAAAAAATACTAACAGTAAATGTTTAATTGTGGGTAGACAACTTAAACCGTTTAAAATAGTCGAATAACCACAAAACCTGTTGATTTTTTTGTACGTATCTCGGTTCAAGCAATATTAAGATAAAGATCGTTTTGCGTTTTCTTGTTGGTTTAACTCACTTGGCGTGAGATTCAACTTATTTGATCAAAACCTGGCAGATGCTCCACTTAATCTGGAAACAGTAAGCAGCATCCACACTCCATGTAAACAGACATAGTTGTCTGAATATATAATTATTAAAGCGTCCAATGACTGTAGGTGGATAATAGAGACCAATTGGAATGCTTCAAATCAATCCGCACCTCGCATCTCATTGGACCCAAAGTCTATTTGGTGCAATTCCTCCCTTGGTTAAGTGAGTTAAAAAGAGACCTGCGTAATCTACTCCCAGTTTAAGAAATGGTCTTATTAGATCAACTTGTACTGCTGGCAGGTAACCCATTATTTGAATCATTTCTTTGGCTTTATGCTTGGTACATTGAATACATCCGTGGACGATTTGTTTTACTGTATCCTACGATGAAAAGCTGCTATTATCAGAATTTGTCCTGCATTTAAATTCGATGGTGATTTTCTTTAATGATGACTTGAATCAGGTGGTCTAAAACTGGCAAGATAATTGGGTGTTTAACCTCATTAGTAACCGACGCATTTACCAATTACCATTCTACTCATACTACATCAAACGGAGCTTTTAAGTTAATTTTAGTGTCATGTTGAACGTCAAATACCAAACTATTCTTTGGTAATTGACGTCTTTGTTGGCTACGCGTACCTGGCAATACATCTTCTCTACATCAAATGTAAATCAATCTTTAAACTCTCTAAAACGATATAAAACGTGATATAAATTAGCTTGAAGTGTAGGTCATGCCGCCAGATAATCGTTAAGTGATTTTCTGGTAGTTGTCTTGACGAAACCATCGAACACAACTCGCACTTTTGTCGTAGTATTTGAGGGCTTAACCATTCCATGATGTGGAAATTAGTACAAAATATTTTTTTCCGAATATGAAGAATTGTCAGTTGTGGTAATATTTTCGACTTTCCAAAATCTTCTTAATAATTGTCTCCAAATATCCTGCCGTCCTCCAAAAGTTTAAAACAGTTATCTGATCCAATTAGGATAACAATAGCGTCAGATTGATTAAAATAAGGATCGGCTAGCTCAACTTGGTCAAAATATGACATATCTACCGGAACAAATGTACTTGTTGGTTCTTTGGTTGTCAGTTTTGATAGGATCAAGGCTTCAATTTGGAAACACGTCCTATTTTATGTTCTAGGTGAAATAGGGACTGAAAAATTCCTTTAGTATAGCTAGTTTTCATGTCTCTTATTTCAGACACCGAAATTACTGCGTTTTTGACAATAGTCGTTGCAAGCAGGGTTAAGCAATAAAAGATCCCTAAGATCTAGAATCTAATAGCACATTGTTGATTTCTAGTATGCCCGTCTAATACATTTACTAACGCAGCGGGTAGTAATGCTGTATCTATTTTAATGGTGATGTTAGAAACTGAATAGACATCACATTATTGTCATCTGATTGTGATGTTGGTAAACTAGTAGAGTGTAATGCTTTCGGTTGCATAATCTACACCTGAATCTTGATTTTCACTGATATACCTTGTGGTTATCATTAAAGTAATTAGAGCAACGACTATATTTTTTCAAAAATTTTCGTCTCTGCACTCACAATTTAGATGTCACAGTTACATGAACTGTCATGCTTGAGTTCATCTTTGGCTGGTATGATTGTGGATTCGAACGTCTAACAGTTTTCTTAATGGATTCTAGAGTATCGATTCCTTGAGTAAGAAACCATAAAAATTTTGAAGTTTGGGAAATTCAAGTTCACTAGATGCCAGTGCTCAAAGACTATTAGTTTCACCATCCAATTTACAAGTGCATAAATTAGCCAGTGGTCTCTAGATTCAGCTCTTTTGCTTAGTGCCTTTAGCCCTTGAACCAGAATGTTTCTCTGATGTTAAACTGGACTTGAACTAACGCTTTAATGTAATTAGCCTCAGTTATGCTAAAATCCTTCAGTAAGTTGGTTGCTTCTCCCTTTAAGACCCCTTTGAGGTATTGTAATTTTTGCGATTGGGGTAATGTTTTATTTTCATGAATAATTGAACAAAACTAGTCGACAAATTTGTATATAATCCAGCTACCTTGTAATAGTTTTCTTCTAATTTGTCATTCGGTTCTTCCTCGTCATACAAGTCGATAATGCGATCTTTCACGAACATCATCACGTACTTTGTACCTTTAACTGATGTATCGTCATTTTTCACTAGGTGTGTTATTTGCCCCTTTATGTAAGGACGTCGCTTTTTATTCGTAGGTCAGACATTTTGATTATTCACTTATCATAACTCGGTAAACTCAGTACAAAATGAGGTTGATTTATATAAGATAAATAGGCGACTTTGGATTGATTGAAACAAATTTAAAAGGCCAATGTGTCCGTGAGGCACAACAGACACTGCTTTACAATCACTAGAATGAATATCACCATCTTTATGAGTTGCAATATAATATCCATATCCGAATGATTAAGAGTAATCGCGGTAATGCAACTAGATGTTTATAGCTATATTTAGGCGATATCACCAATATTCACCAATATAGTGTGTTCTGATTGGTGAAGCACGTCACATGTTTTTATAATTTTCATTTTCCGATGTGTGGCTGCGTGCGCGGTGCATATCAGCCGCATACCAACCAATCAAATCAACACATCTTAACTGTGTGACAAGATTTACCAATCAAATCACTCGAAAGCGGAACAAAACAAAATAAAATAAAAAACAAAAAAATTATAAAGAATAAAAATAAAGTAAAAACATTTTTTACTCGGTTGTTACTTTGTTTTCATTCTTTATAATTTTTTTATTTATATATTTTTTGAGTGATTTGATTGGTAAATCTTGTCACATGGTTAAGATGTGTTGATTTGATTGGTTGTTATGCGGCTGATATGCACTGCGTACAAGCCGCATACGTGCAACCACCTTAACTCTGCGGCAACGATATATTAAGATGCTGAAACATTTAAAAATATATATAAATATATATATATATATTTTTTTAAATATAAATTTATTTTTATAAATTAAGTGAGAACATGCGTTTTAATTTCGAAGATTAATTTGATTTCATATTTTTTCTTATGGAATTTTATAAAATAAAAAAATAAAAATTTAAATTCTCTATAATCTGGTTGGGTACGATATGCTGTTAATCAAATACAGAAGGAAAAATTATTCTTGTGTTCTTATAATATCAAAACCACCCACCATGATTTATATGAACACGACACAATTCAAATTATTTTCTTGTATTTTTATTTTTAATTTCTTTGTAATATAATTTTTATTTTTATAATTTAGACATCTGTTTAATTTTTATCAATTAAATATTTTTTTCGTTTGATTAAAAGACGTTGATTAAACGCGTGAAAATCGTACTGGGGGGTGGGGAGGTTTTGCTATATATACATATATACCAACATACAAATTTTGAAATATTTTGCAAAGGTGTTTAAAAATTAAAATAATTTTTTTTGAATATGGTTCGAAGTAATCAATAAATTTCCAAAAATCTATTCATCAAATACAAAAAAAAAAAAAAAAATAAAAAAAATCTCTTATACTATACGACAATAATTACGAATATGATTAATGTTTTTGAACAATACAAATAACTCTTCGCGCTCTACACACGTGATTAGTCACACTATATAATGTTTTCTTAAGTTTTTTAAGTTTTTGTTGTTATAAGAAGAATAAAAAAAAAAAAAAAAAATTTATTTTTAAATAAAAAAAAATTTGTCATGAAATATAAAATAATTAAATAAATAATATCTCGCGTGTGTGTATGTGTGTGTGTGTACAAGAAAACGCGTTTGTATATCGTCCAAGGTGGATGGTTATACATATGATGGGATAGATACTTCTTGTGTAATTTTAATGACAGTTCAAGGGAAATTATTTAAATTTTAAATTATTTATTCTTATTGTTCGCGCTTATAATAGTTATATTATTTTATTTTTTGTTGTATATGTACGCGTATAGACGATAGAAATTTGGAAATGATGATGTGAAAATTGATATATTAGTGCTGAGCGCGCGGGATTGAGGTCATGCAAAAGTTGAACAGTAGTTTTCAAAACGAGTTGAGTATTTTTGAGGAGTAATGATATAATTAATTAGTGTAAATGTGAAGGTGGTTCAATGATGATTGAGTATATGTATATATATATATGTTGTGTTCAAGAGGTGAGATTTGAGGAGGTGATGGCTTTATTATAATGCACAAAAAAAAAATTAGGAAATTTTATAGAATAAATTAACTCGCATTTTTCAATCATAACGTTATTCAGATTTATGATTCATCCCAAGTATGTTTTACCAAAATTTAAGAGGGGTCACCAATACATTAATAAACATTTTATTATCTTTACCATTAAAAGACTTCAAACTCCAGTTTAATTGTTTGTTTTGAAGGTGTGTATGAAGGATGTACCAAACAACTCGATTAATCTATTTACCTCAATTATTAGAAATAATTAAGGATTATCCAAAAAAAGCTTCTTTTTTTTTACTTTTCGACATGTTGAAAAGAATGGTTTTTTCTTTATATCCTGGCTTTTTTCTAAAACAAAATGATTTCTAACATGCTTCTTGACAGTTGTTTCAATTACAATGCTGCCAGCATAGAAAAAAGATTACCAAAAGCATCTGTCAATTGCAAAACAAACTCAAATGGCATATAAACGATGTAAACGATGTTGAACGATCGCATTTTCATTATTTTAAAACTGGAATAACTATTGGTGACCTAATTTGTAAAGTTGGTTACCTAACATCATGAGTTTTGATAAAATAACTGAACAAATTTAACATAAATAAAATTGAAAAATACACCAAAGTTCATATTGGGTCACCAAACATTAATAAAAGTTGTATGGCCACAATTTTAACTAGTGGTAATCATAATATAAAAATTGGAAATTCAGGAAGTAAATTTGAAAAAAATTAATATTAAAAAATAAATCACGACGATAACTATTGGTGCCCTAAGATGGTTTGCATAGTAAGCTGGTGACCCATTATCAATTTTGGTGCCCCACGTAATAAAAAGTTTGTAAAAGCAATTTTGGAATATTATTGTGGAGCACCAACATTAATAATGAGTTGTAGCGCTATCTTTTGTCCAGCACGAGAGTTCAATTTTCGTAATGTTTTTTCGTTTTCTCCAAATTTCCCTAAATTATTTGACAACAGAAACTAGCGAAATATAATTTTTAATTTTAATCTGACATTCATGAACAACAACAAAAAAACACTAAACATCATCAAAACATCAACTTAATCTTAATCATCGTCATTATTAAGTTTCATGATCGTTGTCGTCGTCAAAGAAGACATATAACATAGTGTATTCACAAAGTACATAATTTTCTTTCTATTTTGAATATTGCATTTATGTGTCTGTCTGTCAAACACAACGTACAGTATGTACGTATAAATAGCAGCAACAAAAAAAAAAAAACTTTGAAATGAAAATGAAAATTTAAAAAAGAAAAACGAAAAACTATTTATTATATTTTATTATAATAAAATAATTAACAATAAAATTTAATTTATATTTTTTATGTAATTTTTGTGTTTTTTTTTTATACGCGACATATGTTTTATGTGAATTTGCATTAAGGATATGTTGTTTTATTTTATAGACATGACATGATGCGATATGATGATCATTATAATGTTATTATATATGAGATGATCGTAAAATTATTTAATATCGCATATTTTTAGAATATGAAGCAAAAAAAAAAAAAAAAAAAAAAATAAAATAAAAATTATATTATGTTGAGGATATTTAATTAAATTTTTTATTTTTATTTTTACAGGAACACCAATAAATCGGCTCCCAATCATGGCTAAATCGGTGCTGGACTTATACGAACTGTACAATTTGGTTATAGCTCGGGGTGGTCTTGTCGATGTGATCAATAAAAAATTATGGCAAGAAATTATCAAAGGACTACATTTACCATCGAGTATTACAAGTGCAGCATTTACCCTACGAACACAGTAAGTTTATATTTCATTAATTATCATCATTATTATGTTATTAGGTAAACACGGATTATGTTACTGCTTTTATGTCATTTTTATAAAAACTATACATGTTGGAGCAACTATATTTAGATGACTTAAAAAATTTCTTAAATGGGGATTATGTTGGTTCCAATGAGGCTTCTTGCCATATATGTTAGTTTAATAGTGCTGGTCAATACATTAAATCTGCTTCACTGATAATGTTGTGAAATCCAATACACTCTCTGTTTCTCCCCCACTCTCTCTCCTTCTCTCTCTCTTTCTCTCTTTCTCTTTGGTTTACATTCCATTGAGAGATTTTACCTCGTGCACTGCCGACGTTCATTTTGTTCCATCGCACGTTGCCATCTAGTTTCACATCCTATGTCACACCGATTTTGTTCGAAGTTGTTACGCTAGTACTTTCTAGGTTTTCCTCTCCGACCCCAGCTGATTGATATTACGACACTTGTAAATTGTCTCTTGTGATAGGACACTTTCGACTTGACCGACCAATTTTCAAAACGTTGCATATAGTTTCAAGAATCATCCTAATCCGATACTGGTTCTTAGCCAAATTTAAAGGACCATAGATCGATCATATGATCTTCCTTTTTATTTTATAGAGAATTCTGCAGTTGTGGGGGGGCCATGGTCTGGCTTTCGAAATTTGCACTGGAGATGGTCCTTGAGTTAGTTAGACCGTGTCGTCTATTAATGATATTCTTCGGGTTTCGATCGAGTTAAATTAGGCTAGTATTTATCCAAACATTAAAAAAATACTATTATTGCTATTACTATTACTATAAAAGAAGAAATAATAATTTAAAAATGTAGAATTGTTGAGACTAAGGGTTTTGATAACTCTCGCGAGCTCGTAGAATTTTTATCCTAGATTTTTATTCCGTGATTTTTTATCTTAGAAATTTTTAGACTAGGATTTTTTATCTCAGGATTTTTTAGTCTAGGATTTTTTAGCCTAGGATTTTTTTAACCTAAGGTTTTTTGACTTAGGATTTTTTATCCTAGGATTTTTTATTCTTAGGAAAAGATAAAGAAATTTTATCCCGGGTTTTTTTCCTAAATTTTTAATCTAGTATTTTTATCATCGATATTTTTCAAAAATTCTATATCCCTTTATTTAATTTACGAATAATATTATCCCGTAAAATGATATCATCTGCATAGTCAAGGATTTGCCAAGATTTATTTCAAATACAGTTCTTTGTCTTAATCTGTCTTTTCTTTATGACGGACATAGCCTAGAATAAAGTACGCGTGAGTGCATCCCTTTGCTCGCTCACCCGATATTATCTTAAAGTAGTCAGATACTGGTCCTTCAATTACTGTTCTACAAGTTAATCTAGATGTAGTTAATTTTCAAAAAGAGACGAGTTTTGTGGGATGCCAAAAAGATATATGTGTAGACCAAAGGTCATCAACTAGCAGTTGATACTAGTATATATGCTGGTTAGAAATAGAGCTGATTCAGGCTGATGCTGTTCTCAGCACTAATCAACCTGTACTGGCATGGGCGATGATTTCCTCATGGATTCTGAACTCCAACAGGGCTTTGCCGTTCTTTGATTTCTTCGACTTAGCGATGCCTCTGATACATCGTTATTCCTATTTAGTATAGGTTTTTAAAGTAAGACTGCCAAACCGAGAGAACATCAAATTCGTTTGTTCTCAGTTGATCATTCCCCTCTCTGAAGTGGTAGTAAATCTAGGAGTAAAATCTTTAGTAAGATTCTGGGCGTTGACAAAGCAATCTCTAAAGTTTCCGTTTAGTGCCTGATTGTTGATGTTTTCGAAGAAGATACTCATGGTTCCTTTTTTAGCTTCCGAGTATTTCATTCGGCTATTATAATTGTTCCAATTTACCCATTTTTCACGCAGTTTCTGCTTATTCGCAACGCTACGATGCCACTGCTCATCGTTCCATTCCTTGCGAGCTCTCAGTAGTCGTCTTTCAATGATCGTTTATGCTGCAGTTGTAAGGACTGACTATAATATTTGTCACTGATTCTGGATAATGAATAGATTTTCAGGACCTTCCTGTTATGTACACATTATGTAGTCTGTCTGGTAGCTCAGGATGTTTTAATGCATCTATATTTAAGCGAATGGTTTTTCTTGCGCTTGTTTAAAATGTTGATGACATTCGATCTCCACGTTTCTTTATGAAATGTTTTTGCACTCTTACCAATTTAAGCATAGAAATTGTGTACAATGAAATTGCCTACCTAATATTGATTGCCCTTTCTAGCCCGACAAAAAATTAAAAAATATTTAAAATTATCTGATATTATGCGATGAGTGCATAATTGTTAGTGATCGTTATGTAGCATATTGATTTGAGTCGTGTACATTTTTCAAGGTCATAGTTGGTTTTGATTTTTATTTATCCGTTGTACACATTTAGATAGCCGCTTAATCAAAGACCAAAGCCCATTTCAGCCACCCTGACAACTCTGACTTTCATCACATCTGAGATCACATTTTATAATTTTTTAATGAGTTAGGGCTTTAATTTAAAATTTCGGATTCAAAAAATCCTAAAGTGGGTAAATATTTTATCGTTAAATGAGTTGCTATACATATAAATAAATAGGATGATGTTTTACGATGGTAGTCGGGAGTATCGAAAGTAACAAAGAAAACAAAATTTGGAAAAAATATCTAGATTTTGGCAATCGCGATAATGGATTTCTAAGTTCGTGCATTATCTTGATGAAACAAACTGAACTGTCTTCTTCGCCAATAATGCGATCGTTTTTTCTTGATTTCATAATACTCGCATAACTCTCGTAATGAAAATTATCCAACGCGCATCTCTAAAAATTGACGCCATGCAGATGAAAATATCTTCGTCTTCTTTTAGGTATTTTAGGTGTAAAGTGGTAGACCTATGTTTCATCCATGGTTATAAATCGCACTTAATCTTTATTTCGGTATCGCTTTCTAGGTGGATTCAGCATCATCACACTTAAATTTAGGCAAAAATATTTGTGAATGCTCAAATTCAGAATGCTGTGCTTAGCTCGTTAAGTAACTCTTTAACAGCCAATCCAATAGGTTTTTCCAACACTTTAAAATCGTCCCCATAAAAATTATTAGATCCAATGTTCAATAGAGCTTTTAAAATAGTAAAATTCTGGAATGTTATACAGATTTTTCATAATGTTACTGAGTTGTAGAGTATCACTTACATGGTTAGGGTGCAAAGCACCTAGTGGCGGACCCTCTAGTATATATAAATAAACCAACGACTATTAATTCATATTTATATTATTAAATTTATTTTTGTATAGTTTTTAATTAGTTTTGGATTTTTTTTTTGTAAGTTTTTATTTTTCGAATTAAGGGCGGTTATTATTATTATTTTGGATTATAAATCAAATTAAAAAAATAAAAATAAATAAATCGTATATATGTTTGGTTTATTATATAAGATGCATCGTTTATATTATATTATAAGACGGAAAGCGCGGAATATTTTATATTTTTTAATATTACAAAAAAAAAAAAAAAAAAACAAAAAAAAAATTATTTTGACTGACATGCGTCGTAAAATATAAAATGGAATGAATATAATAATAATAAAAAATACGCGAATGAATTTTATTGATGGATCTAATGTATAAGAAAAAGGTTTTATTCTTTATCGCATATATATATATATATATATATATATATATATATATATATATATATATATATATATATATATATATATATAAACATTTTGTATATAAGAAATGAAATTCAGACAAAGAATGGTTGTGTTATTATTAAACTGTTGGTGCTGTCCATGATTATATATATATATATATATATATATATATATATATATATATATATATATATATATATATATATATATATATATATATATTCATGTATAAATATATATTGAAATTATCATTATAATGAGTACTTCATCAGTTGTCATTCTGATTCCATTGAATTATTGCTTTAAGCTAGAGGCATCAGAATATTAAATTCGTATTTTAATAATGGCTTAGAGTTCGATAAATTATAATCTGGATAGATAATATTGAGGCAAATCAAATTGAAAACGGCTTCCAACCCGCTATAATTTTTGGACCGTGTTCAAAGTATAAAGTACTCAAAAAATTTAAAATTAAATGTCATAATAATTCATTTTAAAAATGGCACCGCGCTTGCATACACATTTCCCGCCATCATTTCATTTCATTTTTTTTTTTATAATTTTAAATAATTTATAATTTTATTACATTGCAAATTTTCATTACTTATACATATATATATAGTATATCCATCATCTTTATTTTTCATTTCGTTTTCTTATTACTATTATTTTTTAATTAAAAATTCAAAATGTCCGCCGATTACAATATGTCCAACACAATATATGTACACAAACAATATGGCGAAGAATTATAATAAAAAACTAAAAATAATAATAATAATAATTCCATTCACGTACACGAGAAATAAACGTATAATTTAAAAAAAAAAAAAAAAAAAATTAATAAATTTATTTTAATTTATAAAAGGCGGTACACTAATTTAAAATAACGTAAAAAAAAAAAACTAAAGAAACGCGAATTGTGTATACTATAAATATTAAAAGCTTTTGTTATTTCGTTTGTTTTTTAATTTTTATAGTTTTTAATTTAAAACAAAATGTAAAATAATAATAATAATTTTTATATGTTTTACTTACTTACTCTTACAAACGAAATAATATATTTTTATAATTATAATTATTACGAATTTTTTATTTTTTATTTTTTTAATTTTAATTTTATTATTGGAAAATTTCCAAATATAATTAAATAAATACATTTTAAATAATTAATTAATCTATAAAATAAAAATTAAAAAACAAATGAACAAAATTAGTTTTTTGGCAATGATGAATTTTAAATTTTTTTTTTAAAATTATTATTTATTGTACTTAGGTTGGTGTATAAGTTTTAATTGATAATTGTGTAATTTTAAGTGGGTAGTGTGGGTACGTAATGTCTGAAGTGGTCATGTCATAAATGATATCGTTCTAATTCTTGTCTTATTAGTAAATCAATTTGTTTAACTTCAGCCTATATGTCAAAGGTTTGCGCTTGAGATTTATTTATATTTATCACAAAAGCGACCTGTATTGGAAACTATCGCGTTTTTAATGTAATAGGAAAATTGTTGTCAGAAAAAGCTAATTCAATTATTGAAGTTGCAATTCCATTTTAAGTATGTCCTCGTTTAAAGGACCCAATATTGCGCTATTTGCAAAATATTCAGATTCTACAGAAGTAAAGGTTTTGCAAACATTTCATCTTTCAATGATCTTTTGCAAATTCCTCGGGCATTTCAAAAATATCTTCTCCAAGTTCATGTGAGTTGGTTAGTTTACCATCACCCAACTCAATTAACAAATTAAAAAATTTGTTTGTCTTCCCCAATCTTCATATTTATAGTCAACTTTACTGGGGTAATTGTTGGTCAGAGAGAACACCTTTTTATGGTTTCTTCCATTATGGTTACTCCATTACCATGTAAAACAACTGACAGTATTTGACTTAAATCTCCTCCAAAGAGGATTTTTTCATTACAGAAAACTTACTTAAGAAGTCTATACACTACCTCAAGAACGATTTTTGGTGTCATTCCAGCCTCATCCCAAACAATGAGTTTGGCAGCTCTTATACATATTATATCTGCCTCTGCAAATTTCATTTCGAATTCTGGATGAGCTTGTGCCCGTTAGAGGAACTGATAATTTAAATTGAGAGTGATATGTTGTTCCACCCGCCAAAAGTGTTCTAGAAATTCCGTTGCAAGCTACCGGTAATACTGGTTTGTCCCTTTCCTCTTAGAATACTCAATAAAATGTTATATCACAACGATTTCCCACTTCCTCCTGGTCTATCAAGAAACAATAACCGGTATCATCGATGACTTTTATCATCATGTCGTTGATATTATTTTGCTCACAATTGGGCCAAATATTTTAAAGCTGTAGATCCCACCAGTGGGAACCAAATCTTCTTCGTTTTTATTTTAGTATCGGCCTCCCGTGGAAGCAAATGTAAATGCAAAATGCATTCAATAGAAATTGGTCATAATGTATGCGGTGTAACCGTACATGATTCAGACTTTGCAATTCTGGCTGTGTTTCGCTTCGACCGAATAGCACGAGATTCTGCCATTCTTTTTGCACGTTCGTTTTGCTTTTGTTGATCAGACCTAGCGGCTCTTATTTCAATCTTATTGCTGCTTACATAAAATATTACTTCAAGCTCCACGTGTTTGGTTTGTCTATCAGCAGTACACCCTACTTACTGGCCTCAGGATAAAAACAACTTCCTGATCTAATAAATTTTCGTATAACTAAAGCACATACAAATGGTATGGCACATATTTTTATGGTTTTGCTTCCAATTATTCCGATAATATGAACCATCCCTATTGATTTTAACATTATTCCATAGTGAATATGAATTAAGGCGCATTCACGAGTTCGGATTAAAATCCTAAAAATTAAAGGTGGTCACATTACAATATTTCAATAATTTGCTTTAATGATTATAAGCCCTTCCCATTTCTATCATGCTCGAGTTGAAATAAATTCAATAAAGAGGAAACACTGAAATAGTATATGTCACAAACTTCAATCTATTAGGAACATTTTAGTCTGTAAAATAAGTTACATAGTCCATTTCAAATATTAAGACTTTTAAATTTTAATTTCAAAATGTGTGTAGCAATTAGCATTAGTTTACCGAGAAATTGATGGTCAAAATTTAAAGTTTTCTAAAACTATGCTTAGAAAAATTGCAAATTTCTGACGGTACAAAATTCTCAATACTACGAAAGTCATTTGTTAAATGTATAAAGCTATTTTTAAATTGAGTGTTGCACTCGATTAAAGATTTCGAATAGTTAGCTAGATTTCTGAAGATTGCTTGGTCTCACCACACATCTTTTTACACATAACATACATTTTGATTTACAAGTTTTCATTTTAAAATTGAGCAACTTAAAGCAAAATGGTTTAATTGTTTTCAAAAACTTCTTTTCATGAATTTTTTTTTGAAAGATTTTTGTAGATTTACAGAGCTTTTCCGTAGTGACTGTTATGGTGCTAAGATACTCACGTTTTTAGCAGATAAACATAATGTAGATCGAGTATGCCATAAAATAAAATATAAAAGATTATAAAATATTACTGATCTGATCTATCGTGTTTACATGTGTCTACCGTTCAAGGCAAAATAAGGTGTGATTTGACATCAGCAATATCTTTAAATCGCAAATTTTTTTTGAATTTTATTCGGAAGTATTGACATTTTCTAACAAATGTTTAGTCGATAAAAATAGTTTTTTACCTCGTTAAAAAAAAATAGCCTTTTTGACATCAATTTAAATAAATTAGACCTTGTGACGATCAAACTTAAGTTGATACATTGTTCATATAAGTTTTTTAACTTTTATTTAAATGTTAGTACAATCTAACATGATTGGACAAGGAGAAGTTTAATCATATTGAAAGTTCATAGTTGTTTTCTTGTTTGAAAATGGTGACTTTGTCTTTTTTGTCATTACAATATACAAAATATTGTCCTGAAGCAAAATTCCACATTTTTTTCTAATCTTTTCTCGTGAAATTTATTCTGATTGCCTGAAAATAGCTAAAATGTCGCCAATTTTTAAATCAGGAAACTCAAAGTGAATCAATAATCACAAGCCGATTTATTTTTTGACTGTGTTTGATTAGATGCAAGACTAATTGCAAATAGAATGCAGGAATTCCCGCGCAAATAAAATTTCTTTTAAATTCTTTCAGTAAATGGTTTCCGAGAAGGATTCATTTGTTTTTGGATTTCAAGGTTTAATTGGAAATCTAAACTATCTTCATAACAGGAATCAGTTTGTTCATCAATTGTGGTGTATATTTCATTTACCTCTTATTCGCATTATTAGAAAGTAGGCAAATGATACCGCTATTTTTATGCTTAAATATCTTCAAATTAAAACTGAATTTGGGAGAAATTCTATATTATTTCTTAGTCCATATATTTTTAATAATCTTCCGGAATATATTAAATTTTTTAATATTTTAAAATTTAAAATTCATAATTTTTAGATTAACTATAAAAATTATTGTTCACTTCGATTAAAAGTTGAGCAACTGACATCAAAATTGTAGATTCTTTAAATGGATTAATTGTTTTAAAAATAATACCTGTGTCAATTTTATTTTGAACATTTTTTAAATGTCCAATTTCAATCAAATTCCAATCAATCAATTAATTGAGCTACTATAAGAGAAAAAAGAAATCTATAAAATTTTAAATGTAGTTGCTCAATATTTAACTGATGTGAACACTTCTTGGTCATATTTTACAAATCAATCATATAAATAAGACAATTTCAAAGCACGAACTTATTTTCATTAGCAAAAGTTAGCGTTTTTGTTCAAATTAAACGAGAAGGTACTTATTAAAGGCACTTATCATTTTTAATAAATTGGTACAGTTTCTTTTTTACCATGATTTGTAATATACTAGAATCAACCAATAAAGGTAATAAAATCTTTTTTATTTGGCGTCATAACTCCAATTGGTATACCTATACAACACTTGGCAATAAGATTACGTATCTTATACGTGATTTAAAAAAAAACTAGGTCTTCGGTAAGTTACGTGCTGTTAAGATCAGTAGTAATATATGAAGTAATAAATGATAAGCTTTCCAGCTGTTTCATAAAGAGTCAACTCAATAAAGAGTCAGTAGCTCAGTTAACTGAATATTGAATGGTTGATTGGAGAGTGACTAAGCATTAAACTATAGACGCCCGAAAATGGCAGGGGCTCACCAAACATTTTTTGCCACATAACATAAAGTTCGATTCACAAGTTGTCACATAAATTAAAAATTGAGCAACTCAATAGCAACTCTTCCTTTTAACATAAGTATCTGACGTATGAAAAAGTAGTAGCTCAATATTTTCTAGAAGTTAATCGGACGATTTTAAACGCTATTTTGCTATCGTTGCATCGCTTCTTTTGTTTTTATTGTTTTGTTTATCTTTTTTATGAAGTAGCAAAAGTATGTTTCTAACCTCCTTAGTTTTAACCATAGTAAATATGTGATTTAGTACGCTGGCTCGGTCACGTTCTGCAAGCCGATTCTAAATGATGCTTCTGCGATCTTTTAGAAGAAAGCCACCATTTGGCAGGCACCAAGGTCGCGGTTGGCGACGATGGCTTCTCGGAGAAGATGACGCATTGTCTTCTTCGGGTTGTCTTGTAAAAATCGAATATTATTAAATATGTAGTTTGATAAATATTTTCAGCCTCTGTCAGTTTTGCTTACATCTTCGGGAATTTTGGTAGTTGAAATCCTTTCCTGTTTCTTTTTTGAAACAAGTCATTTGAAATACCTACTTAATTGACTTCCGTCCAGAAAAGCAACCTTTGTACCTGTACCTTTGCGGTCATTTCTGTACAAAAAATTCTTCTATTTAGTGGAAATACGTGAAAACAAACGACTTTTCGGTTTTAATCTTTTTTTATAATATAGAATCTTTTGAAAAAGTTATTTAACCGCCATTTTGTTTATATATTCTTTCTCAGTTTAACTAGCGCAAAATTGTATTTTGCGTGTAGCTCGAAACTGATTAAACAAAATATGTCACACAAGTAATATTTTAGGGTATCAAGTAGGCCAGAAAATAAAATATTTTACCTCGGCTGGAGAAATACAATAAAAGGGGAAATTTGAGGTTATTGTAAATCGCTGTTATGATTGGTTAATACCGTAAACTGAAAATTCAAATTGGTAACTAACCTTAATTTTTTTAAATGTCCACTTTAAAGTACCGCCTGTATGTATATATGCTAAAAATAGACACAAAATCCTCTCAAACTCTATTTAACTATGTATATAGACACACAATCCAATCACTCGACAAGATTGGATGCAAAACATCAATAAAACATAAGAAATCGACGATAGTTTTTAAGTAAATAAATTTTATTGTAAAAATTTATAATTCCATCGCGTAAGAGGGCATTTTTTTTTATCTGGCGCGCATACATTAAATAACGTCCATGGAATAAATAGTAATAAAACGCGAGTACATACACTAAGGCAAACAAACAAAGCACAAGAGTCTAGACAAAAAGATGTTGATGATAAAATAAATCAAAATCTGCAAGACGAAAGGAAAATCTTAATACCACATTTTATTTGTACATGCAATGTATGTATGTATATGTATATAGAGGGAAAAGAAGTTAATCAAAAGTTTATACATTTTATAGCAAAAAAAAAAAATGAAATGAAATGCAACTTTTAATGATAGCCGTACGTGACATTCAACAAACGTGTCAATTTTATTACACCAAAAAGAATTTCCATTTTCCATTTTTGACCATAAATATTAAATTAAAATTTGTGTATGTACATATATATATATATGTGTATATGTGATACGCTATAAAGTGCTTAAATAAAAAAAAAATTGAATAAATTATTTAATTGCATTTTCTGTTCAAACACAAAACTTGTAATTATTGTAATATTTCTTTTATACGTCGATCGAGTGTATGTGCGATCAAACGAACCCAACAAAGTCCAATAATATACACATGTAGGGGTAAACGGCGGCAAGCTATGGCGAAAACAGGTTAAAAATTGACAAATGACGTGTAGCAACGTATTACGTATATATTACGTGTTTGCGTATCGTGCAGCGCCGCCACTATATTCTCACGTGATTCCTATCGGTTTCTTACCGGTTTAAAAAGTGTGAGGGCTTTTACTCGCGATGTGATAAACATCATATTCATCTATAGCATCATATCGAAAGGTTAATTAACATGCGACCTGCTTATTTACACAGTAGAATTTTCATTAGTCGATAAGCTAAGACGGTTATTATGTGTACCTTGGTGTTGCTTTATATAGGTGTCATTTTCGTTTACATTTTACAGAAGCTAAATATGTGTTGTTTCTGAAAAGTTAATGAGGAAATTAAGTTTTGATGTTTGAAATGTGTGTGTGTGCGTACGATCATTTTGCAATGTTTAGGTGGTCTGACGAATAGATTTAAGTAATATTTTAATTAATAGAGGATCGCCGATGATAATGATTTAGATGGTATACCTCCCTATTAGAAAACCACCTAATTGGAATGCTTTCCAAAAAGGAAGTAACAGGCAGGTAGCTGTACACATCATATCACACAGTATGTCAGTTTACGACCATCCAGCGCGCGGTAGGTCCCGCTGAGGATCACAAAAGCAAAAATCACGTCTCGAAGCAAAAAAAAAAGCAATTCACATTTCAGAAATCTCAGCTAATCAGGCAGCTCCAATAATGTTAATAACCACCGGTAGGTTCGTTGTTGGTGCCACATTCAGCAATGTACAAAAATGCGTTAATTCATTCAATTTCAAGCAACAAGACCTTTGGCGTATACATCTAGTTTAAACTTACAAGCCGATTCTAGAAATTATCAAGATTCAGTCTACGCAACGCTACACAAACGTTTCAGTGATTCATGAACGAAGTTATGCTAAGTAATCTTGCAGATTAAGAGCAGTAGTTAGAATTTGATATAAGTTAATAATTTTTTGATTAATTTAAGACGGTGGTGCCGCCATTAAATATAAAGCAGTCGTCTTTGGCACTACTAATAATTTTATGTAATTTGGCTGGGTATTAAAAACATGTTATCTTTTAGGAGTTAGGTTCTGTAAACCGCTATGGAGCTCCATCCGATTTTCAAACTCCCACACTTATTCTACCAACTAAACCAAATCTCCACGCTAATTTTAACATCCTCAACAAACCGCTAATTCATATTTACAGCACTAATCAGGCGTATCTACTTCTTTATCAATCTATCGATCTGTCTCATTGACTGATCGACACAGTGGTTCAGAATCGCACTCATTGACACAAACCACAAAAGTAAATCGAAATGAAGCTCTTAATTTCTTTTAAAAACAGTATATACATCTTGACAGTTGTAATGCGAAGAACGTCGTATGTCAGTCCCGATTTTAAAAAAAATTCTTCGCTGAAAAGCCTTCCGATTGCTTATTTATACAATGCTTTCACAATGCGAAGCCTAAATTGATTTGGTTTGTTTCTTCGGTTGCATACGCCAATTTTGAGAAAACAAGATAATGCCTTCTCGTTTTGTCTGTCATGATATTTAAATTGATAAATTTTGCAACTACTTGGCGAATTCCGAATATCCCTGAATGTAAATCGGCTGTAAAAGTTCAGATTAGTAAAGATTCAAACCACAACAGATTTTTCTCATACTATTCTCTTTGTTTCAAAACATCTGTAGTATTGTAGTAATATTCAGAACAAAGTATTTGCTAGATTGCAGAACTAATTGTCGACGGTCTATCGATTTTTATTGCAATTCAATTTACATAACCTCAATTTACGTTTTTTAACTAAGAGACTATGTTTTAGGTTGCTCTAGTCTGTTTTTAGTTTTATGAATTAAATTCTTGAGCTAGATGCTATGCATTATTCGAATTTTAATTTCATTATTCTGATTGCACTGCGCTTTCCAACCCTAGCAGATAAATTATTTATTATTTCTACTATCTATTATTGAGTCGGACACAATCAATTTTTTCTTCTTCACCTTTTAATGTTCTTATTTATATACTTGCTAAATTAAAGTTACTTTAGCTAAACTGCACTGATGTGGAGTATGGTTTAGCCCTTGCTTTAAGCCAACTTCCAATTTTAGTGCTGATAATCAAATAATGAAAAAAACAAATTTCGTTCCTCATTTTAATACAAAAATCAAACCTTCCCAAAGCAAATTTCGCAACTTAAACCACCAAAAGTCAAATTATTATTTTCTAGGAACCTTCAGGTATTATTATTTTCTAGGAACCCAATTTTTAGAAACTCTTTTGAAGTAAAAAAGTCTTTGATACGGAATTCAATTCAATTACTAAGTGCGGCAACACTGTTTTATCATTACAAATATCATCAAGACTTTTGACCGTTTTTTGAGTGTGATTTGCATTAGCATGTCATGAATTCAGTAGCATTCTTTTACCTTATATTTGGTTCTCTGATGTCTTTCAACAATATCACCTAAATTATAAAAGCAGTCTCTATTTATTGCACCATTTGATAATATTAGTGCAGGGTATCTACCCGAAAGGTTTACTGGTATTTTTGCATATATACATTTTTTTAAATAAATAAAAAAATATGCGGGTTTATGTTTACAGGTCCTTTATTGAATGTTTAAATTATATCCGCCTCTATTGGTTTTACACATGGTGGCCCTTTTGATTACATTTTTTTATCACATTTTCACACATTTCTCCCTGTATCATGTTAATGCCTTCTCTAGTCTTCTTTTTAAGTTGTTCAAAATTATTTGGTTTTCTATCTGGTTTTGCTGTTAAGAAAACCCCATAAAAAGAAGTCGAAAGCAGTTTAATCGGGTGACCGTGGAGGCATCCACTTAACCACATTTCGAAAGTATCTATTGTGAAAAATTTCTCGCAGCAGTTCAATGGTTTATCTAATATTTTGGACACCGTCCTGTTTGAACCGTATGTTCATTAAACCATTGGCATGTAATTCTGTACTAATTTTTTGTCTAATTTCCGTAAAATGTGGTCCAATGACCTCGAATTGCATACCATACTGTCATACCATACTGTCATACTGTCATGTGGATACTTGGTATCCGCAAGTAAAATGGCAGGAGCCGCTTGTTGAGGCATTCTTTGGTGCAATCTTCCGACGATATTTTTATTTAGTTTTCAATTATTTATCAATATGGCTCAATATAGTGGTTCCTAATTTTCCCCATAAATTGAATTATAGTTCTAAAGGTAGAATATGTATGTAGAATTAGCTTTATTGCCATCAATTTGCAAATGCGACTTTGATTTTCCAAATAAAGTTGCACAATTTGTTTACGAACTATGTTTTGATTGAATGACATTTTACAAACGACTGATTTAAAACAAATAAATATTTCACAGCCTGCTACGTAACGCAACGGTAAATTTCAATTCATTTTGTTTTTGTTTCTATTTCATTTGATGCGTTAAAAACATCAACATCGATATACTATTCAAGTTTTACTGTAGCACGTCTTAGTTTAGACACAAAACCAAGCGAAGACGCAAAACCAAACCATCATAGCAAGTTTTTAATGCTATCTTTGTTTATCTTTGCGTACGCCGAATGTTTTGTATTCTGATGCGTGTGTTTTACTTGATATATTACTTGATAGTATGTAAATAACATTCTTGCGATTGAACATTTTTTTAGAGAGGAGAAAAATGCATTATGCATACGGTGTGTGGGATTCTCATCCACCAAAAACCTCCTCTTCAGGTTTTTTCTTTAAGAATTTTTGATTTCAGCCATTAACTTCGGTGATGGTGTTCCATTTCTGGCAGTTTAAGCCGGAGGATTAGTTTAATTTACAGATTTCCCAATTTGACCTGGTAATGAGCATTAAGTTCACGATATCATCGGATGTGATCGCGATAATGAAAACAGAAGGTTCAGGTTTCGTTCTGTTTGAATTACAGATCCTGAACGCACCACGATGTCGTACAGTTGCCATTTTCTTTCTATATTTCTCCATCTTAAGAGTATCCTCCCATATTTCACACCCGATCAACATTAAAAGTCTTCGTTTACCACATATTATGGCTACGACATTTGTCATCAGCTTTCGTTGAGCAAACTTACTTTGGTTTCTTTCTCAGTAAAGAGCCTAATATGTACTCGAATAGCTTAATTTTGTGTCTAGATGCTTTCGAGTGCTGTGTTGCACCATATCTGCTGGTTTCCAATGATACCGTCGCACATTCCACAAATTAGGACCTAGAATATATTCTTGAGCAACACCTTAAATGATCGTTTTATGTCATTGGCTCTCTTTGGTATCGAACTTAAGTCTTTTGCCTTAAAGGTAACTGTGCATTATGAGCAGTAGGTAGTCTGAAATATGAAAAGCGTTTCTTAATGCCGACAAGATATTCTGACCAATAATTCTGACAATTGCAATGCTATATAGAAGGTTCTTGGTATCTCTTTACAGTCTCAACAGTGCGGCACTTTCTGAAATCGTACTGTATGTTCAAAAAGGTCTCATATAGTTTAAAGTTTAAACTTCAGCTGTGATTCGTTGCTTAAATGGAATTCGAAAAATGTTCCCGCTGGATTCATCATGTGCCGATGTATGTGTCGATGAGAAGTCAGTGTCACCTTGATTTGCTAAGAAGACTTTTTCTTGCATGTCTAAGGTAAAACTCCTTTTTGAAGTCAGCGTTTAAATATTTTTAAAAGTACTTCAGGGTGTAATCGAGCGATCACTTTCATTACTTCCATGGGAACTCCGAATAGATTTTCCCCCTCTTGTTGCGAAGAGAGGCAGTGGCTCATCTCCGGCTATAACGAGCACATTTAATTTTTAGTTTTTATCGTATAAAACGTCAATTTTAGCCGGAAATCTAGCATCGTTTCGTTTGGGGTAAGATAGCAACTCACGCATGACTCGAGTTTTGCCCATATAAATCCCTCCTCGGTTCCATGGTTCTCGGCCGGCTATGATCGGGTGAGAAAACTAAATTGTGGCAATACGTAGATTATAAGAGAACCATTCAGTTTCCAGTATATTGCGATATTGTTCACTGATTACCAACAAGTTTGCACCTGCGTTTAGTCTCAGATAATCTAGTAAGGCTGACTTACTCCTATGAAGGTTCCTGTGAAGATTTATTTAAGCAGGATCTGGCCAAATATTTGGCATGCTTCTGAACCGGGTACGTTTTTTAGTTACCCTGGCCCATTTTCATGCTAAACGCAGCAAATACAACTCGTCAAATAGCCCTTTATAAAATAACCTTCTAACGCTTCTTCCTATTGGGTCCTTTGCAAATCACCTGGTGATGGCCATAGTCAAAACAGATTGTCACGATTTTTATAGATTTAGTCAATATAGCTGCTGGTTTTGCTTTCGATTTTTGGGATGGATGTTACTCTTCGTCTCTTATTTTAAGCTAGTGGTTTCTTCGACTGAACTACACTCCATTCTTGTGAATCTCATATTTATTTATCTATTTCTGGCAAAATTGGCCTCAACGGAACTAGAAGCGACCGTTTTTCTTCTTTTGGGTCGGATTTGGCTTCCGCCTCATGTAGGTGTGCCAGTTATTTGATCCTGATTTGGTATGTAAAATTCTTCCTGATGGAATAATATTAGGCTCAAATCACTCCGTTGTCATGTTGGTTTGCCGCTCTGCAGCTCTGTTTTTTCTGTATTAGGTGAACATGACTATCGCCACTTCCAGTTTCTTTTTAGAATATTTTTAACATCGTTTAAAAGAGTTTCTGCCTGTGAGTTGCACTTTTCATTCCAAAAAACTATCTTTCTGCATTTCTTAAACTCGTCTTCCTCCCCTTTTCTCATATTGTTTATATAAGAAAACATTACCTCCCTATATTCGCTTTTATTTCATCCTATTTGACAGGGTCGCTATGAATCCTGTCTTCATTCGATTTCTGGTTGGTTTTTTGTGTTGGTGTCCGTTCGAAGATTCTAGTGACACTTTTTTGTACTATTCGTGATAATTGGGTTGAAGGAGGCCTTTGCAATTTAACACTTCTTCCAAAAGGGTTTGTTCACTCGAACATCGTTCAATTTCCATCAAACCTCTTCAGATGTCTTCCAGTAGCATTTGAGAATACTGATCTTGATTGCCTAAGCGATGCTCCATCTGAGATGTCAAGTTACCCCCCTAAGATCACTCAATATGATCAGTTCATGCTCGATTATAATTTTAATGATCTTAAATTAATGATTGCACAACATTAAAATATTTTTAAAAATGGCTGATACACATGAACATATACGGTCGGTTACACTTAGCTGGAAATAATTATTACGATAATATGGAGAGGTCTCAATTATTGGCGATCATTTTATTATTATTTTTTCACCATTTTACTGGTGATCGCCGTTTTAAATTCGTTTCTGACATTTTTGATCACCGGAGTTACACGTCTGGGTTTTAATTAAAAATATATATATGTGTGTGTATGTATATAATATAACGATCGTTAACTAAAGTATTATAATTTTTGAGTTCAGTATCTTAATTTGCATAAAATAATAAAGTAAATACGAAGTTAAAAAAATAAAATAAAAATAAAATGTCAATTTATAAGTTTTTTTTTAACAATAAACTGCAAAATGATGCATACAAAATTTGCTCTTTTAGGATTTTAATTAGCTAAATAATTATGGTCGCGTATATAAAACGACTACCCTGTACCTAATTTATATTCATATAACCTTATAAGCACTTTGGATGTATATCGTACGTAATATTGTAGCGTCGATCATCAATGATCTTATATTTTTGTTGTTGTACTCTCGTATTATATTGTTAGTTATTTGATCAGTCGATCTCTTCAATTTCGTTTTCGTCTTATAAGTTCTAAACCTTTCTTATTATTATTATTATTATGATTTTATTTATTATTATTATTATTATTTTAATAAATAATAAATTTTAATATGTTTATGTAAATTATTTGTTTTTTTTTTCTGAATAAATGTATGATCATCTGCATTCATCTTACGTCTCTCTAATATTGTAATTGATTGTACAAACATAGACGGATATGTAAATATAGGCTGCTTATTTGTTTTGTTTGGATTCGGGGCTAAAACTTTATATACATATAAACGATATATTTATTTATTATTATTTTTATTGTAATTATTAATTATAGAGTCAAGATGAAAATATTGTTGAGATTTAACAAAAAAAAAAATTATATCGATCCTTTATCTGTATCTCGTTTTTGTTTTGTTTTCCAGGTACATGAAATACCTATATCCATACGAATGTGAAAAGAAAAATTTAAGTTCACCATCCGAACTCCAGGCAGCAATCGATGGTAATCGACGTGAAGGACGTCGTTCAAGCTATGGTCAATTCGATTCACAACTTCAGGGACAGCTACAAATGGTAAGTGAAAATCGACAACATGACGAATTTATTTCGTTTTAATTTAGTTTATGTCTCAACAGCCACAAGTACAACGATCACCGGTACCATCGAGTATGCAACAAATGTCACCATTATCGTTGGTCACACACGGCAATGCACCGGCCCCACATCATCGTCTCATGGGTGGACCAAGTGTCGGCCAAATGTCTAGTTTGGTGCCCCACGAAATCGAACAGCGCATGATGGAATATATAAAATTGTTTCAAACACCAAAAGAACCACGTCGCAATGGGTCACAAAGTCCTGATATATCGCCACGCGATGCATTAAACGCTCTCGAAATGTCACGCGTTGCACTATGGTCGATGTACAATAATAATACAAGTCCACCAACTTCGATAAATACAAGTCCGCCCGGTACCGAACCACAACGTGAAGCATTAAATTTAGCTGAATCGCCACCACCACCACCAACCACACACGTCGCTATAAAACGTGAACGAGCCGATCATCCGGTCGATTTTGGCGATCGTGATTTTGTACAACCGCCACCGGCCAAACGTGGACTAAACACATCGATTGATGAGCGTGACGAACGATCGAATACACCAACAAATCAATTAGAATCGGGTGCCAATACAATAAAACGGAACGATAAAAAAATTCATAATGGCGACAATAATAATTTAGTAGAAAATAAACATTCGATACATAACAACAACAACAATAATAATAACACGAATAATAATAATATAACGATAAATAGTGGAATGCATTTCAATATCACAAGTCGAGGTAATGCATCGTCAGGCGATCAACAATTAGTAATCTCAATTGAATTTAACGGTACACTATACGAAGGTGTTCTATTCGCCAAACCAACCTCAATGACCTCATCGAATTCGTCGACGCATTCGCCAAATTCGTCGCCCATCAAATCGGTAAATGTTTCAACGGCACAATCGACACCGACAACACCATCGTCCACATCGAACGTTGTAAATAGTCCTATAATAGATCGGACCCAACATCCAATGGTCTCATCATAAATTAACTCTTGTTAGCTCGCATCTTTTGTAAATATACAAATAATTTTTCTCATAATTAATAATATATATATTTTTTAAATTTTCCTATTAATTTTAATTATTTACATTTAAATAACGAAAAACTAAAAAAAAAAAAAATCCAGTAGATTTTCATTTGATTGCAAAATATATATAAATGATTATATATATATAATGGCGGATAGTATATAGTAGATGACACTTTTATTAATTAAGAATTTTTATTGTTTATAATTATATAATTATTATTTTCTTTGCCAAAAAAGACTGTTTTAAATTGTTTTCTTTAATTAATTAAATTTAAATAGATATATAAATATAAATTAAAATATATTATGATTAAATTGTAAGCTCTAAAAAGTCACACATCCATTATGATCTATAAAAATAGCAAAAACAAATTTTTTATATAAATAAATTAGCTATTTAATTAGTAAAACTAAAATATATTATCACAATCCATTTCTCTCTATCTATCTCTCTATCTCTAAAAACTAAATAAATTTAAAATTAAATTAAATATTTAATTAATAGTTGTTTTTTTTTTTAATTTGGAACCATAAAATATATAAATTAAATACACACACACACAAACACATTTATATATATATCCTAGTTAATTGTTTTAATGTTATTTTTAAATTAATTATAAATAATAATAGTAATTTAAATTAAAAAAAAATGATAGACGGAATATTAAACAAAAAAAAATAATTTTAAATTTAAAAAAAAATTTGAAAAAAAAAGAATTAGTAAAGAAGAGTAAATTAAATTAAATAAAAAAATAAAAATAAATAAAATGGAAAATTAAAATTAAATTAAATAAAAAAAAATGTTTAATTATAACAAAAATAAAAAAAATTGTTCAAATGTTTTAATTTCTGGAGCTCAGATTTCGTACAGAGTATTTTTCCATAAATTTTTGTTAGACTGTGTCCGAAACCGATTAAAATTTTTGACATTTATTTGAAAAATTTTCCCCTACATTCCCAATTTTATATTACGCTGTCCAAAACTCTCTCTATTATACAAGCCGTATTCATTGTATACTCCTGTATTGTAAGTAAAGAACGGGTCGATATATGATTTAGAATATAGTCAAAACCAACACGAATGTATTACAAGCCTGATTGTTGCATCGAATACGCAGATACTCTCTCACATTTGTCCATCTAAACTTGATTGTGTTTGTGAGAAAATAACATAGTAATTGTTTGTTTTTTAATTAACTAAAATTTTTTAGTGTACCGATTACCAATACTTTCAAAAATAGATGGACAAGCAAATGAAAAAATATTTGTGTCAATCGGGCTTGTATACTATAGGAAGTTTTGATATAGTGTAAAATAAAATAAACATTTCCATATTATAAAACAAAAAAAAATAAAAAGTGTCAAAAAAATATTTAAAAGGCAAAATTGATGTTATCTCTTTCCTATACAAAACAGAAATAACAAGAAAAGAGACAAAAAAATTCTCATTTATTCATACACATTAAATAGTGTGCGTAGAGATAAAAATGTTACATAGTGGTAGTAGGAATGAGAAAATTAAACATTTTTTGCAAAACCCTTTTTACTACAAGCAAAGACGTCTTTATACCAAGACCGATTAATGGCCGACCATCACATATATTTCTACATATCCGACTACTGATTGTGGTATTTTCAATTTGCACATAGCTACGCTGTATGTCTGTTTTAATTATTTTGATTTATTTTATACCAATACCTATTTACATTTTATACAAAATCAAATACATTTTCCTAGTGTGGGTTATTATATTTTTGTATATTTTTAATAGAATGTTGCCGTGATTGAAATTGTATTGTTTGCTATGTATGTTTGCTATGTTTGTTTTCTATTATTCATATTTCATAGTAAAAAATCAAAACAAACTATATAAGTGTTGGTTTGTTTTTAAATTTGGCCGTATATGAATATAACTAACTCTAAATTCAGTAGTCGCTTTGTCCCTTTAAATTTGGAATAATCGGTCTTGGTAATATAGACGTTTTTACTACAAGCCATATTGAAATCTTGGTTGACACATCTTCTCATAAATTTTTAAAATGTATTAGTGGAAATATATACTATCAAAACCAACACAAATGTATTACAAGCAAAACCCTCTTTACTACAAGCAAAAACGTCTCTATAGAAAGACCAACTATTCAAAAATTTAAAGGGACAAAGCGCCTCTTTGATGTAGTATTGGTTGTGTACGGATATAGCGTAAAAGAAAAATAAAAAAATATTTTTACTAACACTAATATAGTTAGTTTTTTTATGTTATTTTTGCTTTGTTATTTGTTCTGCTACCAATACTACTTTATTAAGGCGGATATATAGTAATATTAGTGTACGAAAAAATGAGTTGGTCTTTCTATATTGAGACGTTTTTGCTACAAGCCGTATTGTTTGCATACTCATGCTATACAAAAATATATACTTTGATTGTATTGTAAGTAGAAAATCGTGTCGGGATATGATAGCGAATATTGTGTAAAAGAAATAAACAATAAAATCAAATAATGCGCATGCGTTGACAATTTTTTTTTAAATTTTTATATGGAGTTTTGATATTTACTAATACATCTTAAGTATATATTTTCACTAATACATTTTAAAAATCCATGATGATGTGTGTCAAAGAAAGTTACAAGACGGCTTGTAGTAAAGAGGGTTTTGATTACAAGCCTGATTGTTGCATCGAGTACGCAGATACATTCTTATTTTGTCCATCTAAACTTGAAAGTGTTTGTGAGAAAATAGAATAAAATACTTTCATTTCACTAATACCTTGAAGATAAAATAAAAAATCAACCAATGAAATTCTTTGAAATATTGTACGGTACGTTTGTATATTTTTTTTATTTTCACACTCTTCGAAATAAATCTTGTTAGTACGTTTGCAAGTAGCATGTGCAAAAACGATGCTACAAGTATCTGTTTCGAATTATGTGGTATGTAAGGAAATTTTAAGGAATCAACAATACGAGACAGCATATTAATAAAATATGACGATTTATTGGAGCAACAATGGTAGTGCAGCTCATATAACGTTTCTTTGGAAATTCATTATTAAACTTAAAAAAAAAGTATTAACCAAAAATGTACTAACGGATACAAATATATAAAAACTGAAGAGAATATTTCATTTTTGTTTTACATTTCTGTTTTCTATACTATATTTTCTCTGCACAATTGTTTTTTTTTTAATTTTAAGTTTTTACGTAAATTCTCACTGATTTGTATAGTGTACCGATTACCAATACTTTCAAATATAGATGGACAAGAAAATGAAATAATATTGGTGACAATCGGGCTTGTATAATAAACAAAACCCTCTTTACTACAAGCCGTCTTGTAACTTTCGTTGACACACATCATCATGTATTTTTAAAATATATTTGTGAAAATATATACTTTAGATGTATTAGTAACTATCAAAACTCCATATAAAATTAATAAAAAAAATTGTAAACGCATGCGCATTATTTGACTTTATTGTTTATTTCTTTTACACAATATTCGCTATCATATCCCGACACGATTTTCTACTTACAATACAATCAAAGTATATATTTTTGTATAGCATGAGTATCAAAACCAACACTATTGTATATTATACAAGCCATGAAGCTTGGCTAAGTAAAACATATTATGACTACTATTTGGCTATGTGTTAGAGAATTTGACTACAGTAAAAATCGAAACAAAAAATTATATTTCGCATTGCCCATACTCCTCTAAATTCAAAGTACATAACATCTCTACAAAAAAAACGAAACAAAAATTATATTTTGCACTGTCCATTCTGCTCTAAATTCATAGTATATAGTATAGTATATAATGAACTAAATAATAATAACAATACTTCTCTCTCTCGTTAAATAATAAATTTGTTTTTTGCTTTGTCATAAAGAGCGCAACATACTGTTGTCCATCATTCGTATTCATTTTTTATTTACATCAAAGCATATAATAAAAGTATATACAAATTATACTATGTCACAACACTTATACTTAGGTATAGTAGTCACTTTTTGGCATAAGTATCGCAACTTCATGGCTTGTATATACATTTGTGTTGGTTTTGATGAGTATGCAAACAATACGGCTTGTAGTAAAGAGGGTTTTGATAATAAAGACGGTTTTGATACTATAGATGTGTTAGTAATTTTCTCTTTAAATAACGCACACCATTACCATTATTGAGTATTTTTCACGCCCACCATTAACATAATTGCGAATTGTTCTCTCTACTTGTAGTATTAAACGTCAAATTTTATTTTATTTGTTTAGTGAATGATGTGAATTGTGAAATTTTCAAGTTAAATTTATTAATTATTTTTATATAATATATAATATATTTTTATATTAATATATATTGTAATTATTTATTTCTATTAAAATTTATCGTGCGGTTTAATTTGTAATATATGCAGTGTATACATAATAAATAACATAAAAGTTGAGGTTATGTAATTTGTTTTTTGGTTTTTTGACAATTTTACTCTATTTTCTTAATCTTTTTTGTATTGGTATGTGAATGTTTCTTTTTTTTTATACTATAATCGCGATCATATCCCAACACGATTTTTACTTACAATACAATCAAAGTATATATTTTTGTATAGCATGAGTATGCAAACAATACGGGTTGTAGTTTAGATGGTTCTGATTTCAATTGTTTAGATGGTTCTGAGTTCAATTTCACTCAATTGTGTATATAGCAAAACCCTCTTCATTACAAGCTGTATTCATCGCATACTAATACTTTCTAATCATATGAAATATAGTGTAAAATAAAATAAACATTCGCATACATAGAAACAGAAAATGTGAGAAAAAAAAACCTTATCTTTATATGGATTTTGAAAGCACTACTACACGCAATTTTTCATATCTTGTTTTGTTTGTTTGGGTCAATGAGTCACAAGGCGGCTTATATAATAGAGATGGTTTTGACGCTGTCCGAAAAGTATAATAATTTATTTATAATAAATTTATAATATTTCCCCACCTTATTTGTTTTTAAATTAATTTTTATGAGGTATAAAAACTATGAAGCTGCTTTCATAGAAAAATTCTGCAGAAAATTTTAGTAATATTCCTTCGGTAAAACATAATGGAATTATCTATTGTTTATCTTGTTTAGTAATTTTTTTAGTAATAAATAAATAATTTTAAGTTGGTATACACTTTCGGAAATTACTAAAAAAGTTAGATAATATTACTAAAATTTTTTATGAAAGTGGGGCATGAATTAAAATTACATTTAATTTTGTGCATTGGTTATTAAAATTGTCATAGCAACGAAAAAGTTCAAATTTTTCTTATGACGTGGTTTTTGAATGGTACTATTACAACTCCAAGTAGTATTTTTTTTTTGTACATCCGAGTGTGTTATGCGATTAGTTTGGCTTTTATTATAAAAAGTTTTGGTATTATCATAGCAACTGACCGTGATAATTTGGGTGTCTTCGATTTTATCAAATAAATGTCAAAAATTTGTATTCACAAATATTTATCATGGGTTTCGGACATAGTCTTAGAGAGTAACAATTTTTACATAGGTATCCGCTTGGTGAAACAAGATTATTAGGTTGTTTTCTAGACATCTGGAACTCAAACATATTAGCTTCAACACACAATGCCGGAAAATCACCTAGTCCAACATTAGTAAATTCTACGATAAGCTCATATTAACGTACTAACGGGAGTTTGGCGTGTGAAAGTGATTTTATTTTGTTGAAATCATCCCTTTCCTGGCATGTTAGTTTTCAGCGATTGGAAGTGACTTTCTTGGAACTTAGAAATTTAGAGGTTGAATATCCCGATGGCATTGGTACAAACGATGTGTCTCATTGTCCAATTTGTTTAATACTAATGGAATTAGTATTGCGTTCCATATTGTTGTATCGATGCCTAAACAGTTGCGGACTCCGAGTTGGGGTTTTCAGCTGGAGAATTGCCTTCTTGTGCGTTGCGGTTTGGTGTTTGGTAACTTTGAAGGAAACGTTGTAATGCAACTTTCACTTTTTCTCCCTCTAGAGATTTTTTCAATGCTCTTTTAAATTTGTCGGCAAAATGTTCTGTCGCTCGTTCGACCGTGGATGTGTTCGTTTAACTAACATTATTCTTGGAAGGCAATAACCAGGAAATTCTAGTCTTCATATGGTCCTTCCTAATCTATATGAAGGCGTTGCCAATGATCTGACTTGATTGGTGATTTTGCCACACTCATACATGGACTACAATCGGAAACAAGTGGTTTGATGTCACTATCAATGTTTATGGCCATTATACGTAGCTTTTAGCAATGAATTTCATTCTCTCTATTCCTTGAAGACTTTGATGAAGCTTCAGTAAAAATTTTTTGGTGGCGGTTTTTGTCCCATTGATAAAAGTTGAGAATGCATGAGCGAAAGTGATGTTAAGTGCAATTAGTACAACCCCATTACACATATATTACCATATATTCTGAAATGGGTGATCTGCCTCTAATTTTTAAGAGAAAGTGGATCACTCTGAAAGAAATGTACAAATGGCGTACAAAAAATATACGAAAAATAGTAGAAAGTGGTGGGTTTAATAAGGATAACCCTTTCCGTTTTATATGCTTAAAAATGATTGATGGAAAATATGAATATTTGATGTCAAGAGCTTTCGATTTAGGTATCAGTCATCAAATTCGGACCACTATTACGTTTGTTATTGACTATTTGTCTAACAAGCTACTATGTGTCAAACATTTGCAGCTTTCCCTTACTTGCCATTTCCTAAAACTCAGTTCCAATTTTGTATCTTAATTCTTTTGTTGCTGAACTACGACTAATTATTTCATTATATCCATTCATAATTGATGCACAATTCATTTCGATTTATTCTTTTTTGCGTCAATCATGACATCTACATTTAAACATTAACAATATTCAGTCGTGTTTAATAACGATCCACATTAGTTTACATTAACTTTACCTAATATCGTATCAGATGGGAATCATCACGATTTAAGAAATTCGAAACCAATCCGTTTTTGAAATTTGTGTCTTCAATACGCAATCGGTCTTGCATTTACCAAATGTATCTCGGCTAAATTATTGTGTGGTGAATAAAACATTGCCATCTAAACAAATTGAAATAAACTACAATAACGTTATTTGTGTACATACATTTAGGCGAATTTGTAAATTTTTTAAAATTTCAATAGATGGTACTACAACCGGTTAACGGATAAAAGCTTTTGTTTTTTCTTAAATTTTTACAATATAATCAGTGGCGTGCTATTACATTTTTGGATTTTCCCCCAATTGAGGTTGGATAAATGATAAGCCGTGGTTTAAAATTTTTATAAATAAATTTTCGTGATACCATCGTGATATCGTTTAAATATGACAGTTAAATGATAAAAAATTATATAATTTTTTTTTTGTGGATTTAAATGTCATTTACTGATAAACGGAATTATGGTCGTCTATCAACAAACAACTAAACAACAAAACCATTTTTAGTTTTGATATGAGACTGACGGTCGAAAAACGAAAACGAGGCACAAACACTTGTTGATATCGCGCGCGGCTCTTAATTTTATTGCCCCTACAATCTTACGACACCATAATAACACGATACTGGTGTGCGTGTATCGTGCTTTTTTATCTTTGCTTTTATTTTTTATTTCACATCTCATCAAAAATATTTGCGAGTGTGTGTGCGTACTCTCGTCTCAGAAAACTTTGAAATTTTTTTTCACATTTTGCAACCGTAAAAAAAAAAAAAAAACTCCAACAACAACAACCCCATATAATACACTCGATTGTGAATTTTTTACTCGTCGTCAGTAGTATTTTGATTGGGAAAATGCTCGGTTGTGTTTTTCTAAATTTTCCTTCGGAATAAAAAAAATAATATTATTAGTGAGTGGAAAAACAAAATAAAAAAACAAAAAACGAAATCCAAAAGAAAACGAGAAAACTTTTTTTTTTCTCGTCGTGGTGTACAGTTATCGCATCTGAAAGTGTTTTTGGATTTTAAAATTTTTACTGTTTGTTTAAAGATGGGTGTGCGAGTGTGTGTGTGTGTGTGTTAATAAAATAAAACGAAATTAAATGAAAATTAATTATCTAATCGGAAAAATATTAAAATAAAAAAAAAAAATTTTCATAACATTTTCTCGAGCACAGTGTGTTGATGTGTCTTCTTAATTCGTAATCCGTAAATTCGTATCATCGAACATAATTAAATATAATTGCGTGTGGTTTGTGTGTGTCGCGGGTGTGTGTGTGTGTGTGTGAGTGGCTGTGTTTGTGATTTTCGAGACGTGTATTTGTGCTTAAAAAAATAAAAATAAAAATCAGTAGAAGAAGAAAAATTGTGCGCGATTGATCATAATCATTTTTCACATGTTGCGCTTTTCTAAAGCTATAAAACAAATGAAAAATTAAATTACAGTGATTCGATTTTGCGACGATGAGATTGATAATTTATAAAAGTGAATTAAAAGTTTTACAATTTATTTATAGTTTTGTTTAAAAAAAAAAAAAAAAATGAAAAATTCTGCTTATTATTAATATTTGAGCCAAAAAAAAAAAAAAAAATGAGTTTTGGTTTAAGTGTGTGGAAATAGTTGATTTCGTTTGTTTTGCTTGATTTTGAAATATTTAAGTAGATCAGAGTTTACGTGTATGATGCTATGTGATTTTAAAGTTAAATAAAAAAAAATTGTTGTTGTTGCTATAATAATGATTAGTAATTAGCCAAGTGTGGTGGTACTGTACTAGGTCAATGCGCTAATACCAAACTAAAAAAATAAAAATAAAATTAATTAAGAGTAAAGAATTCGGAGACGATGCATTTTCATCTGTAAATTTAATTGCTACGAACGTGAAAAAGGTAAGATAAGATGAATTTTTATTATTATTATATCCTTTTAAAATATTATTGACGGTCGTCCTTGATGGTTGACCTGATTTCCTTTTTCATCATAATTATACGGCGCGCGTTTTATAATGGCTTTCCGTTTGGAACACGTTTCTTCTTTAAGATTACCAGCTCAATAGGTTTGGTTCTTTATAGTCTGCGAACAATATTGGTGTTGTTTAAGAGCTGAATTGCCTCGATATTGCATTTTTATTTTACTTTAATTGACACGAGATCCTTAATCATTAGTACCCTGTTCTAAAACCTTTGAATGATCTTGAGTACCATAAGACCATATTGATTTCAGTATTTGCTTTTATAGTAGCAGCTTGTTGTATGATTATAGAGAAGAGTGTGTGCATAACAGCCATTGCTTTTTCCACCTGCTTTAATTTTTTTCAATCCAGAATAAGTTTCATCCAATTTAATTCTGAAGAACCTACCTTTTAAATATGATTCTAGTATTTTATGCGGGTTGCATTTAGCGAAAAGCTTGCGCAGTGTCTACAATTATCGTGGAGCAGACCTTTTTCTCTTCGAGTGCTTTTTCAATTTTATTGATTATTCTGTGTACTTCTTGTATAGCTGAGTGTTGGCGACGAAATTAGAACTGATGTTTTTGGATTAAGTTAGTCTTTTCGATCAATTATCGGATTTAATATGTTAACCAGTAGTTTCTCAAAGAGCTTAGACATTACTTGCATTAGCGAAATTCTTCTAGAAGACTAAGTTTAGTATAGTGGCTTTCCAGGTTTTAGTATCATGACTTCTTCTGCAATTTTCCACAAACTGGGAACAAATTTTGATATCGAACTGAACAGATTTAATAAGTTTAGTAAGTAACACCGATGCACAAAGCTCCAGTCTTGGTATACTGACTTATTTAGTTTTTGCACTTTAGTTTTTGCAATTATTAGACTCACTAGAATATGACCTTTTAATGTTTTTGCTCTAAAATAAACTATTGCTCTATATGCGTTTTTGCTAGCATCAAAAAATCCGTGAATTTGGATGATTTCGCATTTATCGGCTTGAACAAAACGAGGTATGGAAATAACGCTAACATCTATTGTTTTGCCATTGTTCCGAGATTTCTTAAGAAAGAGTATCATCCCAGCTAAGGTTGCTACCACATAACTTTTGAATAAATATTTTTACGAGCACAATTTACGAGCTCGTAAATATTTTTACGAGCCTATCAAGGCGTTATGCACCGAAGGGAATCAACAGACGACTGGCCTCCGATACGAAAGTCCGCTTCTTGAACACGTCACTTGCATGGTGGTTCTGACATAATTGTCAACCTATCAGTAATTGAATCCCAGTTGATACCAAGAACCTTGACTGGTGCTGTTTTTTTGTGATGTACGTTATTTATGGTTTTCATGTCAATTCCTTGGCATGTATTTTCTGAGTTTAAAATATTTGTTGAATTAGACATCCATTTGCAAAGATTGAAGGCACGATTGGATAACAGATTAGATATGGTTTACCAGTCATCAAATGGTTGACGTAAATAACTTGCAAAATAGCATTTGTGGCGATAAGCAACATTGACTGGTTATCATCGGAAATCTTTTTAAGCACTCGTATTGAAATCAAGCTGCGGCCTGGCCATAAGTAGTAGTATTAAGGCGAAAGTGATGAATTGGATGCAATGGGTGATCACGCCATACTATTTTTTGAAATATTGTATCTTCATAGGCTATTTTTAGTTGCCTATACATTTTGCTCTGTACTATGTAAACCTCATAATGATGGAATAAAGAGTTGATTGTACTGTTGGAACGATTGCTAAGCAGTCATTTGAGGATGTTGTTTTAGCAGATCCGTCAATTACAACTCTTAACTTTGTTGTTGTGCTCGAATGTTTAATGACTCCACGATGAGGTCATTAATGACCTGTATCGCAATAATCTGTGGGAATTTCTTCCATGTGATTGATTCCTTCCATATGATGATATACATGCATGATGTCTTGATACAGTCCATAGAATTCGGGATCCCAAGTAAAGCGGCGCTCAATACCTCTCAATCTTTAGAGGGCGATGGAAAGTGATTTTTCCAATGATTGAGGGTCTTTTTTTAAGGGCTATTTTACAATAAATCGTCCTTCATGGGAAATTTTTACATTTTTGAGGAAACAAAAGGCTTCTTCTGATGTTTGATGTTGACTCTAACTTCCAAAAGCTGCAAAGAGTTCTGTTCAAATCACCGTCAGTATTGACACTAGTTGATATCATGGAAACTAACTGATTGTCTGATGTGTTTGCCGGATCCATTTTTGCCGATTGTCCTCTAGCCATATAATTCTTAGATCATTGGTGTAGTTTCTCTTTGATTTCCTTTACTCCTTAATACTTGAGCTTAAGTCAAATTGACGATTTCTGAAGAGTTTGTGATACTTTTCGTCGTATTATTTTGGGTTTAAGTTTGATTTTTTTTTTCAATAATTCTACTAAGATTCACGCTTTGCAACTTCAATAGCAATACTGCAATCTCTATAGTTAGTCCGATGATTTTCTCCACAGTGAATTTATTAAGCCTGCACATTTTTTGGTAGGACAGAATCTCTCGTATGATGTTTTCTTTTGTATTTGACACATTTTTGGTTTCTGGTTGTAGGGCTTTTGTGTATGTCCATAGGCTTTGCATTAGATGACATTGTGGTATAAGCTTGGACTTTCTAAAGCAAATCAGTGGGCAATTTGATGGATCCGGTCGAGATGTCAACTTGAATTTTTTTATTACCAATGTTCAACAACTGCTTCGAAAACACGGTTCGGTCTCGTTGCAAAAACACTAATAGTAAGCCATTAATCGGAGGTTCTTCAGATGTTGCCACAATTTGAAAATTTCAACCACTTGTTTAGTTAGTCAGCTTCAGTTGAACGTGGAATAACAGGAAAAGTTGAAAATCACAGGACAACAGAATCATAGCTTCACAAAAAATAATTTGATTGTCACAAAGATCTTTCAACATTCTGTTCAGCGGATCCAGAGACCTTTTGTAGGCCATCGTGTATTCGTCCTAAACGATTAATTTGCATCTCTGTAGAATCTTTGCAGAATTGTGCTGGTTTTTACGACGTTGCAAGTTGGTGTCTCAGTAATTTGCATGTTCAGTGGCAAAACGTGCAAATTAAAAAAGTTTTGCCACAGTCCCTCCGGCAGCATCCAAAAAGTAAATGCCACCGGTTCCATTGTTCTCCGACTCCATTTGAACATTTTACGATCCCCTTTGGCTAATGCTTCGGTATCGCATTCCGTTGTTCTCTTTGCAATTCATTCGGTTGAATGCATCGTGCACTAGACGATTAGGTGATATCACGCCCAAATAGGGCAGTATTTTATTCGCCATCAATAAACACGTCATGTTCTGCTGTCATTTGCAATGTCGGATTTGAAGTTTGGCCATAATCGCAAAAAATGTGGGAATTTGCTGCGGTGATGAAGATGATGGAATCTTTGATCGTTTTTCGAGCAACTGTAAAAAATAACAGTCGTCACGGTTAGTTGCACAAAGATGCCCATTAACGGTTATCAGTTGATGAAACGATATCGGACTACGAACATTCACAAACAACAATCGAAGATAGTAACATTCTTCGTTATTTGGATGCATTGTGTAGAGATGCGACCCAGAACGTCCGACTTATTAGTAAGTAAAGATAAATATGAGCCAATTGTTTCATTTTTAACTGTCCTGATAACAGATTTTAGATTTTATATAAGCTCTTAAGCTCGGTTCCCTCTTACTTCAAATGGATAATTTTATCTCTGAAGTTGTTTGTTAGTTCGAGTTGAGTGCTTTGCCACGCTGCTTGTTGTACATTTTCTATTAGTCTGCTAACTTCCTCTTCAACGTGCATGGATTTTCTTATTGACATTTGAAGATTGATATTTTCATTGATCAGTTCACGAAAAAGGTTCCAATGGGTATTCTTGTTGTACAATTTAGGCGATATTTCTTTTTCAATAATGGCAGCGCTTAATATCATGATAAGTATGCCAGTAAATAGGAGCACCACCAGATTGAAAGTCGCATTTTAATTTATTGGTTGCTTTAAACAGTTCTCTTCCTTTTAGTGTTATAATTCGGGAGTCCCAAAAAACGGTTTTTGTGTGTTTCATCGATTCAAACGTTTTTTAAACGTTGCAGGTAGTCGACTCAGTGATCAAACCTTGGTTTAGTTGCCTCCTACGACAAATCAATAATGATGTAGTTTAATTCTTAGGACATCATTTTCGTTTATAAGTCTTTTACGAGGCACGGAAGCATCCCTTCACCACAAAGGCCTTTAAATTTTCTTTGTACACATCAATTCATGCACGAAGATCTGGGCCGATGTATGTGGCGTGCATGCACTGTAAATGACGATTTAACAAACAAAAAATTATCTGACTGATTTATTTATGTATTTAAAGTCAAACTTATTCGTTTTGACACATCTTTCAATATAAACATCTTTGTACATCTTTGAAATTAAGTATCAGTTTAGACATGAATACATCTTATATATTTTTACCCATACGCTAATTACATAAACAAATCTGGTAATGATAAAGTGAAACAACAAATTTTAAAATGTCAGTCTTGAGATTCGTTGTATACATTTGTGACTTACCACTGCAACATTTTATCTGGGTCGAATATTTTTCAATATAACACCATTACTTCACTTTATTGTCATTTCTCTTGTTAGTTTGTTTTTGTCGCGTGTAGTACCTTAACTTTTGTCCGATCCTCCAATTTGCAGGTGGTCTTTATTAAAATGATATAAGTATTGATAGATTTGAATCGAGTGAGACTGTTTTGAGAGCAGCTTATATGTACTCACAGATCCCTCTAATGTGCAAAGAAGGGATATATATATATATATATATATATATATATATATATATATATATATATATATATATATATATAAACAAATTTAGATGGGAGTAGGATTACGATTGTTTTAAAGAAGTAATACCTAGAGACATCTATGTAATGCTAGAATAAGCAACATTTGAGCAAAGAGCGTAGAACACTCAAAAAAAAACTTTTGAGATACCATGTGTTTTTGCCATATATTTTCGTCACAAGATTTGAAACGATAATAATGTCTAAAAAGTTTCAGCATATAATTTAACCACGTATAAATGTGACAATGGTTTTATTTTTTTCATTCAAATAAAATATATTACATATTTTAAAACGCAGTTCGTTTTAAGGAAAATCAATTGAATGACGTTTGGAAACGGTTTCCGATTTCCCTTGTCGGACGCATCACTATATAGCAATGGAAAATTGAATGTCATGTGGGAAATATATAAAATTCAACTTTTTTTTCCTTAAATTGGTTTAGATTTGCCTTTGTACGACATTCTAATATAAAAAAAAGTTTTGTTGTATGATATGAATATTCCCTTTACGCGACTCTTGTTTCGAGAAGCTCAAAGACTATGTAAAAGAAATATAGATCAATGTAAAATAAGTTTCAACTTAAACACTTCCATTTCAGAAGCAATAGCACAACGAGGTATACTGCAAAGAAATAAATTACCTTAATAACCTTTTACCTAATTAAAAACCTGATTGTCTTCAGACATGACAGTGAAAAACTTAAAAACTCAGTAACCAAGTCAAAAATCTCAATTTGATACAGTAAATGGTGAAACTTAATACCTATATATGGATAAATTCGAACCGTTGAAAAATAACTCAAATCTGACGTGGAAAGCTATTAATGAAGTCCTTGGTAGGAATTTACAAAATTGACAGATCTATTGAAAGCTGTTTTGATGGTCTTAAAATATTTTTTTCAGAAATGTGTCTTACAATAATTGGCAGCAGTACATAAATACATTTCTTGTTCTTCCTAGAATTATGTCAAATTATGTTTTTTGAATCGATACAATTTCCAGAAATCATTACATACCATAATGAAATGGAAAACAAGCCTTTCAAATGTATTGATAATATTGTTAACATATTATTGAAAAAGGGTTCTATAGGTATTTGATCAATGCGTTAAAGTGTGTGTGAGTATAATTAAAGTCAAAATTATATATCATAACACATTTATGAGGCATAGGACAATGTGAGAAGGTCATTGAATACTAACCGGATATAGTGAAATGCAAAAACTAGAAGCGCTTTACTACTATATTGCACCTGCAATATAACTCCTATGTTGCAGTACAGAATCAATAGTATGATATTGTTAGAGAAAGCAAACATAAAGCACTTCTCTTACATTTTAACAAATGATCGTCGATATTGGAAATGAATAGCATAATATATATATATATATATATATATATATATATATATATATATATATATATATATATATATATAATATATATATATATATATATATATATATATATATATATATATAAATATCTTACTTAATTCGTCAGTAGAATGCCAATCGCTCTAGGTGAAGGCTGTGTAGGGTTCATCCCACGCAGGTTTTTTCACTAAAAACTGTTTTATCTATGCGAGTGGTGAACCATTCTAATTATCTATCCGTTACACATTTTTCATTATCCGCCTTGGTATCATGTCGGGCTTTCATCTGGTCAATCGAAATACGTATTTTCCCTCTTTATATCGGTGTAACTTGTTCAGTTCATTTTTTACTTTAACTATGTAATGCTGCCCACATAAAGTGCTGGTGGAGCAGCCATCTTATATCTTCTCGCAATCGTTGATTCTCTCCAAAAACTATCATATACCACCGATAGATCACCATATCAGTATACGTTGAACTCAGTTGCGTTGATTGATTTCCACGACCTTTGCCAAATAATTCTTCAACTTCCCATTGAACCTTTCCACTATCCCATCTTACTGTGGCTGCAAAGGTGTCGTTCGTGTTTTATTTATTCCGTGCATCTGACATAGTTTTTGGAAGACGACTGACTCGAAGTTTCTTCCTTGATCATTATGAATCTTCATCGAAACTCCTAATCTGCTAATCCAATTATTACCAACTACATCAGCTTCCGCCATTGCTGAAATAGTACATGGCTTTCTCATTATCTCCAATTTTATCTAATATAGACAAGACCATCTCATTCTATTGTGAGCTATTGCTATTAACTTACCCCATGTCTTACCTAGTTGTTCCACTTCAGTTAGCATAGCTCTTTCCCATGTTATCGGTAGTCTTCCAACTTTCTTCTTTTCTTGCGAGTTTTTCTCTAACGACATCCAGGCAATGTCACCAAGATGGCTTTTGAAGTGTGTGCCCTATCCATCTCTATTGTAGTGTGCTTATGGTAGTTTCTTCTTCCAATCGGCGTATTTTCGTTAATGGCCATATAATAACTTGTGTCATTTCAATTTTTAATGCACTTCCCGGCGAGTTTCCAAAACTTATATGTCATCAATAATGTCGAATTCGTAATTTCACTAGTCGCTCGATTGCGGATGAAAATTTCTTCAAAGTTTTGCTGCTCTTTTGATACAATTCGATATATTTACTTTTTGTGGTAATTACCATAATTCCTATTCAATGCGGTCACTTTTTCTAAGTAACCGTTAGGCTTACTTTCGAGAATCGTCTGCATTGCTTCTCCTTTAATATAGCCACTATTTTCGAGGAAACTCGATTCGTGTCGTTTTATTTATTTTGATTGGCCGTCGTTTAAAATTAGAATTGGAAAAACCCAAAAATGTTATCGGTTCAAGTTAACTAATTAAATATGCTGAACTACTTGCAACGTTGTTCCGTTTACTTTGACGTAAAGTAACTTGTTTTAAAGACGTTGACATTTTTGTTCTACTTGTTCAATTTTGGTTTCTAACTTTTGATCAACTTGTTGAACCTCCGTTTTAACTCCAAATTCCAGTTTTAAACCCTTTTTGTAATTTCTTTACATTGCTTTGGAAAGTATAGTAGATAGTTCCATAAGTTTTTCGATAATTCTGTTTTCGATCATTTCAAACTGTCATTCGTTAGACATTTCAAACTGTCATTCATTATTTGGTTCATATCATAGTTCTGTGCAATTAAAAGACAGTTCTGCTACTCTATCGTTTGTTTCATTCGACTCCGCAGCTGCTGTTCTATCATTTATGTCATTTCAGTCATTATCTGTGACAAATCTTAATTTCCGGATGGTTGTTTATTCATTTGAACAAACGGTTGTATTTCTTCTATTTTTTTTATATTATCTTCATTTTTTACAGTTCTGAATTCTGATCTATTTTGATCTTATACCAACGTCCAATTCCTTTTCCAATTCTGCAATTAACAATTAGCAGAGAATTCTTAGATAACTCTTAACTCTTCATGTGGTTCATATTCTGTTACTTTTTTATATACTTTTTCATCGTCACATTAACTTTCCGAAGGTTAAATATCAGAAAAATTTTGCATTTCAACAAATGAGGTATAAATAACTAATTATGTTCGATCCCCCGAACAAAAACAAAACCTTAAATATTTAGTTTTACTTGAATTACGAAAAAAATACAATTTAAAAGGTTTAAAAATCTCTAGTGTTTCGTAGTCAACGTCCTAACAACAACTGAATTAAACAAAAAAAAATTATAAATAAAAAAATAAAAATAGAGCAGAACATGATAAATAGATTACTAGATCAAAATAAAACTCTATGTTTTGAAAAGTAACGTTTTTTAAAGAAACATGACAAAACATGATTTTGGTTGCTATGGTAACATGTTGAATCGACGTATTTTGATTTAAAACTGTTACTTTAGTTATTTCAGTAGTTAAATATCTGTTTCGACTAACGCAGGTGATCGCAGGTTTTGAAAATCGTTGATAACGTGACACTTCCACTAGTATATTATATAAGTTTTATTTCTGGAAAAACTCTTAAATTGGCTAATAAATTATTCAATCCTTGCTTTTATAGCATAGCATATCATTTGAACCAATAAAACGTAAGTTATATAAAATAATGGTTTGAGTATCTGTCTGTTTAGTATCATTTCTTATGATTATATGAACGAGATGCGCTATTAAAATTAGCTTAATTTACGAGTGCGATTTAATTGTGAATTGTGCTTACGACCCTATATACCACTTTAATCCAATCATTTTGATTAGTAGTAAACCATTAATTTTATTATATTTTTCTGAATCGCGCTATAAACTTTAATGATTATCTCGGAAAATTAAAACGTATTTTGTGTTCCCACACACATATACACATGCACATAAATACATGTGTTCACACTATATCATCCGACCAGATTTTTGTTTTTCCATATAAAAATAATAAAGTGAAACGAGTATTTAATTTTTACAGTATGATTCGGAGAACACTTAACTGGCGTTGTCGGGAGTGGTATTCTTGGGGTCACAAGAATTTTAAAGACATTACAAGAACTTATTGTTATAAATGGTGGGCTCTAGCTCCACCAAGCCTATAGAGCGCAATCTTTGGGCTCTATTTTTCTTAGAAAAATAGAAAGTGGAGTTAAACTAGGCCAAATTGCTCGAGCTCCACCGGAGCTGACGTCTCTAAGGCCAAAATTTTTATTCGCAATTTTAAACGCCAAAAATCAGAATCATCACAAATAATTGACGTCATATCTGGGAAGACCACCACATCAATTTCACTCGCTCACTGTCGAAAAGGAACGCGACGATATTGCCATCATCATGATCCTCCGGCTCGAAAGGTATGTGAAAGCAGTAGCAATTCACAGTAGCGAAGTACGGGGGATGCAGGCCCACCAATGATTAAACTCTGATAACAGATGTTTAGACCAGCATAAGCTCCAGCTGCTAACCTTTGGAAACTCAAAGCAGCAATACTAAAAAAAAACAGAAAAGCTACTAGCATCAACTGCAAAACAGTCAAATTTAACACAAGAAACCATCTTTGCCACCCAAGGGACATGTAGAGGAAATCCAGCTGGACCCGAACATGAAAGCCAAAATTGAGGAACCAAAAAAGCTTGTAATTGCTGATTTATGATGTTAATCATAAAAACGTCAAAGTCAACGCAAGAAGTGGTCACGAACATCGCAACATTCCACACGTCACAACCACGGTTCTATGATGATCGAAAACAAAAATAAAATGCTTTGTGCGTTTGGATGGATTTGTTCCAAAACTCCCAAAAAGGAGAGTACAAAAACTTTATCTAAGCCCATCGACCAAGACTAACTATGCTCGCGGAAACATGGCCTGGACAAGATAAGAACCAGGCACCATCCAGCCACAACACCCACATGAAATACCAACCAATAAAAACATCAATAATATAACATAAATCCATAAACTATTGCCACCATTCCACAAAGCAAAATTAGAAGTATGGTCGCAGATACATAACCATACAATCACACCCCTGCAAACTAATAAATCTTATTCAACTATCAGTTATCCAGTTTCACAATGCAACAACCCTAGGCGAATTGAAGCTGGAACACTAAATAAATGTGAGATAAATAAATAAAGTGGAATAAAGTGTAATAAATATCCTGTTAGTGCTTTCCCTTCCGGTGTTTGATTTCTTTGCAAGTTTTTACGAATAAGAATTTTGATAATTTCTCTCACTTCTTCGGGATATGCAGCGTTTTGATGTGTTTCGATTCTGTGACTAGGAGTACTGAGTAAGCAGCACTTTTTTTTTTTGGATAAATATTGCCGTGTTGGATCTTTAGTATGAGAGTTATGAGAGGTATGTTAAGAGAGCTAATTAGTGATTTTAATTAGTTTTGTTATTTGTTAACTTGGTCTTAAGCTCTATTTTACTATTGGTTGGCTAAGCGTCATTATTACTGGCAGTGGCGAATGATCCGATTTTGTCCTAAAACGTGTTTTAGCCAAAAGTTTTGGGTAGAACAGTCAGACATCAGACCACCTTTTGAAACTTGTACTTTAAAAAAATGTTAAAACCGTTTTCCTTTTTAAAAAGTAAAAATATTTCTTTCGACAGCCGTTTGTTATATGTTGCACGGATCATACTGTATATGCATTTTAGAGAGCTTTTATTACTATTAACCCGATAAAAAATTATTAATCTTTTAAAAAATAATAAAGAATGGTGGATTAACAGCAACACTGTATAATAATACGTTTGTATGTATGTGTATATTCGGCTGAAATAAAATTTATTATCATAACAAATCGATTTTCCATTAAACAAAAAAAAAAAAAAATTAACGTTATGGCATGTAATTTCGGTTGTTGTTGCTGTAGAAAATAAAACGAGAAAAACATTTTTTTTTTATGTTAATTCAAATCAAAATCCATCCTCCCGCACCAACGAGAATGGTATAGAAATATATATTATTATGATTTTCTTCTTAAAGATCCATTTTACATTTTCGGTTTCAGGGTGTACATGTTGATGTTTTCCTTTTTGAAAATTCAAAATAATTTTTGTTTTTCAAAACATTTTTCCGAAAATGAGTTACACAAAAAAAAAATTATGTTTATTATTAATTTTTATTTATTTATTTTTTTTTTGTTTTCGTAAAATAAATAAATAAGGAAAAACCTAAAAAATTAATAAAATAAAATAAAAGAAAATTTGGGGTTTATAGGGTTTACTCGTTTCTTACAATTAAAATCATATAATGATGATGAAGAAGGAAAGATGGGATGTAAACACATACATACTCGTATATCCAATGAAAAAGGAAATTATATGGGAAATGTGTCGAATATTGATTTTGGCACAGTTGAAAAGAAAATCGGTATACGATATAGTAAAAACACCTGTTGCTCGTTTTCTTCTTCCTTGGTTGAAGGAAGGATTAAATCATTTGTTTTTATGTTTGTGAATAATATACATAACGGTAAAACTAAAGGTGATAGGTTAATTTGCAAAAACGAGATAACTTTTATATTGACATAAATATATTGTTTGTATAATTTATGTGTTTAGTATAGTTTAGGAAACTGTCAAAATAATAAATTTAGAAGAGCTTTATCTTCTTGATGTCATACGCAAATTTTAATTAGCTACCAGGTTGGTAGGTTGCCATAGTATATACTAAAGAAAGTAGAACGATGACGAATTTAAAATGTTTTCTTTGAAAAAACTTTTGGTTTTCGTATTAGAATTTAAATCTTAGTTGACGTAGTTTTAACTCATCTTTCCTGGCTGGCCGAATAATAATAATATAACAGTTTTACAGGTCATTGCTGGCCTTTGTCATCTCCTTGTCGTACACCAGAGCTAGTTGCAAAAATTCCTGATAGTTTGTTCAGCTAGGCACAACATTGTGACTGCATTATTGTCATTTTACATAAACCCACAAATTTTTAGGTTTTTCCAGACATTGCAAAGCAAACCATAAACTATCTCGATGGATTAAATCATAGGCTTGCTGAAAATCCAAGAACACCTGATGAAATCCCAAGAACACCTATAATTTGGCTGCCAGGGCAGTTATTATCCTCAATATTATGGACATAAATATGGACATAATTTGTATGCTGTGCATGAAAAAATTCACCTTGGAAAGGTTTAAGCCGGTACAAAGAATATCGGCTTATTTAATCCTTTTCCAAGTGTGTGTTTTCTTTATTTTTAGGTTCTGCTGAGGTAATTTGCCATTCGGTATTACTAGAATTTGCATGGTAATGATTGCTATACCCTTTGATATACGTGAACTATAGACTCTCCTAAATCTCTTACACGAGAATTTCATATTTTTACTTGTAAATATTGCACGCATGATTCCGTTAAAAAGCTGGTTTATGAGCCAGAGCCTAAAAAGGCCTGAAGCGGGGTAAGTTCTCGACGGCGCTGTAGTTTTGCTCGTTTGCGGTTGAGTGATGCTCAAAGAGGTTTCCTCATCATGAAGTAAGAAATGATGTTTACTTCCACATATCTAACATCTTTTGTGGGATGAGCATCTAAAAATAGGACGACGACTGCAAAGGCAATTTTAACAATGATTATTACGCACTGCAAACTCCTTATATCCACTGACACTGCATGAAAATCCATTGCATGAAAATCCGTGCATTGAAACAAAAAATGATTTGAGCCCTTACACATGGTACATGGAAATTGAGGTTCTTCAATAGAGCTCTTGTAGATTATTCTCACTGATGGCACTATTCTGATTTAGAGCCGGTGGGCTTAAAAGATTGCTGAAGTGATTCAAGTGTATCAATGCAATGTGCAAGGAACTTTTAGAAAATAGAAAAGCCCAGATTATTTAGATCTGACTTCTCATTCAATTTATTCGTAAGAACGAATGAAGGCGTAGTGTTTACTCATACAGACAGTGTTTTACTCCAGTTTAGTGGTTACTCCCGCTTATCAAATCATCCACATAAAATTGTTTAGAATGGCGTTTGAAGCCTTGGTTAAATCAGATACCGATTCTAAACCAAATTATGCAAGAGCTTGTGTAGCTTAGAACGGAGCAGCAGATGTCCCATATGTGACAGTTGACAGTCGGAAGTGCTTCATCTCGAATACCATTTTGACTTTGTGCTTGCATTGGTTGGCTTGACTACTGAATGGTGACGTAACATTGTTTAGCTGAGGAGTCAAGTTGCTGGGGTTGGATTACTGGTATATGACTGAGCTTCTCATATTCTTCCATGATTGATTTGTACGCAATCGGAAAATCATCCTGACGTCTTAATTTTGATTCAATAGCTTTAAACCTAGAAGAAGCTTATTAAACCCTAATCGTTTGGCGTCCTTCGCAAAGAGAAGTTTTACAACAAACCGACGTATCTCTGGCGTGTGTATTTATAAATAAGCTTTCGCAATATTTTTGTTTAGGTGTTAGGACCTCTTAAGATGGAAGCTCTTCTACCTCCCAAAATAGACGGAACGTTTTGTCGATATTGAACTCCATTTGAAACGTGAGTAGGTCACACTTCGAGCCTCTTTCTGAGATAACCCATCTAAGAGCAGTATTTTCTGCAATTATGCCAATGGGTTCTGCAGTCTATGTGATTCATGGCGTTTGAGGCATCGGAGTGAAGAATTCGCGGTGACTGCGGTTTCATCTGTTACTTCAGAATGTGGTATGTTAATGTAGATAATTTTGATGGCATACGCTTGTGTAGGATGGGCTTTAGGACACCCCTAAAGCAGAAGTGAAATCAAAGTCGAAGTGATACAAAAAGCATGGCCTAGAATAGGGCCTGGGGTTTTCCGAAAGCTTGAAAAAACGGCAAAGTAATTATCATAAGGAAAGGTGGTGAAAGAAATGACTCAAAATCCTATAAGCCAATCATGCTACTACCAGTTTGAGACAAATGACTCGAGAAACTAATTTCTGGCAGGTTAATGTACGTATTTGGGGGTAGTGGTAGGTACAGGGACCAACAGTTCGGATTTAGGGGAAATCGATCCTTAGAGGACACTATCGTGAGAATGATCAACATAGTCAAACAGTGAGCAAAAATATGTTCTTGGAATATTCCTTGACGTATCTGGAGCTTTTGACAATCTGTGGTGGCCTATAGTATTATGATTGAGCTAAAAAAAATTGGCTGTCCAGCAAATCTTTACGCAACCATTAATAACTATTTCTCGAAAAGATTCGCAAGTGTTGTTACAAATTTTGGCACACTTCAGAAAAGTGTGACCAAAAGAGTGTCCACATCGGTCCAAACTGGGCCCACACCTCTGGAACATCGTTTTTAATAGTAGTATGAACGCCAATGTCCAAGAAGTAGCATTTGCAGAGGACAAGGTAATGCTTTTGCTGGAAACTCTAGACAAACCATACAGGAAGTAGCGCAGAGAATGATTTCTGTTGCACCTATAAGATGAAACTTAAGTCTGCCAAAACAGTATTGATCCAGCTTAAAGGATCACTCGATATCAGAGAAGCACCTTTGGTTTCTGTGAATGGAACGAGGATCAAGAAGGTCAAAACTGTAAAATGGCTTAGGGTAGATTTTGACGAAAGGCTTGGAGTTACGTCGCATGTCAAAAGGATTGCAAAAAACAGTAAAAAGTGTTCTATGCACCAAAAAGAGTAGCTAAAGAAACTTGGTGCTTGGGGACTTAAACAAAAGACGCTCAAGATTATATACGAAGGCCTAGTGGTTGCATTACTAACATATAGTTGAACTGGGTAAGCTGACAGAATGAATTGTCACAACCGTAGAACATTAATTAGTGCACAAAAGGAAACCTTTATTGGTATAACTAAGGCTTACCGAATGGCAAGAACGATGAAACCACGCGTTGGATGAAAGGACAACTTTTAGTTTCCTTCCGAACATTTAAGAAGGATTGGATAAAAGGCTTGAACCAGCAGCTGTAAGTGTGGCCATGACGACGAAACTATGGACCACCTGTTTTACAGCTGCAATCTTGTCGAAGAGAAAAGAACCCAACTAATGATGGAGCTGAGAACCGAGTAGCCAGCTAGTAGACCGACTATGATACAGCCCAGAAACATTTTTTAAAAGGTTCTGTGACACTGTTTTTAGTAATAGATAGTGTCAAGTTTAATAGTATGGACAACGTGACAGGGATGGAAACAGGTTATAGAACCTGGCTAAGCATACAAAGAACAGTTAGAAAGACCAAGTACGATGGCGTGAGAATGTATAAAGACTAAGTCTAGGTGACATTCTCATGCACAAAAAACGTCAGATTAACATACCCCATAGTTATATAACAGCATAGTTATGTCTAACTGCGTTTGAACTACGGTGACTATTGATGGGTCGCTATGGTAATTGCCTTTCACAATAAAGTTTTCGCTTTAGTATGACATTGTCCAATTCCATCAATCGCAGACAACGAGGCATCAAGTGCAATAACGTCCTGCTCTTTTTTGTATAATTGTATATAGGTTTTTTAGAGTAGCTCTAGCTGAATGTACAGCTTCTTAATTGCAGTATTCACTTTAGTCAAGCGAGAGAGAGAGAGAGAGAGAGAGAGAGAGAGAGAACGGGACCAAATCATATTACTTGTATTACTAGTCCTAACTGCCACAAATTTACTATGCGTTTTCAATTTCTCTTGATGTTGAACTTAATCTGGAGTAGTAACGCTAAATTTAAGCTTCAAGAAATTAAAACTATAGCCAAAAAGAAGCTCTAAAAAACTATCCATCAATTTGTCTGTTTAAAGAGTTAAAAGAGTTAGCGCAAAATCCAAAAGAATTCAGTGATTGAACTGCCGATTAGTGTTCCATACTACATTATATGTACCTGTTATCCTCATTAATTACAATTTAATTATTTATTTTTTTGTAATTGTAATCGCCCCTGTGAAAAATACTTAATATCTCAACGGCATATACAGCAGTCGATTCAATAGTAACATTTTAGTCTATCTAATAATAAATTAAAATTACCTGTTGATTTTAGAACGTATAGCAAAAACTTTATCCATACATAAATGTTGCAATTTACACACGCACGCCTCATTCCGAGTGAGCACCACATACATCTATGTATATACTGCAGAAAAAAATTATATGAATCAGTAATTTATTCTTGCAGAAATACGAATAGCAACAACAACATCAACCAAACCATCAAAATAAATCAATATGTTTTTCCATCTCTCGGTTTTTCCGCTTCAACTTTTCATTTTCATCATTCAACACATTACAAAAACAACAAAACATTTTTTACATCATCAGTTTCATATATAGAGCGAACAGTAGATTCTGATGAATGATATACATACATCATACCCATCCATATTCATATAATATTATGCTCGAACCACACTTTGTATTCAACACTGTCCTTCTGATTGAATTACCGAAATGAATTCATTTACTTGTGCACGAGTACAGCGACCCACACCCACCCATATATACATAAGCACACACACACACACACACAATAAAATTACATATAATTTTGGCAATAATCATCATGATTCCACTTGTAATGTACCATTCATTGTTCGTATATCTAAAGTTACAGCAGCACCAGCAACAGTTGTTTGATTTTATTTTGTTATTGTATTTTCCCTTGCGAGCTAAAATTTTCCAAACAAAATAAGCTTTTCTGTGTGCTTTTGTTTTGTTCACAATAAAATTGTTTTTCCCTACTTTTTTTTTTTGTGGATTTAAGCTCCCCACATTTTTTTGGTGCGTTTTTTTTGGTTGACTCGTAAATCCATATGTACACATTGCTCTATATACTTTTGGGAGGTATGTATGCTCGAAGTATATAAACGAGATAACTGTTTTTGAAAAATTAGAATCGATTTTCCGTGTTGAATGAGTTTTTATCTTAATTGAAGGGTATATAAGTACATACGGTTGTGTATAAAGGTAGGAGGGTGTGTAGGTATATACCAGAGATGTGATAGTAATGAAATTTAATCTGGTAAATAGTTAGATCGTAATTGAGTTAGTTCAACTTTAAATGTGTAGTTTTATTTGTGGTACTATAGCTCGTATATTCGATCATTTTTTATTGAGGATGCGTCTGTTACGATTAATTGTCTGTAATTTGTTTTAATTTGTTGGTCTAGTTTATCGAAATGTGATAGGATAGCTAGGCCCTAATTGTGGCACGTATAGTTTAGTAAAGTTTAGTAATGAATTTTTACACAATTTAATTGTGATATCGGTAGAAAGCAAAGGCGAAGTTTTTTCTATCTGTATATTTGTAAAGATAAGTTATATGTTATTTGGGGATCTAGTTTATCTGAAACAATGGAACAATTCCTGAGAGCATTTTAATGTATCGTAAAAAGCTTTTAAGGAAGCTATATCAATAGTATTAAAATCGAATTGAATTTAATATTCATTACCTGAGACTTCCTGTGTTCTCCAAATAAAGACTCGGTTGAAGAATATACTTGGTGATATTATAGAGTGTGTATATTATCGATTGGTCACGAAAGAATTATGTTTATCAGGACGCCTTTGACTTCGAAGTTATATCCATGATGTGCATTTCTTCTATAACTTGATGCATTAGTTTAGTGAGTAGCAGCGCTCCACAAAGTGGAGGTAGCTATTGTAAGTTTTTAATTGGATCAACTTTTGTTTTTGACGTGAGAAGTCTTACATTAGTGATTCCTGTTACGTTTATAGATTTGAAGTATATGGCTGCAGCGTAGATCTTTTCCGCAGAATCCATGAAACTCTTTTTATTGATCTTCTCAAATTATGGATTCAACAATTGTTATTTGTACCTAACAGCCTAACGAATCAAAAAACTTTGCTCTATCTGAAAGTACGCTTCGTGAGTCATAAGACACACTCAAAGGTTTGCGTGTTTATCCGGATCCTTCAACATATTATCGGCGTAGTATTAATGAGAATGCAGTGGGTTATTTGCATAATAATCAAATCCTAACTCCTTTTGAGTCACTCACCGAGCACTGAATTGGTTTGCCAACCGAAACAATGCAGCTGATCTGGACATGTACCGCATTTGTGTTAACTTCTGTGATAAGGGTCATCTTTTTTTAAATTGCCCTGTGCCACGGCTTTATTTTGTTTCAGATGTGGTCAGAAAGTTACAGTCACGCCAAAATGTAATGTTGCATAATAAACTACCCAAGAGGTCATCAAAATCTTGGGAACCAGGGACCGCCATAAACCTTATCATTCAGGGACAATCAAGTCACAACTCGCATGGGAGACTCATTAAATCTATCTTCACAATTTTTCTGCTCCCATTTCAATAACTTCCTCAATTGTTAAAAAAATCGCTGTAAATAAAGACGCAAAAAATAATTCCGCGGACAAAATATCGCAAGCCACAAATATCGCAGAAAAATATCGTTTTAAATTTACAAATAAGAATATTGCATATGTCATCAAAAAATGTGCATTTTTGATGACATATTATGCAATATTTTAATTTGTAAATTTACTTCCTACCTGGATTTTGATTTTTGTCTTTCTTTTCGTATCTATTCCTTGAAGAAAAATATAATTTTTGTTATATTTTCGCATAATTATCCCTTTTTTGCTATCTTTAGGAAATATACAGTAATCCCTTGAAATACGCGATTATGTACATTTTCCATAAAAACCTAAATAAAAAGAAATATGTACGTTTGTTTATCTTTTACTTCTTAAAAAAATAACTGCGCAATATAAAATAAAAACGCGCAGTTTTTAACCACGCAATATGAGCGATTTCTGTAAATGATATGAATGATGAAATATCGTCTAACGTCTAGTCACACCTCCAAATTCGGTGGAATTTAGGGCCTTTTACTGATTTACAAAAGAAAACAATTAAATTTTGTCTCGAAATATTTGTTTGCGATATTTTTGTGTTGGAATTTTGTTGTTTGCGATCATAGTAGCATGCGGAAAACATATGACTAAATATTTCTTCGAAAATTTTTGTTTAAGCAAAATACTGATGCTACGTTGTTTTTTTTTGCGATATTATTGGATTGCGACAAAAGTATTGCCATCTTTTTATTGCGAATTTTCTTTTGCGATTTAAGGTAGGTCGTTTTTTTTGCTAAACTGCAATAAAAATATCACATGTCAATTATCACATTTTTATATAGTTGACCTTCGTTTTTTTTTATCCAGAAATCTAGACACTTTTTACCAGCCCACGAGAGACAAATTTACTGTTTTCTTTAATGGACAATAATGTAACAACATTAGCATTGATTACCATATCGCATTTCGAAAAAAAACTTTTCCCACAACGAAGCAAAATCATTCAAACAAAGCTTCGTGATGACATGACATATTATACTCGTACATATTGAAACCAAAACATTTTTTTGTTTTATTAATCTTAAGGGAAAACTTTTTACATTAACTGTTAATTTTTTCTTTAAACAATGGCAACAATTAACGTAATTTATTTTAATGAGCGTTTAACGTTTATATTATTTGCGCTACAAAATACAACAACAATGAATATAAAAAAAAAATAGTAGCGTGTTTTGTTCGCCGAGAACTTGTTATGTACACGAAACCAGGAATTTGTATATCGTTCTTTAAAAATCGTTTCTAAAGTAGTTTATAGAATGAGGTTGCAATACTATTAGGGTAGGTTTAAAAGTCATTGTCGGCCGTACCGTGGTAAATTCTAGGTTTTGTGAAATAATTACATTTTAAGTCGCTTAACATTTATTGCTAATTATTTGCAAGATGCATAAGCATTTTTTTTTCATTGTTGGAGTGTTGAGCGGGAGTTTAAAATGGTAAAGACTCCTATTACAACAATTTGGATGATCTACTGAGATTCATACTGGAGCATGACGTCAAAATAATGTATGCTATTCGAGAACTGGCAAAAATCAGACTGTTTTATGTGAAAATATAGGTGTTTACTTACGATACGACGTTGCCACCGATAATGGGGAAGTTCCTTGCGAAGGCACCATGACCTTATTGTGCCTAGCACATTCTTACCTCATAAAAATATCCACTTGGAAACATGAATAAATCCTCGTAAGACGTCACCAAGAATTATCAAGAATTGAAATATCCAAAGATATTTTTGACGAATTTTAGCCTGTATTGGATCATAACGACATTTTGAGCACCTTTTATAACTCCATGTAGTACTTTTACCCAATAAAATATTTTGAAAATAAAATGTTAGTTTTTTCATCCCTTTATGTGCAATAAATCAGCAAATAAAATTTTTAAACTTCAGGTGTTCGCAAATAAGTGCTGTCAATGAATATTAAAGGGCTTCTGGCCAAAAACCATAACAAAAGTTATACTGCACACAAAACCGAAGCAGTTGAACATTGAGATCAAAAAAAGGAAGCGGATATGGAGATAAATTGGGCCTACACTAAGAAAACGAGTAAGATGGCCCTGCCTAGTAGACACCCTATGTTCTTAAAAATTGGAGCTAACGGAATGAATAAAATGAATGATTTTAATAATCACAATCATTCATGTTATCTTTATTTTCATAACTCCTTTGGACTGTCAAAACAGACCAAATTAAAAAATCCATTAAGTTCTCGCATATTTCAATAAAAATGACTCTCCTAGTTAATATCCATAAAACGGTTTCAAATAACATTTTAGCTAAAAGTTTAGTATCGTTAAAAAAACGCGAAAGGAACTTTTTATTTTTATTCGTTTTATCAGAAAACTAATTAACATATCCGAACAACAAAAAGTTCCGAATCTCATTTTGAAGTGAGTTAATTGATAAAATTCAATAAATAGTTAAACTTTTTTGTTGCTACTTATTTTCGAATATATACTCGTATATACCAAACATAGCACAACATAACATATAAAAAAACTTTTTTTGTTGCAAAGCTCTTGTGTGCTCCATCAGAAAATGAAAGTTTAGTTCGATTTTGTTTTTCTTTCTCCATCAAACTTTTCATATTTCAAAATCATGTCTTTTTGTTTATGTACATATAATAATACAGTATGATCTATAGAACAGTTTCAAAACGATTTCTGGTCATTTTTTTGGATTAGGTGAAATTTGTTAAATTTTGTTCGGATACGTATAGATTCATCACAGTATATGAAAAAGGACAAGAAAAAGTCAAAACAATGAGTAATTGTGTTACAAATTTCAAGGTGACTTCAAATATAGGCCAACGCATGGATTAATTATATTTGGCTTAGAAAATAATTTTCTCTCATAAATTCTCTCAAATTAATGAGTTATTGTCTCCAACTCTATGCTATTATCAGATATGTTAAAAATGATTAAGCGAACATATTCAGCTTTAAAGTTATCACAAAAGTTATCACTAATCGCTTTCTTCGTTGTGAGAAAGCTTTTTAATTTAGTTATCAATTTAGTTGCGGTATTTTTATTAATTGGAATCCTATATCATTGATTAGACGGCCTTATAGTTTTAAAAAAGTCAAAAGTCAATTTAAAGTTTAAAAAGATTACAAAACATGAAAAGTCGGGTACCGCTATAATTGTTTAGCCTATAGATCTGTAAAAGATGAACTTTTCTTTTTACATATTTCCCCGATTGGGATTTTAACCTGGTACCTTCCTATTTAAACGCCGTGTAGCTTTAACCACTCCACCAACTATTTAGTACGCTTAATTGACATCGAGCGTTCATAAAGTTTGGTTTTGCTTTATCAACGCCCATAACCGTAAAAAAACAATTGGACAAACATTGTGAAGTGATTAAGAACCAGAGACGATGTTTTAATTGGTTGAAAAACTCCAAAAGCTATCAAACAAGAAGAATATTCAGGAAGAGTCTTTACTTTTCGGGACGAATCGTGCTCAACACATATTACCCAAATACATAGTAGACCTATTTTCCGCTTCGGGTCAACTAATTCGATGCCATACACTACTAAATTCAGGCATTCAGCTTTATATCAAAATCTTGCCTTCAACGTTTAGGGTTGCCAAGTCATAACGGACGAATGGTAATCAACCGTCTGGGGAAACATTCCGACTTTATCTTTGAAAACTTTTGTTCTAGAACGGATAAAGAAGCTGCCAAACATAAATATTCAAGATTTCAAGTAAATATTCAAGTTTAACAATTTCAAGCACTTACAATTAGCCGATCGTAAATTCTACCGAACGAAGTTGTTGTACTCATTGGTGTCGATTTGTGTTTTGATATCATACTCGTTTGGGAACTTAAGCGCAATCATGATAATCTCTAGATGGCTTATTTATATACAAAGTTTATGGATGAATATTTTAGCATGGCCCATATGATAGAAGTTCCAAATACTACGATAACAAAAGATGATGTTTTTCTGCCACACCAATGAGTTCTGACAGAAGACAGTTCAACGACGAAGCTTCGCGTCGTTTTTGACGGTTGTTCGAAAACTAGTTCTGGCATATCGCTGAATGATATAGTCTAGTAGTGCGTCCCACAGTGCGAGCTATATTTTATGCAATAATCCTGTGTTTACGAGAATATAGAGTAATTTTGTCAGCAGATTTTAGTTCCCAACGATGACATAAAATTCCAAAATATTTTATAATAAAGTACACCGTCCAAGCCCATAAAATATTTTAAATTTCTTACCGTAATATATGGTCTGGCACAAGCACCATATTTAGTTACGCGGGTCTTGAAACAAATCGCAGACGACATTTTAATATCATATCCTATTGAAGCCATCATTATCGAGCGGGCCATTTTTGTAGATGACCTGATGACAGGAGCAGAGTCAATATTGCAGAAGTCTGAATTTTAAAAACAACTATAACTAGCATTTTTAATTCAGCTACGGATTTAGTCTCAGAGTAAATCCACCGGGAGTTAAATCCACCGGAGGTATCGTCCAAATGTATGATGGTATTGACGATTCCAGGTTTACAATACGATCCTACATACATTCGGATTCCAAAAATCTCTAAAAGAGGCATATTATTTGAAGCTGGAAAATTATTAGATTCATTGGGCTGGATTGCTCCGATCACAGTGGTACTAACCACTTCAAAATCAACTATTGAATTACACGGATTTAGTACAAAGTAGCTTCGGAGACAGGAAAAATTTCCACGAGTTTGGTTTCGGCAAAAGCCAAGATAGCCCCAAACCAGCAGCAAAGCTTCCTAGGGTTGCAGCTATGCGGTGCGATGTTGTTGGCCTAATTAATTCACGTGGTAAATAGTGATACAAATATAAAACTCGAGAACCTTTTTTTGTGGACCTCAACCATTGAGCCTGACTGGCTCACCGATCATCCTGTCTTAATAAAACCGAAAATTATGGAAAGATGTACCGACTTATGAAAATCCCACAGATGTTATTTCACGCTGAAAAAATTCAAAGGACGTCAAATTTCATATGCTATGGTATGGAGGATCTGAGTGGTTACGAAAATCGTCGGAATTGTTCTCTTCTCCACAGAGTTTATGGGAAATTTAAGTCCAGTCAAGTTGGTATTGTTTATGCATCAACTAACGACCCTTAAATATTCCAATGCTTGATCATTATTTCACAAAATCCAACGAATTTTAGCATACTATCTAAGATTATAGGTTCGAGAAAACAACGGGCATTCGGAAGCACATCTATGTTTATAAATAGAAATGAACTGTACGAAACATTGTTCTACATCTGCAAATATGACCTAAATACTCATTTATTAAATGAGATTCAAGACATACAACAATCCGAACAATTGGACCCAATCTTACTATTATCAAACTCCTCAATAACACCGCTAATTGTTAGCGAAATTCATATACTCCACAATAGCCCTTAAACGTTTAAGGGCTCCTGGTGGCCCTTAAACGTTTAGTCACAAGTCTGGGATGCTCTTACGATATTTACAGCGATAATGGAACTAATTTGGCTGGCGCAAATAACCAACTTAACATAAATACTTCCAAGATTGTCTTTGGGATTTTTTTCAATTTAACCATCACATATTTAACACTTTGGCAAATGGTGCAATATATGAACCTTCACTTTTGGAAACAGTAGTATTAAAACTACATCAAGAAAAATGAAAATGGTTCAATCAACCAACAACATTGAATTTACGTGACATTGTAATATGTCTATCAAGTAAAAACAAAATTATTGTACCATATGGACATAACACACGGGCGGAAGAAATGGTAACGATACAGCATCGACGATGTATGCAAGATATTCGACAAGCAACGTTTTTTTATCAACTCACCCGCGTTTACTTGTTTATACTTCAAAGAACATTCAAAATATAGAATACAACCCTATAAGCACAAATATATGAAATACCAATGATATTAGCCTTCGTTTTTAGGGCGAAATTTAATGCAGAACAAAATTTCTCAAGATTTAACAATATTTAAAATATTAAAACCACACCTCATATAAAAGATATTGCCTGCATATTGTTCTATAGATCATACTGTATTAAAGTTAAATATATACGATAAACTTTTTATGATTGTACGGTGGCGAGAAGTGTATTTGACTATTTATCGATAGAAGACATAAAAACACCTTAATTGACAAAGTTTACTCTTCAGTGTAAATTAACACTTTGTCTGGTGAATTTAAAAATTATTATATGACTTATGGCAAATTTAATAGAATTTTGTTTTGTTGCTTTTATTGTAAATCATCTTAAGTAACCATTTTGGTTTTTCTAAGAAAACAGCCATCAGACTGTAGAAATGAATACAAAAACTTTTATATACATAAAATAAAACGACTTTTTACTTCATTTTGTTGTTGTTGTTTAGGTTTGGGTTTACTTTATGTATATAGATGAAGGGTGATTTACCTTAAGTTATATATACATACGAAGAAATTTAGATAACTCCACGCACTCAGTATTTTCGGTAAATGTATAGAAAAAAATTCCTACATTATGGAATTTTCTTTAAAAAAAAAGTAAAATTATTTTTCCAGCATGTTTTGTGTTGGCGCCGCATTTACACGTGAATGAAAAAAATGAATATCGTACCGTGTATAATATACGAACACGAATAATGTACATGAAAAGGAATTTTTCTATTTGCAATTTACCGAACGTCTATATACACATATATTGAAAATACATAAAACATGGATATAATAAATAAATAAATAAATAAATTTCTGCGTTAAATGAAATTATCGTGGGTGGGTCTTTATAGAGTAAACAATTTAAATTTTCCAGCAGATATTTTCATGTACTCGTATCTAAATATTTGCTGATTTTACGGAATATATCTACTTTTTCGTAGCAATATTACGCCTAAGTCGTTAATCTTAACAAATGCCAAATATTTGTAAATAAAGTTCCGCTATAGTCGGGAAACTCACCAGTGACTCTTAAGTTTCGAGTCACACATGTCTTGGAAAACCCCACTCCTTACCCTGAGTTTTACTCAGGTACTTAACGTAGAGCACTCGTTTGGTGTTGAGTGTCACAAAATGAATCCAGATTTGTTGGATGAGTTTGAGCTGGAGTGTGCTGTGCGGGGCATTGTGGAAGCTAATCCTCTCGCAAAGATAAAAAATAACAACTTGCAGATGAGGCAGCCCATCCTGTATTATTCCCTAATAGACTTCTCCGATCCATAAAAAAATCGAATTTTCAGATCTTTCGTCTAGATCTGTAATTCCATCTAGGGGTATAATACAAATATGATAATTTAAAAAAATACCAGGAAATCCAGAAACATTACAACATCATAATCCTACGGTTGGCAATATGGCAGCGGATAAGATGCATGATAGGTAACAGTTTATATCTAATCAAAACCTTAAATATAATCCTTCATAGTAATATCCGTTGCAACGAGATCCCAGAAAGTGGCCCATTTTATTTTTGATGGACACCAACTTGAACAAAAAAAGCAAAAAAGTTTATACAATTGTTGGGCTCCAAGCTACCCCTACACATGTTCTGGAGGCTATGCTCTACCTTCTTCCTGCCGACATTTTTGGTAAGCAGAGAGTGGCAACTACGGCTGCATGACTCTGCCGTGTTTGAGTGGAAAGGAAATGTCTACTGACGGGCCAGTCGACGATTGGCAGTTCGCTTAAGGGAGACTTGGCAAATAGTGACTACACAATACCGATTGTATACTTTGAAAAAGGCTTCCGGACCGCTCAAGAGAATCCTAGGGGAACAGGTCAACAACAGAAACTGGAAGTATACAGTTCTACACTGACGGCTCCAAGCTAGATGGCAAAATAGGAGCTGGAGTCTATTGTGACAAATTAAATGTGAATATATCCGTTCGTATTCCTGATCACTGCAGTGTTTACCAGGCAGAGGTGGTAGCGATTGAGGAAGCGCTGACTTGGTTGATGAATAATGTCATTCCCACAAGGGATATAACAATATATGTGGACATTCAGGCGGCAAACAAGTCGCTGGAATCAGTTTCTCTAACGTCCGTGGTGACATTGAAATGCCGCTCATCTCTTAACGAGATGAGTGAGCATCTCAATATCCAGATAGTCTAGGTCCCCGGTCACTCGGACGTTCTAGGGAACTGCAGGGTTGACGAACTGGCAAGGAAAGGTACAACTCTCCTTGAATTGGAGAAACCGGAAAGGGCAAATCTGGAGCGGCCTATAGCAGCGCTCTTTATGGCGCTTAAAACATACTATCGACATTACAGTTGCTAAGTCCGTTAAGCAGGGTATTATGCTCCGTCTGTTGAAGCTGAGATATATAAGAAGATAGATCAAATGCTTTCACTAGGCGTTATCGAGGGAACTACCAGTGCATGTAGTTCATCGATAACCATAGTCTGCAAGGCAGACGGCAAAGTTTCTAACTTTGACTTGAAAGTCGCTCATTAGCAAATACTATCAGATGAAGGGTCGAGGGATAATACAGCGTTCACTGTGCCGGAAAGACCACTATAGTAGTTTACAGGCATGCCTTTTGGACTCTGCAATTCGCCACATATCATGTTTGTTAGGCCAATTACCATTGGCCTAAAATGGCAAGCGATGTACAACAATTCATCATTAAGTGCGAAATATGTAAATCCACTGAAGCCTCAAATAATATCACTCGTCCACATATAGGTCATTGTCTTAGATTAAACCTGTTTACATCGAATATTTTAAGTACTTCCCTCATCCAAATTTTTCAGCAAGAGTAAACCGTAGCATTTTATTGGCAATTAAGAATGATCACACGACATGGGATATGCGCATGTAAGTGCTATAGTATCCGCGCTTCGCAACGGGATGCATAAAAGTACATGGCAATCCCCACATTTCCTGGTTTTTGATGGCCGTTATATTGTTCATGGGTTATATTGCAAAAAGTGCTTCGCCAACTGCAAAGTCTCGAATATACAGAAAGTCAACAATCTAATGCTGATAAACTAACCTCATTGCCCAACAAACCGTATTTGCGCAAACCTGCACAAATTCCATCAACGAAACGCACATACTTATAAACTATGAAGTCTTAACAGGAAGTTGTCCTCAGGTCCGGCATTTTATGCTAAGCTTGCGCCTAAATTCCGGAAAGCTTTTATCAATAATTTATTTTGTTGATTTTTTAACAGTGAAGCGTTTTAAGGAAGCGGGTCATTAGCCCAGCGATTCAATCTTTGTTGAGTCGCTTCCTTCGACAAGCCACGGATGCTGTGGTGGAATTCTGAGGTTAACATTATTGTTTGCGGATTGTGGTCTGCGGCGGAGATTGAACTTAAGACCGTGGTGTGAAGCGAATCACAAAACGAATCAGATAAAATCAGCCAATGAAATACAATGGAAGATAGTGCTGCTTGCCGAGGCGAAATAACTTAACAAAAGTGCACCACATATTTTCCGATTATAACGCGTATCTCGAGACCTAATAAAATATTTCGCCCCGCTCGCAATTTAAAATTATTACCACCTACCTAGGTGTTCACCATAATTTCTAGCACAGTGGCATACAGGATAAAATATGAAAAACCAAATCAAATTTATTTTAAAATGGAAACAACAAAAAACGAAATGATAAATTTACGTTATTCCAAATCGTAATTTTAGATTATCCCTCATCCGCTTGTGCGTACGCACGGTACATAGGTACCATGAATCGCTACGTTACAAACGCGTATAATCAAAAATTATTTTCGGTTTTATGTTGCTGTTGTTGTTGTTGTTGTTGTTGTTGTGTTTAAACTAGATGATATATTTTTTTGTGCGGGGAATAATAAATTATTACACGTATGGTTTAGACACTGTATATCATTAACATTCAGCCATAAACGATATTTGTACATACATACATACTATACATAAATGAAACGAAAATGAATAAATTTTCCCGCAAGGTATTTTTAAGATTTAACTTGGATTTAGTATAAAGTACAAACACAAAAATGGTTTTGTATATTATGGTACTCCAACCACCCCGCACACAGATTCATTCGAACACACAAAGTGAAATAAAACAATAAGTTAATTTAATTTCCACAAAATTTCGTGTATATCACCAATGAGGAAAATGAATAATAAAAAGGAAAACTTTTCGGTTTTATTTGTCTCTGCAAACTTCGATGTTGATATTTTGTTCGAGCGCAAACTTTTCATCCTCAATATAAAATCATCAGAAACTTTGCGTGTTTGTTCCTTTTCCGTTCGTGTTTTCTTGAAGTTGTCGTCATTTGTATATATATATGTATATTGCTGCTATTATGTTTGGTCTCCGGTTTTTCTGGTCCATTGGTATAGCGATGAAAAATACAAAAAAAAAGTTGAATATTAATTTTCTTTGTGTGAAACTTTGTTTTTGTCTTGTTGTGGTTTTCATTTTGTTTCTGATGAAGAGATATCATCGTCAAAATCAATATTTATTTTATCAATCTTAAATTTTAAAAGTAAAACATTATTTTCCGAATTATGCTGGATAATGAAAACATACGGAACATTTTTGGATTCTATCAATATAGATTTAAACATTTTTAAAGAATATTAAATTTCCACTGTCTAGACTAATAAAGATGTAGTTTTCAACAAAACACATAAACTTCAAATAGTTAAGATGAAAATATATTTTTAAAATTCAGAAGCGAAATTTTCCATTTTTGTCCGTTGTTTTTAAATAGGTCAAACTTTAATAGCACAGCTCCACTAATTGCTTCACTAATAATATTGTTGTAGTCTGTTTTGGTTTAGTATAAATTGGAGAGACATACGATTGAACCTCAAAACGACACTTTGATGTCCACGAAATCAAAAAGGTTGTCCATTACATAAATATCCAAGTGTCTATGTCTTCTTTCGACCAAAATTTTATGAGCATAAAAAGTGGACGTGCGTCCAAACAACTTCTACAAAAGTCATTAATTTTCAAAACCATTCTTCATCAAAAAGGCAGTGTCCTATAATGTCCCTACGACTGTCTTTAATTCACTTCTATGCAGATAAATTCTAGTCTAGCTTTGGCCACACTTGTATTGCTCTATCACATGTGAGGGTGTCGTTTCACCTACCTAACGACAGGGCTTTTACGTTTTTCATAAGCATCAGTCTAAGTACCACAATAGGCTTTTCCACGATTGTCCTATTCGGTTTGCCATATCAATCGGTATCACTTTAGCTTGATACACGGTGCAGTAGTAAGTTAGATGAACAGAAGAAATATTTAATATATCACAGAATGCAGTCTTTTCCTGTTTTCGGGATAAAGACTACCTTGAACTCCGTTAATTTTCTTGGAATATAGACCAAATTTTAATATCACTTAAAGATCATATCTAGCCATGAGATGATAATGGCCGAATTCTTGTTGATTTCTGCTGGTGATATCCGATCCAGACCACCCGATTTATATGTATTGAAGCCTTTCATCGCCCACAGAGTTCGTTTTTTACTTACGATATCCGATGTGCAGGCAGCGCAATGAATGTGATACTCTCTGATTCTAAATTTCGCTGAGTCATCGAAGCACCCTGGTAAGTAGGCTTAAATGAGACGTTGTAAAGATTTTCCACTGGAAGCGTCAGTCCATGTACCGTTCATTTAATTGAAATTACTTGAAAATTGAATTGGAGAAGAAAATTTTCGTAAGACGAAAGTCTCTGATCCTCTAAGAATTCATATGTGCCCTCCTCAATTTTTTCTTGTACAATCTTAAGACTTCTTTATACGAGTCCCAGTCCTTAGATTTATTAGTTCTTTAAGCTAAGCCTTACTTATTAAAGACTATTCTACATGGGGACTGAGACTTACCCTTTCCTAAATAAATGAATAATCCTTTGTATCACCAAGCTGGTTTCCGTTTCCTTCTATCGTATAGGATAAGCAGAATTAAAGGATCGATTGCAAGCGTTTTTGATAGTATCCATCATGTAATCCAAATTATTAGCTATTGCAGAGGGCTCCAAAGCCCCGACGGAAAAGCCGTTGAATTGTAAGTTAATTTGAAATATGCCAAACATTTGCCTAATTAACCACTTTTACTTCATGGCACTAAGGAATATATTGGCCTCCATCGACGGGCTTCTCATGGGTCTTATAGTTCTATTCGGTTTGACCTCCAATAGGCTCGCTGAATCATTCTCAGTGGAGCCCAGGGTAAGGAATCTCTCTGATTTTATTCATGGGCTAGCCATTATGTATTTCTAAGTTGAGCCCAATATTTTCTTTTTGTTTCTTTTATCTCCAATTTAGGTGCATAGGGTGTCTACTAGACTAGACTATCTCACTCTATTGAGGGCTATTGCATTTAAGTACCCCATGCCTTACCTAGTTGGTTTGCTTCAGTTAGTATAATTAATTTCTATGGCATCGATGGTCTTCCAACTTTCCCCATTCCTTGCAAGTTCCATTCTAATGACAATGGCAATGTCATTTGATGGCTGTTGAAGTGTGTGTCCTATCCATCTCCATTTCTGGTTTCTAATTTATTTCTTATATTTCTTGCTCCTTGTTTGTTATTTTGTTTGGCCAGAAGCATCAAATTAATCGTCTTTGTGTGATTTTCTGCATGTTTCAAAACCGTACAGTATTACTGACTTTACACTGATTTTGTGTAGCATATTGAAGGCTTTGTTAATCCTTTAACTTTTACCCTTTCCAGTGCCGCCTGCTTTTGCTGCTGCATCTTTATATTGCCTTCTTATTTTTACTGTGTTTTGATGACACAATTGTCACTTAAGTTGACGGCGTTCCTCAATTTTCTTCCAGGTTTTGGAATTTTCTTCACTTCTCTTCTCTACGATTTTCTCGTGTTGTTTTGGCATCCCAGTATACTGGTAGCTGTCTTGGCGTAGGCTTATTCTATTATTATGACTAGTTTAAACTCATCCAAGTGAACTGGTGTTTCTTTTTGTGTGGAAATTTACTGCCACCTATGAATAATTTGAGACGCAGTCTATCGTTATTGTTTATTGCTGACTTTAATGATTCTTTACACTGCATTTCCTTTTCTACTTGTTCTAGTCATGTACCTGTTCTACTTGTCATCGTTGATATGTCTGTATCCGTTATGGTAACCAACGGTCGATATTTGTGTTTGCGGATTGATCTTATTCATTCTTCTAGTACATATTCGTTTCAGTAAGCCAGTTTCTAGGGGTGCTGGATAAGGCATCCTGGAGAAATTTTGTTTTTGTTTTTAATTTTCCTTTACTTCTCTGATGTTCTCAATAGGTCACCTATTTTTAGAAAATCTGTTGCCCTCGTGATTAAATAATATCGGAAACACACAGTAATATTATTGAGCACCAAACCTTAATATGAAAACTCCTAATTTTCCTTTGTTCTAAACTTTATCACAACACAAAAATACTTTTAAGGGTTCTGGTAATGTTCTGGCTTAGTTTTATTAAGCATCGTGTCTTCTGCAAAGAGTTTTAATGCATATTTTGAAAAACATAGTTTACTGTCCCCATATTCAAACTTGCGAGAATGAGCGATATTAAGTGCTACAGAAGTATTTGTACACTCTCGGCTATAACAAAGCAATGGCCCAGAAACAATCCAATCCTAAGGTGGACTAGATCATCTCCATTATAAAGCAATGCACAAATTATAAAGCAACGCCTCATGAGCTAGGAAGTGAAAACTCCATTAGAAAATGAAAAAGTCGTATAAATTTTTATCTCCAAATTTAGTGACATCTCTGGTGCCCAAAACAAGGGTGCATCTTACTTTTAGTGAACATTTTTATTTTTAAATGTCTTAACCATTTTGCATAAAATAACTAATTCGATTTTCTCTTTTGTTTCTAGGTAAGACATGGTACCTTCACTAAACAAGTGATATTGATGTACAAAATGTTATTTGTTTAGCAGGAATACGTAAGTTTAATAGAAAGTATGCTAATTGTGTGAAAAAGGTTCTCATAAAAACGAAAGCAATATATTTTCGTATATTTCAAAGAAAATATTTGTCGGTCCTGTTCTTAAAACTTTCAACACTCGAAGATAAATAAAATTAACAATTCAGGTACTTTATTTAATGGAGATTTTTCAATAATGAACATATATCTTTCTTCTAATAATCTTATACATTTAACTTATATCAGTCATCAGTGTGAAGATCATGTTTTCCGAAAGGCGCCCCGATCAAAGTATGTAGTAGACACTTTGTTCCGATAGAGGCAGCACGATCAAACTATGTAATACCATTTATTGCCACAAGATGGTTTAAATGAAAATTATAGTCGGTCGTGATTTTTTATTGTTTTTAATTTTGATTTTTTATTGTTGTTTGGCGAGGTAACTAACAACAGCAATTATGTTTGTTATTAAAACTGAGGTTCAGTTCTCGATTTATTTCAAATAAGCCGAATAATTTGACTTATTCAAGATGGCGGTATATAATAAATCATTTGCCGATCCAATTCATGTGATTTATTTGAACATAACCTTACATTTTAGTTATTGACTGTTTCTATTTCATTATTATCGTGTTTAAATCGTGATTTTATTATAGTAAAGCCATCATTGGTTTTAGCACCGACGAAATTTATACCTTTATCACTATATAAGAAGGGAATTTTATTCAAATGACTTCCACGGTTGGCTTTATAGTACCCCATTATGTCCCAATTTTTCTGAACATTTTCGATTATATGGGCTTCTAGGGAAAAGAAAGGTATGTCAGTAATGACAGAATTGGACCGGCTTCCCAGTAGCCAATATTTAAACTACTGTTAGCATAAGACAATCAAAATTTTATTGAACTGCTCTGCATTCTGTTTTCTATATTCTATACCGTTTTATGACCGATACGTCATTAGCCGCAAAAATCTAATTTATATACATTTTCTTTGACACAGAACTTTAAAATTAATATAAATTTGATTTAAAAAAAATGATTAAACATTACAAATCAATGACCAATTCGTCCGTAGATTTTATTATCCTAAAATGAATTCAATTTATCAATTTCACTAGTTGACATAGCCTCCGAGGTGAAAATGAGGATCATCAGAAAAAATAATTTTCCTATAAAATTGCTCATTTTCTAATTTGAAAGTAAGATTTCACTATTTCCAATTTTGTTCAAACGTACCTGAAGTGACCTGAAACTAATTCAACTGTCATAACACGAATGACGTAAGTGTTGCCACACTCGAAATAATCGGTAGTTGAAATAGCAAAATATAGATGGACCACCCCTTATATATAAAATTTAGTTAGGGCGGACAAAACAACTTAGATTATAAAACCATTTTGAGGGTGGTGTAGTACCTAACCTAACCTATCGTTTAACGATTCATGTAACTACCACCAGCAACAGAGGTGTTTTCAAATTAATTAAAATCAGATTATATAAATTTTCAGTATATGCCTGTCAAAAATGTAATGATATCAAATGATGGTGGTATCTTTCCTGCTATAATCTGATAAACGTTGGTTATAAAAGTATATTCTAAAGATGTTTTCGCAAAATAAATAATCAATTTAAAAAAATATTTAATTTTTAAATATTTTGACATGAAATTTAATTAATTTGTAAATATTATTACTGTTTATATACAATATATTTTATATATAAATATTTGACAGTTGGAATTTCGATCGTGCAAATACGATTTTTATATAAAAGTAATTTGATTGATATTTTAATTAAACGAAATTTTAAATTAATTTAATTATTACTTAAATTTGTTTATATTTAAAATTTGTATAAACATATATAGCGCTGGGAAGCATTCGAGAATAATTCAGTGCCACACGCAGTGCATGTTAAAAAAAAAAAAAATTAATCAATCGAAAAGCCGCGAATATAATTTGCTGTATTGACCCTAAATATATAGCTCTGTTATCATATTAAGATAATCCGAAGCCACAAAACATTTTAATTGCGGAATAGCGATAAGTAGCAGTTGATTGAGTGACGTATTATATTATTATGTTTATACGAGTGAGATTATAGTAAATTATATCGTGCGGGCTAGATATAAAATTAATACGTGCGGTGAAGCACGAGTTTTGATTCGTTTAAATATTATAATTAATTAAGCTTATCCGAACGCAGTTTTGCTCTATTTATCTGTATATAAATATAAATAATATTTATTGAATAACATAATCAATCTAAAATATAAAATATATACTTAAATAGTTGATTAAAACTGACATAAATAAATAAAATGCTAATTTATACATACATACATACATTATACGTTATTCATTGAACGGACGGTTGCTAGACATATAAATTATTGTTGTTAATCGAAATACTACGATAACAGTTATATTTGATAATAAATCGCGATAAAGATTCCCCATTTTAAAATGCAAAATTTACTATAACTTAGTTTCACTATTACCCACTGTCACTATATAAGTGGCGCTAGTAGTATTTGTAATAGTGTAATATTTATTTTGTCAGCCGTGAATTTTTGTTTTGGTTGTCCCTAGATATTTTCTTTATGCTGTTTACATAACGCGCGACGAATGCCGTTACTAGGTGCCAATTAAAGCAATTCCTCTGCCATCTTTCAAAGATAAAAAAATTATATATTCAGAGCAGTCATTTAAGAAGGAATAGATCATTTGGTCATTTATATATCATCATAAGAAAACAGCCAGAGAAAATAATTGAAAACGCAATTTTCATAAACAGAATTAGGTATTTAGGACATACTATAAAAAATAGAGGGATTTAACCAGGTGAACATAAAATCACTGCAGTTTAAAATTTCTAGTACCAACGACATAGATTCAGCAGTTTTTGGGACTTACCGAATATTTAGGAAAATTTATCGACAAATTATCGCAAAACCGAGGCGGGATCAGGTCAGAACGGCTGAACTAATTTGGGAAAATCCACCGGAAAAGTCGGAAAATTCGGAAAAATTATGTTTTTGTATATGGTATTTCGCACTTATCCGATCCAGATGGTCTTTTAGAAGATAAAATTTGGAAAATCTGAGTGGAAAGCTTGGAAACTTCTGGAAAAATTCGAAGGAAATTTAATTTTTTGCATGGTTTGATGATTTTGGACGCTGTAAAGCGTGAAAAGTCGATGCAAAGAGTTAACGCGATAAATAAGAGATGGCGCTGATGTATGATCATTAATGCCACAACCCAGTAAACGTTGACTTGGACTTTTCGCATTGTGGTAATTTGAGTATTAATTAACTATTTTATGATATTCGAAATGTATGCATTGCATCCATAAACGGTACCATTATTACAATCATATGAAGTTCGGTGTGATTTCTACGATTTCGATAATTAAAAAAAAACGCAAGAGTAACGCGAAGAATTAAATAAACAGGGACATGGACAAGTTAGTTCTGCAAGGACACCAGCTAAAGTTCGACAAAACATAATTCGACGAAGAAGTGCGGTGAATAGCGCTGCTTCCAATTATGACTCTACAATGGCCTATAAAGATCTTCACTGCGTTGATATTGACACATTGTCTGCCTTGTGCCAATATTGCCAAGCATTGAAGTTCCAAGCAGAAACGCCACGACTATGTTGTGCCGATGGCAAAGTTAAATTGTCGGGTTTGACTTGGCCACCGGAGCCATTGCATGCTTATCTCTGTGGACATACAACGCTATCCAGACATTTGCTCGCTCACACGCAACAGTACAATCAATTCTATAACATGACGTCATTTGGAACCGATATTGTTGTTCGCAATCGGGCTACAACCCCATCTATAAGGTAATGTTCATTATTTTGATAAGGTTGAACGATTGTACCCATCATATTCAAAACTGCCCTCTATTTTAAAGATTCAAGGACAAATTTATTAGACTCAACACTCGCCAATGCCACTGTTTCTGCGCCAGCAAATCAAAATCGAACATTGTTTCATCGAACGCATTGGAATTGTGGAACAAATACAAGGACGCAACATCGAATTTTGAGCTTGAAATGATCGAAGAGATACGCAACGAAGCTTTGATGATGATCGAAGACATGCGCGTGCTTACGTGAGGCAGCTATTTGTTGAAATTGGACATGCCAGCACCAATTCGTTCGATGTACGATGCATTTAATCGTGAATTGAAACGAGAGCACGTGTACGATCGAGATTAAATGAGCCAAATAAAACGAACAAATATCCTGCTTTTGAATGCACAGCAAAATAACGCATTGATTTAGGATTTTGATGAAGGAAACACCCGGTGGAACATGCAAAACCTTTCTGATTTCATTGTTTTTGGCCACAATTCACTCGAGATCTCAAATAGCGTTAGCTGTTGCATCATCGGAAATTGCAGCCATATTGCTAAAAAAAAGTGCACAATGGCACACAAACGATCATCGAAAGTGTTCAATCGAACGATGAAGGATTTTCAAAGTGACTCAAGATGTTTTGGTGGAGCGATGATTCTCCTGGCCGGTGATTTTCGTCAAACGCTACCTGTCATACCGAGATCAACAGCTGCAGATGAACTCAAGCTTATGGGGCTATGTGCAGAAGTTGCAGTTAACCACGAACAAGAGAGTCACGTTACAGAATGACTCATCAACTGCCGATTCTTTCAAACAACTGTTGGCGCTTGGCAATGGTCAAATTCTTGTTTGATTTCGTTTCCCTCGAATTTTTGCACGTGTTTCCAGACATAAGCTGAAATTACAGAGGAAGGACAAGGATGAAGGCAGTCTGAATTACTTGATTCAAAACCAAATCGCTGGGGAAATGCATTGTTTCAAGTCCATTGACTGTGTGATCAATCAAGACGAGGTAACCAACTATCTGACCGAGTTTTTGAATGAGCTTGATTTGCCAAGAATACCACCGCATAACTTGATGCTCAAGAATGGAATGCCCACTCAACTCAATCTTATTGTGACTTGAGTTGAGTTGTTCGATTTTTTTCTCATCAAATCAATTTTCGTGAAGGACAATAGTATTTGCTCGGAACAAAGCAATTTGTGGCGAAAAGTGGTTCGTCGGGTCAGTTAGTATACTATAGATGCTAGCGCTGTTAGATTTGGAACAATTTTGTTGTAAAGAGACATAGAGAATTTAAAGTTACCAGCAGAAGAAAAATTGCAGTTACAATTTGAAAGAAATGTTTGACAACAACAATTAATAATAAGTGACCATCAGCAGCAAAGTACACGGATCAGGTGATAATAAATTCCAGTTATCAAAAGAAAAAAAAGCCTCCAATATGTCGGCTCTCTTGTCACTCAAGATAATTACATGGGAGGGAATATGAAAGCGCGACTTGTCACAGGCAACTATACTTTGAATGCCATAAGTCCACAAGTGAATGACGTGTCTTCTTCGGGTTGTCTAGAACAATACGAATTGCTAGCTCAGGTTATAGCCCGATGGAGCTAGATTGTTGATAGGGTATGGCCCAGCAAAGACCAGTAAAACCCGTTTTAATATTATTTGCCTATGTCGGTACATGTAAGATCTTTAAAATGTATATGCAGAAATATATTTTATCTACTTGGGAGACCCTCTATCTACACGATCGACTAGACATCGTATATTTACTATAATTGTGCTAAATTAATTATTGAAATTATTATTAATTATAGCATTGAATTTTACATTATCTCAAATCGATTGCTAGTATAGACGAAATTTTTAGCTCCGTTCCACGCATTACGTACGATTATGGCATGACAGAGTGTTTTGTTGTCTAAATCGTTTTGGTTATAATTAAGATGACGTCTATCGAAACGTCACAACATTAGGTCAGTTTTTTGTTTATTTGTTTTATAATTTGAATGTACACTTTTTGTCAATTTTTTTATATTGACAGAATACGAAATGGAATGAAAAAAAAAATTTAAATTTGTTATGCAAATATCGTTAGTTGTTGCTAATGGTATATTATGTTTCTTGGAAAAAGATTGGTTTGTGGACAAAATCCCAGTCATAACTAGAAAACGTAAAATTTTGAGTGCTAATCATAATCCATTAATCGAGGTTTTAACATATTTTTTTTTTCGGTGGGCTTTAATTACAGTCCAGGAAATTAAATTATTCAAGTACTAAGCACGTCGCTTAAGTCAACATACTTTCATTTTGGTATTCGTTAATACCGTGCATGAACAGTTACGTCGCGTAATTCAATTTCCTAACCATTTTTTTTTCTAATGTTTGCATTTTGTAAGTAGTTCAAATGGACCGATACTAATTAGTTTTGGCTGTTACATGCATTCTATATACGATTTGGAGTTGGTATATAAATTCGGTGTATTTTTGGTAATGTATCACAGTTCAGCATTACCTGTTTATCGAATTATATCTCAACATGAAATTGTTTATTGTATTGGGATTGGTTGCATGTGCAACTTTAGTGGCAGCCCATGGACATGGTGGAAGCAGCTACGCTAATACAAATAGTTTAGCCATTGCAAGTGGACATGGAGGCGGTGGACATGGAGATGGTGGACATGGAGGTCATGAAGCTCATCATCATCCAGAATATAAATTTGAATATGGTGTAGAAGATCATCACACTGGTGATAAAAAAAGTCAATGGGAACATCGTGATGGTGATGTTGTTAAAGGAGGATACACACTCGCTGAACCAGATGGCACCAAACGTGTTGTAGAATATACCAGTGATAAGAAAAATGGATTCAATGCTGTAGTCAAAAGAATTGGTCATGCTAGTCATCCAGCGGTATATGGTCATGGCGGTGGTGGTGGTGGTGGAGGTGGTGGCGGTCATGGAGGAGGTGGTGGACATGGTCATGGTCATTAAATTGATTATTATTATAGTATTTGTAGATAATTTTTTAACGAAATTGAAATTTTTTATTTTTGATACCAATAAATTATGATCATGCATTGGAAATAAATTTAAAAATATTTTTAATCGTGGCTGGGAAGCACTCCCATGCCTTCTAAAATAATTCTAAACAAGAATGTTTTCCTTAGAATCCACTTACAGTGTTCTTGGCTTTTGTAAGAGGTGACTAAACTTTAAAAAACTTTGCTGCTAAAAGGATCAACAAAAAAAAATATGGATGCAGCCAAAATTTAACCCGACCTCCACATCATAAGTAAGAGTATCGCTACAAATTCTTTGCTTTCGAATAAACTCGATGGGTAAAAAACTAGACCATGAGTCCCAAGGTTATACGTTGCTTTACAGTGGAGATGAACTCGGCAATCTTGGTTTTGGTTATCTTCTAAGGCCTAGGTAAAAAAGACTGGTATGAATTTCAAAGAAATTGAGTGCATTGGTTGTAGATCCTTAAATTTTGAAATGGAGAGTTCCATAAATAAATTATTCTAATACTGTTGCCATAAAGATAAAATAAACTTGAAACCTTACAAGCTTCCAAATTATTTAAAAAAATTAGTGGCGCTCGATTCCCACGACACATCGGAAAACCAATGACGAACGAGTTATCAAAGAAACTTTTTAATAGAGAAAATTCTCTCCTTAGTGCATTGGCATTTGCTTCCATTTATTACCAAAATAAAAACGGTGAAGATATGGTTACCACTGGTGGGATCTACTGCTTTAAAGTCTTTGGTCAAATATATTATGTGACCTGTTCTATTGGTCAACCAATAGAAGGAAAAAACGCAGAACTATATATGCTTGATTCTGTAGACGCGTACAATGATAGAATAGGAGACAAGTATTAGTAAGCAATAAATAAGGAAGTACAATAAATACGCATAAACGTTTTCAATAAGGTGCTATGTCAGTAGTTAGAAAATTTGGGAATCTCGAATGGATTTAAATTACTGAAAAGCTGGATAGTTGTAAACCCAAAATAGACCAGATCTTATTGCTAAAGTTTTCCATTTTTATTTGAAAGCATTTTTAGCAAAATAATGTCAAACAAAGACAGATTTTGGGAAAAGTCATCTTAAGCGACAAATAGAAACCTCATAACAATGGAAGAGATTGATAAAATTGTTTGAACAGCAAATTGAGCAATCTAATTCTCCTTGCATAGAAAATACAAAAAGCAGTTTCCAAAAGAATTGCCAGAGGAAACAAATGCAAACGTCAATGGATTCCCCAAATATCGAAAACGAGATTTGACACAAGATCCTGATTTACAATAGAAAGGGATTAATAATTCATGGATTGTTCCTCACAACCCATAGCTATCACAAAAATAATTTATGTGCAAAAAGGATATAATTGTATGAACACATGACAAATTTCGGAATTTCCTTGATTCACTTTACATAAGCCCCCTTAAACTTGTGACGGACAAACGGTTATTTTATGCACTTATAAACGGCAAAAACAATCATCAGGAAGGTGTTAACAATAGCGATGCTTTTGATAATACCAAAAATATTGAACCTCTCGAACATGTAAGGAAAAATCCTAACGAAGATGAAACCGTCAACGAAGATGTTGTTAATAGTGATGTAGAGGAGAGTGATTGGACATTACAGTACTAAAGAATAAAACCGAATCTTGCATATGATATACTAAGTGGGATAATGCCACCACAGGAGCTGCAGATTTTCAGTCACCAAAAGATATCAGACTTACCTTTGCTTTTATTTGCACATATAGAAATCCAGAAGACATTTTGACTCTTTGGAATAAACACAATTCAACTATGACTGGGGATTTTGAGTATCACAGAAAAAGTTATTTTTAAAACCGAGCATTGCTTGACATTGAAGTATTGTTCGACAAAGCTCAGCTACAGCTGTAGACTATAATAAATTGAGATTGCCGCAAATAACACCAATTAATGATAAGACAGAGCCGAGCTAATTATTTTTTATTGACGGACAAAGAGGAAGTGGGAAAACGTTTTTATATAACACTTTATTAGGTTTTTTAACAGGAAAGGGACAAAATATATTACCGATGTGCTGGAACTCTTTTGGAGGGTGGAACAATATATCACTCTCAATTTAAATTACCAGTGCCCATTACACGAACAAGCTGATCAAGAATTCAAATGAAATCTGAGGAGGCAGATATGATAAGAGCTGCTAATTTTATTGTTTGGAATGGGGCTGAAATGACATCCGGAATCGCACTTGAGGTAGCCAATATAGACTTCTTAAGGAACAGTAGTGAAAAAACGTTTGGAAATATGATAATCCTATTTGAAGGAGATTTTAAGCAAATACTGCCAGTATATTGGAACACGACTCATTATAACTCAAATGAAACCAAACTTATTTACTAAAGTCTTGACAGAAATATAAAAAGGAGAAGATATTGCAATTCCAAGAATTAAATTTGCTCCTATTGATAACAATTTTTCCGTTATAGGGAATAAATTCTAATTCGAGTTACCTTTGTGATGACTATAAATAAATCTCAAGGGCAAACCTTTGACCAACTTGGAATATATTTGCCACAACTAGTTTTCTCTCATGGCCAACTATATGTTGCTTTTTCCAGAGTGACATTCAAATCAAATATAAAAGTACTAATACTTAATTCAAAAGAGCTTATAGAAGAGGACGATAAAGTTTTGACTCGAAACGTTGTGAAATTCTTTGAAACTATTCCACTGGAAGCGGTCCAATATGAGTTTATTATTTTTTGTGTACACATATATAGCTTTCTAGCCTTGCTGTGTGTCCACGGACACTATACTAGTTAACAGTCTATCTTAAAACTAAACTGGCTCTGTATCCAGACTGACCAAAAAAAAAAATTATGAATTGTTGACCACACTCAAAGTGTGGCAGTTTTCGATAAATGTGCTTTGCGCATATGATTGATAAAATAATGTACATACTAATTAAATTGGTAATGTGTTAGAGTCGAAAAAATTCCAAGAATTGCAAATTAGTTTCACAACTTTGTCTTCAGTGTAAACTACTTTACAGGTAAACTGGTGGGGTTGTGAATTGATTTAAACTTTGGAAAAACCAACTGTATTTGCGGTATCGATTTCCTAACTTACTGTATAGATATTGCCAATGTTGAAAAATTTCTAAAAGATATCATTGAAAATCCTAATTATCGACGACACTTCAATTAATTAAAATTTTTAATGTTCAAGCTCACGTAACAACCCAATAAAAAAAAAATTCTATAAAAATAACAAAATATGAAAATTTATGTACCTATTCAAATTGAAAACCTTCAAGAGCTCGAATCAATACATAAAAAAATTCATCTTGCGTTCGTAATTTTTTTTTTTTAAATTTCAAAGGAAAATAAGTAATTTCATCTTGTAAGATTACGCAAAATATAAAAAAGTTCTTAAGAGAGCAAACTCGGATTTTTAAGCAAGGTTTTTTCACATCGTTGAATATAAAGAGTGATTTAACTGGAGGCTAGATTTTAAAAGTTCAAGAGCCAATTTATTCTCATATGGATATGGTTCAAAGTGACAAAGGGACGTTTTTGTCAGTTTAACGGTTTTTTCATTTGATTTTAGTGTTAAAAACTGTTGAATATATTTCGATCAGTTGTCAAACTGTATGTTTGAATATTGTGATGTAGAGTATGTTGTTTAAAAAAATAAAACCCTCAAACTCTGTTTTTAAGCATTATCCGAGTAAATTCAACAGGTTATGGGCCCAGATCATAGCTAAATGGTTTAATAAAAATTGCTGAGCACAATAGTGGTGTTATTTTGTGAAAAAGATATAACAATTTTTGGAAAATTACACGCATTGTAATTACACGCATAGTGAACAGTGAACATTTATCGGCACGTTTTGGTACAGACAAATTTGTGGAAAATAAATTTTCGGTGTGCGTCGAATTCACCTTTGTGCGTTTTTATTTTATTTTTTTTTGAGCAAAAACATTGAACACTCGTGAAAACAGACACAATCAAAATTTAAAAATTGCAAAACAAAACGTAAAGCACGGAACTCAAAAGCACGAAACAGGTAACTGGCAAAGCAATAACATTGAAATATTTTAAGTGCCACAAAACGGGACCTTTTCGTCGAGATTGTCCCGAGAAAGGAAATAAAAGTCTTATCTCTTCAGCAAATACAACAGCCAAAGAAGGTGAAGCTTTTGTGTATACGTCAGAGGGCTTACGATCAAATGGTTGGCTTTTGGATACAGGTGCGAGTGATCACATGTGTCACAACAGGGCTTGGTTCAGAACTTTTCGGGAACTGAAGCCAAAAAGAATAATCAAAATTGGAGACGGTGGAAAACTGGAAGCACCGGGCTGTGGCGTGATTGGAATCTTTTTACTCGCTGGAAAACTCGATTGGTTTCTGGTATGGACGCAATGGATATAGGCTTTAGATTGGCATCGGACAAAGATAGATATGGATTACAGCGAAATGGAGATGTTTTGGCAGTGGAATTTCGTGATGGGAATCTATTCAGGATGAAGTTCAAAGCATTGGCAACAGCGGGCACGGCAAATGTGGCGATTAAGTAGAATAGATTAAGAAGCTGGTATGAAAGATTGGGACATCAGAACGTGAACTATCTGTGAAAGTTTCTAAAGATAAACAACATTAAATGCATTGATAAACAATTTCTCTGTGAATGATGTCTGTTGAGGAAGCAGCATCGTGAAAGCTTCAAAAGCAGTCAGAAGAAATTCTTCACGCGGACGTGTCATACACGCCGGAGCAAAACGAATTAGCAGACAGAGAGAATCGAACGGTAATTGAGGCTGCACGGTCGATGATACATGCGAAGCAGATGGATACAAGATCCTGGGCAGAGGCGGTTAACACGGCGGTTTTTGTATTAAACAGAACGAGCACAAGCATTGTAACTAGGAAAAACCATTTAAACTATGGGTACAGCAAACCAACAGTTTGTAATCATTTCAAGGTTTTTGGTTCGGAAGTGTATGTGCACAAATTCCGAAGCAACAAAGGCAAAAACTAGATTCAAAGGCAACAAAATGCATTTTTGATCGCATTTCGAATCCAAAGTCAAAGAAAATTGAATTGGCTAGAGATGTGAAGTTTGTGGAGGCAGACACTGTTGAATTTCAGATCAAACACGAAGGAAAAGCAAACAATGGAAAAGATATCAAATCAACAAAGACAAATTCGATGAAGAAGACGTCAAAGAAGGAGTGGCGTTTTTCAAATAAGGAGAACCAAGGAACGAGAACAAAGGACTGCTGCGTGGAAAAAAATGTCAATAGAGCTGAAATGACATCGGCAATACTGGCAATGGCAAGTGAACCATCAACATACAATGAAACAGTTGGATCGAAAGAGAAAAACAACTGGAGTGCGGCGATGGACGAAGGGTACGACTCATTAATCAAAAATGAAACGTGAATATTGACAAGACCACCGAAGTATCAAAAGGTCACTGGCAACAAGTGGGTATTTAAGATCAAGGACGACGCTGATGGCAACATCGAGAATATAGAATTGGCTACGAGGAGAGTTCCGTGCATTGTTAAGGTACACTTCATTTCGTGCTCTATTATCACTTGTAGCGGCTGTCAATTCGATGTGAAAACGGCATTTTTATATGGTGAGCTGACTGAGAAAGTATATACATGAATCAGCCAGTTGGATATGACGATGGAAGTGGAAGGGTGCGCAAGCTTGTGAAGGGTTTGTACGGCTTGAAATAAGCATCGGGGTGCTGGTATAAATATTTCACGGCATTTATTAAAACATTTGGTTTCGATGCGAATAAATTCCTTGGAATGGAGATAAGCAAAATGGTAAATGGCAACATTTATCTAAGTCAAGCGGCATATACAATGCATGGCCTGGAAGAATGCAAAAGCGTATCAACTCCGGTCGATACAAATCAAACAACAAGTAAGTTCAACAACTCTGAACTAAATAAAGATTTTCAATACAGGAAGGCTGTTGGAAGCTTGATGTATCTATGGGTTGAAATAAGACCTGACATACAATATGCAGTGGGAGTTGCAAGCCGTAGTCTTGAAAAACCGATAAATGCAGTGACAAGAATTTTAAAGTATTTACATCAAGGGAACAGCTGATTATGGAATCTACTTTGAAGGAGGTGGACAGTGTGATTTGGTTGGTTACAGTGACGCAGATTATGCGGGAGACACTCAAACAAGACGATCAACATAGAAATAGACAACTGTACAACCAAACCTAAAACTCTGTTGTTAAGCTTTCATTTTTAACCACAATCATCCGAGTTTATATAGATTCTAGAATTTTTTGTTTTTTGGAACTTTAAATGGTTCCAGATGGGTCCATATTTATTTTTGGACATTTTGTGTTTGATATTTTGTGAATTGCTCAAGAGTAGCATTTAAATCGTTCTTTTTTCTTGACTTTTTTGAGCTTTGAAATTTCTCTAAATTAATTTCATGCGTCTGCATGTATCATGGCTTCTGACGTAGGCTGGTTGGTATTTATTGTACTTTACAATTAGTACAGTTTTTATTTACCACGAAGTTATAGTTTCAACCTAAAACGTATAAGGCACAACCCCAATTTACCTTCGGGAAGATTTTGAAGACTGATTCGAATTCAAATCAAATCGTATAGCGATTAATTACAGTGTGATTGGCGCCATACTATAATGTATTTGTTATTTAATATACATACATCGAAAAAATGCCTAACACTAAATTCTTTAATTAAATTACCATCCCATTTTTTTAACCATGATTACGTGCGTTATCAAGACGAATATAATAAAAAAGTGTTATCTATACCTATAAGTAATTTCAATAAAAAAAAATTAAGATGTTTTTGATACTCGACGACGTCTTCATAGTGGTTCTCGTTTTCTTATTCCTGATACATTTTGACAGACAGGTGTAAAGTATTATACTATTTAATATAATTATCGATTTTGACACACACACATATATACGCATACACTAAACTGCTATAATATACAATCTCTCGCACTCTCAAAATATCGAGATGATACACACGTAATACAACTTAACATGTAATAAGAAAGCATTAAAGTTATAATTAGCATAATTTAATCTTAATTATTTTTGATACACCGCACACAAAAAAGAAAATCCCTCATGTATGTGTGCGTGTAAATATACATAGATCACGAGCGTAATTCGACTAACCTTGACATAGAAATCGAATAGCATAGTATGAAAAATTTATAAACAGTGGCGACGACATATTTACGTCACTTTGACGTAAATTTTGCATGAGAAAACATCATCAATGCTTTAGATTCATCTATGTGTACAGTGTCAAAAGCTATATAGCCCACAACATGTATATATAATGTGATAATGACGCAAATCATTTTTTGTTAGAGATACGAGTCAACCACCACCACCACCACCGCCTATGCATCAAACAACCAAAACAATTAACATGCTTTGAAAATAATCTTATAATTTACTTTATACACACAGAGCTACTTATTCTTCATCTTCTTCTTCTTCTTATTATTATTATATTATGTTATAAAGTTTTCTTGGTGTTGTTCTTACACTAAAAAATAATAATAATAACAATTTGATATTATTTACGTTTATTTATGTAATAGAAGATAACTTACGTCACATGCACAAAGAGTGAACGAGTTTATTAGAATAAAATCGTAAGAATTCTGTGCTGTATACAGTTTGTACTATATCAACGTTAGAGGTACTATATGTGTGCAATTTCAAGCTTATAAAGAGCTTAAAGGCAATGGAAAAAGGTTTTTGAATTCCGTTGGAAGTACAGTTTTGACTTGCATTTTAAATTAAATGTATTGGCATACCGACGTCAAAATAGACTTCTGATTTACTTAATGTTCAACAAGTGTCATTTGAAAGTTGTCAAAAACAGACTACGGAGATGTGCATATAGAAAACCTATCTTTAAGTTAGATCGATTGAACACTTTGCAAATCACCAGGCATTATGTGCCGCAAACTTATTATACGAGCAATGTACATTAAGTTTGATCGACAGTGCCATTGGTTGATTCCAAAATTGTTTTGTTATGGATAGCATCATCTGCTTTAAGAAGGAAGAATTTTGTAGTAACAGAGTCTCTTATAGACAACATCTGGCTAATGTTGATGAGTGGTTTCATATATTGAATCAAACCAGAATCCAGCTGACTTATTATCAAGAGGTGCATTACCATCTGAGTTGGGCAAATCAACTTTTTGGTGGCATCTCAACAAGAGCAGCAAGATAATCACGTTATAACAATTTATCGACAAACATGGCGTTCTGAGAGCTGGAGTCTATCTTTCAGATTGGGTAGCCCAATATGAACATAAAACCAATCTGCATTGCGGTTAATATGCTTTATTATTAAATCTTCGATTGAACTATTGGCCATTACGAGGAAGAGATCTTGTTCGAAAAGTGGACCTTTTTTCATCCAACCCACCCTAAATGAGGTATCACATCCATCAAGGCATGTGAGGCAATATTTATATGTTCTGCTACCAAGGCTATATATGTAGGGCAAGTTGACAATTTAACGTCTGAGTCCTGCATTGGTGCATTAAAGAGATTTGTAACACGATGAGAGAAATGCTCCAACATATTTTGTGATAATGCTACGAATTTTACTGGTGTTCGAAAAGAATTCGAATTCTTCAATGCATTTTCTAAGTTCAAACTACCTTCTAATCCACGTTAGTGCAAGAAGCCATCAAAAGACACTTCATTCCTTCTAGATCTCCGTATTTTGGCGGTCTGTGGGAGGCAGGAGTGAAACCTGATATAACTGAAAATTGGGAGAAGCATTGCTCCGATCCAAACTAAATGAATCTACTCACACCGGGATATTTTATAATTGGTAATAATTTAATGGCAATCCCTGAACCTGAATTTATAACGCATAAGATTAACCGGTAACGATTTAAGCAAATATTTCAACATTTTTGGCAGCCGGTCAAAGGGATATTTTCATAAACTCCAAAATCGACCGAAGAAGAATTCATCTAGGATTCCGATTGATATTGGAACAATTGTTCTCACCAAAGATGACAATCTTCCTCCCACAATACGCCATTATCAAACAAGTGGTTCACAAATTGTGTCCACTTCCAATCGCGCAAGAATAATTCAATAACTGTCAAACAACACGCATCTTGTATGCCATCATAAAACCGTCAGTTAAGGTTACAGTTAACCCAGCATAAGATTCGATGCAATTAAGTCATCAGTTGATTGGCTGAGCTCTTGGTTGAACCTCCATGAGAGTACTTGTGGTTTGAGGTACTTGGACAGCTTTCCAATTTTAAAGGTCCCTGTTTTATTTCTTTTCATTCTTTTCAAAAAGTGAATTGTCTATATTCCTCTGCCGGCTTTCCTTATAACGTCAAAGCCATTTGATTGAGCCGATAGCTTTTGTTTCATCGTATCAAGCACTTATAATCCAATGTTGTTTGATGCATTGTGGGTAAAATGTATCCGATTATATTGTAACTTCGTCAAGCATTGTAGTAGTTTCGCTGATTTGTTGCCTTTTGTAATACTCTGATGTTATAGGGTAGTCGTGTTGCCACCATGTATTCCTACTAACTTAATGATGAACGAACAAATTATAGTATTTGTTCTACTTGAGGTTTTAAGACGACAAATCCCAATTGCAGCTTCAGCAGTACAGTGCATATCCAAAAACGCACCTTGCTTCATTAGCATCATCGTAAAACTGTACTTCGTGCTACGCCAGATCTGTCCTGCTTCTACCAGAGATTCTATTAGAGGCCATATTTCGTGTTATTGGTGGGCGTAGAATTTGACTGTCACCTCCACGTAGAGGAAAATTATAAATTAAATATTTAATTGAATAATATCACCGTGGTGCGCCCTGGACAAGTATGGCAGCCAAACGGTGAAGATAGCTATGGAAAATTGGTGAACTTCTGGCGAAGTAGGCACCTATTTGACGAACGACAGCAGCATAATAAAATCCAGGAAGCGTCTATCTTACAATGAGCGGTTTCTCGGTCTGCGTCTGCACTGAATCGGTCGGCAGTATTTAAAGTCTGGCCGTAGACTAAAAAGGCTATGGGAAGGACACCTTTGAAATAAACCAGCAATGAATAAAACATCAGGAAATAATACCCCAGGTGGCAGACCAAAAATTAAAACTGATTATAGAACAGAGTCAGCCACAAAAAAATGATTATACTATACCTGATTCGAGCGAAGAAGAAGACATAATCAAGCAAGTACTGCATCAGACAAAACGGATAACCATCTAAATCCAAAAACAAAATCTCAGCCTGAAAAAATAACATACCAGGAAAGAATACAACTTTTCAAAAAACTAAAGAACCTAAAAAAATCAAGCAAAATCCTCTTCCCGTAATACTTAGCAATGTGACGAACTATTCAGTCATTAACAAGTCATTACAGGTTAACAGCATCAATTTTCAAGCTAGAATGATGAACAACAATCAACTGAAAATAAATGAGACACCGAGACAGATTAGCGACTAATAAGGGTTATGGTTATAAATTTACACCAATCATGCAACCCAGAAAACATTAAAAGTGAAATGTGCGAAAGGGGTTTTAAAATCCTTCATGTCGTTAATAAAATTAAAAAATCTAAGAAAGGGGATGAAGAAATAAGAATTCCTCTTCCATTATTCATGCTAACCTTCGATAACAAAGAAGATATAAGAAAAATTTACAAAATAAAACGTATGTGCCATATGGGAGTAAAGATTGAGACGGTTAGAAGTAATCGTATGGTTCCGCAATGTAAACGTTGTCAGCGATATGGCCGTACTCAAAATTTCTGCGAACACGAACCTAGATGTGTTAAATGTGCTCAGAAACATTTAACTATTGCTTGTGAGAAACCCAGGACCACCTCGGCAAAGTGTTCAAACTATGCACAGGTCCACCCTCCAAGCTACCGAGGATGTCTGGTAGCAAAAGAACTCCAAAAAAGAAGCAATAATCAAAATAAACCAACAGAATCCTTTAGTCATCATGTCAGAGGTGATATCTCTTATGCACAGGTGGCTGCGAGGAAAGGTCAGCTCAGGATCAGTGTTGAACCCTACACATTCGAATACTCTGATGGAAATGATGCAGAATTTTTCGAATGTCATAAGCAACCTTTCTGAAAGGCTACAAAGATTGGAGCAGGGCAATTCTGCTTTATTATTCTAATTATTTTCCCCAAAATGATGTACCAAGAAAAATTGAGAATTGCTACATGGAGTGCTACATGGAACGGTATTAAAAATAAAAAACATGAACTTGAAGCCTTTTGAAAAATGCAAAATATCGATGTGTGTCTGATATCTGAGACCCACTCAACAAGACAATCTTACTTAAAAATTTAGGGTTACCAACTTTACGAAACAATTCATCCGGATAACTAAGCAAGAGGTGGAACCGCTGTTATATTAAAAAACTATTTTAAACACTATGAATGCCACCATTATCAATCACCTGAAACCCAGCTTTCGATTGAAATCTTCAGAATCCCTCTAATAACCCAGAAAGAGTTAATAGGGAAATAAAATTCAATCTGAAGACCGGAAAGGCTCCTGGGTATGAACTTTTAACAGGAGAAATTCTAAAGCAACTACCAAAGAAATCTATTGTTCAACTAACCCATTTGTTTAATGCTGTTATTAGATTACGGCATGTTCCTTCTGCCTGGAAAGTTGCATTCAACAATTCATTCAACAATTGACCAGGTTCACATAATTACAGACATTATAGAAAAGGCGTTAGAAGATAAACAAATTTGTTCTACCTTATTTCTGGACGTGGCAGCAGCTTTCGATAAGGTATGGCATGAGGGATTAATACATAAACTAAAGGTTATGCTTCCGGGACCATATGTTGACCTTCTGGAGTCGTACTTATCTGAAAGACTTTTCAGAGTAAGACAAGAAGATGAGTATTCTGAAGTGAGAGAGGTAAGGGCAGGTGTCCCAACTCGTATATCTACTTTATACAAGTGATATACCACAGTCCGATCATGTAAGCATAGCAACGTTTGATGACGACACCACTATACTAGCAACAGCGCAAACTGTCGAAGAGGCGGCGAATAAACTTCAATATGCAAATGAAGAAATTCACCAGTGGACCAAGCGATGGAAAATCAAACTTAATGAATTAAAATCTGCGCATGTCAACTTTACGAACAAACTATTGGTTAATCCGCCGCCAATCAGCATAAACGATGTCATGGTGCCATACGAGAACTCCACCAAATACTTGGGTATGACACTGGACGTTAAACTCAAATGGAAAGAGCATGTGAAGAAGAAAAGAAAGGAGCTTGATATTAAATATAGACAATTGTTCTGGCTAATTGGACGAAGGTCAAAATTAAGCACAGACAACAAAATATTGATTTACAGTCAAATCCTAAAACCGGTCTGGCTATATGGTATTCAGCTTTGGGGCTGTACTAAAAATGCTAACATCAAACCTATACAAAACTTCCAGAATAAGGTACTTCGGAGTATAATCAATGCACCCTGGTACATTCGTAATAAAGATTTGCATCGAGATTTGGGGATACTGGATGTAAATCACGAAATAAAAAGATTGGCAACGAAGCATGAATCGAGGCTATTGCAACATGTTATTGCGGAAGCCTCTCGGCTACTGGATTATAAACACATGGTTAGAAGTCTAAAAAAAACCAAACTCTTCGAGCTCGTCAGTATGTGTGCAGCTACCTATTAACGAACAGGTATTGAAGCATCGCCGGATCAACAGTGACCTCATTATAGTTTAGTTTTTAAGAATTCAGATGTAAATTGATGGTTAGTCTGAAAACACTAGTTTTAATAAATAAAAATAAAAATAAAAAAAAAATTTGTATTTTTGTAATAATTGAGCCCCACTTTTTATATTTTAGGTCCAACCGTTGTTACATATCTGTTTATTTTAGAAAATGTTAAAAAACAAAAAAAAAATTATAACATTGTGCGATCATTTCCTAAAAATTTTGTGTCAGAGAGAGGTTTAAAAATGTTTTGCTTTATATCTGTTCAATTTTGTGAATATTTCATGTTAAATGTTTTGTGATATTTAAATATTTTTGCCTAGTACTCACGTCGATTTCGAGTGAAATCTTCATACGATTTGAACAAAGCGAAATCAGAAACGAAAAATTTCACTATAGATTTCGCTTTGAGTACACAGATTACGAGCGAATAATTGAAATTTATTCAAGTACATGGCATGTTCCAGAGATGGCGCGCATAAACTTTCCAAATCTTTTTTCGCACGAAATTAATGTATCAAACCATTATTTTCGTGCGAAATTTTGACAGATCTGATTATGAAAATAAAAATTATTTGTTTTATAATAGACGCCGTGACATTTGTATTCTTAAAGTGTTTCTTGCTGTGTTTTGTTGTGAATGCACATTTAATTAACATTTTTTATGATAGATGCCGTGCCATTTGTATTCTTACAGTTTTCTTTTATTGTATATTACATATTGATCTGAGTACTAGGCTTTATTTGTTAATTGACGTTGACAAATATTTCAAGATTATTTCGGTCGCGTATTTTGGATTTGATAAAATGGTTTCATTAAGACAAGAAATGCTGCAAATTTTTACTTCTTGCTCCATTCTTTTTTTCACACTAAAATATAAACCAAATTTCTGTTCAAAATAAGCTAAAAAAATGTAGTAGTTTTTTTTACCTTATTTTTTTAAGCTTGGGTGTGTCTTTTGTTCATTTAAATTATTTGATTCGCTAAAACGTCTTAATTTTGTGAACTCAGATCATAAACTACAGTATGAACCGGACCTCGGGATGGTTTTTGTGGGTAAACTATTATTATTTTTATTATAATTATCGAATTATTTTTTTATTGCTAAATTTTTATTAATAGTATATTATTATTATGACACTATTCTAAATTTATTTTTACTATTATTGCTATTGTACGTGTATAATAATTTGAATTTTATATTCGGTTATTTTGAGAACTTTTTGGTAATGTACATATTTTATGGGCTGTAAAATCCTGTTATACTAAATAAAAAATAAATAAATATATCACTTTATAGTTCGAGCAATAAATTATATATTTATTTTAAATAATTTCCCATTTTGAAATTATTTAATACAAATTTGAAATAAGGTACGATTATTTGTCAGTGTTGACTTTAACAGGTTTTTTGCCGTGAGCAAAATGGCATAAACTCTGATACTATTTTTAGAATATTAAATATTCGATATTTAAAAATATGAATTCAAATACATGTTAATTTTCTTGTGACTACAAGTGTTGACGTCTAGTTTGTCATCTAATCATCATAACTTTTTTTTTTTGTCTGTAAAACAATGTGAAATAATATGATAAAGTAAAAAAAAGTTAAATTAGTCAATCAAACAAATCATAAATATTATAATCTTGTTAATAACCTAAATTAGTAAAATAATTACAGTATATGAATTAAATAAAATCTTGAATGTACCAAATATAGTACGATAATTTTGTAAAAGGTTATGTCTTGTGTCACAGATATACTTATACATATAAATGAAATAATTACTTTGTCACACCTCAATCATTTACCAATCAAGCAATTTTCTATTCCCATTTTTAGAATTTTTCATTTTTTTCCGATTTTTTTTTTTTTTTTGAATATTAAATTAAATGTCGATTGTGGATAGCAACAACAATCATAATAAACATAGAAAATTCGTCTGTATATAGTCACTAATCTTGATTGATAGAGGTTTTATGTACAGCTGATGTACGTACGACTTTTTGTGGCGTATTCGACTTGGTATTTAGAACAATGATACTGATGAGTTTTCAATCATGTGGTAGGTTCAATAAAAATTAAATTGGCTGAATAAAGTCTCTTATTTTTGTGGAAGTGTCGTAATATAAGGATTTTGTATTTGGGATTTTGGAATAATTTGTTTTGCGTTTTGTCACTAATTATTACCTATATATAAAGGGTGGCCCATTTAACGCTTGCTATTTAATTTGGCTCTAAATTCAAAAACGAATGGGTATTTTTCAAAGCGGTTTGTGTTATTAGAAAGATTATACATTGCCATTAAGTAGTTCTCCATGGTTACATGTGGATTTTCTGAGCCCCAAGTGCGACAATTCTGCTTGTTGACATAGCTGCCGAGGTAAAAATGAAACTTAAGAATTTGAAATTAAGTTTTCAATATTTCCCAGGTTTGTTCAAGCGTAAAGCGACCCATTTCGTAAATGTCATCCAATTTTCCCGCATAATACGAATGACGTAGGTGCTGCCAAACTCGAAATAACTGGTAGTTAAAATTGCAAACTTTAGAAGTATCACCTCTTAGTACTGTGGCAATGGAATTTTGACAGCTGCAGTTTTAATACTATAAGCATGATTTAAATGACACTTACAGCAGGAGGACAGAATCCAAGTATATCGAACCATTGGCTATGCCATTACAGCGATTTAAATTCGCACGTCCTCGATTTTAAAGGCGACGACATAAAGTGAGGCAGTACTATTTAATTGCGAAAGAGTCAAGAAAAAGAGGCTTCCCTTCGGCCCATAACGGGAATCTTCGATCCAAAACAGATTTGAGCAAAAATGTTAACCTCTAGCGGAGGAAACTATCGGATAAAGATCACTGTTCATGACGTTGAACACAACTTTGACCCCCAAAGGATGACTTCGACTTTGCTGAGGTCATGTCAAAGTGTGCTAACTAAATGCTAACTAAACAGGGTAATCAAAAAGTACCAAATTATATTACAGTTTCAGAATGTGTCGTAACTGGGTGAACAACGTTCCCCGTCTGAGATTGTATAGTAGAAAAATAAAAAAACTTCATAAACCTTTACTGGAATTTTAACATATCTGACCTGGATCACAATTTTTGCAGGCAATGTTTCGACCAATAAGGATTGTTTTTTTGGAACAATGGAGAAAAATAATGTTTTGGGTACGGGTCATTTTCTAAAAATTATTTTGAATGCGTTAAAGTTGTAATATCAAGCTCTGGTGATTAAAAAAAAAGAATGACTATATATCCAGCGTTATTATCGTTAACGATGAAAAAAAAATATTTTCTGAATCTGGAGCATTTTCGGATCAGGTTCTAGTTCCATTTTTGGGTTCAGTATCTCGTTCCAGCTCCATTTTCGAGACCTGTTTCAATTTCAGAACCGGATATCTTTCCGCATCTAAATCTGGAACATTTTTGGATTAGGTTCAAGTTCTAGATCTAGATGGTTTCTGATCTAAATCCGCAACATTTAGTTACACAGAACCAAATACATTTCCAAATCTGAATCCGGAACATTTCGGGTCCTGTTTCCAGTTCTAGTTTTAGTTCCAGATTTAGATCCGGAAATGTTTCAGATTCCGAATCCAGAAGAAATGGTTCAAAATTCAGATTCGGAAACGTACCCGTATTTGGTTTATACCCTGCAATATTTTGAATTCCAACTTCTGAAAAATAAGTGAAATTGTTTACTTTCTTGACTGTTAATAGCAACATTTCAAACAGCCGTGAAATTTCAAATTATCGATCTGGTTATCGATTAGAAATTAATACTGGTGCAATTAAGCGAATTTTATTAAGATAATTATTTGTAAAGCTCTTTGCAAAAACAATTGATTAATTTTTTAATTTTGTTTTTACTTTCAGGTAAGCCAAACTTGGATCATCTTGGATCATTGGAGCAACCGTAATATTTAAGTATCAATTATGTATGTAAGATATCCTCGTTTTTAAATGTAAACACGCCTCTTCAACATAACCTTAAAACATTGTTAACCATAAAATGATGAAATCGTAAAAGTTGACATATAAGCATAAAAAACACATAACACATCTAAGTCCTCGATGTGCTATATAAAAAGACTTTAATCCATCACAAAACATATAATGTCATTTTTATGACAAAGCACACCAGTAGCATTTCATCATTCGCATGTTATTATGAAATTTATTCTGCTCATCCGTACACATTTCTTGTCTGTCTGTCTGTCTGTATACATCAAACAACATCGTTCCGTTTTTGACGTTCTTGTGAATCGACGGAGAAGACGAGTTTTCTTATATATGATTTGATTGAAAGATTATTGAATTAATTGAATTTGTTCTGGACTTGTTTTGTTGCTGCTGCTGCTGCTCCCACAGCCTACCGCCTTTATATATATATGTGTATATATCTAAGAATATTCTTCTTCTGGTATATGATTAAATTAAATCAAGATGTATTTTTAGTAAATCAAAATCAAATCAATAGGATTGGAAAAAAATACAAAAAAAAAATTCAAACAAATTGATTCATTCGTTCTCTCAGCTCTATATGGTATATAAAGTCCTATATATGTATCCTTCTTGTCTGTGCGATTTTTTTCTAAGGATCTGATTTTGATTTTGTTTTGTTGCTAAATTGTGTTCAAATTGTTATTTAGTCAAGTGGAATGTAATTGGGTCGAATATCATAACAATTTTATTTTGTTCCTTCATATCGGTTCGAGCAAAAAAAAAAAAAAAATCGACAACACCGTCTTCGAAGGACGAGAATGCGAGTAACATTCTTAGTCTTGTTTATATATTTATATCGTATAAGAAATCTAACTTAGGGACGCAGTATGGAACGTAAATATTTTTTATTATTGTGTGTGGATCAAAAAAATAAATGTACAAAATTTGACCCAAAGTTGTTAACAGTTTCCTGGAGCCTTATGAGTGAAAATATGTAATAAATGTGATTATATCTATATACACACACAAGCAAAGGTAAGCTAACTTGATATGTTAGATAGACATATGTAAATATCATAAGAAATTTTGTGAAATATTCGACCGAAAAAATTGTTAGAAAATATTTTATTGTTTATGCAGATGAGATGAGACGGTGATGATACAGAAATTAAATTTCGAATGAAAATGCATCGAGATGAAAAAATCTTTTCAAACGTAAATTTTCGTATTCTAAGAAGCTTTATATACAGTCGAAATTTTTATAGAAATTAGAAAAGTTCGATCGCAGCTTAAATGTTGTATACGATATTGAAAGCCAGCATTTAGGGGTTTATTATAGTAACAAACGTTTTATAGTTCATCAGTTATGGCTGAATAAAGTTTTTGGTATAAAACTATTATAGTTAAAATAGTTCGAATAGGGTGTCTGTTAAGCTGAGTTTATACACTGGTTTATCGTTTGAAGTTTGGTGATGAGTGGGTGAGAAAAAAACGCAGTAAACCAATGGTTACCTGCGTTTAAATTCGCATAGTATTTTCTGTGTAAGAATTTTAAATACAACTGTCCTGTTCTAAAGTTTTCTGGGTTTGAAGTCCTTTTAAAGCGTGAGTGGTATTTAATAAACGATGAATGTCCGCCTTTTTACTGTCAAAATTTTTACTGAATGTGCTTCATTAACCTTTTAATTCCTGTAATGAAAAGTTGTATTTACGGTTATCAATTGTGCTTATAAAGTTATTTTATTTTCATTAAATATTTGCCTAGGTGATGGTTAAAAGGTTTCTTTTAGGGAACTGCAAATAAAGTAATTTTAAGATTATCTCTTTTGGCCAATATTTCTTTGTCGTTGATAGTTATGAGTAATCCATTTAATTGGAATAAAATCATGCCAGCCGACCTTTAATAACTTTTGAAGAAGAATTTTGAGATTCAATTTATCAAAAGCCTTTGAAAAATTTGTGTAGATAATATCAACTTGACCGCGGTTTTCAATTATATTGAATACATCGCCTGGAAAAATCATCAAGTTAGTAATTGAAGGTCTACCCTGAATAAAACCGTGTTGACCCAAAATATCGCAGATAGTAGATACCTATACTATGCTCCTTCTACTTGATTTGAATATGGGAAAAATATAAAGATCTCTTCTAAAAATCAGAAAATATATCGCTTGTCAAGCTATACCATTACAAAATAGAGCTCGTCGACGGCTATAAAGCATAGCTATGACTAAGGACTAAATTGCACGAGTAAAACAGAGTGGTTCGTCACATTATTCATATCACATTTATTTATTTGCCACAATTTTGCATTACAGATGTCTTAACCGTCGTTAATATATTCGCATTAAGGTCGATTTATAATTCTCAGAGCCATTTCTCTAATATTGCAATACAATTATCGGCAAGTAAGGATCATTATATCTGGAATGCATAAATCCAGACTAACCTTAGTTCCACAAATTTTCTACTACATGGACATATACGTTAAATTACAGTCTGTTTTGTGAAGAGGTCATTCTTCATAACTCTCCGTACATTTGTACCATAATTTCTAGGGCTCATCTAATACACACATCTGCGAGATAATTGCAGAGAGAGAATGTTCTATTTTGGGAACAAATTAAAGTAATTTAAGGTAAGTAGTGTCGTGTTTAGTTCAAAAAGCAATCAAATGTGACAATCATTCGTATTTCGGCGATAGTTTTTATACTTTTTACACATTGCAAATTTTATAAGAGATATTTTGTTTTCTAGAGCTTCAGTCAAATTGGGCAATTTAAGTACAGTTCGACCGTTAAATACTGTATAGACTTTAATCAACTAGGATGTTTTTTGTAAATTACCGTTTAATGAAACTTTGCGAATAGAATACATTCTGATTTCCAACGAGGATCTGGAAATATTAACCATCATTAAGAAGACGATCCTGGCAATTTTGGGATTTCTTCTTGGCCCCAGGTGAAATGGAAGTTTTTAAATTCAGAGCTGTCAATAATCGTAGGTATAAGCTAGTTTACACATTGGATTAGGCAACCTGCCGATCATCTATATTTACACATTGATGTAAGGAATCCCAAAAAGAAAGACTCCTTTTTCAACAATTTAGATCCCATTAGAGATCCGTACCGGTGCCCGTCGTCAGATTAGTACGTTGTGGCACTGTTTCCACTTGGAAAAATGGACACACGCTCATTAGACGTCCCGAAATCAAATTGAACATCTGTCAATTTCTAAAAGAAAGTCTCTTGCCATTCAAAATGTAAGATCTTATCGGTTGGCTGCCAAATCACTGTCGTAAAGGCAGTGATGATAAATTGGTCCCTGCAAGTTTAGATGACAGTTGCTTTAGAAGTCAGTAGGGATTACTGATAAACGAAGATCAGAAAACACAATATTACAATTTTGCCATCAATAGCATTGTAAATACTAATCACCGTCCTGTGACACGATTCACACTAAGTCTGAACCAGGATAGTTTAAGTATCAATCTCAACGGTTTGATCAAATACACAAGGACGTAGTTATCTGTATACGTGCATTCAATTGTCGATTATTCCACTCAATGGACTAAAGCATATCTAATTCAAAGTTACACGACGGCCTCTATTACGCTAAGATATTTTCTAAGATTAAGAGGAGAATTTTTTACGATCAGTTCCAAGAATTGTTCCGATCTATATGTCTACTTGCAAGTCAAAAAAAAATATTACATTACGTGTAGTTGCTAAACGTAATAATATTTTGTAATGTATAGCTAAAACTCTTAATTCGATTGACTTTATGCATTGACTCGTAAGTACCGTAACTATAAAAATGATTAGTAATTAATTTTAATTACGATCTAAAGTCGTTAAAAACTTAGTACTCAACGTAAATCCACCACTAAGGCGAGCATACTGGACAATCGAACTTTGGCATTTTAACGCCTTAGTAAATTTTAAGATCTCAACGTTAATTTCATTATACGTATAAAAATAACGTATTCGAATGCCATAAACCACGTCACTAGATAGATATGTAATTACATTAAGAATGGTACAGCAAAACCAAAAAAACAACAACAACAATAAATTTCAACAATTTGAAATGGATAAAACTGTGTGTAAGACTTTGCACAACAACAAAGTAAATAAAAACCTACGTAATCCTTTTTTTCTAATTGTCAATTATCCTGTACTATACTGAAAATAAAAAATTATGTTCACAGGAGTACATTTTATAACCAACCCAACATGAAACACAAAAAAAAATAAAATGTTGATACTAACCCAACTACAGTGGTTGAAAAAATTGGCAAAAATATTATTTTTACATATGTAGATACACATATCTATATTGTGGCAAAACTGTTTCAAATCACTGCTCCTCCATAAAACAAAGCCCCATATACATAGTGTACGAAACACCAAAGGAAAATTTTTCATTTTTATTTGTTAATAATGTTTTGGTACATTTTCATTTTTCCACTTGTTAATTCCATTTTAATCGTACGTACGTATATGTATGAATGTATATTGAAAATGTGATCACAATAAATGTAAACTTTTAGGGCTACAAATGGGAAACCCAAAAAAAGCATAAAAAAATTTAATGAATTTTAATCATCACTTTAGAGAATTTTAATGGACATTTTTTTGTTCGTATTTTGTTTTAAAATGGTTTAAGATTGAATTACAAGAGTATTATTCATAAATGATGGTTTTTGGTTTAAAAATCGTAAATATTATGTACCCAGAAATAATGGAATGGCGGGTGGTAAGACATTTTATGACGTCAGGCTTAAAGCCGTCAGGCAAGTTATAATTGTTCACTGTAGTGATTTTTAATTTGATTCTTTTACTAAGAAACTCTTTTGCAGACAGTGCTAAAAGAAATACTTCACAGTGCTGTGAATCATTATGTTTTATGAAAATTAATCTGTGAAAACAGAGACTTTATTCTCTTAAAAAAAACAAAAGGGGATAGGATGATATCAAAGAAGGTGATGGTTGATATATGCCAACTTGGATGATTTGCTAAAATTCTGTACGCGCCGTTTTGTATTTGACCCAATCGACGTGGTTTAGAACAAAAAAGCCAATCTTACGTATCCATTTTTGACAGAGTGATGCGTCTTAATGTGAAATTGTATATTTCATTTTTTGAAAGTTTCACTCCTAATTTTAACGCTATTTACTTTAGAATGAGGATACAAATAAATTTTGCTCAATTTTATTATATTTTACTCAACTGTTAAGATCACCAACTTGTAAAATTTAATAGCATGAAATTATAATTCTTTAAATACCACTCAAGATAATTTCAATAAAAGCTATAAAGTTTCAAATATTTTTGATTAAATATATATTTGTGAGTGAAATAATCTATTGCAGGCCTCTTTCAAATTTTACTCCCAATTTTTTGGCCAAATATTACAAGGCATGTTACACTCAAAATGATAATTTTGAATATTTACTAATTTTCACAATACCGTAATATGATAGGTATATCAATTTAAATATCTAACTTTACTAATTTTAACGAGCTTTTACAGTTGAATCAACATTTAAAGTTGCAATTAAATTTAAGGGGAAAATTTATATAATGGTGCTCAAAAAAAAATTTAACTAGAAGTTTTACTAAAAAGTTAAGTCATATTCTATTTTTGACGCTTTTTAATTTTTAAATATTATTAAAATCTCACTCATCTAAATTTACTCAACTTTCAGTGACATAGAAAAAAAAATTCCTTTTAATTTTGTGGTTTGCTGTTGCACTCAAATTTGTAATTCGGTCTACGAAACTTCAAAAATGCATTGAAACATTTAGAATTTCACTCAATTATAGTATTATTATTTAGTGCTTGTTATATACTCCAATAGGCACAGGGCCGGCGCTAGACTAGTTTTTACCTAGTGTAATTTCCAAAAATTTTTAATGCAATAGTTTTGCTGATATTTTTAAAATTGAAAATATTTGCATCAAATTGTTTTAAACCACTTATTGCAGACTTTCCATTATAAATAAAAAAGGTGTTTCGCTAACTTTAAATAATTATTGCGTAAATCGTTGGAGGCACCGACGATGTTAAAATTTAATGCTAATATCTAAATATATCGTTGTATTCTAAAATTTGCTTAAATCACTGTAACAAATTGTGCACCTTAATCCTTAATCACTTTTTAAATTATAAAAATAATAATTTGGTCGGGATGCACAGAAGCAGTTATGCAAATTGAAGAAATTTTTTAAATACGTGGAGCCTTGCAAATGAACATTCGAATATCAGTATTTTACTGCCTTAATATTCGGCTGCGTATCATGTCAATAAGTCTGTCGTTTCCACTAAAGCTCTATTGATATCAAATAATTAATGCATGATTACAACGCATCTAAACAACGTATCAATAACTTAACGAAAATTATCAATTTAATTCTTACTTAATTCAACAATATTATAAGCGTTTCAGAAATCTTATTCGGTTTTTGTTTTTTTAACACGTTTCCATTAAGCTAACTTAACGAAACTTTTTCAGTTTAACGACCCAACTAAATATTTTTATAACGTTAGAAAAGTAACAAATACTTTTTTTAACTGTGTTCAAAGAAATTAACGAGTATTTAACGAAATATTTTTAAAAGGTAAATTAAAATTATGGTACGAAACAATTTTACACTTGAAGTAATTTAGTTCAAGGCGTCCAATTATTGGATAGATGTTCACCTCAAACTTCTACTACTCGGGAGGCAGTGTGATATTAATATTTTTAAACTTTTTTCTGTTTGAACCAAAAAGCCAAAACGATTCAAAAACTAACTTTACGAAATTAACTTATAGAAAGTTAGCAATTGAAACAATATTCAAGGTAATTTATTTGAACCATACAATATGTTTACTTTCACAAAATATTTTTTCGTTAAGTTAACTTGACAAAGGTTTTCTATTTTAGCGAACCAAACAAATAATTATTTTATTTTAACTATAACGTTATTTAAAAACGGACCAATAAAAATTAATTAAATTGTACTCAAATGACTTAACGAGTATTTAACGAAGCCTCTTAAAAATGCATCTTACAAGTTTTTCAAAGTAAATTAACGAGCTATGAGTCCAAAATACTTTTACATTTCATAAATATTTAGTTAAAGATGTTGAAAATCACCGTTTAGAAGCCAAATATTATTGAAGATAGTAAAGTATATCCTACTTTATGTAAAATAGCGGTTGATATGAAAAATTCAAAATACAAAATAAGTTTGAATAACTAATTTAAACGTGTTTATGAAGTGATGATTTTTAATGGCAATTGAAAAACTTAACGAAAGAAATATTTTATTTGATTGACAGTTTATCATCTTTAACTTCGAAGGCTCCGAGCATATTGCAAGATTAATAATTATAAAATCATAAAAGCTATCTGTAGTAGATAATAAATGTTTAGCAACGTATACATGCGTTGCTAAATTATTCGGGGACCGTGAAAATATCAAATGTTTTTCCTTTTAAACAGTTAAACAATTTTGCACAGTGAGCTTAAGTTTTCACAGTTTAAGTTTAGATTGTAATATGTTTTTCATTTGGGCTATTCAGCCAATAATAATCTCAAATCAAAATTAACGAAACTAAATTAACGAAAATTATCAAAGTCCATTAAAACCATCATTCAAAAATTATTGGAATTTTAGTAATTCTTATTTGCTTTTTTAACAGATTTTCGTTAAGTTGAACTACGTCTGTAAGTATTAAGTTAGCAGAATGAGATGCACATGGAATTAAAGATGACTGTGGTTCTAATCCTTAATTTGGTGCCTGTATTCCAATATTTTTCCACTTTATAAACGACGCGTTATCAAACCCTTGTATTTCGTCTTAAGTGATGCACTATTTTTCATTAGAAATTTTTGTGACATATTGTGTTATAATTTTTGTGTTTTGTTGACTGTATAAAATTTAAAATTATTTAAAATTATTAGGACAATTTTGTTGTTTAGAGGATTTTTTGTGCCGCCCCCATAATTTTGGTGCCCGGTTTTACTGCACCATCCACACCTATGGTAACGCCGGCTCTGAATAAGCATGACGAATATCTCTTATATTTCTTAGATTTAAAATATTTACAAACTTTTATTAGTATTTTTTACTCAAAATCATGAAAATTCTTAAAATTCTACTCAAAACTTTTTAAATAGAATTATTAAATTTCAAATAACTTTGATCGGACATGTGTGAGGATCGTTATCTATTTAAGGCCAGATTAAATTCATTAAAATTTCACTCAACATTTTGTGTTCAGTTTTGAGATGTTACACTCTAATTTGAAATTTAAGTCATTAAGTTAGTATATTTTAAGAATTTTAATGAGATTTTGAGAGTTAAACTAATGCTTAAGCTAAACCAATAAATGAGTGTAAAATTTCACTCAAAAGTTTCACTCAAAACTTTATTATTCTTTCAGAATGTCAAAGTAATACTTAAATTCTACTCAATAAAAGCAGGCATTCACTCTTGTCACTTTAGTATCAAATCGTCGATTTGTCTAATATATTTATGCGTAAATGTAAGTATTTTTTATTGAATTTAGTTACTGAAAATTATAAATTCGTTCAAATGACACTCCGATATTTTACTGCCCTATTTTCAACATTTTTTCGGTAGTTTGACCAGTATAATCAGTTTCTGATTTTAAAAATTTGCGCTTTCGTCAATCAAAGTTGTACGATTGGACATTTTTGGCATACGCATTTCGTAAATTGGGTTAGAAAAGATTCGCGGGTTATTTTTTATCTAGTCGGATTTCATGTCAACAACATTTCATTTTCATCATGCTGGTTTAGCAATTTTACAAATAATGCTAGTTCATTTAAATGAACATCGCCCATTTGCTCCGAGAGAATACAACGATTGACAAGTTCTGTGGCGTTGGATTTAGGTCTATACTTAGGAGTGGTGATGTGTATGACTCCTTACTAATATCAGGTTTTGCAAATGATACAGTGGGATGTATAAGCTTTGACCTCTTTTGCCATTATAGAGCAATAGTTTTGACATGATTTGAAAGAAGAGAGTTAGGCTAAACATTTGGCGAGTCAAGGATAAAGAAATTAAGCTTTATCCGTATCACAATCATTGACATTAGATGATGGACAGATAATTAGCTTGTTTTGTTCAATACGAATGTTGGAATGAATATCAATGAAGTTTTTCCAATTGCTCAATTAAACCAGGTCTTTAAAATTCGGGAGTTTATAAGTTGTGGCTAAGGCAACTTCGCAGGTTCCGGTTTCAGGATGTCCTCTATTTCGATACGTGATAATGTGTCGGATTATATGTTTGTGTCCTTTTTCTGTTTAATTTCTAAATTAAATCCTTGCAACTTCAAGCTCCAGTGAGCTTATCTACCTGAAAGATCGTTTTTCGACGAACCGGATAAAATCCAATAGCAGAAATTTTTTCAGGGTCGACTTTTAAACAACCATCACCAATAATATATCCTAAGTATTTTAAGTTCTTTAATATGAAGTGACTTTTGGTTAAGTTGATAGTAAAACCTGCTTCTTTAATCAATTTAGAAACTTCCCGAAGCAAGAAAAACTACTATTGAATACTAGCTGAGGTAATTCCAATTCGAAGATTCTATCTTGTTGGTGAAAAGGGATAACTTTATGCATCAACCAGCATATTCGCTAATTAGCAAATTTATTCTCAGTTTTTGCATGTAGCAGGTCGAGTTAAATGAATTTCTCATTCACAAAGAGATCGAATATATGGTATACAAGAAATTATTGATCTGCTAAAAGATTATTTGCAAAATTATACAATTTTAAAGATACAGATGGATCTATTCTTGATAAAACCGTAGCAAATCTTACTATATGCGACCCATCCGATAAACATGTTGATTCAGAGTACATTCCCGAGGATGAAGGGAAAACTAAAAATCAAATGAAGAATTTGTTTGGATGCATCACACAAATGCTGAAAATTAAATGCAGTCCTCATCGACGGTTTGTTAGGAAGGCGTGATCAGACTAGGTTTATGGCTATCTTTGATTTAAAATATGCCTTTTAACAAATTCTGTTGGGGCAAAGGTCCAGTCAATAAGGTTCAGTGAATGTCCCGTCACATTGAACTTTGAATATACCGATGTTTATTAAAAACGCGATGACGGTACACGCCTGCAGTGGCCTGTACAAATGAATTATTATTATCTGACAATAACTGTTTTGTCTCCAACGAAAATATAGTGTGATCAACACCATATCTTTGATTGGTTCAGCAGTCTGCTTTTTTTAAAATCATAACTCCGTGATAAGTTTTTTCAAGATGGATACACTACAAAACATTCAAGCATAATATAAAAAAATGAAAGGAAAACATACCACAGTTGCGTAAATAAGCTTCCTAGCTAAATGTTTATGTTTCACTTTATATTTGTGGTAACTAAGTTGTTACCATAATAAAAAAGCATATACGTCAGTATTTAACTTCTACATATTAGCTTTTTATATCTGTAACGTTTATTTGTTCATTACCCTGAAAAGTAAACATTTTTAATTCCTCCTCGCAAATACTGTATGTATCATTATACACCTAATCAGCGATTTTACCCACCATATACGTTGTGTATGAGTTTCCTTATGTATTTCCTTGTACAAAAGGAAAATTAACAAAAGAATTTAATTTTCCCTCAAAATCTTTGCGTTAAGCTTTTTATCATTTTTTCTTTGTTGTAGCTATATGTGTGTCGGTAAAATGTATTTTTCACAAGCTAACTTTAAGTGACGAACGCGGTTTAATTAAAAATTTAAGAAATTTAATGCTTCAATAATACTTCTAAGATAAGTATTTATGTTATATATGGAACCAATTATTTAAAATAAATATACCAGCATAATATAATACATATTGTTATGTGCTAATATAGACATCATCTCAATTCAATGTATCCAATTTTATGGATCAACATTTTTTTTTTATGGGTCGATGTTATTATATGCTTGAATGGTATATTCAAGCACACATAACACACACTCTCGCACATCAATACACATAACACACAACATAGTAATCATATTATTTATATTCAGTTTAGCATCTCTTTTATATAAACTTTTTCCAATAATCATTGAAGATATAAAACCTCACCCCTTTATAATTTTTTATACGCACAGGGCGATTAGTCAAACGGTACTCAATAATTTTTCCCGAAACTAAAATTTTGACGTTTAAAATTCGAATTTGAAGTACTAATGTAATTTGATGGACACGATCAAAACCGACTGATCAACATTTATCGTTCCAGATGGTTCTTTTCAAAGAGGACGTATTTTCTCATAAAACGATAAATTCTATTGATTTTGGTGTTAATAATTTTTTTTAAATTTAAATTATATTAATTTCATAGTTTTGTTATTATATTAGAATTAACAGCTACATTTTAAATAATTTTTTAGCAACAATGGACGCAAACTAATTCAATTTATTACAGCCTATGGCTTGGAGAAATTAGTCCGTCAATAGATTTTTGTCAGAGAAATATTGCAGATTGCAGATACATAAGAGATAAGAGATTGCAGAATGCAGAGCAGTTCAATATCAATTTGATCGTCTCGTGCTAGTAGTAGTTCTTTCCCCACAAAAAAACTCTAACTATCGATCGCTTATGGTATTATTTTCCAGGTCAAATATGTCATTCTAGGGATTCCTGATTAATCCTTGGCTGTGTACTCTAATTGATCAATCAATAGATGAGTCTTTCTAAAGAACCCTGCAATCTTTTTCTGGGGCCGAAGCTCCCCAACTCTTTTGCGGTTAATTTTTAACGTCTTACCTTATGCCGTCACCAGCCAAATCGAGGACGCAGGAATACAGGTTCGATTTTAAATCAGTCTGCACATTACATTGCTCCAGTCAGCCTGTACTGACATGGACGATATTGGGTTAAAAGGAGACTATATAGAAAGTGTGTCGTGGAGCAAAACTCAATGAAGTTTAGTAAAGGTTGTGTTGCATTTGAAGAATTGGCAGGAGTGGACGGTTTACATTAGCTTAGTTCTCTGGTTAATCATGTTACCTATTGTGCTGCCAAGCAATATTTAAATCTTTCAAGCTTAATATAACAAAAGCATTTATGCTATAACAAAATACAAAATTTGAAGAACATTTTTGAATTCGTTCATGAAATAACTCCCGTTTCATTTTGCGTGCTTGGTAAGTGAAGGCATTATTATATAATAATGACACTTGTAACCGTATTTAGCTAACTCGAAACATTGCAACTGGCACAAGAACATTAGATAAATTTAGAATAATGTCAGTTCACTGTCAAAAACAACGAATACTACTAAATTATAAATAATGTATGGCTCTGAGAACTACATCCGGATTGTCGTTAACGAAGCACATAACGAGTACTATAGCTGTTCTTGATAATAATGTATTTTGTTGGCAGAACATTTTCTTCCCGGATTAGCCCCATCTTCCATCGGCTCCGAAAGTTTTGGGTTATTTGCTGCATGTGTTGGCATCTTAAGAAGTGTAAAAACTTGGTCTTGACTAATGGTGGGTGAACAATTTCGTGGAGTTGGGTTTACTAAAATAAAACGGCCAAGCTTCCAATCACCGAATATTCTTTATTTCAAAAGTATAAATTTTTCTTTCTCTGTTTTTACACCTTGACTATCGTAGTAGAATTTTAATACAGATTTTTTATTTTTGCAATATCATTATATAAAATATGTCAAATTTCTGACCCGATGTCAATAAATTGACCAAATTTCGATATCGATATAAATTCAAGCTAAAAACCCAACCCATATCGTTAAACGATATAAGTTCAGTTTTAAACCCGAATTCACATCGCCATCTATATTCACACAGCATTACTAGTCATGTCAATATTTTGGTTTTTACCAATTTTATTGTTTTCAAATTTGTTAATTATGCTAACTGAATAGTGGTTGAGTAAATTGGACTATTAGCCGTCCGATCAATATGTTATATGTGGTGTTAAGGCATAATGATCCTCCGACAATACGCATGGCGGCCGTGAAATCATCCCCTCTTCAATTTGGCTTTAGAATTAAAATTGCAAAATCCACGCAGTTTGAACAACATATTTTGGATTTCCCGAGCTTTGGAAGTTTCTTTCCAAAGCGTCTTTATTCAGCCTCTTTAAATAGCCAAACACTTTGGAGTATGTTATTAATGGTTACGATGGTTGGCGCTAGCCATACTATTCCGGTTGATGCCTTCTTAATGGAAACATAATGGAATGGTTCCATTTAATACCTTTTGTTCAATATTGAAAGGAATGCTCTCTTTATTTTATTGGTCAATTGTACCTAGTAAAGGGCTGTAATTCGATTTACCACTTACGCAAATTTAATCAATGCGATTTGAGGACGGCAGTAACCAATTTTTAAGTTTAGATGTGTGATACACTCTTTGGGTGTCTGACATCCAGACATAACATAGATTTCTATTGCTTCCATCGTCTTTTCGTTCATTAAGCTATTCTTGATCACTTGCAGAGAGTTGGTAGCGAGATATAGTGCCCATTTTCTCTAAGTCCCCTCTATGTTTGGTTTATCTCGTGGCTACTGTTATTTTTCCATTTGTTTGAGAGCCACGTATTTTTCCATGAAATTTGTGTTAGTGATTTTAAAATGTCCATCTCTGTCAAATCTTTTTCTATTGCCTCAAGCCTTTTCAATACTACACGATCTCTATTTCCTATAATTTGATTGGCCTAATGATGTGTTCTCCTCTAATTTCCAAAATCCTTGTGATAATTTGTCTAAGTTAACCTAGTAATGTAGACTGCTGATATTTGTTGGCCGCTGATTAGTGGCACATTATTAGCCGGCATTAATCCATTCAAATATGTATATATGTTTGTTGGGCGGTTAGTCCGCTACTATTTAAATTAATAATACAAGCTTTTAGTAAACCGAAGAACTGTCAATAGCAAATCGATTTTGTTGTTTTGGTTATATGTAAGATCAGCTATAGTTGCAAATGTTATAATTCGTGAAGTACTGGTTTCCTGATCTATCTGCTTGCAAGTTAATTTATTCGATGATTGGCCACAATTCCGCTGATATGTATGCGTACATTTCTTTGCAGAAAATTTAGTTGTTGTTAGGTTTTCAGTCAATAAGGACACTTGAGACACTTGGACTCCGTCCGAAATTTTTATTAGAGCGGTTAGAAGTAGAGTTTGATTGATGATTTTGAGGATGGAGGTTGTACAACAGACGTCTTGCTGATCTACGGTCCGTCAAATTGACCGTAGATGATTGTGATTGCTATTGTATTTTAATTTCTGGAAATTTTAGTAGAAGTTGATTGTTGCAGATTCTGTTGCCGATAATATAACCGTTAGCGAGTGATGTTTTTAAGGACTGTTAGGGCATCTATGGGAAGATCGGCAATTATAAACACTGTGATTTTTTATTAAAGTTCTTCTGGTATATCAACATCCAATGCCTTAAACTTGGTACATTTAAAATAATTGATGTGCACTTCACTGACACTCGGGGAGATTAATGGTTTTGCTACATGTACAGCTCTTGTACTACTAACTGCTCTCACATAAATTTTGCTTCATTCTTATTTTTCTTCTAATGAATCGCAGTTCTAGTATCGATAAATTAGCCAAATGTTTTTTGAATCAGCAACTGTACCTGTAATTTTATGAATTGATTAGGTTGCTTAGTTTTTTAAAAGCTTTATAGTAATTAGCTTCCGTAATTGCAAAATGTCTAATTATTGAACTCGCCTCAGCATTTAAACCTCTTTAGATATTGGAGTTTTTGAGCCGGAGACAGAGAAGTGTTTTCATGTACTACTGAATTAAAAAGACTGCTTCTCTCTGAAAAGACTGCAATCCGTTGGTATATTCATCCACGGAAGCTTAAAGTCACCGGTGGTTGTGTGATAAGTGGTATTATTGACATCTGATGATAAAAATATTGTCTTCTACAATTTCTATTTCCGAATTTTACTCTGTTGAAATGTTAAATATTATATCTTTAATAAAAAACTCTGATACAGTTTAGTAACATGTGCTGATTTTGACCTTGACTTATATCGCATTAGTGCTGGACGAAAGCTCGTAATTTTTTTTATAATTTCGTAATTAGGCCTTTACGTATGCTTCTGCGTTTAAATTCTACGTTTAAATTTTAAATGGATGGTGCAGCAATCTCTGAGCGGTCACTTTCATTTGGAGTTAAGCAAAACTTCCTTTCTTATGGGTGTCTATAGAATAATACAAAGGGCAAGCGGGATCGAGATGATGATTTCGGTTTGTTGATACGGTTGATAATATCTCTGGTATTCGAGCGCGATACCCTTTTGAAGGCAACCAAATTTAGTTAAAATTTCGTCCTTTATCAGCATACCTCGATGGTAACTTTTAATTTTAAAATAAAAATTTATGGATTACTTTAAATCAATCAATCACCCTGTACACAAATATGCGTGTGACACAAGATCGAAGAAATGAAGATGTCGCACCGACACGACCTTTAAAATGTTATCTTTACATTTCATTCAAAACCAAAAAAGGAAAAATGTTGGATTTCGAAAATTGGAAGATGTGTGCGTGTATTTACATTTTAGTGTATTCGGTGTAATGCCACTTTAATGATTTTCTCCTATCTCTACAATATTATCTATATATACTGTTTAGAATTTTTGAGTTTTCTCGTTTTCAATTTTCAATTTTCACATCCCCCAAATTCTAAAATTTTGTCTATATAAATCAATTTTAAATTGAAAGATTATTTTCGGAAATGTGTATATAGATTTGGTATGAATATTTTGTCGTTATGTAACTTGATATTTAACCGGGGTGTGCTACAGCATAGTATTCGATTGGTGATTTAGTAAATAATACTCGGGAATCCCGAATAAAATCTACAATAAATCGTTTCGACCACGTTTGTCGTCACCAACATCTTAGCCTATTTATTTATTTATCTTAATTGACTCATCTTTTTGGTTTTCTCTTATTTACAACATAAAACAGCATCTATATATTTAGACTAGAGTATATGATATACCATTTGTCATTTAGTAATGAAATGTTAACATCAACAAAACAACATCTATTATTTTCTTATCTTTTCTAGCGTTTTCGTTTAAGATCCATTAAGATGCGAATATATAAGACAGTTTTATATCGCTATCTGTAAATGTTGCCTTCAAAGTTTTTTCTTTATATGACTATATACTTTATGTGACACAATTCTAAACTACCTGCAACCGCCTCTTCCCAAGAGTATCAGGATATTCCCCAAAATTTCAATTATCAATTAATAATTTTATATACGAACTAGAGGAAACTCCTGGCCCCCAAGCGACTCAATCCCGGGGATTTATCCTTTGCACTTTCCAGTTGAAATGACTTTGACCTTGATTACGTTAATTACGTCTACAGTCGTTATGTTCGGGGTTTGCTAAAAGTTCTCCGAGGAATTGAAGATACTCATAACGACATTTCCTTTGGAATCAACTGGATTTTCATATTTTACTTTGCCTTTTCGGCAAAAATAAATAAACTTCCCATCTGAAGGACGCTCAACAGTTCAAAAATTGTTTGATGCGTAGAACTGGCTGATTGTCTCGTTTGAAGGCATCGCAACTAATTTCATTCATTTAAGTTTCGTTAAAATGGAATGGGTCGGAAATTACATTTGGAGGTTCTAGATTTGGCTTGCATTTATCAAAAACATATGTAGCACGAAAATTAAATGAAATAATCGTTAAACAGACAAAACTCGTCACAAGACTCCAGACATTGCTTGTCCTCCAATCTGAGGAATAAATCACATAAAGAGGCTTCTGCTTGGAAATCTCGCTTTTCTTAATTGTTTTTTATTGGTTATCCATTTTGTATAATTGGGTCAGCCCAACAAACGATTTTATACACAATTGAGAGTAAATTTTCCTCGATTATGCATCTATTATTCTGCAGACTTGTTTTATGTTAAACAGTGGTTTTTCGAAAACCTGATTTGAAGTGGTGGAAACAAAGTTTTTTAGTCTATTATTCGATTGAACCTTAGAAGCAATAATTTTTCAAACAGTTTTTCATTCAATAGCTCTTTTACACAGTTGCCATTTATTTCAGTCCAAAGGGTCAGAATATTTGTTTTCGAAAACTGTTCAGACGATTTGAATACATATTCATCGTGCTTCAATATTTACTTTTCTAGGATAACTTGGTTGAACCCGGTTTAAGATTTTTAAGATTTTGATATTTGCTCGAGTACATCCACTTTGATCTGTACTACAAGTTCACGCTTGAAAAGTTATAATGATTTTGATTCAGTTTTTGAACTACTTTCCATTTTTGAAATTGATGGTTAAAGTTTAATTTTTTAAGACTTCATTTGTTTTAGTAGTCTACTGTATTTTTCACGAGCCCTACAATCAATTCTTGGCTTTCATTCAAGAAGCATTACTGCTCCAAACAACTACTTCAACAACTTGATTCAATTCCCAGTATCGGGATCAAAATCTTTATAGACCTATCCCTGTTTGGTGACTGGGTTTGCTGCGGGTAATCCATACATGGACTGCACTACTTTACGCCATTATAAACAGGAAAATGCATATACCCCGATATCCTTTTATTTATTTCCATAGATGCAATCTTCTAATGTTTTGTAAAGTCTTTCCATCATTCCGTCTACTCGAAACGTAGCACTCTGAATCAGCATACTAAGTTGTCTGAGTTTCTTTTTTATTGATCGGATATGCTCGTTTACTAAAATAATCAAAACAGCAGAGTCTGTAATAAGTATCGATGACCATTCCCTCTGGTTTTTGTTTGGGACCCTTTGCTTGAGCGCAAACCTGGCACTTCCTACACCACTTTTTGACTTCTCTTTGGCAATTGACCCAATAGAACCAAACGCTTACTTTGTCTAATATTTTATTGATGCCCAAATGAGATCCAGATTTACCAATTTCACCTTTCTTTCTGGCAGCACGATTTGCTGTATGATGTTACCATCAGCCGATTCCCAAAAGTCCCAAAAAGCTATGAGTCCAGTACACTGGGCTCAATAGCTTTTTACTGTTGAATTTTATGTCGCAATTTCTAGCCACTTTGGGCCTTCCATAATCCATTTCAAGAGTGGGCATCATGTCCTTGACCTTCTGTTAGCTGGTTTTTTGTCCAGCGCTCTTTTATGTCGATACTGATCCGTATAATTCGTGCAACTCTTCGCTTCATGACTGAAGCAATGCTTTCAATTGTAAAACAGTGGGCCGGCAATTTCTCCGGTTGTTTTCCTCGATTGTCAAGCTGTTAGTTTTGATGGGCCAACCTTCATGAATCGGCTGGATTCTGGAAATTCTCGATTTGAAATTTTTTGAATTTACATAGTCCCTAATAAAGTGACCAGGTTTGTTTGAAACAATTTGCTCAGGAATTGAACCTTTGGCGTCTGTCACCTGAGAAGCCTTGAGCTTGTTTTCTGATTCTTATATCAATGATGGTCTGCATCTGCGCATTATCTTCGATATTTAGCTTCCCCAATTTAATGGAATCGGTAACTATTGTGGCTCTGGCTGCTTCCTTTTCCAATGCTGACGTTAACACTTCGTTATTAGATTTTCCTTTCACCGTCGTTTTAAGATGCAGTTGTTTCTGGTCGTATCTTATGGCGTTGATGAAGAATTCTACGGTTGATTCATCCAAGACTTCGGCAGTTCTTGTTCTATATCTTGCAAGTATTCTCCTCGCTGCTGACGTCTGTTATACAACTGCAAATTTTTGGTTAGTTTCAAAATTCTCAACTCTAGCTCCCTTAAGTTTCGGTTGTAGCTCATTTCTCTGGCGGGTACAGTTTGTACTACATCTGCTGCCATTTCTCAGAGAGCTAAATTTAAGACATTAAGCTATTTTTGAGCAGTCCACCCCTTATGCTGTATCGTGGCCAGAAACAGTACTTTAAAGGTCACTATTGAAATTGTTAACAAATGATAAAGGTTTCAGGATTTTTTTATGTCCTCCGGTCGCTACTTCCGATGTAATAGCACATTCTCTCTCTTTCTCTCTTGTCTCTTTGTTTCTTCGCTTTTCTGTAAACGCCGATCTTCCAAAATAAACGTTAACTGAATTGTGGCTGCCTTTTCCGCATATGAGTTATATAATTCACTGTCATCGATACGTACGAGTATCGATACGATTAAATTGGCAATGTAAATATTTGGTTATCACAAGAAGCAAAAGGAATCGGGATACGCTGTATATGCTCGTACAAATATTTATTGATCAGGATGATGTTTGTTAAAAGATTATCCGACATGTAAATCCATTTCATCAACATTAAATAAAGCATTTGGAGCTTTTAGTGGTCTCCTGAAAAATCAATTGATTTTCGATCGATTTAGATTCATTTTTGCATCATCATGCACGTATCGTAAGTACATCGATATGTTAAAGTTGAATAGTCTGCGCCATATTCGAGTATATGGAAATTTTTATGAGTTCAACAAGTTGAATTTTTTATATTTACAGTGAGTTGTTGTTTATGATTCGAGTATAGTGTTTGTCTATATAATGCGATTAAATTGCAGTCTAGCATTTTAGTGAAAAATTGTATATACCGAGTATGTAAATTCACAATAATTTTTTGTTGGCGCAGTTGAAACTTTTCGAGAAAAATTAATACTTGTTTGTCAACTATATACAATCATATATACATTCTTGGGTAACATACTGATGGTAATAAAACGTTTTATTGCAAAAGTTTTCTCTAAGAAGAGTAATTAATATACATGTATATTTTGCGTATGTTGGTTCGTATTTTAGAAAAATTTATTATCGCTTTAATTATACTTAATCATAAAGCACAACTGGACCCAAGAGGAGAGTATATTTTATATCTTAAATGTTAATTATATTTACTGCCAAAACTGTCAAATCCAGTTTTGTCATTATGGTATAATTGATAATTAAAAATAATTGGAGGAGATTTATTAATAACTGCCGATCTCTTAGTCGATTTACTATGTTACCTTGTTGCCGGCAATTCCAAGAAATGCAAATTACTTTAACATTTTTACGTTCGAATTCTTCCACAATATAGAAATCACGAAAGAAATCCGTATAACATCATTTGACATATTATGTCAGTTTTAAATTAATTCATTAACATTCATAATTAAACCTTGAATTCTATATTCATATCCCGAGAATTAATTATATTTTCCCATTTTTCCGCTATATCTTGCGTTATGAAGACCATTGCATGGTATATACGAAAGCAAATTAAAATTAAATTGAAAGAAGCGCGAGTCGGCGAGATTTAATTTCGATATTCTCGCAATTTTTATGAAATAAACGAAAGGAAATTGAAAATGTTAACGTTAAGAAAATATAAAACAACAACAATAATTATGTTTTTCATATACTAGTACCTGTATACCTGTTTACAACGACGATATTATTTGTCTATATTCATTCGAGCTTTTAGATAACGATGCGAGGAGGAGCAAGATAATTTAAAATAGCTTACTTGTGTTTCTTCATCTTCTAAATACATAAAAATTGAATGTCCCTCAAAAATAATTTTAAATCCCAAATTAACATTTCTACAGTAAAACATTTTTTTCACTTTATGTTGGAACGAAAAAAAGTTGTAACTTGTTGCATGTTTCAACATGGAACGAACGAAACGACAAAACATCTTATGTATATGTATAGTTTTTGGCTTTAAGTCTTATCGCTTTTAAATATACAATTTATAGAGTATAGGATGTAGTCACTTTATACGGAAAATGGAAATGTTGTTTTCCGACTTTCTTTTACTATTTTGTTTTGTGAGTGTGTGTGTAATAAGTAAAATTCAATGAATTATGTAAAAAAAAATGTTTGTAGAATGTATAGGGTGGTGGCAAAAATAATTATTAAATACTAGATAATATATTTGAGTTATACATATACAAATATAGGGTGGGTTGTGCAAAGCTAAATGGGGCATTAGCTAATGCTAATTGATGTGTACTAAATTGTATTGTGTGCGCGGTATTGAAGCGATTTAGGGTGGGTTCGCCAATAAATGAAAATTGTTTTCCATTCGCTTTAATTTGTATTGCTCTTTAACGAATGGAAATTAAATTAAAAATTGGTTTTGTTATATGTTTCAATGCTTAGAGTGTTTTAGTATATATATATATATATATATGTACTGGATTGACTTAAAGTGACGACAAAAACCATAAAATTTTGTCTTTCTATAGTAAACCCATTAATTCACATGTGCAGCATAGATTTTATTCCGATAGATCGATAATTACTAACTTGATCTGGTTTGTTGACGATTTGTTTGGCGCTACTAATTCCAAACTGCGATTTGACGTAATTTACACAGATTTCGCTAAGGCCTCTGATAAAATTGACCATCCAATTCAGATATTTCTAAGTTTTGAAAAATTAAACTGTAAACTTGTCAGTGGCTGTTATCTTATCTCTCGTACCATTAGACATTTGGCGTACCTTAAGATAGTCTTATTCGCCATTCATTATATTCTCTTATTCTACTTCTATGCTCAAATTGCGAGTGCATCTGACTGACTGTTATAAAAGTTAGTGTCGTAATTTGTGTGTCCCACATACTCTTAAAAGGCTATATGTTGGCTATATTCGATCTTAACTTCAATATGCTTTCTCTGTGTGATTCCATTGTTACAAGTGTCTCTCACAGAGAATTGAGAGTGTCCAGAATCAGTTTGTGTTATTTGCATTCCAAAGCCTACCACACGATTGGGTTGATCAATTTGGTCTTCCGTCCAAATTCGTTGTGGTGTTGTTGAAATTACATATAGCATGAACTCCACATAGCTAAAATGCGTAAAGGGAAGGTCCCTCCAAACCAAAAAAAGAACATGTATTGTAAAAAATGTCAGATAGTTTGTTTTCTCCTAGAGTGACATATTTACTTGACCAGATGAACTTTTAATTATTAACCAGATAATCTGTTCAAAAATCATTTTTCGAAAACTAAGTGGAATGAAAGGTCTATAGTCGCATAATCAATACTTTTAGGTATTGAAATTTTATTAATGCATGAGAAAGTGTCTGCAACGATATTCTTGAGTGATGTTGAGTTTTACAGTTTTTCTTGTAACCTTTTAAGAAATCGTTCAGTAAAATTTGATCAGCTGCTGCGTTAGGGATAAATCATCTGTTAAAATTAATCATACAAAAATCGTTTGAGTTGATCAACTGTAGTTGGACGTTTAAAATTTTTTATAAAGTCAATTCGATCTTGGGTGAGATACCTTGTTTGGTGACTGTATGTCCTAGAAATTTAATTTCGTGTGAAGCGAAAATGCGTTTTTCTGAATTAATGATTAAACCATTTTCCGATAATTTTTCCGAAAAAACAATATTTAGATGTTCTAAATATTCTTTATAAGATTTTGAAGCGATTTAAATATCGTTCAAATATACAAAGCAAACATGTAAGCCTAATAAAACGGAATGCATCAATCTCTGAAAAGTTTGTGCTGCATTCCTTAGCCCGAATGTCATTTTAGTAAATTCGAATAAACCAAAGGGAGTTGAAATGGTAGTTTTTGGCATATCGTCTAATGTTGAAAATATATTACAACCTTCAAGTTGATATGAAAATACTTGAAGATGTGGTATCGGGACCTTGTTCGAAATGGTGATCCGATTTAATGCTCGGCAATCTCCACAATGTCTCCAGGTTCCGTATTTTTTAATCACTAAGTGTAATGGACTGGACCAGGCGCTGCTACTTGGTCGACATATACCCTGCGCCATCACGTGCTTGAACTCTTCTCATGCTATGTCTAACTTATCAGGTGTTATTCGATGTGTTTTACATGAAACTGGTGGTCAATTGGTCTCTACACGATGAGTGACCGATGTTGATGTTGTCTGCTCGTGCTGCTAAAATAACCTTTGATCGTTCTCAAAGATGATAAAAATAGTTTGAACTTGGGATGGTAAACGTTTTATCTAAAGTTATGGTAGAGTATTGTCATCGAACGTCGGTCCTGGGTTCAAACGAAATTTGTTAAGAAGTTATGACAGTTTTTGATCTCCTAGCGTTAAACCGTAAAAAGTTGTTCAGTTTTTTTTCGGATTCTCCAAGGACACAGATTACTTCTTCCTTAAAAATAGTACAAGGCTGATTTCTTTTGTCTCTTATAATAAGATCTGATGTCATGATGATGAGCGTCTAATGCGGCTAATGCATCTCTATATTTCATTGTCTCAATCCGTATACCAGAGAGTTCGCAGGATTGCTCAATTATGTTAAACCACACGTTGGGATTTTGATTAAACAGAGGTTGCGGAGATTTGAGGGCTATATGAGCGACGTAGTTTTGTTGTATTGCAGGTATTAATTGTCCATTTACCAACTGTAAAGATGGGTTTGGCATTAAACTAGTTGTTGATCCTGCAAGATCTGCATTAGTTGTCTGGCGTAACCTAATCTGACCGTCAACATAATACTTGGACATATCAAAACATATCAAATTGGGTCTTTTCTAAATTCTCGACCAACCCAAGCATCATATCTCACGGCTTTTTACTAAGCTTTTATTTCTCCTTGTGAATTGTTCTTTGATGTTATAGTCGATCCGAGGTATATTTAGCTGTGTCATGGTCATCGGTTTCAATGGTCCAATGGTATAGGATTATTAATGATATCATTCGATATATATATATATATATATATATATATATATATATATATATATATATATATATATATATATATTTATCCACACCTGACGGTGTAATGGCTCTAATCGGTGCTAAACATTGTCATTCCTATTTAGTAGGTTTTGACAGGAGGGCTGCCTTACCGAGTTTTATTTGTTTCCGGACGTTGGCAAAGCAATTCGAAACCTTTAAATGGCCAAAATAAGCTGAAAATGAATCATCCTGTATAACAAGATAATAGTTATTCTTGAAATTGACGATAACCATTTTTGTCACATTATCATAATAAAATATTTATACCATTTACAATTTAAAACATTTATACAATTTTTAACGATTTTTCCCATAGAAATATATTAATTGAAATTGATATTGATATTGATGGCGAAAATCACCAGGGAAATATGTAAACCCACTTCATTCAAGTGATATGCGCGCCATCATAAAATATTTTATATTTCCCATAATATACATTCGATTTAAGAGTATGTTTGTGAATTTGAAAAATGAAAAGACCATCGCAAGCTCATCCTGCATATATATATATACTCGTATAAACGAAGAATAATGGATGAAACATTCTGGAAAATTAAAACAATATATTATGTTAAAATTCATTATTCGCGTCATTCGCGTACCGTTTTCGGGGTACGGGAACAAATTTAACATTTAGAATAGATTTTTATCGTTTTGTTTGCGTAAATTTATTTTTGAATGACATAAAATTGAAATAATGAAATACAAAAAAAAAGAAAAATGAATTTTCCCTAATAGATAACACCAAAAACACTCGTGGAAAAAACTGAAAAACAAAATAAACAAACGAGTAAGAGGTTTTCTTTTAAATAATTTAATAACTGAAAGGTATTTTGTTCCGTTTACCAAAGGATAGATCGGAAATTTTTTTTTTATTTATTTGATTATTTATTATACAATTTACTTATTTATTTTATATTTTCACTTACTCATAAACAATTCATGTTTGTATATTTGGAAATGCTTCACATTCTTTTGTTATTTATTTTTTTTATATTTGGAAAATTAATTTTGGGTCATGGAAAATGTTTGTTATAGGTTTTTGTAAAAAATCACTTGAAAAGACAAAAAAAAATTGCTAAGTAGCTGTCTATGGATATGTAGACTGACTGAAAAAACAGATCGTTAGAAAGATTTAACCATGACTGGCTACCTAGGCGCTCAAATTTTTAGTAGCTCTTAACCAAATCTGTATTCTTGGAAATCGGTCCAAGATATAAAAGACAAAATTTGTTGGTTTATTCGTTTTCTATGCAGTCAAAGTTCTTGCAAAGATATTGGCCGAGGAATATTTATTAATTTTACATGATTTCGCCAATCTTAACGCTATTTTTATTTGTATCAATTAGTAGTCCTTTTTAAGATATGTTCTTTCAGGATCCAATTTATGTTGTTGTGAACATCCTCATAATCAAAATTGCATTTTATTTATTTTACTTAAAATGTAACTCTCCGGCTTTAACCATAACAAAAAAAAAAAAAGAAAAGAGTTGGTCCCACTATTACCCTTCTAGTGACTCAATAATCTTATCTAAGGTGTCTGAACTATGAATTATGTAACATAATATATTTTGATGAATCGTCAAATGTAATGTTTGTTCAATCGATGACGCAGAAAAGTATAGAATTGCCAGATGAAGTAGTTTTCCACGTACTCAAAAGATTTTAATTGGAAAACTCTATATATATGTGTATGTCGCCCATCCATAAATAAAATGATAAAATCGAACTACGATAAAATCAAGGTATTCTGAAGTGTGAAAAAATGGATACAACAATTTATCAAATGTATCGAATGAATTTCCCAATTTTTGTAATACATTTTCCGGCATTGTTAGAAGTAATTTTTTTTAGTATAAATCATTTTTTTTACATACACATATTGTAAATATCATAATATAAAATTAAATATATAGTGAGTGAAAATTGGACATGACATAAATATGAAACAAATTGTTAAAATTAATTTTCCAAGAAGTTGGTTCGTTTTACGGTTCCATCATATTTTATTACGTTTAAATTAAATTTGAGTTGGAAAATGCTATAATATAATTTACATTCCATTTTCATTTCCACTCTTGTTAATTTAATTTTTTTTACAGTAGTAAAATCGTCATACCAACAACCAGTTGCTCAATTGCTCATCATTCTGATTATAATGTTCTTAATTACTTTTATTAGGAAAAGTAAGAAATCATTTATGATTATATAAGACTTCCAGAAATTATGCAATCGACTTATGGTAACAACAATAACAAGTAATAATAGCTTTGTTATTAATTAAAATAGGATTACGCTTTTATATTTGTAACTTGCTTTTCTTCGAAGTAAAATGTCATCGTCAGGTAGATTTTTTTTTTTTTGGTTTTAATTTAAAAAAAAAAATTTTTAATTATTTCAATGAAAATCTTTTGTTAATCCAGAGATTGGTGTTGAACGATTTAAAATACATTTGGATAGATTAAGTGTTATATGTTATGCTGTTTGGAGTTGCTAAGATACAGATGTATTTTAAGCCATTCGTAAAGGAATATATTAATGTCAGTATACTTTTTAGGCAATGAATAAGTTACTCACCTTCGAGAGTTTACAAATTGTACGCTCAACTGATGCTAATCAGCAACTCAAAAAATGATAATTAATCCTACCTATAACAAAAAATGTAGAAGTCATATTTTTGACAGTCGCTTCCACTCAACCGAACTAGAAATATATATATATATATATATATATATATATATATATATATATATATATATATATATATATATATATATATATATATATATATATTTATACCACTATATATTTCGACTTTAATAGTGATGACTACATATTTGAAAAAGTGACAAGTTCCCAACAAATTTTTTTTAAAAAATACTACAATTTATTGGTTAAAACTACCCTACAAGGATGATCTCAAAAATGTTTTTGCACTCACAAATGATGCATCAATTCACAAAAGATCATAAAGATATCCTAGCTCTCTCAAATTATCGAAATTAAGAGCCAAATAAAAGAATTACCAGAAAATTTAGGAGAGTAAAAGCTCGATAATTCAATATGGCAAAACTATCAATGATAAATTTTCAGTTCCTAACATACAGGAACTCATTGGCTAGCTAAATGGGGCAACATTGTTTTTCAATCTTTAAAATCAGGTTTTCAATGAGGTTCTTAATGAATCCAAAAGATATAGAAAAGAACTAATTTTCAGTACTCGGAAATCATTACGAATACCGAAGAATGCCATTTGATCTGCAACATGAGCCCTCTAACTTCCTAAGGCTTATGAATATAACTGTAAATCAATTAATTGGTAATAAATGTTTATGCTATATGGACGTCGATATCATCGTATGTATGTATAGTAAACACATAGAGAATTTGGAAACCGTATTTTGTCAATTAACAAAACCCCAAATGAGAATAGTATTAGATAAAAGTCAATTCTTAAAAACAGAAATAAAATGTCTTGACCATGTCGTCAATGGGTACCGGTCGAAACTGGATATTTAATAATTGGATTTGACGGAACAGGATAATTTAAAACTGGATATTTCAAAACAAGATAAGGAACAAAACGAGATATGGTACAAAACTGGATATTTCAAAACAGGATATTTTGACATGTAATTTAAACTTAAAATGATTTTATGGGAAAGTTCTGGAACATGGCTAATAAGGAAGGAACTCGGCGAGTTCTTAACCGATTATGATGAAATTTGGTATGTAGGATGAAAATGTGATTTTAAAATGATTTTTTTAAGTAAATTATTATTTTAATAAGATGAGAAAAGCATCAATTAAAAAAAGGAAGGAAAATTCTATCTTTCTCTTTAAAATTATTCAAGTATGAAACCTTACTGGCCATATTCCAGAGGTCTTCCGAAAAAGGTTTTAAAATTAAATTTAATTATACAATTAAAGAAAAAAAAACACATTAAGTAAAGGAAAATTCTATTTCTCTCCTTAGAAATATTCAAGTATGGAACCATACTGGTCTTATTCCAGAACTTTTCCAAAAAATCATTTTAAAATCCCATTTTCATCTTAAATATCGAATTTTATCAAAATTGGTTAAGAAATCACCGAGTTCCTTCCTAACTGGCCATATTCCAGAACTTTTCCAAAAACTCATTTTTAAATCCCATTTTCATCCTTCTTATCGAATTTCATCATAATCGGTTAAGAACTCGCCGAGTTCCTCCCTAATTGGCCATATTTTAGAACTTTCCTAAAAAATCATTTTAAGTTTAAATCACATGTCAAAATATCCTGTTTTGAAATATCCAGTGTTGTACCATATCTCGTTTTGGACCTTATCTCGTATTGAAATATCTAATTTTGAAATATCCAGTTTTGTACTTTATCTCGTTTTGTCAAATCCTATTTTGAAATATCCAGTTTGAAATTGTCCAGTTCAGAGCGGTTCCCGTCGTCAATGGAAGAATATGATATTGATATATGGTAATCAATCTGCAAATTGCTTATTCTGTTCATATAAAAATCAATTTTATGTTATGATAGTGTACACTGTTGAATAGAATAGTTGCTTTCCAATCGACCAACCGCTAGCACTTGCCTTATTGGAATTCGTAATTGTCAAGCGGTTCAATACAGACCCACCTAGTGACAAAATGATGCGTAACTGTTTCTAACTACTCATGAAAAATAGCTAAAGCAGTTGCGAGTAGTTCAAATTTAGCAAAGACACACACCGAAGTACTTGCAAGTGCTTGCTGTGGTCGATTGAAAAGCAACTAATATTTTTTTTATCTCTCACTTTTAAACGTATGTATTCATGAGATTGATAGCGGTCTCAAGGTTATTAATAATAGTATTGGGGCAAAAAGATTCGGTCATAATAGCTGAGTCATCAGCATACATATATAATGAACAATTCGCTGGGTGTGAAATGTCATACATGAAAATGTTGTATAGAGTAAGACTTAATACTGCACATTGGGGAACTCCGGCGGGAATCGGAAAAGGAATGATTAATTTTTACTTTAAAGGATCTATCCGCTAAATATGAATTGGTAATCTTAGTTAAGTATAACGGGATATTATATCAAAGGCTTTGACCAGACACTATCAAAAGCTTTTTGATGTCAAGTATAGTACAATCCCAGAAGATTTACTTAAGTTATAAATATTTTGAATGTCATTTGCTATTCTCTTCACTCGATGATTAGTTGCATGTCCACTCCGAAAACCGGATTGTTGTTGGGGTTAAATACGTTAAAAGAATAAGTACGTGTTTGGCACATTTTTAATTACCCTATTACTGATACCGTCATTTCCAGGACACTTTTTATTTTTTAATCGCCTAATAATATTTTTCAACAGGTTTAACCAGTTGAGTGTTAGAAAAATGTACCTCAGAAAAAGTAATAGAGTAAAAAGCAGATTTAACCTCTTTAATGATATCTAAGTCATCCAGACCAATAGTAATCAAATGAGATTTGGAAAACTGGTTCGCAATGCTTACGCATTTTTCGGAGTTCCAGTTTAAAGTTAGGCTAGTTTCAATAAACATTTTGATTTCGAAGTTGATTTGGGTGATGACAGCCAAATGATCAGAAGATAAGTCATTGGAGACTATAATCGATGCAATAATCCCAGTATTGTTAATATAAGAAGTAAGTCTAAGGTCATAAATGACCTGTTACTAAACCTCGAAGGGACTGGCTTTAAAGTGATGGCTTATGTAGATGATGTTGCTATTGACGCTTTCGGTAAATATCCTTGTATCCTCAGAGATGTTATGCAGAATGCTCTTGGCATTCTAACTCAGTGAACCAATAGTTATGATCTTAGTGTTAAACCACTGAAGACTGAGTTGGTTCTTTTTTCCAGGAAGTACAAACTTTCCCGCTTTGACCCTCCAACTCTCAATGGAGTTGTTTTGAACATCGCAGATAAAGTGAAACTCTTGGGCTTCATTTTGGATAGTAAACTAAGCTGGAAGCCTAATATTCTGGGAAGGGTAAAAAAGGCCATTGGAAAAGGATGGGAGCTTAAGGCTGCCTTAAATACAGTGGCGAACCAAAAGTTGCTGATGAAAGTACAAAGAACTTTGTGTGTTATTGGTGCACTTAGAAGCACTCCTACTCAAGCACTGGAGATTCTCATTCATCTCATACCTTTTCTGGATATTAGCCAGGGGCTAAGAAAGTGGCTGCTAGTATGGCCAAAAGGCTTAAATCAATTTCTATGTGGTTCTGTAACATTATGGGACACTCATCAATTTGGTCTAATCGGCAGATTTGGCCTAATCTGGGCTTAAAAAGATCTAATCGGCTAATATCTATATCATTACTGGACACTGTCTTATTGGAAAGCATGCCAGTAGACTTGGTGTTTTCTTTGATGATTACTGTTGAAGCTGTAGCGACGAAGAAGAGGAGGAAACAATGCTTCATTTGTTATGCACCTGTCCTAGTCTGTCTCAAAACAGACTTAAGTTTTTGGGAGCTCACTTCCTGTGCGATCTAACGGATCTCAGTAAATTGAGCGGTAGAGATATCTACTTCTTCGTGAGAAGCTCAAATTGGCTACAGTAGGGTAGTGCGGAGAAGTAATTTCTGTGGTAAGGCTACGTACCATATGTGTCTATGCCTCGTCCTTTTGTTGGGTGGCCACCTAAAACTAACTAACTAAGTCTAAGGTCGACGAATTCTCTTTACTAGATGAAGGATAATAAGTATGGGTTGGAGGATATGCTACAGAAAAATAATTCTTTAATAATTCATCAAAAGAACGTTTCTTGTTTGGTTTGCTTTTAAGCATCCATCCTCAAAATCGATGTCTTGCATTCAAATCACCACAAATGATAAAAAAGGAGTCTGGGATACGTGTTAATACCCTACGTCGTTCCTAAAGTGTACAATTCCTAAAAGAGAATACAAATATTAGTTGCATTTGTTCAATAGGACTTCTACATTGCATTATTCTATAATCTGGTTAGGTGCAAACAGATTATTGGTATTTGGTATTGTTTTGTATTTTTGCCAAGAAGTACTACTGTTATTGTTGTCTGTAGAATCATTGCCAAATTCTGTGTTTGGGTTGATTTCTGGTGGCGGCGATCTAGGAAATTGAACATTATCAAATTTTTTGATATTCGGGTCTGACGAGTTTTGTTGATGATCTCATTGTATTGTAACTTTTTTGGGCACATAGGGTGGTTAGCAGAGTGAGGACCTTCACAATTAAGCAACTAATATATTTCGTATGCGTATTCAATTTTTGGATGAGACATGCTTATTGTTCAAGTGTTTGCCGCTGTTTTTGGCGGCAGCACCATATGTCAAGAATAGATTATTGCGTTTTGTATCAAAATTTATGGCGAAATGTATAAAATAAAACTATTTTTATATTTTTAAATATTTTTACGTTGTGTCATTAAAAACAAAAATGGTAATCAAGAAATCTGTGATGTGATTGGTTATTTTAAATAGATAAACAAATGTTTCTTTTAATAAAAATCATTTTAAATTTATGATTTGTGTTAACCTTGCAAATGTTATTGTAGGTTAAAAAATATATAACCGTGTAGTATGAATGAAATATGCATGTTTTTAGCTGGCACACAAGTATACTTATTTTTACTATCCAACAGACAGCAAGTTATCATTTCTTTTGGCGTTAACTCATTAAATATGTGATTTATTATGCGTAAAATTCAAATGATTACTTAAAATGTTAACTTTTGTTTATTTTGTCTGATTTGGATTAAACTCTGAAATATGTTTATTACATTGCCCCAAGTGCTTGAATCTACTAAGCTTGTTTTTAATTTAAAATGTAAATAATTTAATAATTCATTTAAATTTACCATTCAACTCAGTATAATTCGATCATGTCAAATTTTAATCTATCTTTGACGTATGGTATTGACATCTGGTGAATCGAAATAGAAATAACTTCATTTTACATGCCTCATTTCCTATTTGAGTAAGATATGATCACTTTTTCTTATTGGAATATAGAAAAAGTTGGAGATTATATAATTTTGGCGATTAATTCGAGTATTCTCAGCGCAAGGACCTTGAAAACGTGCAGTTTTTGCCTAATATTATACAGTGTTAAATGTGGTAAATTATTGCAAATCAAATTTGTCAAAATAATAGGCAATATAAAAGCGGCATTAATTAAAAACTTTTTTTCGTTGAATTGCCCTTGTTGCAGTGTTCAAAACAAAACATTTTTAATAATAAAAGATGGTTTACATACTACTTCCGATATGCATGAGTCAACGGACTCTAATGCAACTATTCTTGATTTGCATAGAACTATGCTAGATCTATCTGGAAAACTGAAAGTCAAGATGTAAGGTTTCACATCAGTTGACTCTAAATGATGTTAATAAAATGAGAACTGATTTGAAATTGGCTATAGAATCTAATATTATTCTTAAGTCTCGGCTAATGATTGTGGAAAATGGCATAAGAGTTATGAAAAATAAAAGTGAATCAAGTTTACATCAAGAGGATCAAGTTAATATGAAAAATCTAATAGATTCTCCTGTGTAACTCGAATTATAAATTCGAGTTTATCCGATTCTGGTTAAGGATCGGTTGATGAACCAGCACTCGGTTCTACATCAGGACTTGAATCTGCTCGATTCGTTTTACCAATTGCTGATGAAAATGGTTTGCAAAATCTGGAGATATCTTCCTGCAGTAATAAGCCTTTAATTCGTTTTGTTCTAAAAACGAAATACATAGAAAGGGCTAACGGTTCATTTAATAATCCAGTTAAGTTTGATTATAAACATCCAAGAACTATTTCCGGTACCAGTTCCTTGCCGAATTTTGAAATTGAAACAGTTGCTCCTAAATGTTGGCTTCATTTATCCAGATTCAATCCTTCTACTACTGAAGACGATATTTTGGCTACCGCGAATAAATGCTTAGGTACCAATTTGTGCAAAGTTGGAGTGCTCTTCCTTTCTAAAACTAAAGCTCGTGAAGATCTTGAATATATTTGTTATAAATTGGGTATAAATGAACAACATCGTGAATAAGCTCAAAATGCTGAAAATTAGCCGATTTGTGTGAGTATTAAACCATTCCATAACCGAAATTTTCATCCAGTGGCCTCTAATGTAAAACTTCGGATACCGGCTGTGATATTAAACTCAGCCAAAATTTAAATTTGTCGGATGTTTACAAAACTGAGAAAGTTCTGTCTAAAAGTTCTGTACAAAATTCTGTCACTTCCATTTACTACCACAATGCCTGATGTGATTATCATCTCTGAGATTAGGCGTACCAGAAATTTTAACTCTGAAGAATTTATTCCGTTCGACTATGTGGTCCATAGAAAAGATCGACATGATTTTGAGGCTAGTCTTAAGGGAAGAATTTTGGATATTACGGATTAAGGTTGCCAATACATCTTTTCTAATGGTTGCTGTTTACATTCCCAATGGAAGAATTTTGGATAATTATCTGGAAATTTTTAATTTTATTAATTTTAATGTTTTACCGTTGATGCACGTTGGAGAACATTTTAATGGTTATCGGAGACTTCAACATTCTCGATGTTACTTGATTCATTGTTGATGGAGTTTTCATGTCTCCTTCTACCGATCAAAAGGCATTGGCAGTATTGGACTACTTTGCTAGTATCGCTACATTGCAGATAAATTGGATTTCTAATACTCAAGGGAAATTTCTGGATTTAGTTTTTTCAACCGATGTATTGTACTCCGAGGTTTCTTCGTGTGATGACCTTACCGGATGTTCGATACCATACACCAATTACGATAACTATATTTTTTGAAAAATGCTTTACCCAGTTTTCATCTAATAATTTTTTTCATTTTAATTTTAAGCACGCTGACTATGTATCTTTAAACGAATTTCTAATTAATTCTGATTGAAGTTTTCTCGGAATTAGAACAAATAATTTAAACGAAACTATTTCAATTTTCAATGAACCCACTCAAGACTGATGTTGAAAGGTACATTCTATTAATTAAAAACAAACCGCGATACCGCGAATCATGGTACAACAAAGAATTATTGCGTCTCGAAAAACGCCGTAACAAATTTCATTTTCTTTATAGACTTCACGGTGCTGATTTTCATTCTAGTTTTGTTGTAGCTCGGAAAGAGTTAAAAACTTTAAATTGGTTTCCAAAAAGGTTCTGGAATTTCAAAAATGGTAAAAGGAAAGTAGCAGGGTTTCCCACACCTATGACATTTCAGGGCTCTTCTGCTAGTCAGTTCTCAGATATCTGCAATATTTTTGCTGATTATTTTCTTTCCGTTTATGAACCTTCTTTACCATCTGCTACATCAAATATCTCAACTCTAGTTTCTCATTTTAAATCATTTCATCTGGTAAAAGATGTAATATCAGTAACTATCGCGGAATAGCAATTCTTTCTGCAATTCCAAAACTTTTCAGACTTTGATTTATACAGACTTTTCAAATGCTATTAGGTGGTTGCATTCTTACCTTTCTGATTCAAAAGATTTGGTTCTTTTCAGTCTGGGTATAATATTGGTGTTGGTTAACAGCTTAATTGCCTCTATCTTCACATGTTGCAGGAGTCTTTCTTCGTATTGTCTTGCATTTTTTTAAATTTCAATTGAAACGGGATCCACTTTAAGGTCTCTATGTAGATCACAATTCCTAACGTACGATGGTCCATCTGTTTTGAAACCTTTGTATGATATTGACGTTGCTGGGTTTTGTACAACCCCAAAAAGTTCAATACCTTAAGTCCATATTGGTTCAAGTATTTGCTTATAAAGTAGCAGCTTATTGTATGATGATAGAGAAGAGTGTCTGCCTATCAGCCAATGCATTTTTCCTTATTTTACTTTTAGTTCTTCATTTTTCTTTTTGACGTGGACCTTCCATCTAAGTTTAGCATCTAGGGTCATGCCTAGATACTTAGCTGTGTTCGCATACGGTATTATTTCTCGATTTAGAACAGCTCAAGTATGATGCCTTTCCTTTAAAGTTGATTTTGTCATATTTGAGAGATATAAATATGTTGTCTGTTGTCTCACAATATAGCCATCTTAGATATGTTTAAATTACAACAGGAATTAATCAACATCTGTCAATAATGTAACCAGAATGTATTTTGTCTCCATACGTAAAGCTATGAACTTTTCTAGATGGTGAAATGGTTTTGATAAAAGCATAGTTTTGTAAGCTCGATATTTAAGTGAAATATCACTTAAACAAAACCAATCCTAGAACAATAATTTTTGCCTTTCACTCCCAAACCACTTAAAATAATTTGAATTTTAAATTTAGCATCGTTTGTATCGACTTACTTCTGCTACAGATCTTCTTTCAGCAATACTGTTAATTCCCCCGAAACCAGCATTAAAAATACAAACACAGAAAGAGCAATTCAAAACGATAACAACAACAAAAATTGATTTAGACAATGAAAACCGAAAGTATGAAGAAAACCGAAAAGAAAATGAATGCCTTCAAGCATCAAATTGATTGACAATTACATTTCCTTAATCAAATGGAAAATCATTTTTCAAGGCAGCGCAATTTCTACATACCGAAAAACCGAGATAACAGAAAAATACAGAAAAAAAAATTAATTTTCTTGTAATTATAACGAACATAAATAAGAAGAATATGTTAGAAGAAAATGAAAAAAAAATTTAATTAATTATGAAATACATGAACAATTCAAAGCTCCTTTAAAGCTTTTTGCATAGCATTTTTAGGGTAGATATTATCGTCTTTTATCTATTGTTTATCATATTTATCCCTTTTCTTTTGTTTTAAAATGAATTAAATTGTTGATCTAATAAATTTATAAGAATTTTCGTTTTTAAGGATTCCATTTATCTTTTTAACAAAAGCTCAATCATAAAAGCTTTCTATTTTTTTTTAATATGTATGCACATAATTTTTTTTATTTTAGATAATTATTATTGCCAAAGTTCATTTTATATATATTTTTTTATTATTTTGTGAAAGCTTTTGTTTTGTTAAAACTAAAAGCATTTTGGACATCATTCTATATACAGTATAAAATAAAGGATTTAGGCTTTATTGTATTTATAGAGTATCTAATTTCCGTTTCTTGTTTTTTTTTTTTTGTTGATGTAACAAAGTAATTTATTTTTAGAAGAGCTCAGCGTGATAATTATTGTAAAATTGTTAAATTATATACACATAATATGTTGATGAAATTTTAATTAAATAAAATGATAGTAATTAATTTTTTGACTTAATTTAAAATTAAATTAATTCAAATTTCGTATAGAAAATTAACAATACATTATTTTCGTAATAAAATATAACACATACGAAATATATATATATATATATATATATATATATATATATATATATATATATATATATATATATATATATATATATATATATATATATATATATATATATATATATATATATATATATATATATATATATATATATATATATATATATATATATATATATATATATATTGCACTATATTGCAACACTTTACACCCCTTGACATAGAAATACTTGCTAAAACGGTTGGAAAAACCTTGCACTTTGACTAAATAATCAAAGGTTAAATCATTTCATGGATACTATTTTTCTAATTTAGTTCAAATCCTTGTAAACTTTCCCACAACTTCTATTAAATAGATTGAATCTGTAGTTTTAACTGCCCACAATGCATTATTTATGGAAATTGCTTTTCCAAAAAAAAAACTATTCCCAATTCCAATAAAAACGAAAGGTAAATGCTAAACAGATTTTGATTCACTTTACATGATTAAGTAGATTTTGTTCACCCATTCGATACCCAAACATTTTACCTTTTGATCTAAAATTTATTCAAAAATATTTAAAGTGTTAACCCAAATTCTAGACTAGATTTTTTAACCCCAAAAAAAATTATATTTTGAACTGCTTTTAAAACATTCCAAAAAAAAACTTTTATCTTATTAACAGTAGAAAAAAAGAAAATTACTTTTGTTGAAAAGTTTTTATCTCTAATAACTGATAATTGGTATCTTCAACAATTTTATTTTTTGCTTTACCATAAATTTCAAATTTTTGATACCAAAAAGTCGGACATAATGTTCCATTGCCGCACTTTCATTTATTTCGTATTCTGTTGACTCGTTTTTTGACTGGCACATCAAAAGATTTATAACAACAAAATTTTAAACTTTTTAATTATAATTTATATAGATTTTATTTTTAAACAAATTTAATTTGATTAAATTAAATTTTTGAATTCTAATTTCGTTCACGTCTTATTTTTACGTATACGCAGTATGATCTGTAGAATATTCGGAACAGGTGATATAATGGGTTATTGTTGAGCTAAAATTAACGACAAGCGAGAAACTTAAATAAATGAAAAATGGATATTTTACTAAATGTTTCAGACAGGTAAATGTGTAATGTACGGGCAATTCTTTCGGGAAAAGGTCATCCTAATTTACGCTGCTTCCAACCTAATTGAACCAAAATAATAGAAACAACTCTTTTATATCCCTAAATTTTCGGTCCCATTTGTTCCATATACTAAGACCTGGACATTTAAATTTGTTCACATTGAATCTGGCTGTCAATTAAGCTTAGAAAAATTAAGAAAAATTTTAACCATATAAAGATTTATCGTTTGTAAAGTGCACTATAGATCATACTGTATACGCAAATTTAATGTTCCTTTTGTGTAAAATATCCAGGTAATTTGAGATTTGATTCCTTCGTTGTAAATTTATGTATACATATATTGTCTAGATTAAAGCCTTATTTATAGGGGGTACGGATGAGATTAATGTATCTTAGAAAATCATTATTTTGTACTTAAAATCCTTTTATATATCCGTGTATTATCGAGTGAAGAAGCCATAAAAAATTATAATCATATATTTCTTATTTACTTATTATATATGTACATATAAATCATAAATTTATGATTTCCTATTATAAAGGAGATTTAATCGAAAAAAATATGAATCCTCGATGTCTCTATAAGTTTGAATTTTAATATCCACAAGGATTGGTTATTGTCGCTTAAACATCTATTTCAATATGCTATAGAAAATATTTTGAGCTACACTATTATAAGGGCTTAAGTATACCTATCTATAAGAATATCTATAGGATTTCCCCCCAGTTGGCAATTATTCAACTGCATTTCAATTTGTAATCAACAATGGTATTAACTTTCTAAGTTAATAGGCTCGTCGCCTAAATTTTAAAACCTTTTTGGTTCTTTTATCTTTTTATTGAAAAAGGTCAGCTTTATTGACTTAAGTAATCGCCTAAATTTAGCAAAACACCCGTATTATCTCTCTAGCCAGCTTGTCGATGCGCCACATTAGATTGAGGCTTAAACTTGTCACTAAAGTCAGCTGGTTCGAACGGCATTCCCTTAATTATTATTCAAATATTGTTGTAAATCTCTGTCAAAGCCACTATAAAGGCAACAAATTGGACATTTTGAGTTATCGTCTAATCGCTATAGTCAAACCAACATCAGTTGCTATTACTGGCATCTGTGCCAACAAAACGTCCCTTTCGCGCTCAATTGCTGAATTTGTCTTATGCTCAGGAATCGATTGAACATTTTCACTCGCAGAGCCCTAATTGATAAAATCACTATCGTCCAAATTATCGTTTGAAATGATCCAAAATTATGGTTTCATTACCGGTGTTAAAGGTCCACTCCTCGGCCAGAACACAGAACTTGGATACATTCCTGTTTGGCAAGGTGGATCAACAGGTAACCAACCAATTGATAAGATTCACGTTGAAAATTGAGAATTTTAAAACCATTACATCACATTCGGGTCATTTTGAGAGATCGAAGATATTTGTCCACCTCCATAAACAACGCACGATGAATCAAAATGTAATCGGCTGCACGAATCAACGTGCTTTCGAAATGTAGATTCGGTTTTCAGAAGATTCTTATTGGTCTCATATTTCAAGCGTTTTCGCTGGTAGACATCAAGCCGATGTATCGATAGGTTCTAAGGCACCGGAGTACAAGAACTATCAAAGAATCGTATTGAAGAATTCCTCAGAAGAACCAGTTCGAGATTTTCGATTGAACGACGCCCCTTATGATCCATAGAGGCGCCACAAGATGAACAGACTTCATTTCCAATATCAAAAAAAGACGCATCTAGAGACTTTTACATCAACGACTTGATGACCGGTTTACAAGTTATCGGGAATTTAGTCGAACTCTCAAGAGACAGGTTGGCGATACTCCAAAGCGGTGGTTTCGATGCCGCCTGAATTCCGAGAGCATCAGGGCTGACTTAAATTGCCATTAGGATCATTCAGTGATAACCATTCGACCGCTTGTATTGATCTTCCTTGGCCGATTGTTTCGGATTCAAAATTAGCTAAGCAACATATATTTGTGCACCAAATATGCTTTGTATCTCCGTCCACCATCATTGTAAAACTGGTGGTAGATGCTCGTACGACATTAGCAGATGGGTCTGTCATAATCATAATGTTAGCAACTAAGACATAGGTCACACAACTGAAGACCGCCAGCTTGCCACGATTGGAGCTTTGTGCCAGTGATCTTTTAGCCAAACTCATACATAACTTACCCCAATGACATAAATATCATTTACTCGCTCGATGATCTCAAACAATTAGAGTTTTATAACCGTATCGGTGTTTCTTTGTGTCCTAGGTCACAATCATTTAACCAATTCATTTTGCTGACGATATCACTATGCCAGCCAGGGAAATATTTACTGCACGCAGAAGCTTACTTCGTTCGCTTAACTCCTGTGTTGGTATTGATGGAATTCTTCATGTAAGAGGGTGGCTCAACTAATCGGATTTGCAATATTTAGGGAAACATCCGATAATTATTGCCAAAGGCTTGGACTAAGCCGGTCCAATTTCAATCAAATTACATAAGAGCAGTAGCGGTGCATTGACAAAGGTTACATCTGCTAATTCGTTTGCTAACTCGTATCCGAACTCACCACCAATGCATTTAACACATAGTTTGAGAAGTTCACAGAGGTTTAAGGAATGTACCAGCATTTCTGGAAAATTTGGTCGACAGAATACCTTGCTCGCCTACAGCAACGCGTGAAGTGGTTGAAAACTAACGACAACCTTGTCATTGGCCAACTGGTGCTCATCAAAGAAGAAACCATGCCACCTTCAAAATAAGATCTAACGGACCAGAGTCACATCACTAAGATGTTAAAACGCTGTATACAAGCGACCAGTGCCACCTACTTATTTATTAGCATGACAATAAAGTGTTGAAATTCTTTAGGGCGGTCGGGAATGTTGAAGCTACCATCTGACGCACCAACATCCATTGGATTTACCACCTTATAGTAGATATCAATTGTGGCTGACCATAAGTTATGGTGCTCATGAACGTATATAGCTTTTCCAAGTAACATTTTGTATCGATTATAGTTACACATTTTCATTGTATAATTTACGGAACATTTACAGTATAAGAAATGTGTAGCTGTGAGCATGTGTCTACAAATTGTAGTTTTAGAATGCATACCATAAAGGTACACTGTAAAGGTAAACTTTTAGCTACACAATTATCGTTTCTGTTCATATACTTTGTCATTGTATGATTACAATTACAAAATGTTTACGTTCTGTAGACTTGATGAGAGCATATAGTTACCTAGTAGATTTACAAAATGTTTACATTGTAAATGAATTTAAACTATCGTGTATTCTGACGTCACAGTTTTCTAATGTCAAACAATTGTTTTGGTTTTATGTAAATAATCAAACAAATTTAGTGAAATAATGAATGAAAAATGCTAAAAATTTGAATTAGATTTTGCCTCTATTATAATACTTCATGTCAACACGATTCCAATATTCGTAGTAATTTAATACCAACTACAGAAAATGCCACAGAATTCAAAACTAAATTCAAAGTATGGGTTCGATTATGCCACTAAAATGCCCGATTCTTGTAAAAAATAAAACACAAACTTTTTATAGTGGAGTGTTAAAGAAACTTGGCATTGGTTTTTCGAATTGCACTTCGAGCACAAAAATGTTTACACAGAATTTTGAAAATTACATGAATCCATTTTCTTACATTTCAGTCGTACGTACTACTTAACAACACCTCAAATAAAAGATTTTTTTTTATCGGCAACGGAACACAGTGGAAATATAAACTAAGCAACCAGTTGTCTAACACAACCAGTTGAATAAATTCTAAATTATCAACATAATATTTTTTATCACATTCTACATTAATATTCAGCCAGTTTTGATGAACAACACCACCTATAAAGAATCATGAACTTCTATTCAATGTTGTCGAAAAATGTCAAATGAGAAATGTCAAAAAATGTAAACTTATCAATACAAAGCGTTTACATATCATATGCATGTAAACAGTTTGAATAAGATATGTAAATGTAAATTTACTTCTGCTTAACCAAACTATATCGTTTACGTATACATAAAGAATGTTTAACCTTTTGGCGGACACGTCGGCATATGCCGTCATTTTGAATGGTTTGCGGTGGGACACGTCGCATACCGGCATAGATAACATGTACAATAATAATGGCACGTCAGAATTAGCCGAAAAATTTTTCGTACAAAATCAAGGTTCTTTTGTAGTAGTGATCACTCATTTAAAGAAAACACGGAATTACGAAACCTCAGATTCCTTTTTCCTTTATAATTACTGTGTGAGGATTTATTAAAGTTAGTCATATAGCAGATAACTAGGCTTTCTTTGTTCTACGTATACTACTCGATTAGACTTGTGATCAAAAGGTCTCGTTAACTATAATGGTGCGACTGATTTCTTGATCTAAATTGCACTGTAAACATTTTTGCAAGCAATGTCCTTGTTTTTTCAACTGTGTGACATTTGGCACTGTCCTATTAGCACCAGTTGTTCATTAATATCTTAAAAGTGGTCATTATTACGGCATCGAACCCGAAACTTGACTAAATTGTGAAAGTTTTTAACCTTTGAAGGTGTATAGGCTTCTTGTAAATTAAATCAGTATTTCCCAAAGTCAAACTTATGTCTTAGCAAAACTATCAATATTTCTGCTAATAGCATTTCTCCAGTTGTCTAGTTATCAGTTATCAAAGAGAACAACAAGCAAAAAAAGAAGAAGCTAAGTAAATCCGCTGGAGGAAAATATAAAAAACTAGCAGTTGTGGCATCACGAATTTTATATTCGGCTTTCAATTTGGGGTACCCTTTGTATATATAAAGTTAAAATATGCATAGTTTATTTATTTTGTTAATAAGTTAAATAATAATATTTATAAATACAATTTTAGCTTTTTAGTCTACTACTGGTGTAGAACTATTTAATTAGCACTTAAATTATTTAAATTTCTTTACCGAAATATGGACATATTTTCAACTTTACCGATCTCTCGCTAATTCTTAGTATTTTTCCATAACATTTAAATATGTGATGCAAAACTAAAAAATCCATTGTTTTATAACCTTAAGCAAATTTACGTCCTAAATATTTGACCGGTATCATTTACAAACAATCAACGAACAAAAGTTTTGGTAATTTACATGTGTGCAGTAAATCACTGCATCCAGACTTTTTGTGTTCAGTGATCAATAACCTGACACCGAAACAGCGCGATATAACAAAATCAAACATTTTTACATTTGCGTATCCAAGATGAATTTGTAGTTAGTCTTGTATCAATCGATCGTTCCGTAAACTAATCCAGCAATCGCTATAAGTTTCATTTACGCAATAAATTGGTAGGTAATGTCGAACATTACTTGATTCCGGCAGTCAAACAAATTTTGCTAGTGAGTAATTTACTAGAAAACTAAACTTAAACTATTGCAATGATTTTACTTAGTAACGAGATTAAATAACTCAACAACAATTTAACTGGAATTTTCAATAATAGACTAAATTTCAAATTGAATTTTTTCTAATATTTTCAAAATATCCCGATGTCAAATTTCAAAACATGTCAAACTTTCCAATCCTTCTTTTAATACTATTCAGCCTGTTGACAAATTAGTAGGAGTAGAAATTAATATTCCCAGAAATTTTATTTTCAAACCACATAAACTGGGTTCCTAGCGAACGCTTTTCGAACAACGAACTCAATGAAATAATTAAACGATTTTGGGAAATTTAAAATGGTCCACCCAAAAAGTTCCTCTCAGCAGAGAGGTATTTTACTCAAACAACAACTCGATAACTTGAGGGAAGATATGTTGTATATGTGATATCTCAAAAAGTACCTCCAAAACTGAAGTATTACGAATTTAGCTTTGGAAACTGTATTAAAGCTCTTGATTTATTGAGGCAGTCACAGGAAGATTTTCCAGAATTTAACAAACCGCCAATTACAAAAAGTACAATAATTTCGGGTGTCGCGAAATTGTATGATCGTTTAGGATTTTCATCTCGAATTATACTTAATGGTAAAATAATAATTCAAACACCATGGGGAAAACTGCTTGACTGGGATAAAGCAATACTTGAAGATTAATTTAAGCAAATAACATAATTTGAACAAAGCTTCGCGGATTCACAAGTGGTGCCACTGAAAACACAGTCACTTCCTCGGCTAGAAATGTCTGGTGAATTTCTATTAGTAAGGCTTACAAGCTCAGTCAATACCGCATTAAATCTAAATTTCGGTAACATCTATATGTGATCAGATTCCATGATAACCTTATGTTGGATAAACATACCTTCAGCATAAACCAATGGATTTATCGCCAATGGCGTAAATAAAATACAACAATTAACTCTGGAATTTACATGGGAACATGGCGAATCATTTAAAAAACTCTCAAATCGTTGACAAATAATCAAACCGTCTCCAAAACGAGCTATCTAAAAATTCTAAATCTATTTTTGGAATCAAATGGTCTCATTTAGGTAGGAGGAAGATTAAACGTCCATGTAAATTATGACGTCACACATACAATTCTTCTACCCCTGAAAAGCGATTTAACAACTTTTATTTTCGTCATGAACACATTGAAAATCAAAAAAATTGACTAATACATGGAAAAAATATTGCCAAACATGTAGTTCATGCTTGCGTCAATTGTCAAGCTTGCGTTAAAACATTTTTCAATTCAGAAATGGATTTCTATGGATCTTTTTTCATACAACGTGTTAAAACACTCGAAAGACCTCTCCAACAAAAATGTGCGTTGATCCGTTCATTTGTCTAATCCCTAAGGCAACCTTGACATTATCCAAAATTTGACAACTGTCGAGTTGTTTATATCATGTCTTAAAAGATTTGTTAGTCGAAGAGGTAAAATATCCATTTGGTCAGATAATGCTTTAACATTTCATGGGTACAACAATAAACTCAAAGATTTTTATAATATAGTGCACTCACAGGCTCGCCTGCTCAGGCGATAGTGTATCAGACTTTTGTAAAATAACACGCGTAAAAGCAAAGGCAGAATTTTACATTTTAAAAAATTTAATTCTATCGTTGTACAAAAATTTAAGCAATACTCAATTCTCGGCGTATTTACGTGACTTATTTGAAAATATATAGGTCCTTACTCCCAACATGAACTGACAACCGAACTTTTTTTTATTTTTATTATTTATTTTATTATGACTTAGTTGTTACAACTCATTTAGCCATTTTTCTTTCTTATTTTAATTCTCTGTTGGTTGGGCTATAACACAGTAGTTACTCCCAATGGGCTCAGTCCTACCGATTACATCAGCAACTTTCAGTCCTGAGGTACTAAATCAAGTTCTTTTTAGCCGTCTTGTATCTATGCTGTCAACGTCGTTAACAATATGTTGAATATCCGTGTTTTCATGGAGTTGTAAACGGTGGATATATTTTTTGGAATTTTTTGTGATTTCTTCGTTGACGGTTTCCATCCTTAGATCTGTCTGTATATTATCATATCTAATAAACCAAGGTGCATTGGCAATACATCGTAGAACTTTGTTGTGGAATGTTTGTATTCTCTTTTGGTCTTTTCAGTCCTTTTGTAGCTTTCCATAAAGAGTAATCACTTTCTTTGTGGTCAGAAAGACTTAATAAATATTTGTTGAGGCTTACGGCTTTGGTTTCCTGTAGTAACTTCTGCAGCTTGTTTTTGAGCTGATTGAATATAGTCCTGCTCTCTGGTGCTCGATTTCTATACCAGATTTTAGCTTTTCGGTTTTCTCTGACCAGATTTTTTCTTTCCTGTGAATATGTTTCATGCTTGTGAGGTTTAATTATGGAGTGCTTTCCCATGCTGTAATCTGAATATTGTTTATTAGCAGCTCTACTTCTCTTTTATGTTGTGTTGAACGGTGCGAAGGTTCCCTAATTAGTCTTTCCACTTCTTAACCTTGGTGGCTTTTCTTTTTCAATTATTGAATATAGTTTTCTGAAATACCTTTGGCTATGAAAAAGTCACTCACGTCTGGTATTTCATTTGTGTCCGTTGGCCAATAAGTAGGAATACCACTTGAATGAAACTCGCAGTTTATTTGATGTCCAGCTTCTAATAGTCTCTATCTTTAGGTGATATTAGTCTCGAACCCCAATGCGTATGTTTGGCATTGAAGTCTCCTCCTATGACGAAATTTAAGAATTTTTTGGATTATAGTTTGGATACTGACCAGCAATGATCTATAAAACCCGATTATTATTATTTTCACCTTATGGAACAAGTGAGGGCCATCTGGTAGGATCTGTTAGGTATAGGAAGGAGTTTTTCTATCTACTACAAACGCCAGAAAACCGGCTGATATAATGATATGTTATTTCAAGAAATAGCTATATATTTGTTTGTAATAGTGTGCCCGCGACAACTTTAAGAGGCAGTAAATAATATCCATTCTAACCACTTAACATCGTGATTTTTGTGTCTAAAAAAGTAGTTGTTGTGTTTTATCTCTATTATACCGACATTTTATCTGTATTAAGGCTATATTTTCATATTTTAACTTGCTGGTTAAGATTTTATATATATCAACAAAAATCTACAATATTTTATCAAATTTGAAAAATATTAAATTAATTTCCCAATGAATTGTATTTATTGTTGTTAGGTATTAAGTTAAAAATATACTTTACACTCGTTAAACGCACAATATTTTCTATTCACCGTCCAAAAATATTCATCGCTCGTCAAATTTTTCACGAGTGTCTTGACGTCATATATTTATTTATTTTTGATAAAAAAATAAATACATATATATTTTTTTAATATAAATAAAGTAATTATTATTTCGTGCAGACAATAATTTTATAAAACCACTATAACCCCACAAACAAATAAAATACTGCCGGGCCAACATATTATTTTACATATAGTATTCGAATTTATGTAGGATTATGTTATATAGATTGTGGTCTCTCTCATCTAAATATATGATTTATCATCTTAATTATAAATTTATTATTATAATACTAAAAGTTAAATATCAAAAAACTCAGATGTTTCAGATGTAGATACAAAAAAAAAAAAAAAAAAGAAACGTCTTACCGGACACATAAATTACTAAAATAGCAAAAGCGATGTAAATTTTTTTTTATTTTGGTTGCTATTCTAATTTTACCACAATCAATTTTTTCAGTTTACCAATTTTATTTTTTAAATAAATAAAAAATAAAAATGGAAAATTAGCTTTTATATTTTTTGATATTTCCAATTTGTAAATATTTTTTTTATTATTATTGTTTAGGTTCATGGGAAAATAACAAGTAAATTGGGAAAAACAAAACGCAGTTTCCCACAAAAAGGAAAATATAATTTTTTTATTGTTTGATATTTTCGTTTGTTGTTTCGGTTATTATTATATCGTTTTATAATCATTTATCTCTATAGATGAAAAGAGGGGAAATTTCATTTTACAAATAATTCAATATTCGTTAGAAAGATCAATAGAAAATTCACAAAAAAAATTACGAAAAGAACATTTCTATGATTTTATTCGAAAATTTTCAAAAATAACTTTTCCATAGTATTTGATGTGGGTAGGATTCAGTTTTTCACTCGAAAATCAATATACATCTTAAGTCGTTCTTATGTTCTAATTTTCCAAAACAAAAGGCTTGAAAATATTTTCAAAACTTGAAAATATACATTTGCATAAGCCTGAGTAACTTTGTGATAATGGAATTGCTACTTTAACTGTCACATAGCCCTCGGTTATTAGCGCCATGGTCATTATGCTCTTGTAAAAATCAATAACTTTACACATTAAGACTTATGGCATTAACATAACTCGTTTTATAAGTTTTATGTATGATCGTCTCTTAAAGGAAGTACCAACATCTTGAAATTGGTTTATTTACTGTTAAAATGTTAACCCGCGTATCGCTAAAATTAGCTTTATATTTATAGATATCTTGACATTTAGTTACTATCACGAAAATTATGGAAAAATGTTCGCAACTGTGGCCTCTCGAAAGATGTGCCATGCTCTGCTCAATTCTTGACTAGAGAGTTAATTTTTTGTATACTCACTTATACCCATCCGTGAAATTTCAGTCAAAATCCTTCCCTAATTTTGTGCTCTATAGAAGCAAATGTCCGATTTCTTCTTCAATCACACACATTTACTTCACTCAAATGAAGTTTATGCTGACATTCCTTACCATTTCTGGATTTATAATTTATAGAAAGATTTTTCAAAGAGACACTACACCACTCAATGTACTTTTTGTAAATTCTCTCTCCCATTTTCTCGACATATTTACCGGCAACATTCAAAATACAACTCTAGCAACTCATTTTTGCAATCATATAGGCTTTTACATTACCTTTGATCTATAAGTGTGAAAGTATTCATTGAAGAACCATAACACTCATACAAAATCGAAGGTACTCAAACAACTTATTCACATATACGTCGCCATAAATACCTCCTTTCCTACTTATCGAAGTTAATCCGTTCAATGAGTCGAAGAGTAAAAAACTCTCCTTCTCCTTTCACTCATTGCTAACATGATTCCTTTAATAATCCTAATGAATCCAGGAATCATTATAGAGATGCTTTTATGTACTCTCAACATTTTCTATATTTTAGTGCTGGAATGCAAATTACAACACCTACCCGATCAGATTTTCAAGGGGAACAGCTAGAACAAATTTTTGAATTTTGTTATCTTTCTTAATCATTCGCACAGTTTTACGCATGGCGATCCACTCTCATTTTTGGGTGAGGGAGTGCTTATTGGCGTTGAATTAATTGCTCCCGATACTTCTCTATAGCACATGCATTCTAAATTTACATTAACGCGTTAACCCCAACCTTAGAATCAACACCATACACGCTCATTCCAAAAGCAATTCTGTAGGACACCGGCGCTTTTTGCATAATGTCAGTCACACCCAGAAGATATCCTCTTTGGTTTACTGCCCTTTTGATAAGGGTAGTAAACCGAATCAGTCTGCTTTTACAATGATCAACTAATTTTTTCATGTGCGTTTTAAAATGTAAACGTCGATCCAGACTCCTAAATACATAAAGTCAAAGTTTCATATTCAATACTCACATTATAGTCCACAAATACACCCACAATTTTTTTATTTTCCTTTCGCACTTGCCAAACAAACTTTTTCACATATTTGTTGTCAGAGTGGTTGCACCAGAACTCAAAAGAGGTTTCCGGCAATAAATCACATAAACATACGAATTTCATTCATCAATTTCATAAACACATTCAACATACATTCCGATATCTTTTGGGCATGGCTACCACTCTGCCTTCTTCCCAATTTTTCGGTATCTGAGTGTTCAGATACCGAAAAATTGGGAAGAAGGCAGAGTGGTAGCCATTCACACCTCCAAAATCCAAATTTACAATCATTATATAACTGATTCGATTAGTTCCTGAGATCTTACTTTAAGAATCCATCTTCTTTGTCATCTAGCACGGCATTCCTACCTTGTGCTCTATGTCCTCGCAATCTGTTAAATTTATCCCAGACATCCTTGGTTGTGGTTTTTGTGTCATTTAAGACACATAGTCTAGCCAATTTTTTTGGCTCTACGGATAGCCTCTTTTTAAGCTTCCCATTCGAAATCTCTGCAAAAGTAGTTGTTGAATTGACGCAAGGCTAATCGGTATTTTTCGTAATTTAAATGCCATCGTGTTCTTTGTGAATATTTATCTTCATTAGGTTCATAAATCATTTGTTAGGCCCTCCTATCAAAAAGTGCATCATGGTTGGCTGTCAATTTCTTCCTGATCCCCGAATAATACCATTCAAGCCGAGAATTAAGGCATTGGCGTAGTCATCTCTTCCAATGTTAATGCGATCTCCCCTATAAGACCTTTCATGTGAGACTTTGCCGATTTCACACGTGCTTCTCCTACTCCACCAATATGAGGTTAATTTTTTTGTAAAATACTTACGATCTCTGGTTTGAGGTTTGCAAACATTCCCTTGTGCCGTTTGCATATATATGGTCGGCAACAACAAAATTTGTCCCATTAGCGGAGTAAATGTCAGTACAAATACTCCTACGTGACGTGAATCTATGCAATTGGCTGGTATAAAGGCTACTGTTGTTAAGCTGCTGACTACTTCTTTATGTATTGCTTTTGATCCATGCATTTTAATACCGCAATGTACAGTTTTTGTAAGTGATTTGACCTTGAATTATCCTGTTCTCACCAAATTGCTTTGGCATAGTCAATACCCAACCATCGCAAAGGACCCTTTTTAAAGGCTGGTAGATTTTCTATTAGTTGGTTACGGGTTCTTTCTTTGTCCACTATCGAATCTGTGTTAAACCACCGACGAAAGCCAACTTGAGTTTATTCATCTGGTTCGTTACAAAGGCAATTCACTTTGAACATTATCTGAAATTAGCTCACTAATAAACCTATAAACTATTATTGGTGGCTTCAAATAGTTTGAGACCTACGGAGGACTATAAAAAAATATGTTCTCTGACAATGGTACAAATTATTTCGATGCTAACTCAACGAGTTACACGAGTTATACGCATTGCTCATATCTCAACAGCTAAGTGAGGAGTGCATTAAAGATCATTTAGATTCCAAATTAAAACCGCCAGGCAGTTCTCATTTTGGTGGCATACATGAGGTAGGAGTGAAAAATTTCATAAGCATCGTATGATGGGTACACGGCAAACTTTGGTTATTATCAGTTTTCTACGTTAACCAGGATAGTATAAACGGTTCTTTACTCTCGACCGCTAGGACAACTCACTTACAGCATCTTTTAACTGTTTGTTTTTATATAGAGGATATAAAATAATACGCTCTCACTACGGGTGGTATAGTATGCTCAAATTTATATGACGTTATAGTAGTGTGCTGTGTGGGTTATTTTAAACGAGTCAAAACAAAATTAAAATTAATTTTCATATGGATTTTTGTCGCACTTATACAGTCAACAGGTTACATTTTAATATGGTATCTGCGTATGACAGGTACATGCAGGCTTCTTAAAAGAGATTAAAGACGGCTGTGTGCAAAACTATTCTCCTGATTTGGCACATTTGAGCTTTTGCAAAATGGAATTTGCCAGTCTTCACGTTACAATTCACGTTACAAATACAAACGGTATGTTATGAAAACGTATGGATGAGGCAATTTTTCTTTGTGCAAGACATGGATACAGTAAGCAATTATATATATAATATATATATACATATATATATATATATATATATATATATATATATATATATATATATATATATATATATATTTATATATATATATATATATATATATATATATATATATATATATATATATATATATATATATATATATATATATATATATATATATATATATATTGATTTAAAGGGATGTTGCTTTTTTCAAGTAATATTAGTACATACAATAATTAATTTGAACATTTTAATGGATCCCTCTATATACTCTGGTGACTATATACAGTATATTGTATATGATGTAAATTGAGTAGGATTTGGTTATTAACCAAAAACAATTTAAATCACAAAATTTTTATACGAAGCAACCTAATACGTGGATATTCTTTAGTCAGCTAATATTATTTTTATCTCTAGAACTTATAGCAAATATCTTAAATATCTGTATACAGATTAAATTTCATCTAACTACCGTATATATAAAAATAACAGAAATGATATAGTCAAAAATTGTATGGGCTCCACAAATATTATTTCACTTTGTATAGAATCTGTTTCTTTTTACGTAGACACAAAATGTAGAAAAAAAAATCCTTTCTCGTCTGCTCATATCTCTAAGATTAACGTCAGAATATATATAGATGATAACGACCAAAACGGTTTTAAAGTGAAAATTTAAAGACTTCTTCTATATTTCAAAATAAATCACTCAGTTCTAAATTTAAAGTTAAAGACAACAACAAAATTGAAAAATTGTAAATGTTCGTCATACTTATAGGGATGGGCGAGAGGTGCATACATATATGATAGAACTCAGCAAAAAAAGTCAAAATAAATTTCCATAATTTTCTTTTTTTTCCCCACCGCTTATTCTTCTGTTTATACAAATAATGGGAAATTTAAATATTTCAAATAAAAATGATAACGAATTTGAAATGTACCGGGGAGGATTGGCAAATTCATAGAACAAAATTGTAATATTTTACGGGTTGGAAAATTATATTTGGTGAATGCTACTAGGTATAGGTGTGATGATGTGACATGGTGGCGTGATGACGATGACAATATTGAAAAACGAATAAAAAATTGAAATGTTAAAATAATTGACGGATGCTATATTGAATGATCAATTGTTTTCAACAATTTCATATGTTGGATTCGTTTGGATTCGAACTTCTGAGTATCTTCTGATCCTCAGTATCCTCTAATTTTTCCAAAGAGGTTGGTTTTTTTCGATAACGAAGGTTATATTTGTATTAACTTTACACTTCAATTTAATTGGTTCCGAAGTTTGGATACATAACCTTCTAATGTAATATTTCCAATACTGGATCTTTATCTCTGTCAATCAGATATTGGAATTTTTATACCGTGAATATTGAACACTCATATCGGTATCTCTCAAACTTGTAAAATGTAGGAGGAAGTAATTTTAGTCCCTTCATTACCATTATGACAATGAAGAACTAAACTTTAACAAACCCTTTAAGAGTTATACTATTTAATTTTGCCTATAACTTCTCCATATTATCTTGCTTTTAGGATCGATATTTTTAGATTATTGCTGGTCTTTCAAATTTACTGTTTTCATTTGAGCTTCATTCTAAGGACATTCTTGTAGCGTCTTTTTTAATCGTATGATGTTGAACGTATGTTTGGTTTGTTGCGCTTTAAAGTGATTGGCTGTATTTTAAATTATGCTATAATTGTCATCTTATAATAATGAGAGTAAGGTCTTATTAATCTTTACATGGTAGTTGCGAGCCGATAAAAATACTTGTGAGTAGTTTGATTTTACCAATAGAAAACGCTTAATAGTAGATAGCCATGATTTTTTTTGCTTGTTTTTGATTTGTTGTTGTTCGAGGTAATTTCAAACGGGAATGTGGTGAGTTCTTAGTTTTATGATATTTTGATTTTGTGAATTTTGAGTTAATTTTGTGGTACTCGTATTTATGGTTAATATAATATTTTCTTTCGAGTTTTGTAAGATTATCACTCGTGGGGCGTATTAGTATTGTAGAATAAAACAAGTTGCATTAATACAGCTTGTTCTATCGTAATCACATCCGATAATTATCATTGATATTAAAATCTTCATAGAGCTTCTTTTTTGCTGTACGATACCATCATCATGTACTAACTGATGAAGAACTCTTATGGCCAAATATGTCGGTGCTGTAGATGCATACGTCAACGTTTTCATCTTATAAGTCCTAATTATATCTTGTTCGTCTCTCCATAACAGATTTTAGCTTTGGGGTATATTCTTCGGAACCAGCCTTAACATGTTCTTAATGCATGTTGCTCACATTTTTCTTCGTCACTATATAGTAAATTCTCGTTAATGGCCAACTTCTTCAATTTCCCAAAATGTGAATTCTGGGTGATGTAGCTCTTGGACTTTCCGAAAACAATCCATCCCAATTCGGTCTTCTGTGCCGTGTTGACCAGAGAGAGCCCTCTTTTATAATATTTTTCAATATGAGTTTTGGATAATAATCGGCCCCAAGCAGATTGTCTATTGAACTTGGTTTATTATAATTAGGATCTGCATAGTCAAGATTGTTGATACGTTGCTAATTTCCAGTTTCCACCTCTTGGTCTGATAGTAATTTTGTCAGTTTTTGGAATACCAAGGCATCGAGGCGTAGCTCAAATTTGGAAGCTATAAAAATAAATCCACAGTTACTTTGCTTAACAAGACGAATAACCAACTTTTACACATAAGCCACTGTGCTGTTAACTATTGTATCCCAAAATACTGTGAGGCATGATTCAATAGTACATAATTTGTACGACGAAATTGGTGAAACCATCAAATTTGATGGTTTAAATGTTCATTCGGATTTCGGCAACTTCGAGAATTTACAAGGCGAAGAGAATTTTCTCTATTAAGAATTTTCTCTGCGTTAAAATGCTGAAATCTAATTAAAATAAAATTGATTGGAATGACAGGCACCACCGCACACCCTTGTTACGTATCACAAAATAGAAGGTGTCGATATGGAATGTTAGTTATGACAGACTCGACCCGATTGCAGACACCTAAGCGATCGATAGTTATTCTTTTTGTATGGTAGGGAAAGGAAAAATATAAAATATATAAAAAATTTAAAAATATATAAAAGATATAAATAATATAGGAAATATAAAAAATATAAAAAATATAAAATTTCGAAATCACCGAAATTATTTTAAATAAAATTTTATTAAAACAATTAAACCTTCAAATTTGATTGAATTAACCGTTTTAAACCAAACACACCGCTGGAATCTCATTAAAATAGAATGTACATACATTAAAAGAATTGATATTACCGCTTTCAAGATATTCTGATATGGGGCACATGTCCTTAAGAAGCAAAACTACTATTGGCACCTAAGCGGGTATTTTTCAACTATGACATCAATAATTAAATGAGATTTTCAAGGTTATTCTGAGTGTTGATCAATAGATGATAGAACCATCCTTTGTTAGATGTAGATTTTGCTATAGATGAGTGTACTTCTTCTGCTTCCACAATAAATTAAAATATAATTACACGTTATTAAATTAATTAAGAAATTAGTTAAAATTGTATCTATTATTTTTTTCTTTAAAAAAGTCTATCGTAAAAGATAATTTTCCCAAGCACGCGCATTAATTAATTTAAAAAAATTTAAATTTAAGTCAAGGATATTTTTTTACAAATACAATAAAATTGTGCATGTTACGATGTATTTACAATTTAATTTTATATTTATATGAAGTAAAAAAGAATAAATTTTATTTAAATATTTTAATTAATACTAATTAATTTTTTTATTTTTTCATTTATTTACAGATTCATAGTTCAACAAAAAAAACAAACAACAACTATAAGAATTATTTTTTTTAATTGAATTTCATTTTTATCAATACATCAAATTACAATAAAAATGAAATTTTTAATTAAAAAAATTTATACAAAAAATTTAATTGTTAAAAATACTTTTAAATTATAATAATAAAATATGTGTGTGAGTGTGCGTCCATGTGTAAAATTACATAATAAAAATAATAATAATAATCATAATAATTTAAAACTAATAAAAGATAAATTTAATTAGAAATAATTTTTTTTTTTATGGGTAGAATGCGAGCTAAATGCTGTGTTATAAAAATACCAAAACTTAAACCAGTTCGTATAAAAAATTTATTAAAAATTCCTATACATAATACTATGTTATATATTTTTTAATAAAATTAAAAATATAATTTAAAAAATTAAAATAAATAAGCCAAAAATTATATTCTAGTCAAATAGATAATTTAACCAAAAAAATTTTAATAAAAAAAAATTTACAACTTTATAACATAACCGTAATGGGTTGTACACCAAGCATCTTATCATCATCGGATAGCAATCAAAATCGGAAAGATAGTGGACTGTTTTGTTCTAATTTAGGTGAGATCCCGTGTCGTAATTTAAACGATAACGATAATATTTTAAATAGTAATAATGATTTACAATCAAATGTATCAATTTGTAATCAAATTCTAGTGAATTCATATAGTAAGGGTGATGTGTATACGAATAGTGGAAAAAATAATGGTAGTAATTCAAGTGGCAAAAATGATAATAGTAAGTGTAACGAGGATACAAGCGAACAGTATGGAGAAGCATTTCAAAGGGTAATTATAATTTTAATTTCAATTATTTAAATAAGATATTAATTTTTATTTTTAAAATTATTATTTTTGTGGCTGCATTAGGATTACGCAAAAAAGGATTCTATCGTTTCGGTAACAGGACCTGGACATTTAGGTGGATATTCAACGGTTCAAACTGTTATACGACGAAATACAGGAAGTGAGTACCGATTTTTATTTTATTCTATTTAGGATTAAGAAATGGGCAAAAATATTTTACTCTCTTTTAATGCTCAAAGACTTACAATTAGAATTTAAGGAATTGCGAACATAGTAACAGAACATAATTTTTTTAAAAATGGTTGATCTTAGCAGCCAAATTGAAAATGTTAATTATCCAGCAGTGAGATTTAATTTTACATAAAATTTATTACAATAAATTATGAAAACACGAACAAATTCTGCAAATAGCGCAGCAAACATAAAATTATCATTAAGTTAGTACTGGATTTAAATATGCTGCACAACTTCCCAGACCACATAATATAAACAACAGACAGCTAAACGGAAAAATCGATGATTTTTATTGATACCGTGTCTGACAAATGTATTCTGTTGACATTTGATTAAACGGTGTATTAAGTGCAAGCTTTTTTCCAATCTTTCTTTGATGTTTAGAAAGAAACTTTAAGTTGTTCTCCTATCCTTCCAATTTTTCCATCTATATTTCCACATTGCAATAGATTCTTTCCACATCTACATCTTGCTTCTATTTGACCTGTGGCAATACCACGGCCCGTAGCTCACACTTTGCTTTTTGCTTAGTTTACCTATTACGTCGTTTTATCCAATAACTGCATTTGTTGAAATAGTTTTGACTATTTTAATTTTAACTCCGTTCACAGCTACGGTAGTTTTCTGAAATCGAGGGACCTTTTAAGTTGAATCATAACTGTTTTGGCAAACGAAAGCTGCATCTAATAGCTGCAACATTATTAAATCCAGTCATTTTGTTAATAGCACATTGCACTACTATCTGAACGTTAGAATTACCATCAAAGAACATTTTTCGGAATTTTGGGTTGATGGGATTTCGATCACCTCCCGTCAAAAACATAATTACTTTGCTGTTTTTCCCAGTTTTAGAAAGACTTCTCTACTTAAACAATCCCTGCTCTTTTTATATTATTTCGACCTTAATATTATCAATGCCGATGCTTTTCCAGATTTCATTGACATTATTCCTTCTGGAGTATAATCATTGGTGAATCTATCTACGTCGCAAGTTCTTTGAGTTATTCCGTATTTTTTGTCAAAGTGTCCTCAGGAAACAGCGCACCCAACAAACAGTTTGTTTTATCCTTCCATCGCAAAATTAACAGGACATCTCTATTTGTTAAGGTGCACAGTATTTCAGGAATTTTAAAACTCCCCGTACTCAATTTATAAAAATTGAGTGTCAGTTTTTTTTCTAAAATATTTTAAAATTAACAATTTAGACTTTCTTATTTTACCCATATTTGGTATCCAACTCAAAACACATACCTAATGCTACCCGATGGTTCATTTGGGTGTGCTTTTATATTAAAATATAGATGGTTGTGCCGGTTAAAGCTAATTAATGGTATAGCAATTAGTCTATTTTCCTCGCAACACGACAATATATGTTTAATATGCTTCAGTTTTAAGCATATTAAACATATATTTTAATTACTAAAAATACATTATTATAATTATATTACATTAATTATTGATTTTGTCCACAAAATATAGATACAATTTTATAAATTTTATAAAATATTACCAATTTTTGTGTGTGTGGAACTTTTTAATGAAATATCACCATTACACCACAATATAAATACATAATAAGCATAAATGTAATTTAAACATATTCCGTAAATTATTTTAATGAAATTAAAAATTTTATATAATTAGGATTTATAATTGAAATTAATAAGCCCCCTTTTAGTATTTAAATACGTTTAAAATTTTTACCGAGTTCTCTGTCAATACATCAATATTTCAAGAACCGCATCAACATCAAAAATGCTATATCGTTTTTCATATGTTTACTAAACGAACGATGGATGGTTATCGCGTTTTTTTTACAAAACATACTGCTAATGACAATACAGTTACCACACTATAATTTAGCAAAAAAAATCAGTCATTAGTTGTTGGTTATACCACGCGCTATTTTCACCTTTCCCTCCTCTGTACACAATTTATTCATAAATCTAATTAAGTGTGTAAATTGCATTGCTACTCATACTCTCTCGTAAATACAAAGACTAGACATTTTCTAATTAATCAAAATAAAAATGTTAATTATTTTTTATTTATTATTAATTTGGTTAAATGAAAAAAAAATTTTTTTTTTTCAATATCACATTAAAAATAATTACTCAGTAAATAAATGTTTTATCGACATGTGATATGCATATTTGATTGAAACTGCACAAGGTGATTAATATTTAAATATTTGAGGTTAAGTTTTATAGAATATATGTATATAGTTTGTTTCTATACTGGTTATGGATTGCAAAGGTTATGATGATAATGTATATTTGTAATGCGTAGATTATATACTTGATGAGGATTTGATATTATAACGGCTACAGGTTCTATCTCGAAGGGCCATCGGCTGACCACAAACTGCCAGTTTCTCTTGTTATCTCATACAGTACTATAAAAAGTCGTTAACAAAGTTGTTCCACTTTTATACAAATTGAACACAGTAACTGCCATCTGTGTTACGTTTTGTTACTTATATCGTACAGATGACTGTTCTCCTAAATGTCATCTTTTCGGAGCCAGCTCACACAAATATTTGTATGATTGATTCATTGATTTAGAACGTACGGCTAAGCATTAGGCAGGATCTCATGGAGTTAACCGCGCCCACCGTACACCCGTTTTTACATAAACTTGAAAGGATAAGGCAGGATGTTAGTTAAATTATTGAGATCGACCCGGTTACAAAAACATTGGCGGCCAATAATTAGTTTTTTGAGGGGTAGGGAAAGGAAAAGTATGTCAGTAATGACAGAACTGTCATTACTGAACCAATATTCAAACTACTGTTAGTATATGACAATCGCAATTTTACTGAACTGCTCTGCATTCTGTCATCTCTTATCAGCAACTCCATTATGCCACCATCCATCTGTAATCTGCAAAAGTTCCATGAAAACAAAATTTTAAAATTAATACAAATTAAATTTTAAAATAATAGATATTATAGTACTTACAGAGGTGTGGATAATGAGTGAGGAGCTTTTATGCTACAATGTTGATGGATATAAGGTATTTGATAGATGCAACAATAATTATCCCTCAGGAGGTTTAGTTGTCTTAGAAAATATCGAATGTCTATATATCGACGACATACTTGCATCGAAAAACGAGCAATAACACAAACTGCATCTAAAAGAACTTCTCCAGCATCTTACACAGTTTGATGTACGAATCGAAATGCTCGAAATGCATTTTTGGCGCAAACACTCTTGATTTCTTAAGCCATAGAACAACTCCTAACGTTATTTTGCCGTCCGAAGTCATTTCGTGCGCATTCATATAATTCGTTAACGCTACATGTAAACTGTACATAAATATATATAGAGCGTAAAATAGCATTTACAAATAGCAATCGGTTGCCATGGCCTGATGAAATGACAATTAATTTTTAACTAAATTCCTCATCAGATCGAAACTGAGTTTTGCTTTGCACAACATCCAAATCTGAATAATCAAAATAACGACACACAGATCCACCGTCGTTATAGGTTCAGGAAAGTATCACAGGCCTTTTCTACAAGTAAATATGATAATATTTATACAGGCCTTTCGATAAAACCTTAAAAAAAAAAATAAACTGCTATGACGACAAACAAAAAAATCTCAACATGATATAACATGAAAACTTGATCAAAATATTCGAATTTTGTTTTAAAAAAGTAACGGTGATTGGACCAATTCATAATTCATTACCATTTCAATATTTGCATTAGAACGATATTTACACAAAAGTTGATTGAATTCAAATTGCATTCAACAATATAAGCAAACAACAAAAAATACACTGACAACAACAAAATCACATTAAAGAATATACGATTATAAGAGCGTGTGTTTATTCTCGCACATGAGAGAGAGACCTCATTTCTTATGTTGTTTGCGTTATTTGTAAGTCGCTATTTTTCGATATTATTTTGTTGTGTTGTTTGCTGTTTCTGTTTCATTTTCAATTTCATTTCACTTTTCAATTCTCTACAAGAGTCTACACTAAGATCATAATCTTATAGTTTTTAATTTAATTTTTTTTTTGTTTTGTAAAGTTGTTTTAGTTATTTGTCGATTTTAATTATGTATGGTACGCGATTTAGTTTATAGTGTGTGGTGTGGTAGTATTTATAGTTTTTTTTTTTATTTTTTAATTGGAGAACCGCATTCGATCGGTTTAGAATATTGTGCGTGTGTGATTTAAATTTTGCGCGTTATAATTAATTTAATGTAATTATTAACCGCAGTGTATGTTATGTTTAAGTGTAGTATTATTATTTTATTTATGTAATATTCAAACCAAAGTGAAAGTTGTAATTTATTTATAATAAAAAAAAAATATTATATTCATATATGGTGGAATGTGTGTGAAAAGTTGAATCTTATAAAAAAAAAAAAAAAATAGTCGTATTGTTGTTAAAAATCGTATCTTAATGATAAATTTTAATTAATCTAATTATAATTAATAATCATAAAATCGAAATAACGAAATATTTAGTGAGTGTATTGTAAGCTGGTTTATGTATAATTACATTAAATGTAAATTACCTTGCCCCGAACCATACGAGTATATAGGTAGATATTATACAGTTAAATATTATTAAGATGTTTGTAAATAAAAACCGATATTCAGTAGCGGCATACCATAACGAATGTGTGCGGTGTTGATTACAAAAATTTAGCATTGGTCACCACCCAACTACCAGTAAATGGTATGGGGTGACTTACCAAATTTACATATTTACGTACTGTATATAGAGTTTATTGTTTTTGGGTTTCATATCACGCTTCGGAGATAAGATAGAATAAATCCTAGAGTAAATAGTAGATTGTAGATAGATCTTTTATTTTTTGTGTTGTTGTGTGACGTACACAGCACAAAACTAATAAAACGGAATTTCCTATTATATATGCACATATATATAAATATTTTTATTAATTTTTAAATATTATTGATAAACTTTTGTTGTATTTTAACTACTATAAGGAAAATAAACCAATATTTATATTTTTAGAATTTTAGTGTCTGTGATTATGTACAGCTGTCTATAATTCTAATTAAGACTTGTGTTTAAGTTTTTATAGAATTTGGACTTAGCAGTGCACATGTTATTTTAAAAAATTTAATTGCTTAATCGTTTTAGCGATTTGAGCGGTTATGAAATTTAATATTCTGATTTAAAAGTGATAACCATATTGTCTGAAAAAATTATCGATTATCGAACAAGTTTAAATACAAGCTTTTGTTTTATTATCCAATAAATAAAGCATACTGATTATGTACTATTTATCAATTTATTAATTTAAATCCTGGATCTTATTACAAAAACATTATTTAAATATCTTTACTAATAATAATAATAGGTTTCTCCAGGCTAATTGGCCATCAGAAATGTTCAACAAATTCCGAATCTTGCCGATGAAGATAATTTGAGAGCACGACTCTTCTTTCAAATGTCATCAGCCATCTTTCTTACTCATCCGTTAGAATTGCCAGCGGCCAGACGTGCGTTTACCTTACTTCCCACATATCTATCATAAGCAACAAGGGATCCTTGATATCGGAAGCCTGTCACTCCTTCAAATGTGTGGTTACCACTAAATAAATTTGTTTTGGTCTGTCAAACCTGTAATCATATATTTTGTTTTTAACTCATTGATATAATTTTCACAGTTGCCATTCAGTCCAATTACCCAAATATCATCTGCATATGCCATGACCTTATAGCACTGACGTTACAAGATATTCTGCTGATGTGTTTCGCTTTTACGAAAAAAAAATTCTAACATTAAAAAGTATCGGGGACTGAGCATCTCCTAGCCGTATACTACAGAGCTAATTGGAATTCCTGTTAGTTGTTTTCAACTATGTCACAGCATTGTGACTGCAATACTGTCATTTTATGTAAACCCTAGCAAAACTGTTTATGTTATTTTTGGATTTAGAGTAATATCCTATTTTACGGGTAGGACATGACGTGGACACTTTCCATTCATCGAGCATAACTTCGCTTTACCATACTAATCAAATAAGGTCAAAAAATCCAGTGTTAAGAAGAGAAGTTCAAATCATAAAAAATGGTTGGCCTGATTCCTGAGAAAATGCTTGGACCTTATCAGGTAATCAAGCAACAGATATTCTGTTGCTTGTTGCTGGACTACAACACGTTAATTGGTTTCCACAATGTTATATTACTAACAAGACTTTGATATTTTGAAAATTTTGAGACCATCCCTAATTCCCGGATGTTTTACCCGGGTGTGTCCTGGTTCCCAAGAGGATGCGTTTATGAAGAAAAATGTGCTTGAAACAATGAGATCATGTTTGACCGTCACTTAAGTACATCATTGTTTCCCCATTGTTGGTTGCTAATTAGTGTCAGGAGCGGGAATTATATTTTCATATAAGCCAGTTTGATTCTGTCCAGTTCAAATAGTTATAAAATGAATCTTTGGGATGAAATCTTTGAGTTGGCTTACATCAGGAAACGCTTAAATACAAATGATACTCGTTGCATGTGTAAACTTAGCTTCCACTTACTCGTATCTACTGCTTTGAAATACAAAATAGTTGTTTCCTAAAAGAAATCCAACATTAAGATTGCCAAGGTCATCTCCGCACTGTAAAGCATCTCATAGTCTTGGGATATATACACTATGTGGCTAAGTCCAACTTTTTCGACTAAATTACAGACTAAACTTTTCAATGGCATTACGCTCAGTCAATAACAGATGGCACTAGTATCATCGAAAAGTTTAGTCTGTAATTTAGTCAAAAAAACAAACTCAGGCACACAGTATTAGTCTTCACATTTTGCAATTCGAGTTCTAAGCAATACTCTTTCATTACTAATCCAGTACAAGCTAAAGCACCTAGTATTTTTAGCGACTGCACGTTCCTCGTACCAATCCTAAACTGCGTGTCCGTTAACGTGAGTAGAGATCTGGTTAAGTTTTGGTGGTATCCATATTAATTTTTGTTACATATCAAGGATACTCTGGTTGAATTGTAAGTAAATCGTGTTCACTTATAAGTCTTTTACAAGGAATGGGATTATTTCATGACCCCAGGTCAATTAATTGGCTTTAAATACTTTATCCACCTGGACCAGCATACTCTGAGTGTTTGACATGAGGAACCTCCTTTCTCATCTATCATGATCCAAATTTCGTCAAGATGACAGGTCTCTCGAAATTGTTTACAAATCTAGTTTGTCAGCATTCCCACGGTATTTAGACTTTAGATATAACTTAACAATTTATAAAGATCACTCGAGGAAGCCCATTGGCAAATCTTGCACTCGTTAATGGTTTTTTCGATAGCGAGATCCATTGCAGTCCACCAATATTCTATAATAATATGACGTCACGGAGAGTATTTAAAGAACTTTTTCCAATCTGATAAGGTACAAACATTTTCTAAGGCATCAGGCCAATCGTTTTGTATGGGTTTAGCTACCCTTCGTAACTTTGGATTTGTTTTTTCTTCCATCGAATAGTTTTACATATAATTCTTTGGTTTGTAAAAGCACGTCTTGATCTTATCGAAATATGGTCTAATTAGTCTGGATGGAACAGGTAAAGTCCGTTAGAATATTTGTTGGATCAATCCAATGTGCAGATGGATAATCAAAGCGAACCTGTATTAGTGCATCCTCGATTTGACTACGGCCCAAAGTATAGGACGTTATAATTGAACGCAAATGAGTAGCTTTTTCACGACTTAAAACAAACTAACCAACGTTTTAATGTCGAGCCTAACATGACGGCACCGAAAATGTGTAGCTTCCGTCTGTTGGATTTCACACTTCAATAGAATTTCACAATGGAAAATATACCGCGTAGTCCCCGCCGTACTGCAAAAAAACCCCACCGACATCTAGTTTAGTTTACTTTTGACTTTATGACGAACATTCGAAAATATTCGTCTTATTCCAGTTTACATGACGCAGCACCAATTAAAACTTCCCTTCAACACATTTTTCTTCCATATATTGTGAACCCATATTCTTCTGCATTGATTTTTTCTTCCGCTTCTTTTAAAATAAATGCTACTATTCCTAATTCACTATTTATAAGCCTTTTAAACATTTTGTCTCCACGAAATAGCTCCGCAAATTTCTAAAAAGATATTGAACTGCTATCGTGAGACATATATCGCAAGGCCAAAAAACGGATGTATTTCTTGACCTTAACAATCACCATTAGGAAACCTTACGGTAAGAGAAAACGGCGCCTATCTCATAGTTTGACTCATTCAAATTGAACTTGTTATTTATTGTAATATAGAAACCTCTTCCAGAAGAAACGATCTTCATTTTTTTTAGGATGTAGTAAATTCTCAATAGCAGCTCATGTAATACTTCATGTAATAGTTGCATTCCGTTCTTCAATATGAGATGTCTAAAATGTATTTTATTCAGTCACTAGAAACTAAAATTTCTTGAGGTTGAATTTCAAGCTAGTTTTATCTAACCGTTTGAACAGTAGCTCCAAATTATATAACCGTTTTTCTATTAAATCACGTGGAACTTGTTTATTGTCTAGATAGCTTGCTGTATTTAATAATCCTTTACCAAAAATGTATCCATACATTTTTGGAAAACAGCGAGCCGCGATTGCTATTCCGAAAGGCATTCGTTGAAATTACTACAGTACATTTAGTGTTTTTATTACCTCAAGCTCCTTGCATTCTACGTTCCTTGGGATCTAAAGATACACTTCAAACAGATCAGGTTAATTAGGGATAAGAATTGGTCGCTTTTAAGTCTATAAAATAACTCCTCCACTTTGAATTCGAATGACTTCCTGCACATTGTCGACTTGATTTTGAGTTACAACGATCAAATCTGCATCGCAATTTACTCCACAGTATAATAAGGTGCACAAAAAAATCAATTTAAAGTTAAAATTAAAATTAAAGTTAATGAAACTTGTATAGAAAACCGCTTCTCGTGACCTAACAATAAAATGAAAATTCGAATTGCATAAAAAATTATGCAGCTCACGATTGACACAATTTAATTCCACCTCAACAATACACATACTCACATAAAAATATTGTACGGTAATGAACTTGAAGGATAACAAGCTAAGTACTATTTGAATTAAGAAACAACTTAAGTTTTAATTATAACAATTTAGTGCATAACATAAATTTTTATCACCTACTACTGCACATTTAATTTATATAATTTTAAATAGAAGTGAATCGGTATTAATTACATATGCAATTATGCATACGTGTGGATATCATTCATTGCTCTCTTATTATAATTATTTTTTATTATTTATCTCATTGCGCCTCGGCTCAGATATACACGTACGTATATACATTTTATATCTACCGTAATTGCGATTTCTTATTAGATAAGAAGTGTATAAGTGGTTTTAAATCCATATGAGCAGATACAGTTGAAGTCACCCAATTCAAAAAATTTACGGATATTTAATAAAATGAAGCATTTTTGCAGGTTTAGACAAGCTCTTTTAAGGATTGCCAGTATTTCCATGCTTAAATCAAAAAGATCTAAAACATATTTTTGGAATTAATGCCAACACGGTAACAAGTAATTCAGCAGCTGGTTAAATAGATCCAAGTTCGCATCTACATAAATATCTTTATGTTGATGACCTTAATGGATACAAACGACTAGTTTTCGAAAACAGCTGTCTTTGTGCGTGAATCTGTTAGATTTGTATTGAATATACATTTATCACTTTGGCGGCGATATTAGCTTTTGAACCAATTAAACTTTAATTGGACGTTCCTAATTATTTAGGACGCGTAAATTTTGTCGAACATCACAAAACCGTTTATTAGACATGTCGGTGTCAGCGTATGCACTGTTGGATATGATAATTTACTTGGCCTCCTCGAATATTCCAAAACTTTTTACTGTTATGTGATCGTGTTAATGCGTTACTTTCGTGTAATGTTTCTCGGTGTGCTCATTTCAAGATCAGCTTGGTAAGTTGTCCTTGATACGGTATGATCATTGGATGTGGTTCTTTATACTGTAATTGTGAATCATTCAACCAGCCTCCTACACACAAAATTTTAATTCATCTAAGAAGAGATGTAGAAAAGCCTCTTTAAAGAGAATACTTGCTGTATTCGCTAATGGCTTTTGATTTTTCCAGTGCATAGTATTTCGAATTTCGATATTTGTACCCTTCGAACTAGCACTGATATTGCATGGTCCCATTCCTGTAGTCGTAGTGGCCCTCGATGTTTTGTTCGCCATCTGATCAGAAGGATCATTATTTTGCAGGTATGCCACAACGGTTGTTTGCCCTTCCTCCAATGTTTCAAATATCAGACGGTCATGACTTTGCATCAGCTATCCATGAACACTAATGTTTTTGCAGCCAGTCAGTGGGATGAGCTGTCAGCTGGGTTATCCTCTGTTTGAATGGGCTTCCAAGAGTTCAGGCTAGTATTGCTTTGGATCTCTGCTACTCAATGTGCCACACAGGATTTCCAGTTTGATGTAGGTTTTTGTATCCAAGCGAGTGTGGTTGTAGATTAACACCATAAGGTTTTTCCGTCGATGTTGATGTCAATTGCCACTATTATTCGTTGCATTAATCGGTTTAACAATAATGCCCCACAGAGTTCCAGAGCTATGCAAGCGTGTTCAGAGCCGTTAAAAAATCCATGGGTCTAAGATCCTCGACATTTCCGATACAAATTTACTCTTTAATACAGGATAATGTAAATAGAAAGTGAGGTCACCTAAGAATGAGGTTCTCTAACAATGTGAGGTCACCAATTAGGACCTTGTTCTGATGTATTTATTTTAAAATAGATGGATAAGTCTATTTCTTTAATTCCATTCCACCCTCATGTATAGCAACAGGATAAATTGAGATTGCAGATGTTGAGCCTCCTCTGCTGTGTTGGCACCGGTTCATCATCTACATAGAACTGTTTTTGAGGATTTGGCGGATTTGAAGATTTTATCTTCAAACATGAGTTGATACTCGTGTAGAGGGTGATGTTTGCTCTCTCTCCAGAGAATTGTTTGGAAAATTTTGTTGTTCCTCATGCATCTTGATTTGTCGGTACATTTTCTCTGCATTCGCGGATACTACTCGGTGTTTTCTCCGTTTTAAGAATATAGTCTAAAAATAATTTTGTAGTGACGGTCCAATGTGCATCGTGTCATTCAAACTTATCCCCGTCGAGGTTTTCATTGATGCATCGAAAACTACCCAGATATTGATTGACTCTGGTGTTCTTTTACCATGGTATGGTGGGGTAACTAATATTTACATTTGCGTTGAGACACTAGTGTCATGTGACCCAGATCAACATGCTCCCTCATAAACTGCATGTATAAGTCTCTCAACTCCTGATTTGACCCTAATTTTTTTTCAAGCTGTATAAAGCGCTGTAAAGCTCGTTGTTTCGAATTTCCTACTTAGTCCAGTTGTGTTTCCGACAATCGAGATCGATACCGACAATCGAGATCTCGTGTTGTGATTTTGCAGATGATAGATTCGCACGCGATGTTTTCTGATGACTGACTGACCTTGATTGTCTGAACATCTTCTAATTCGAAAAACCTGTCCACACTTTTGTCCGTTTTCATATTGCGGAGATGTTAATTTTTGTTTAGCGTAATGTTATCCTAAGACATTGAACTACATATTCGTGATCAGATAGACTTGGGAACACTGGTGGATTAAAGCTCTCAATTCAGTGATCTTTCCACGTTTTGAACTACTTTTCACTATACGGCTGTGTCTAACAGTGTGGTTACTATCTAATGTTCTGATAGATACCCTCATTTAGGTTGGTAAAATATCTCGTGTAATAAATAGTTAGTGATGTCGATTGCTAGTAGACAATTGATGCAAATTTCTACCCGATTGACATAATCGATCTGCCTTTTTATACTGAGGTTGCACTGGTTGACCAGATGCCCATCTTCATTCCAGTAAGGACATCTTCTAGTACCTTGTGGCAGTATTGGATATTGGCCTTCACTCTTGGTACCTATATGAGTATATTTCGCTGAGCATTATGAGTTCTGTCTTAACTGACCGCGCCATGGATGGTGTAACTGATCCTTCTAATGCCTAAAACAGTTGCATTGGTAAAATTCTGTACATATTCGAGTTAGATGTGCTTATTCTCCAAACGTTATTGTTTGAGGCTCAGATTTTATACTGTTGGTCCGTTACATTGTTGACCAGCGCATTTATAACGCTACTAGAAGCAGATCAAAACAACTGAAGAGTTATTTATTCTTTCTTTTTGAGTTGATCTTAAAATATTCGGGTTTCTTGGAACCGGATTAGAAGTTTCCTGATTATGCAATAGAAGACTCTTCTCAGAATCCATATATCCTCGATAGCGAGTACCCAATGTTGATATTGGTGTACTACCTGTGGTATTAACTTCTTTTGTTGGTACCATTGCATAGTTTTGTATGACTTATTAGCGATACTGCTTCACTATACTATGTAGAAGTTGAGTACCTGAGCCGTTGTCCTACCCCCCTACCCCCCCCCCTTTGATAAAATACATTAAAAATGTGAAACATTTTTCAGACTTCGGCGAGGTCTTTTAAGGATTGCCAGTATTTCCATGCAAAACTCTAAAAGATTTAAAACTTATTTTTAAAATAAATTAATTTCACGGTAACGAGCTATTCAGCAGCTGGGTAAATATAAATATATATAGCGGCTGGGTACCATTTAATGATGCCAAAGCCAAACTGGATGAGTCTGATGAATGGTATGCTGCTTTTTTTATTTAATACATAGGTCAGGTTGGACAAGGACGTAGTTGATAATACGGTTAAAATGCTCACAGCAAAAAAAGATATACCAATGGAGCAAGTTTTTTTATAATGTCTTGGATATGACAGCATAATTTCTATAGAGAACACAAACTTTAAGAACGGTTTTGCCATTAGTATCTGTAATCTAAATAATGGAATCGGTAAAATTCTTATCTTGACCATTTCTAATGCACATTTACTTTTGTCCGTATGGTTGTGTTGGTTGTCCAACAAAGGGGTGATTTTCATAAAAAATTTCCAATCGATTTTTTCCCAAAGTAAATCTGATTGGAATCTGATTGTAGATAAAAAGTTAGACCATGGTAGATATACATACTACCTTTAAATTGTATTTTTTTTTGTGTTTTCAAACTAATAACTGAACCGGGTATGTGGTTGTGAACTTAAAGGTAAATACATAAAAATTTCCGATAAGAAAATGTTCAACCAAATACCTTTAAGTTTTGATTTTATTGTTGAATGATTTTAGGTCAAAACTTGTATATTCCTTTTTAAAAGTTTTGCACCAAATCGCTGTTTTTCAGATATTACAGTTTCAAATATGGCAACTATATCCTCACCAAGTGTTAGTATTTTAAAGAGCTACTTAAATCAATTTATTACGATTGATCATCACTCCACACGACCTTGAACCATTCACAGTAATAACTTTACAGTATTAAAAATTACTTTCGATTTCTTAACCCTGGTACTCTATAATTATAAAAATATTTTTAATATTTAATTATAAATTATTTAGACAATACAGTTAAAATAATAATTGACTAATAAATTAAAAGCACATATGTTTTTTAAATCATATATTCACCAAAATAATATATGCATACGTTCACTTTACAAACATTAAATTTAATTACGAAATGTTTATTGTTGTAAACGAAACAGGTTATGAAATCAATAATAACATGTCGTACAAATATTTTGCTCACGTGATTATGATTTATATGAGTTATTTGTTGTTGTTGTCAGTTTTTTTTTCTTAATCTTATATTTTATTTATAGAGATCGCACATTTACTATATTGAAAATTTCCGACTTTGAGGCAAACAAATATTTAAAAAAAATAGAACGTAGTTATCCAGACTTGTGTTTTATCAGAGAACCTGGAATAGCGGTTTGAAGTAGACGGGTGAAAAATTCGACTGCAACACGACTAGAAATATAGTGGAAACACTTCCAAAGTGAAACCTTACGCACGACGTCAGAATAGTTATTGGTGACTTTAATGCTAGAGCTGGCAAACATCAAACAAACTTATATGAAAACACTCTCGACACGATCTAGTGACCGATAATAAAGAAAGAATGATGTACTTTGCGATTTTGTTCGACTACCTTGTGGCTAGCACATTTTTTCATATCATCTTGGAAACATTTTTGGGTTTCACAAGGGAGCAAGATGCAATGGATTTTGGTCACATTTGAGAAAGTCCGATATCTCAGGTCTCTGGCAAAGATCGCTGTCAGCAACGATGGCTTCTTGGGATATAGAACGAATTGTCTTTTTCAGGTTGCCTAGAACAAGACGAAGCGCAAGCTCGACATCGATTTCGGTTTCAAAACAGATACATTTTTTTCACATGCCAACATTTTTTGCGGTTTTCAAAATAAAATCTACATTTCGATAGATATGTTGGAAATATTTTGTTCCTTTAACTTATTTTCTGAACTGATTGCGATAGCTGTACTCGCAATTTAATGCCCTAGTATTTTTTAAAATCATGTGCTGGACCAAATCATGGTTTTTATTGTTTTGTCATTTACAAGGTAATGAATGTTGATTAGCCATCACCTTGTTGGCTTGCAGAACGGAAAAAACCCCTGTTACGACTGTCCGTTGGTCTTCAGTGTATCGTAATTTTGATATGCTTTCAATAATGTAAGAGCTATCTGACAGAACTATTTGAACATTTTTCTAGACCTACTTTGGTGTATCATTACAGAGATGAATTTCAAAAATTTTGCCTGTCGTAAATTTTGCGAGAATACATACATAGTACATACATCGCAAAGAAGCAGATAATTTCTGTTTTCTTTGTATTTGCGCAACTGTTAATTCATGATTAGCGAAAAAATTTTTGGGTGCCTACTTGGAGAGTATAAGATAATTCAGCTATATAGTATTCTACTTCTTGATTATTTTCTCCATCAACCATCTGTTCCAACTGTTCTAAATTTCCGTCAGTAAATAATTATCTGACAACTCAAATTGACAGCATTCTCAAAATTCTTTCTACATTTAAATTTATATATAATTGCCGATAAAAAGAGTAGCAAATGGAGCAAAGAGCTGGATCAATTATCTTCACAAATTAAAGATTTTATTTTCCTTTCATGGTATTTCTCACTATTTTTGTTCTGGTCTGGATACATATTTGGACATGTTAAAAATAATAATTTTTGGAGTTTGGCAAATTTATCGGCCAGTGGCATTCGCCTACCAGAGTTCTTGGTAACTAAGCCAGAATACTTATTAGACCCGGATTACCAATGATTGATTGATGGTTGAACATTGATGTTTAATGCATCAGGTAAATGATCAGGATTATTTTTTCCATTTTCTAATATAGGCTGTGATTCCGTTTCATGGTTGGTAGATTGATTTTGATGTCGGTTTCACAGGCCTGACTATTTGTCTGTACTAGATACACTATTCTGTCAAGAAGTTTTTTAATTTCTCCATACACCCATTTTGGGCCTCTAGCGAGTAGTTTCGAGTAAATTCTTTTTGATTTCATGCGAACTGTACCCAAATGGTATTCTTGCAGTGTTTACATTACCTGTGATTAGAGTTGCGATGGAACAACTATACTCGTACATATTTATGTATTAATGATGTCCTTTATGAACGGTGAGGCTAAATACCATTTTCACCATCGACAATATCATTTTCATGCCTAGAACTTCCTGGCACATCGTTTTGCCCATAGTTTACAACTCTGCTAATGATCGGATCAGTTGGAATATGTTGCATCTAACGGTGGAGACTAACATGTTCTTAATCAAAATGTTCATCAGAGCCCATGGAAGTCAGGAAAGGAATGTCTTTCATAAATTTATAACAAGTTTAGTTATAGTAATTTAGACTATCCATAAACGCTTCTTAGCCACATCATAAGGACGGGTTAAGCTTTGAATCTCTTTCAACCCACATTGGACGGATCTCCGCAGCATCAATCCCGAATTCACTTGCTTTATTAATCGTTATGAAATATCGCAGGTGCGTTGAAAACCCCAAATTTTGATTCTGAAATAATCCAAAGGGTGAATTGAACACCATCAAGTGCCTCGATTCAATCTTGCTCGATTCGAAAAAAATCGTATCGGACAGGTAAATTTGTGAAAAATGCCTCCTATTTTGCAATTTGTGGAACAATTCTTCTGCTCTTAGAATTATAAATCGCTTGACCTCGATTTGTGGGGTTACGGTGACCTTGGAATCCCCACTTATGCATATTGATCCATTCAATTTCACTGTAACTGAACTAAAAAAAAGCCAAAACGTCAAAAAAATTTCTTCTGGATATATGCAAAAAGGCATTCAAATAGTTAAAACCACTTTAGCAAATATTATGCTGTTGGCACATTCAACAGTCAAAGTTAATACCACAACTGACGATTTAAACGATTTAATATTGGAACTGGAAACCGCTTGTATTATTTTCGGAGAAACTGTCGGGTGCTTATAGAAAAAGTAATTCCATTGGATTTTGTTTCCCTTTGCACGATGAACATGTAACATATACAACGGAAGGATAATATCGTTGTCGAACACTAAATTTCGAAATATCTAAATAATTGTTTGTGTAGTGCTTACATATGGTCGCTAATGTAGCGAGTGATATACATGCATGGCCAGCATTCTCCAGATGATCTTTCTGTTGCAGTATTAAGATCTGTTTTCCTGGATCTTCCGCTAATTCAGTTTGAACACTTACATTAGATCACTTTGTAAAATATTTTTTTACTACTTTCTTTTCAATGTTGGCATAATAATAATTAATATCAATGATTCCTCCAACATATCAACCGAAAAACTTATGAAAACCAAATTCCATTAATCATAGGCGTTTTGGTCGCGACAATTTTCCTGAAACTAATTTCCCGTTTTTAAAGGTTTTTCCGATCTTTCAATTTTTTCTGTTAGTAAATATTTCTGTTCAGGAGCCAAAACTCTAGTTACCTTGACTTTAGATTTGCCCAAGTTCCTTCTGCATTTATTTTGGTTTTCTTTACTATAGTGGCATCCCAACAATTCCTTTAATCCTATATCGGCGGTCTGTCTCTTTTGCTCCGTTTGACTCTTCAATTTATAATATGTTTAAAATGTGCTGAATATGTCTTACTCCTCATATAGGAAAGCTGTCTTGTCAAATTGATGATCTAATATTTTAAATTTGGTTACTACAATTCGGTTAAAACTAAAGTAAATTGATAAACAGGAAGTAAAAAATTGAAATACAAATTTTCAACGAAAGCCGAAGCTAACTAAATTGAAAAGATTAGGTAGTTAAGAATTGGTTCACACCGAAAAAAGATTGTATGAGATACAGAAATGGTTTTTAACTGTTTGCAAATTACTGATGTATTAACATTAAGTTGGTTTTACGATTTTCAAATTGATGTGTGAAATAAAAACAGTTATTGTGTGTCACTTGATTATTTACAGAGAAACGAGTGATCTTTATGTCACTGTCACTGTAAATGACATCTCATGAATTATGCTCTTCGATTCGTCATCATCGATCGTAATCAATTAATGACAAAAAATATCTTCGATCAAACACTATATAGTATTTTTGCCCCCTACTTTTTTAGTTTGTAATAACATCAACACATTTAGTGACGCATTTAAAATATTTATAAATCTGTTAAACCGCATGTTTATGTGTCTTAAGTATATGATTTATGTAATAGCTCATCAAATGTAATAATAATTAAATATGAGGCAAAACATCATAAATCTTTAACTTGTACATACACGACCAAAGATCATACGGAATTATTTAGTGTGAACGTGCGTGAAAAGTCGTCAAGTTGTCTGTCTATTTGCGAAAGGTGATGTTTAATTTAGAAAATCATTGTGACATTAATTATTATTGAATGAAATTATTTTGTAAATTTTCTTTTGAAACATTTTCAGCGAAAATCACGTATACACATAATATATACAGCTTCAAAGCAAATTTTCAAATGAAAAACAATTTTTTTTTTTTTTTTATATATTTAATTTTTCGAATCAATGAATTAATTTACTTCTCGACATCGATATACGAGCATAAAACACGCTGGTATATACGCACATAACAAACGACCAACACAATATTAAAATAAATAAATAAACAAATCGGGAAATATCACAAAAAAAAAAAAAAAAAAAAAAAAAATCGAACAGGCTAACAGCATGTTATAAAAATACGCACACACGAAGGTCTATTATATCATGACTTCCACTTAGCCGTGTAATATTAACCGGAAAATTATACATTTTTGTATTTTAATATAAAACCAGACAACATTTCCTCTTCTAATATGACTATCAATGAAAATGGTAAAATGTAGAATTTTTTTTTATACCAAAATAGTAAAATAAACAATTTTCACTTTAAATATTTACACAATACATGTGTGTAATGTTGTACGTGTGTACAGTATGGTCTATATAATACTTTACATGCTTTAGTTCAAAACTTGTTGCAAGCAAATGTGGGATTCGAAATCACACAAACTGAAGCGCTTTATTTTTCCTTCTCATGTTCTCTACGACTGCTACTTTATTCTGCACAGACTATTCAGCAGTTAACACTTAGCTTAGGAATAAATCACATAGATGTCCCTAATTCTATTTTATGCTGGAATTAAAATTAGTATCAGGTTCGTATCAGTTATGCTTCTAATATTTTTTACTCTTTCGCGTTTAAAACACAACTGACTGCAATGAACAACAATACGTCATGTATATAGCAATAACACATTTCGAATGTTGTTTTTTCGAGATGGGGCTATGCTTACTTTTATGGTTTTTTATACAAAACGGATTTGCATAAATTATGCTTAGTATTACATAGATGTCTCTAGGTGATTTCCATTTAGTAACTTATACTTTGATAAAATGTAATTAATGTTATGGTAAATTTATATGAATTATTAGGCAAACGTTGAAGACGACCACCGACTTTTATGATGTGATTATAGTAGGCAAGAATAATGACGGAGTATCGGTTGCTTGATAAGGAAATTCGTCCTTTCTAGTCCGAAATAATCGACAGGAAAACATTTTTCCTGGACTATTTGAATTATGGTACGTAAAGAGATCGTTCCAACTTTTCGAGTATTAGAGGTTGGCTAAATTTGAAAGGCGTAGGATTGTCCATGAATTCGGATGCTTTATGGTCGTACAAAATTAACTAAATGACGATCGATAGTGAGTTGATTAAGGACGATCACGCTTTTTTATAATATTTGCCAATGTGTGAGCAAAAATTGGAAAAGTGGTTGATCTCAATCCAGATTGATTGAATAAACAGTTTTCCAATATGACTACTAGCGCCAATAGACCAAGTAGATCACTAATTCGAACAATCTGAATAAAATGACTTTTTCGGAGATTGTTGATTCTTTGTTGAAGTTGACTGCAAATGTTCAATTTTAAATCTAAAGCGACATTAATGGAACTTGTACCGGTGAGCAAATCAGCGTATCATACGCCATGGGTTTCAGTTTGAAAACTGACTAGGATTTTTTCAACAAACTGATACTTGTAGATTGATTGTGTATCAATCCATCGCGGTTACCACGCTTTTCACCTTTAGTCGTGATTAATGGTGTATAGAGTGTCTTATTACTAGCCAGTGGTTTCGTTTTTGAAGTATATTATAACCTTTGTTGAACAGCGAATGGTGCTGAACTAGAACTACAATGTTGGCATAACTAAAGTTTTGATGCTAGAATTTAGCTTTGCAGTCAGGTGACTCTAACAATGAGTCGACTTCGAAATTGAAGTTGAATGTCGTACCAGTGTACATGTGTCTTAATCTAATTTAGATATCATTATAGGTACAAAATGAGTACTAATCGGAGTAAGAGGCCGGTATTTCAGTATTGCCTAAATATGACACGGCAAAATGGTGTATTTTTCAAATGTAAAGACTGAATCTCCTATCACTCTTCTTATATGAATTATGTTTTGATGGATTTGACCCTTGCCTCTCATGATCCCAAAAAGTGTTGTGCTGAGGGAGGTATTGTATGTCATTTAATATATTTTTCAGCAAGAAACTCTCTTACTTTAGTGTTATGCTCTTTAAATACTAATATTGTAAAATTGATCTAATTTCGGTTTGGTTCCTATAAAATTATAGCCGTTGTCGCTATAAATATTTGCGGGTAATCTACTTCGGATAGTAAAATGACTCAATCTTGACAGGAACGCATCGGGTGTAAGATCGCTAACTAATTCCAAGTGAATGGTTTTTATGACCATACGAATAAATATACAAATATATAACTTGGTGCGTTTTGCTTTTCGCCCCTTCTTGGAACTTATATAACTACTAGATCAGCGTAATCAACTTCAGTATTAAGAATGGTTCGTGTGCGTTTGTCTCTTTTGGCTTGGTTAAGTTTCCCATCATTGATTGATTTAGGTAGGTTATTCTCGTACGTATATACACATCTGACATTGGTTTAACATTCGCTTGAATTTCTCCTTAGCTCCGATTATCCAATATCTTCCTCTAGAAAATAAGGTGGAAGGATTGGGATGTAGATATATGTGGTGTAAATGGTGTATAGTTTATTTGTGAGTGAATGTGATTTTGGAAGGATCAATAGATATTTGGCAGTATAAGAGACATTTACGTTATCGATTCGCCCACTATCGCGTATTAACACGTTTCAATCCAGAAAGAGCATCAAAGATATGATTTGACTACCTTTAGATAATAATATTAGAAAGATTATCACGCCAGAATTGGAACCGCGTTCCTACATTTGGTAAGCATATTTAGAGAATTCAACGTAAAATTCTCTCAATATCCTTACCAAATGTTAAACGCAGTTCCAATTCTGGTGTTATTATCTTTGTAATATAAAGCAGACTGTATTACCAACAAAATAGTTACATTTACGTGGTTCATTTGGTAACTACCCCAAAACAACCGTCAGTCCACGTATACAGATTATCTTTATTTATGTTAAAAATGGTTCTAATCTTCGCTACCAGTTTGGCTAATAGAACAAACCCGCATAGCTTCAATCTGGGCAGGAATATAGCTATTTGAATGGTGATACTTTGGATTTAGCACAGATAGGTCGATACTGCAGTATAAGCACTTTCTGAGGAATCACAGAATCCGTGTTATTGTATTTGGTTTTTGTTATGAGTATATATGGTATATATCTCAGCACGCTGAGTTGGGAGTCGTTATCAGCCAAATAGACTGCAGTATTATTTTAAGTTTACTGGTTATCGGAGTAAGCCAGTTATCCAAGGGGTTCAAAAATCATCCCAGTTTCTGAAATCAGTTTTCTTTTAGTCAGCTTAAAAGTGATTGGTTCTGGTACTTAAAATGTAAGATGGTCATTTTCTGGTACCCAACAAACTCCAGTTCTAACAAATGTTTCATGATCATTAATTGTAATAGAGTTGTTTCCGATTGTATGCGGGAATTGTTCTCATAAAACAATGGCTAGTCGAGCTCCATTTTCTGAGTGTGAAACCTGCATTTCCTAAAACTATAGATACATTTTTATATAATTTTAATGCAGCTTCGTCGGCCTCGGCTACAGATAAAAGATCATCAACGTAAAAATTATTTTTGATTACGGTGCATGCATCTGGAAAGCGACCTGAGCTTTCTTGAGCTACCTGATATAAAGTAAGCAATGCCAGAAATGCATCAAGCCATCTTATATGTAACCATCGTTAACCCGAAATGTAATTTTAGTTTTTGATTTTCTCACCACATAATTCTTTCCGCTAAATACAAATCCTTAAAGAAAGGCCATAGTTTGAAATCCCCGCTGAATGGTTCAATGTAAATGCGAGGCAAATGCAATCTTGGTGTTGGTTTTCTTTTTGAACCCCAGGTGAAAAAGGCATTTTCGGATGTCACATAAGTTAATAATCGTATGTGTAAGCTTCGATTACGCATGCGTGTCTAGCCAACCTATTAATGATGTGTGATCATGTGCACACTAATGTAAGCCAACCCAAAGATTTTACAATAATTTGGATGATTTGATGGGATCTATACCGAAGCAAGACGTCAGCAAGACAATAATGGGGAAAGAATGATGACCTTCGTGATGGTGTATGATCTCACTGTGACAAGCACATTCTGCAAAGCTAATATGGCAGTTTTCGTAGAAGTCAGGGATCGCAAGAAAACGAAATGTACGTTTAAACTGTTAAGTTCTGATAAACAAAAATGAGGAAGTATAAAATCAGGATATTATTAGCAGTAGCATGATGGAAACTAATCCTCATTCTGATGAGGTGAACAATCTATGGGAAGTAGTGAAATCTTCGGTTGTGCTCCCTAGGCGACTCTAAGTATGGTAAAAGCTAAACCCCAAAATGATTGGTTTCATGACGAGTGTCGTCGTGCTGTCGAGCAACAGAATATAGTCTATATAAAAAGCGCAAATACGTTTTATAATCGGACGGAAGAACGAACCGCTAAGCAAATTTTTTAAACGTATATAGCGTGACTGGTGAAAGGTTAACGTCTTAAGAGTACAACAACTCAGCAATGATCGCAGTTTTCGACACCGGACTACATCTATACCTTCAGATTTATGTTTATAGTCCCCAGTGCTCGACACCTTGAAGGAGAATTTACTCAATTTACAACAAATGTCAAATGCTGTATTTGAAAGTTATCAAATACAGACTGCGGAGATGTGCATTGAGGAGCTATCCTACGAGGAACAAAATATAAAATCAATGGTGTAAGAGACCAGTACGCAATTGAGTTTAGTAGTGGTGACTACTCATTTAAAGAAGTGAGACGATCCCAGTGACAACGGCTTCTCGGGTTAGGAACGATTTGCCTTCTTCAGGTTGTTTTCTTTTTTCTTAATATCCTGTAACAAAGAAAATTTCATTCACATATCTTAACACTCGAAGTGTCAATTGTATACCGTTGTACAGATCATACTGTACACACATAGTTGTATGAAGCTAATAAAATTATTACATCGACACTCAAAATAATAAAAAGTCACGAGCGAACATCCAGGCCATAAATATTTTGGCACAGGTGGTGTGTGTTGTATATAAATTTTGCCGATAAAGCGTTTTTTTTATAAATATGTATAATTGCAAACAAACTAAAATATGTGCGCTGACATCTGGCGGACGGCATGCAAAGCAAATTAATTATAATATCCTCCTTCGCGATTCAAATTTTTTTTGTTTTGTTGAAATTAATTAATTACTCTAATTAACTCAATTAGATTAGAGCATAAAATTATGTAGTATATACAAAGCATAAAAAAAACTGTGTTGCTCATTTTTTTAGTTGCGTTTGATGTTGATCTTTGTTCTAATTTCCTAAATGACTTAAAATCTATATTATTATGATTTCGGGGAACGTTGATTATTTTCTAATTACAATTTAACATAATTATGCTTTTTACTCATAATTTTGTTGTTTGTATATACGTTTTGTGTTTTATGCTTTCCTAATTAATTATCACTCCATCGAGGATTTATGATAATTAATTCGGGGTGCGAACGCAAGTAAATCAATATCTTGATATATTACGCACTGACACTTGAAATATGAACACACACACACACACACACATCATAACGTATAATATTCATGGATGATATCAAGTGTAATTAAAATCAAATGATGAGGCTGTAAAATTTTTTTGGCGGACTACGAGATTTAAATTTAATTCACATTGTAAGATTTTAATAGTTATCTGAATTTTTAATTAGTTGTTGTTTGTAGCACCTGAGATTAAAATTTTATCGTAAAATTTTTTGTCTTAACGATTCATTAAATTTAACGACCGATGAAATTTTATACTGACGTAAAATGTCGATTTTAAAGTATAATATATAGGTTGACCCACGAATAAATTAATTTACGGGATTGTGTATTTTGGTGTAGAAAGATGCCATACACTTTGGATTTAGTTGGACGCTCTGTTTTATGACTAAAGTTATCCATTCAGTCGATTAAACTATAGTCTTCGTGAAATGAACCGTATTAAAGCTCCTATAAATGTTACTGTTGTCATGTCGTCGAGGACTTCACCTGCAGATGTACTTAATTGATATACCTTGGTATATGGACCGCATTCTTATTTTGTTTCTTTAACATTAAATAGTTTTGGCTATAGATTGGAGCTTAATGGATTTAATTCTATATCGGCCGTGCGTTTGGCAATATAGGCCTTCCCAATTTTGGTTGTAGCAATCAATATAACAGTTGAACCGGTATACAGGTAAATGGGAACCTTTGAAAGATCTAGTTCTTCATATATGTTAATGGTGAGCTTAGCTTATAAATGAGCACCTCACAGCTGAGGTAAACTTATTAGTTGGATTAGTGCGACTTTTGGTTTGCTGACCAAAAAATTGGTAGTTTTCTGGTCAGCAACCTGACTCTGGGGACAACACATATTGGAATTTTGTTTTAACCACTGCCTTTTTAACTTATCAGGCAATCGTTTATCCCAAGTAATTTTGTTCAACCACAAATATTGCATAAGTAACTTATTAGTTTGTATTACAAATGGGGAGAGCCACCTTAATTGATCGAATAACTTCGAAATAATAGATAAAATCTTTTTTTTGCTGCCTCAGTTAGAAAATTGACTTTAAATTGGGAAACATTTTGGATTGGATCAAGAGCGCTAGTGCTGGTGATACTTTGGTTTCGAAAGAAATTAGCGTTAGGCTTGCTAATTGGTTGTTATCTCCTAACCTTGGAACGTTTGATTTTCATTTCCACTATGGTCCGATCTTTCTTTAGTTTTGCTGCTTCAATTTCAGTTTCCTCTCCTGTGTGTAAATCATCTATAGAAATTTTCCTGAATTACTTATGCGATCTTCGGGAATTGTGCTTGATTATCTTTAGCGACTTGCTGAAGGGTACGCGTACCTATAAAAACAATGCAGGTGATAAGCCATAGGTCAATGTCTTAAGTCGATATTATTGATTGTTTTTTATTTGAATTTATCCAAAAATTCGCTGATAGTTTGTTTGGCGAGGTTCAATCAAAATGTGCCTGTATTTCTTTTCAATGTCAGCACTCGCACGAGCACTGTCTGTATCGTAAGAGGTCTGTCCATATTGAAGGCTGAATTGTGACTCCAATTAACAGTCATTCAAGGACATACCATTGGAGTTTCATCATCACTCGTCGAATACAATCCGGGAGTTGCATTTAGTTGTCATTTTAAAATGCTTTTCGCGTTGCTTTAGTTTTTCATTAGTCCAAATTTTAGTTACAGCAACCTCCTCTTGTTCCCAGAATCTTTTAAAAATAGCTGCTAAATTTGTGTCGTCTTGAATATTTATGTGAATATTTTGCTTTGTTTGATCATTGTTAGTAAGGTTTCGATTAGATTGACCAGATATGATCCAACCCAGGATAGTTTTCTGTGCTATGGGTGAATCTATAGTGGGTAATCTAAAGTTATCAGGCTCCAATTAAAATATCTATATTTCTCTTATTATAGTATATTGGATCGGGTAGCTGTAGATTTTCGAATTTTCCGGCATTTTTTATTTCATCGCGGTTGTATTGTAAAGTGGTCGTTATTTTATCGAAAATTAAAACTTTTAAACGAAGCATAATTTGTTCAAACTTGGAGTGAACCTTAATAGTCGCTCTCTCTTTGGTTGTTATATTTTATGTTGCAAGTCCTCCGACTATAATGTTGGCTTTCTATCGTTTCAATAAAACATTACATTTGTTTAAGCTAGTACATCGATCAGGAATATTTATAATATCGGTCGGTAAAATTGCAAATATTGATTACGCTAAATTGGATTTAGCAGTTAAATGAGATACCATAACTTCTGAATTTTCCTCTGATATGGGATTGGTCTGATTTGCTTCTGCGATTATTATACGAATGAATTCTATGAACTAAGTTGATTGGTTATGGTGGTGTCGTATATTAGGCTGTGGTGTCTGCACTTTCTGCAGGAACTTTGAAAATGACTTTTATTCGCCCGGTGAGAAATCGATAGGCAGTTGAAACATGCAGTTATTTTGGTCACCTTTTCTCTCTTCATCTTAGGATGAATCTGGATGAGATTACTACATTCGTATATTCGACGCGGCTCACTACATAATGGGCATAGTTTAATTTTGAAACTGGAAGGTTTATCGTAAATAGAACCAATGTTGCATGCTCTTGGTGTTGATTACTTATAACTATATGAATCTTAATAGATTCAAAGTAAAAGTCTCCACATCAATTATCAACCATCGAAAGCTTAGTATCGGGATCATTTTTTGAAAGTAAAACGTGCAGAAGCCAAGAGTCTCGCAATTTTTCTATTTTGCAATTTCTGGCCTTATCACATTTAGTCTATTAATAAATTGGTTAGCTGTGTTGTGGAGTGCGCATAATTTACTGGTGGAATTATCCTTTACACGTTGTATTGCAATGCCGTGTATCCTACTTTCACTGTTTAAAGCTTCTGTGAATGTCGCGATACACGTAATAGTGCTCTTAGCTTGGCCCCACTTTGCTTTCTAGTCGTTGAATTAATATTCGATATGAACTCAAATCTTGGTTGACCCGAGACCTTCGCTTAGGATTTAACACAGAGTCAATTTGAGACGTGCTTCGAGACGTGCTACGCTGATGTGTCTGTGTTTCAAAGTGGATGATTTTATGAGGAAAGAATGTGCTAGCCACAATGAGATCGGGTGTGATCGCAAAGTTGTCAATTTTCCCCCCATTATGATTGGTTGCTATAATTCTTGTTGGGAGTACGGACCTATATTTTATATAACCAATTACTATTCTGATGTCGTGATTCGGTTAGGAACTTATATCAGATCATCCAAATGACAGGTCGGCTTGTCGCATTTGACAGGTCGGCTTGTCGCATTTGTATAGACGTAGTCGACTACTTTGAAATCCAAAACAGCCTTTCTACCTGTGACCCTAAAAGAAACCCTCACCAAGATTGCCGAGGTCATCTCCACTGTAAAGCAACGTATAACCTAGGGACACATGGTCTCAACTTTTTGGCTATCTAAATAACTATTTCAAGAACCTAGTTTGAACTTTATATTGAACCAAGTTACAGCGTTGGTAATTATCTAAACGGAATTAGCTTCGATACTTGAACCATTTATACGTATCATGAGTGTTGTCGCCAGGAAATTAAATTTAAAAAAAACCAACGCCATATACTAATACCAGCTACACATATAGGAGAATCTGTCTAATTTAAAATTCATCGTAACCTAGTTTTAACGTTCTGTTTGAACTGTATCATAAATATTCGTATAATAGACATATATTGTTTGAACTTGATTTGCTTCGCGTAACACAAGACACTAAAAAGATTTTGAGTCGATTGCCAAGAATTTTATTAACAACATTTTTATTTTTTAATCTTAAATTAACAAAATTGTCGAACGGTAAGAAACACTTAATTTTTTTCAAGTAGGTAGTTATAACACCTTGCGCACATCTAATAATAAAATAAAAATTAAATCTCAGTTTAATTTTTTTTTTTATTAGTTTATATAAATAATTTTAATCTATTTTCCACTTTATATAGTAGAATTGTATTTAAGAGCTGCAGCTACCCACGTAATTGCATTGCTAATATATCTCGTTTGTTAGAAAAATATTGTTTCGAATAGTAGTTTTTTTTAATGTTTTTTTAATATTTAATTGCGGTCATAATTAAATTAAATTCATGCTTGTAAATTAAATGTTATTTATCTAATTTAGAATGCGAAAATATATATATATATATATATATATATATATATATATATATATATATATATATATATATATATATATATATATATTTATATATATATATTTATATATATATATATATATATATATATATATATATATATATATATATATATATATATATATATATATATAATTATGTATATTGATATACAGTACTGTGCAATAAAAACCGCACTTTTTAATTTTTTATTACATAAAAACGTAGATGTAAATATAATACTCCTAAGAAGGAGAATTTGACATGCAACACCTTCTAAACATTTATTGAGGTAAAGATATATCTTTCTCTGTGGTAAAAATAAGAACAAGAAAATGAAAAAATTGACAACAATTATATTATTTTCTTCAGTATAGAGCCATTATGGAAGAATGCTCTTGTTTAGTAACAGCTTAAATGTCTCTTCAAATGCTCTCCATAAAGCCACATTTTCCAAAAGAACACCTTTACTTTAGATATTAGTGTCTATTTGTAAATCATTCCCTAGTTCTATACAAACTCTAATCCAAATATGGTGAATTTGATATGTAATAGTGGTGAATCATTCACTGTTAAAATCAAATGTGGCAAGTTTTGGCTATTTTTGATCGCTGTGTATATTCCTTTTGGCAGCATTGCAGATGTCGACAACGGGTTTAAGGACTCCATTAAAGACGAGATATTACCGATGATGAATGCAAAGGATCATATTTTATTTGTAGGCGATTTCAATTTACCAAAAATTACATGGAGATGGGTGGACGACAATTTGTATGGTTCAACTATGGATGATCTATTGAATCAGGTGTTGAATAACTTTAGAATTTTTGGGACTCGTCAGTTTAACACTGTTTTAATGGTCATTCGACCAGAATGACCTTTAGATCTATTTTTTCATCTTTAGACGACGTTGAAATCGAAGCTTGTCTTGATTTAGCTGGTCATTCTAGTATTTATCACACACCACTTTTAATTAAGTTTTATTTTATTGATTTTGTTTCTTGCGAATATAGTAATAATATTGAATTCAAATGATTTTGTAAAAGTCAATGTGGCTTCTTTGACTAGTTTTCTGCTAAACGTTGATTGGACAACACTGTTTCGCAATCTGAATACCACGGATGCCGTGTCTAAATTTTATAAAACTTTGAATACTGATTTATTTGTACCAAAAAAACTCGTAAATTCCGTTTATACTGAACCATGGTTTAATTTCCGTTTAAAAAATATTGCTAATCGCAAGTCTAAAGTATTTAAGGGTTATGAACGAACTAATGACATTAGTGTCAAACAAAAGGACAGCGATTTATGTAAAGAGTTTAAATTTTTAAATGATTTTTTATATAGAATGTATATCTTATAGATTGAGAATGAAATTTGTTCCAATCCAAAACGGTTTTTTTATTTATTAACACGAAAAGGAAATCTCAGGGCTATCCGCGTTTAATGAATTATTTTAATTCACCTATTACTGGCTCTCAAGTAATTTGTGACACCTTTGCTAATTTTTTTCATAGCTCTTTCGATGATGACGGCACGAATATAAATTTAAGCTCGTTAGATTTGCAGTCTTCTGCCTTGATCCAATTCACGTTTCATGAAGTATTTAATGGCCTAAAAAGTCTAAAAACTTACAAGGGTGCAGGTCCCGATGGCAGTACTCCATTTATATTCTGTATGTCGTCCATTGCTGCATCTGTTTAATTTAAGTCTTTCCACTGCTTCCTTTCCTCAAATTTGGAAATTGTCATTAGTTATACCACTATTTAAATCAGATAGAAGAAGTGACATTACTTGTTATAGGGAAATTTCAATTCTATCCGTGATTCCGAAGCTTTTCGAGTCTTTAGTTAAATCAAGAATTGAGTTCCATTTGAAAAACAAAATTAGTGTGTATCAACATGGTTTTATGGCGGGTAGATCTACAATTACTAACCTTATGAGTTTTTCTGGTCATTTATTTAATGCTGTGGGAAGCCGTGAGCAGGTTGACGTCGTTTACAAGCTAAATCATAACATTCTCTTACATAAATTGATGGTCTTCGGTTTCGATTTTATTCCGGTGGCTTGGATTGCTTCTTATCTAAGTTTACGAAAGCAATACGTAAGTATTTTGGACGATGTTTCATTTGTATATAACGTACCGTCGGATGTCCCGCAATTAAGTCACCCAATGCTTTTCTTAATCTTTATTAATGACGTAGTTCAGTGTTTTAATTTTTGTAGATGTCTTTTATATGCGGATGATCTGAAAATGTATGCCAATATTAATTCTTTTATTGCGTCTGCAGTGAGAACTTGACATATTTTGTAATTGGTGTGTGTTGAATAAGCTGTCTCTGAATCCTAATAAATGTAAAGTTGTATCTTTTTCAAGAACCTGGACATCTTGTATTGTGTCGCCATATGTCTTGAAGGAAGTACAAATAAGTCGAGTGTAACACATTGATTACATAATAAGTAGGGCGTTTTCAATGTTGAGTTTAATTAAGAGATACAGCCGAGAGCTTCATGACTCCTACACGTTGAAATCTCTTTATGTTACCTATGTCAGGCCAATTTTGGAGTATGTTTCGGACATTTGGCATCCTTTCTATCGGATTCATGCTGTCAGAATTGAAAGCATTCAAAAACAATTCCTGATTTATGCATTACGATGTTTACCGTCCCTGAATCGACATATATATGTTTGTGAACCGTATCTAAACCGCCTTTTATTAATAAATTTACAAAGTCTAGATCGTAGACGTGAAATAGCCTGTGCCGTGTTTGGTCGAGATGTTCTGTATTCAAGGATTGATTGCCCGGAATTGCTTGGGAAGTTTAGCATTTATGTTTAGCATTTATGTAATTTATGTTATAATTCGATTGTTTTTATTTTTATTTTTGTATATAGTTTACATAAATTTATATTTAATGTTCCTTATTATTATTTTTCACCATGGTAGTGTGTGAGTAGTCAAACTTTTGTATTTTTACATGATTGATGAAATAAATAAATAAATAAATAGGCAAGATTCAGCTTTGGTTAGATTCCTTAATCACCACCACTTAACAAATTGCAACTATACTGTTGCTATTTTACATAATATCGGCTTTATTATATTACATAACCTAGGTTTAAAAAAATAAGAAATAAAAAATGAAAAATTCCTCGAAAGCTCAACTAGAATTTTTTAAAGTAAGGTAAAACCTCAATAGCAGTCATGGGGAGGGTGACATACAAAAAAAAACTGAACAACTGACCGACAAGAATAACAGTATATGTTTTTCTGTTCGAAGGCAAAATATCGGAGGCAAATCTTAGAGCACGTTGCTAACTGTAAAAGTCACGTGAACTGTTATCGAGTTATTATTTTTGAGAACATTTTATGTACTTCAATCCGGGGCGCTGTTATACTTTGTTTGGCGTTCCAAACACCGTTGTTATTTTGGTTTTATATTTCGTTATATATTGTCTGTGTTTTTGGTGCCTCGCAAACAACTTCGGGTACTTTAGAAATAAAAACCGTATATTGGCACTGAATGGTTTTCTACCATTATAGCTATACAAATTTTGGTTTGCATCTTCATCGTCATCAGTAAATCTTCCGTTATATTTTACGTGATCCTAGAGTAAATTGTAAAATGCCAAAAACCATATATTTATTTTTTATTTATAAATTCATTTTATTTATTTATATTCTTATGGTTAAAATTTATACATCAAATTTTAAAGTCCATAAAATATGTACAAAGAACAAATATTAATATAAAATTATGTTGAATAAAAAACTAAGCCTAAGATTAAAAATCATATCAATGATAATACAGTAAAAATAATATCAATATTTTTTTAAGGGTTGGTGTGTAGTCTGAAACGTATGCCAAAATGATTTTGCTCTAAGCGCGGTTTTAAACCGGGGTAAAATAATAGATGGATTTATTTTAAAAATTCCAGTTTGCACTTTATCGTTTAAATAATCAACAGATTGCCCATACCTAATGTTAAACATTGCCTATATTTCAGATAATTATCAAAAGAATAACCTAATAATTGTTTAGAAAATGGAGTAATGTAATCATATCTAGATAAACTGCATACATATCTTGTAATATAATTAAAGGCCACATTACGTGTTCTTCTATGTTCATAACTTATGGAACCCATTACTATATCGGCATAGGTTAGAGGAGTAATAAGTAGTGAATGAGCTAGTGCTCTTTAGTTTTTGTAGGAGTGGGTTTTTTCAACCCAGCGTAAATATTTGAAAATGAATCCCAAGTGAACTTCGAGTTCATAATGAATACCAAATTACATGCTTTATCAATAAATAGCGCAACATCATTACCAATATACACAGCTGATTATGTAATACTCAGATTATGAGAACTGATATGTAAAATTTGAGATTTGGAATAATTCAAGTTTAATTCATTAATCAAAGCCCAATTAGAGATTGCTCTAATATCAGCGCTAACAGAATCGGTGATATGTTCAATATAATCAACTTTATTGCTTGCATAAATTTGTACATCATCAGCATACTTATGATAGTTGCAATGTTTAATTACGGAAGTGATATCATTGATTAAAAGCATAAACTGTATGGGCCCCAGTATCGATCCTTGCGAATTTTCATTACTAAAGCTGACGTACTGGGAACGATCACTTAGATAGTTTTCAATCAATTTAATTGCTTGCGGTAAAAAATTGAAATGTGCCTCCAACTTAACAAGCAACATGCTATGATTTAGTGAATCAAAAGCCTTTGGAAAGTCAAGTAACACGCTAATAATGCAACATGACTTTTATCTAGAGCAACAGAAATATCAACAGTTATTTTTAGTAGCGCTGTAGCTGTACTGTGTTTACTCCTAAAGCCAGATTAAAATCTATCAATCATATTATTATTTTCCAAATATAGAACCATTTGATCACTCTTTCGATAACTTTTGACAACATAAGTAATATGCTAATAGGTCTTAGGTTTATACAGTCTTTAGGATTTGAACACTTTGCAACTGGCACAACTCTCGAAATTTCCCAATGAGAAGGAAATCGCGATTCATCTAAATAACTATTAATTAAATGGCAAAGAATTGGTAAAATGTATTCTAGAATCAATTTAATAAACTTTAATGGTATACCAGCATCGCCAACGGAGTTAGATTTAATTCGCAATACAACTAGTTAGTTGCACAGCACTTTCATTAACAGCACAGAAGCTAAACTTGTGTGCTATATTTATATCACCATTTCTAGGCCTGTCGATATTGTTTGTGCTAATGTTATCAATATTATTGCCATTAAAGGTAGTTTTAGCAAACCAATTGTTAATTTCTTTAGCTGAGAAATGAGTAGAAATTGCGAAATCATGGAAATAAATGTACATCACCATTTTTGACCATTTTTTGATTACTCAGCGAAATGGTTCCATTTTTGAGATTGTATGATTCTATTGGAAGAACTAAGTAGTTCTAGATAAATTTGGGAAAACTCAATCAAAGATAATAGTTCATTGGCACCTTTTACTGCCTGAATAATTAAAAAAAAAAAATTGCTGAGATACCATATAAAATGTTGAATTCCAATGATATCCAACATCATGTAGTAATAATTTCTAATTTCTTGGTTTGCAAATTGCACAGTAATATTATATTAGCTCCAAATGTTGATCTTCCTCTTAATCTTCTTCTTAATTCAGAAGGTCTAATATTTTAAAATTGTCATGATTCTTCAGAATTATTTCTAATCGATTTTCTTTATATATAATCCTCCTAATATTACCACCATTTCTATTTAATGTGGTACGAAGATGAGTACGCCAGGACAATTTCTTCGTGCCATCCGTTTTGTTTGTTTTAATTTCTTGGAAAACCAATACTATTAAATGCAATAACGTTAGACACGTTATCTAATGGTAATATTATTTTAGCAGCATAAAAACAGGCAATCTTAAATTCAGATATTTAAAAATATATTTTCAAGTGGGAAAGTCATGTCCTGTAAAATAGAGAGAGGAGAAACGAAAATTTATTTTTTCCGTATTTTAATTTATATCTCGAAAATGGCGATGTCGCAATGTGGTACACATCTTTCCAGTCCGCTTTATTATTATGAATACCTTTATTGAAAATCTTATCTGTCTGGATTCTATTACACAGTACTGTATATATATATATATATATATATATATATATATATATATATATATATATATATATATATTTATATATATATATATATATATATATATATATATATATATATATATATATGTATATATATATATATATATATATATATATATATATATATATATATATATATTTATATATATATATATATATATATATATATATATATATATATATATATATATATATATATATATATATACAAGTATAGTATTTAAGCAATCGTCCAACAACAATTAAACGTACTCAATAAAAATAAAATTTAAGATGATTTTAAATAACTGACGTACTTTAATTTCGAAAATTGCGCTGTAATTTTAAGTGTAGTGTAAATAATTAATTGATTTATATAAAAAAACCGAATACTTTTTTTTATATATTTGGTTTAATTTTAATTACACCAGAAACGTTAATTATATCAATTGTACAATTTATGTATATTTGAATAGATGCTTACCTTGAACTATATATGTTTATTTGTTTCTCAATGATTATGCCGATGTTAATCGTTTAACAGTGCTATTAGCTTCAGCAGTAGCTTCTTTGGCGGAATTATACAATTTGGAATATATCCCCATTTTTCTAACAATAATCCTCCGCCAATCAGTTACATGATACTTATCTCATTTGCAAAACGATAAATCTGTCACCAGCATCCTCTGATGATATTGTCGATTGCTTAATTCTGAATAGCAGATGTCCAGAAGTTTATTTTTGATCTTAAAGTTCTTTGGAGGCGTTTTTAGGGAAATATCTCTAAAACACAATATCGAAACATCTGAAGTCCGGTGTTTGAGTAAACCATTGTAAAAGTTCACGCCTTATCCCTATCCAAAGCTTTCAAGATCTTAGTTTTATTAGTTTTAGAACCAATAAAAGGCAATTAGGCCCATATCTTGTTACATATTTTCACCTGTTTTGTTTTTAATACATATTTTGTATATTTTCCACATACTTGCTTATTTTTCGTAAATTTTTACTAATTATTTCGATAAAACAATGAAATCTAATTCTACAAATATTTTTCTATAACGACATCTATTTTATACTAGCATAACAAAATATTTTGCAACCAAAATATATGAGTTCTTTTTATATACGCTTGTATCACCACGATAGTTACATCATTTTTGGGAAAAACTTTTATTTAGCGGAATATAAAGGTGTATTAAAGACCGATGGGTCTATACTTTTTTGCAGTTCACTAGTGCAAAGCATAAAGATCTAGATAAAAGTCGTGATGCCAAAATATCCCAAACACTTCTACCAAATTGGTGGTACCAAATGAGTCAACATTTAAGCAATATTTGTGTTTGGCTTTTATGTCTGCTAACATACCATTATCGAAATTGTTAAATGGCCGATTAGTGATGTTTCTAGAACAATACCCAAACAAATTAGAGTGATTTCCAATAATTTCTTGCAATGATTCCCAGCATTTTCCTTTTCCAATTCTTTCTAACAAAAATTAACCAACTCCGTTTGGAAATATCCAAGACTTTCGTCAACGGCACTAATTAATTGCATTACTGTACGATCAATAAAGCTCATGTCGTCAGCAGATATCATTTTGCTGCCAATCTCTGACGCCGAGAATATTCTTTGTTAATTTACTGGAATTGATTAATTTTTACTTCAAGATATCCTCGTTCACGATTTTTTCTTTCTCCCCTCGTCCCAATTTTCGCTTTAGATTTTAGTTATAAAAGTAATTGTATATTATCTTTGGTTATGTCCAAGAAGCCCTTTTTAAAGCTGCGACAAACGGAGTTACTTGATGACTTCGGTCAAATTTCGGAAATTTAGCAATAAAATTTCCTAACCAAATTTTAAAATATATATATATATATATATATATATATATATATATATATATATATATATATATATATATATATATATATACATTTTGACAGTGGCGCACGGCGTTTTACGTTTTTCTTGATTTTTCTTGAAAATACTAATTTTTGAAGTCCTCTTTCTCAAAAACCACTTAACCGATTTGAATGTTTTATATCTCAAATGAAAGGGAATAGATCTTATAAATAACGGTACAAATACACTTTTTAAAATTGTTTATTAAAGAAAAAATGTGTTTTATGAAAAATGTCATTTCCCGTTATTTTCGACCCCAACGAGTTATCAATTTTTTTATATTTTTCAAAGCTTATTCATTTATCAAACAAATAAAAAAATAAAAAAAGTAGAATTGTTCACTAACTTACACTTTTGGCAATGCAATAAAACCCTAAATTGATTGATAATATAATTCTTAAGAATACTATCGGTCCCCAGGCTGGTTGGACATTCGTTTAAATACCATAATGTGCTTGGAGTAGCGCAAATAATCTGCGAAATAAGATCTTGATAACTTGCACTTGATAAAAGGTTCATAGTTTTGATTTTATTAAACATAAGTTTAATATTGTGATGATATATGCAGGCGCAAATAGTATGTGTGCCGCTAGAGTTCGCTAATACACAGTGCCCTGGACGAAGTGCAGCAAAACTAGAAAATCCCATTTTTTTATTTGGATAGGTTTTTTTAAATATTTGATGAGCTTCCTTCAAATTACAAAGAAGCAATCTACGCTTATTTGTAATAATAACTCCTTCTTATGACACTGTCAAAACATTCAAATCAGTTAAGTAGTTTTTGAAAAAGAGGACATCAAAAATTAGTATTTTCAAGAAAAACATAAAAGGCCGTGCGCCCCTGTCAAAAAGTACAGTGCCGCAAAGAAAAACAAAAATCATTTTTCATGTTTTTTAAACATTTTTGAAAAGTTTCATCAAAATCTAAAGGGGTCAGGACAACTCGTGACCGATTTCGCATGGAATCGCTGTATATATATATATATATATATATATATATATATATATATATATATATATATATTTCTTCGTATTCAAATCGATGAAAAATTCTAGGTCATTAGAGCTCTTTTCCCTAACATAAATGTACCAATTTTTCGAATTTAAATTTCAATCAAAAAATAATTAATAATTCACTTACGTAAACCCCGACCGAATACACCCAAAATCATTTATACAAATTTATGTGCTTCGAGTGTTTTAACATAATAATTTAACGATAATAATATAATAAATTTACAATTTTTAAACCAAAATTTTATTCAAATTGAATATTCACATCACGCATATTACCCGTTCTATGTCGATATATTATTGAACGGACTATATGGACAAAATACATTTTTGGGTCTTCGTCGGTAAAATTTCTATGATGTATTTATTATGTATACGAACAATAAATCAATATATTTAATAATATTCAAATTTTGAGTCGCAATGGGGTAAATTAAAGTTAAAAGTTCCGATTAGCATTGGTACTAGAAAATCAACTCGTATCATTTGGTAATTTGTCCAACCATCTTATGGGCGAGTTTACAGAGATAAAATCATTGCTTAGTTTTTTAACGTTTTTGATGTCTTATTCCGAACATCCCAATTCCAATGGCTTCTTCCTTTCATCTGTAACCTATAATCTAGTAATGGACTTTAGCTTCTCCAAACTGTGGGATATTACAAATTAACTAATTCATACCATTGCTGCTTAAAATGAATGGCCTTTAAAGACTATCTTTTATTATTATTATCGTACGTTTGCAGTGACTAACTGATTGCATATTTTCATTATTGCACTTTTGCCAAAGTTCAGCTAACCAAAGACCCCTGTACCTGACCGCTGTATCATAAGTTGATTATTTTACTTTAGTTTATGTTCCAATAATCCCGTTGGACATAAAAAAAACAATTTTCCATAAACAATCATAATTTTCCTTATCATCGCATCAATACATAAAACCAGGTACCATAAACAGTGAAAACGTATAACATATATTCTTATGTGTGTGTGTGTGTATTTATTTTTTTATGCCTCCTCCATTAGTATCACCTTAACGTGTTTTTCAATTTTTTTTTTATTGTGTTGTCGAGACAATATAAGACTGCTGTGATAAAGATGTCATTACAGGTGTCATTATCATATATCGATAATGTATATCATATATAAATTTTATTATACATGTTTTATTATTTTTATTATCATATCATTGATTGTATCTATGTTTAAACGCGTGTGTGACCTGCATACGTATATACTATATATATATAATAGATGCGTGTGAAGTAAGCGCGGGAAAATGAATAAAAAAACGAAATTATGATAATCGCACTACGTCGAGTACCTACTATAGGAAAATGTAAATGTAATCGAAATGAAAATCGATATAATATGTTATGATAGCTGACATATAGATAAAAAAAATAACATAAAAATTATGTTATATGTAATAATAATGTTATTTGATTGTGGGACTGGGGATGAAAAAAAGCATTTAAAAAGCAGGAATGTACAAGAGACCTTCTTTGCTGACTATAGTGAGTCGCGCAAGTGGATGATACGAATGGTATTTTTAAATTATTTTACCAAAGTGAACTTGCCTCTATTTGTATTACAATACTTTGCTCTTTGAAGCCCACCTGTCAAGTGATTAACTTTTCATTTATTTGGTTTCTGTTCTACTTAGCTGTTGACAATTACTCAAAGTTACTAAACACGAGTAAATAATTTTTAAAGAAAAATGGTCGAGCCCTTACCTTTCACATAGTTTTAAACAAAATTGCCAGAACTGTCTGGCATTTTTTTAATGGTATTTTTGTATCAATTGTTTCTAAAGCTCTTTAAAAATTGTTCTAGAAAATTGTGATATTTCCCAAGTTTAACCACTTAAGATTTGGTTCCAAATATTAAAGTATGTCACACAGCCATTACCCCAAAGAAGTGATTTGCAAATTGCAGTACACCTGGTTAAGCATTGAACAACTGTAGTAAACTTTAACGATAGACCGTGAATCATCGAATGTACCGCACGTTGACGTATTTGTCAGCAAACATTGTCTTGCAATACGCTTATGCAGAGCCATAAATCGCCAACGATGGTGAGTTTATTGACAGTTCATCACCTTTACGACTCATTTCAACCAGTATCAGCTCATCTCATCTTTGAATAAACTCTAGCCCAGTATAAACTTTGGTTGTTTTAAATAATACATGTCAGCCACCTTAAGAATCGGGGCTGGCTGGTATTCAAAGCTATGGCGAATAATGTGATTTGCCTCAAACATCAAGAACAAGGTACAAAAACTTAGTGAACTATGCAGCTGAAAACGGAAGAGTTTGCGTGATTTTTGAGAAGTTTCCGGTCGTGATTCGGTCGTTCCTGACTCGAGTAAACGCAATGATAGTTTTGCTAAAATCGGAAGACTTTCTTGGGGTAACATTGCTCGATCATTTGTAGCGCGTTAAATACTAGAATCAATGATCGACTCTTTATCCTCATATGTCAGTTTGGGTCAAAGGTACATCAGATTTTGATTTATTGACAAGAATTGCCCAAATTGCCAAAATCGATGAACTTATGATATTTAAACGGCTGACGATCCGGAATTGCAAGTTCTGATTCAAGATCACTACCACTCCACAACGTATCACAGAAGGGTTTTGTCAAAAGTCGTTGCAACTTCCCGCGTATTCCCAGTAAACGGATTGACTTTGTTGTTAGCACTTAACAGCCAAGTTCATAAAAAATAGAGGTGAAACGTGCATTTTTGAAACGCTGTCTCGAGGGTAATTTTATCAACAATTACAATATTAAGCTATTGAAATGCTGAATGGAAAACTTTAACATTCAACCGTGCGTAATAATAAAGCATTTGCAATGTACATTGCCAAAGATTACTCAAAGAATGTTTTCCGGTTGATGAAAAGCGACTTGAAAGATTTGACAAGATATCACGTACCCTATAGAAAGTTGTTTAAAAAGATTTTGAATGGGAGCAACCAGTTTCTATAGCCATCACCCACTGAAGTATTCTTCTCGTCGATATATATCTTCATTAAAACGCACAAATGCGAACACAATTCTCTGTCTTATGCTGACTCGGTTAAACGTCACTAAAAATTAAAACTAGAAGTCAAACTGCGGTCACTATTCTATATAGTAGATGACGAGTCCAAGAACTAATTCTATAGACTTCATTCTCATTATTTACCGTACTGCAATAAAAATGAACAATTGGTGGTCTATAAGGAGATATAGATTTAAGGATGTAGATTTAAGGATTGCCAAAAACGTTGTTTATGGATTTTAGTGTAAATTTGATGATTTGGTAGAATATTGATATCACCAAAGGCCTCGTGAAAGGCGTGAAGGATGAGATTGTAAAAATAATTGGCCACTCTTTTATCAAGCTCAATTGTATACTGAAGATTTGCCAACTAGGAAAGTAATTTTTCTTGAGACGTAGGAAAACATCAGCGATCCACTTTTGATATGCTTCCTCCTTTTGTTGAGAATTATACAAGACATGTTAGGTTAATTATGCAGTTTATTTCGTTTGTCTGGGGTAGAGCTCCAAAATCAAATCTAATTTGTCACGATAGAATTCAAAAAAGAGTAATTTAAATATTAATTCAGTTCACTCTTAAGAGCCACTTATCAGCAAAGCTTCTCTGTGGATTCAAAAATATTTAGCGGCGTTTACCACATTGTACAATTTACAGATATTCAAAATGAACCATTTCATCGTTTCTTCACATCGAAAAAGGTATTGGTATCATTTTATTTCTTTTCAAAGTTCATATATTGTAAAAGTTAAAATTTCTTTATGAGCAAAGAAAGAATTTAATCTTTTTGGAAATAAAATCAGTCTCAGTAATTCATCGCCAAAAATATACCATCACACATTTACTGTAATTCACCCTGAGTAAAAGCAGTTTTGTCAGTAAAAGTTAATATACTTGTGAACCAGAAATATTTTTATAAATTTGCAAAAGGTCGATATTTTTGGTAGTGAAAAAATTGCGATAATAATTTTTAATGAGCAGACTCTTTTTATTTCTCAGTTAGTACAGTTGATTTTAATTTATAACTTATGGCTGGACAGTAAGGAATAACCTCATTCTTGTGAGGTTATCCCTTTGAGGTTATTCCGAGACAAATACATCTAATTGGTGAAGCTACCCGAGAAAAAATATGTTATAGAAAGTAGTACATTTTATACAAGTTGATAATGAGGAAACGTTTTTAACAGGGAGTTAAAAACGTTACTAAAACATGACTAAAACAGTCATGTTTTAATTATTTTTATACATATTTTTCTGTTTGCCTAAATGGTGGCACAAAAATTGTAAACCTTTTGGCTCATCTGTGTTTATTATGACTTTGATCTTTTTAGTAAAAATTTAATCACTAAATTAAGATGCAAGACGCTTAATGAAAACTATGAAAATGCTACGAGTGTTTTGCAGTCATGGAAGCAGTTCTACTAATGAATTGGTAACTTTTTTAAAATCTAAAATTGCAAAATTTTAAAATTATTTTTATGTTATAATCATTGTTAAATATCCCCAGAATTACAGATCATTTCAGAAAAAAAAATTCAGAAACGATATTCATGACTTTCAAGCAATGATACCAGATAACCTTTAATCTTCAATATAACAAAATGAACTCCAAGCTGCTTTGTTTTGTTATAACCAAGTTATTTACATCATGTGTTTGGACTAACTCGGAAACAATTACTTTCATCAATGTAAATGACTGCTAACGTAACGATAAGCTGTCAGTCTGATCTCTCTTTTTAAAAAAATTGTAAGCTGTTGAAATAACATTTTCCAAATTTCTGCTGCATAAATTTTTGTTTCTGATGGAGCACAGTTTAAAAAAATATTTCAGTGAAATGCTGAATGCGAAATGGGAAAATGACTGGGAAATGTGAACCAGTATTAGCAATATTCCCTAATTGCAATCACTACATAATTATAAAAAATCAAGTGAAACTTAATAGAAGAATTTATGTGGCGCTTACGGCAAAATCGCAAAAAACGCTGGTTAAAAAAATTAACTTTGAAATATTTTGATCTATTTTACTTATTGGCAAAAATTCCAACCTCAAAAATGAACTAACAATTTTTATGAAACAAAAACTGTTCGCAAAACCATCATGAAATGTAAATAAATTTTTGACTTCATTTAACAAAAACTGTAATAACTTTTTAGCCATCAACGATTAAAAGCATGGTAGTTTTGACTGGAAATTACATCCCTATCACCCTTTCATTCACTCAACCTATGTATATATTATTTGTATTATATATATATATATATATATATATATATATATATATATATATATATATATATATATATATATATATATATATATATATATATTTGTTTATATATTGTTGTTAATGAATACCGAAAATGATTGATTTTTATTTTATTTATACGCGAAATCAAGGTAATTTGGACATACATATTATCGTTGTACGTGTTTGTCATATATATAGCATTGCAATGAGTGTGTAGAATATTATTTCTATCTCTCTAATCTAATACATATAATGTAATAGTAATAATAAAACTTGATATAAAATACAGCTCAAGGTGGTTATGATATATACAGTATTATACCATGAAATCCAGACAACTTACATTTTTCGAATATGAATGAATATTTTTATTACAACTTCATACTTAAAAATTTATTATAAAAATATCATTCATGTTTCGTACGAAAGGACTTAAAGTCATTAAAAAAGTAAAGGAACGTGAAGCTTCCGTCATTTACAATGGAACATAACACTAAATACTCCGACATATACTAACGCTTGGAGGCTGTTGCGGTTATAAAATCATCAGTGTCAACATTTTGGTCATGTTGCTGCAATGCGCGGAACTCACAAACCAGGGGAGTGCCCACGAAATCAGAACTCGTCGATAGAGAATAAGTGATGAAACAGTAAAGGCGAACATGTAACCAGTTTTTCTGAATGTTCGGACAGAATTGGGATATCGTTAAAAATTTTGTGGACAAAACAATTTTTTGGAATATCTCAGGATTGGTGTGGTATGAAATTCGTTCCTCTTACAAACCACATTAATGGTTTTATTATTAAGTTTAATTCTATCCAAGACACTCCGGACATTTTAAATTTTTAAACTAGTTTCTTAAATGAAACTTATTGTTTTGAACGCCAGCGGCTTAATTAGGCTCATCGTCAAGAGCTTGCAGCCTTTCTTTGTAAGGATAAGCCATCCATTTTGTGTTTGAATGAGAAGAAATTAACGGACAATCATTATCTCAAGTTTGACGATTAAAAAACCATTAGGACAAATTATAGAACTAAACGTTCAGGGGACATGGGCATTTTAATCAGTAAAAATATTAACCATCATTCTTCTAAGGCTTACATTAATGATAACTTCACAGCTACTAGTATGGTGACTTTAACTCTCGCCTTGGCTGTTGGAATTGTTCTACTGAAAACCAAAATGGTCGTTGCTTGTTTGAGGTTTGTGAAAATAACAGTGCTGAACATTTTTTCCCTCGACTAGAACTCGTAGCATATACAGTTTGAAATACAAAATCATGCAAAGTTCGACAATTCTGCCAGTTGACTTATGATGTTCGACTTCTATTTGATTGGTTGGTAGGATTGCATTTGCAGCTGAATTAAAAAAGGCACGTGTTGTTTTTTCCTGGGCAGTTGGGGCAATTTCAAACAATTCATATTACATTCGAAAACTGTACCACACATACAATTTTTTACAAATTTTTTCCTAAAACTGACAACCATTTAACAATAAGTAGTTGTTGCCAACACTTTCACAACCAATAATTAGTTGTGAACAACTAACCAGTTTCAACATGCAATGCCAGTTATGGGTATTACTTGCTTTTAGTCGGAATAATAATTCAAAAGATTTATTCAGAAGGATCAAAAGATTTATTCAGAAGGATTATCCATGAAAACGATGATATAAGTGAAACCGTCAAGATGAAAGATGCACCAATTGAAAACCACGGTACTCCGAAGTGCGGGCAAAATAATAAGCCACTTGGAGGCAACCGGTGATAATAATCATGACGCGTGGTAGCTGTACATAAAAGGCAGCTAGTGTGGAATAACATAAATGCAATGCTGGACGTCACAGTAGTACACTCGGAATCAGCATTTGCAATAAAGTCGTTACATGACTTATTCATTAAAAGCATACATGCCATCAAAACCCTAGGCATCACAACATTGTCATGGAATTATATCATAATTTCAATTATCATGAAAAACTTGACAATGAGACTTAACGATTTTTTGAGATGTCTTTTGAGGATCCTAAAAGATGCAAATAATAGCAAACTGTCTCAGTTTTCTAGAACGTCGATTCCAAGCCTTAGAAGCAGCTAAACCAAAAACCATAGTTCGCAGTTCCCACTGACAGAGCTCCCACTGACAGCAAGGCGCAACACATGTCATGCACGCAAACAAAAAAGACATGTGCATTATATATACAAGGACATAATTTAAAGGACTGTATGAAATTCTAAATGATGTCCATTTTATAGCGATCCAAAAATAATTGCTCACTGTCAGCTTTGCAATATGTACTTTAGGGGAAAAAAAATCCTGCTTACCAATAATTAACCTCAACCCTCGATGTACACCACAAAGATTGAAGACACACATTTAGTAAGTCAACAAATCATTTAGTAAGTCAATATAAGGAACCAGCTGGCACCTTATTAGCCACAGTAATGATACACTTATAGACTAGAAAACAATCAAAACTGCTACGAATGCTACTAGACCCCGGCTCTCAAATTTTATTTACCAGCCATGAAAAGACATGTGGAAATTGGTGGCATAAACTAGAGCGAGATCACTACAACTACAAGATCGATTGATCGATCTTGATCTAATGATCGATTGCTGTGTAGCACCCAGATTTTCGTCGAGTTTTTCTATAAAAATGAAAGCAGTGATATTGCCAAATATAACATGATCCCTGCTGGAACTTCATTTTTCCCTCCTTCATTTCAACAGTAGAAAGTGAAATCACTTAAAGAATCTATTGTGGACCGATCCGAATTATAATCGACTAAAACCAACATCTTATTGGGTGCCGATTACTATTCGAGTATTCTGATGAACCAAGTTGTAAAAAGAAATCAAGGAGAACCAATCACACAATAGACAGTTGAGAAAATACAAAGTAGCATGTATAGGGTTACCCAATAAGAAGTTTAATTTTGAATAGGCTGCTATTTGGACAGCTGTCAATTTTAAAGCTGTCATCTTTTGACATTTGACAAGTAAAAACTACGCCATTACTAAAAATGGTACGATACACGCTTCAACAACGCATTGAAATTATTAAAATTCACTACAAAAATGGTGAAAATTTTGCAGTCGCAGTTCGCAAAACTAAAGCACTTTTAGGTCGTCGTGACACCTTCTCTGTTGGGACAAGTTAATGATATGAAGAATCCAAACCGTGTGTATCGCTCAACAACAACTGAGAATATTGCTGCTGTAGCCCGGAGTGTTGAAGAAATCCCAGGTTTATCGATTCTTCGTCGATCTTTGGAATTAGACATTCCACAAACGGCATTACACCGTATTTTACATAAAGACTTAGGTTTAAGGCTTTTAAAGTTCAGTTAACATATGAACTTATAGCCCCTTAGGCTATTTAATTTCGTATATATATGTATTAAATTAATTACACAATTTTAATTATAAAATTTATTAGATACAATTAACTTTTACAATTGTTTTTCAAGATTCTAAATTTATATCTTTAAATTTTAGTCATCACCTCTTGACATCCAAATCAATACTGCTTACGAGATTACCGCGTTAATTTGTTTTCCACCTATACCACTTCATGTTTGTTCGTAGTCGTCTATTCGTCTCTTTGTCGGTCGGATGTTACATTCGTTAGTAACGTATTATACGTTATCGTCGTGGTGACGATATATTACCTTATCGTCGTTCAACTATGGTACATTGAGGGGTACAATCGCGAGACTGTATAGTAGTCTAGACACAACTGTTGCTTGTGTCCGTTTGCAGATGACGTTGCATGAAATTGTTATTCCATGTGTGACCAAAAATTTGTATTTACAATTAGTGGTCGCTACAAACTCAAGCCGGTCGATCACCATAAACGTCGTATCTTCGCTGATTGGGTCCTTCAAATTGATGCATCCGGATTTTCATCGAAAAATCCCCTTCAGTGATGAAGCCCATTTTTAACTCGGAGGCTACGTTAATAAGCAGAATTGTCGCATTTGGGGCTCAGAAAATCGAAGAATGATTATTAAAAAGCCTCTCCACCGTCAACATGTCACTGTTTGGTGCGGTTTTTGGCTGGCGGTGTGATTGGACCTTATTTGTTTGAAAATGAGGCTGGTGCGACTGTTACGGTGAATGGATTGCGCTACCGAGCTATGACTAATGATTTTTTATGGCCGGAACGATTGTTTCCAGCAAGACGGCGCTACGTGCCACACAAGCAACGAAACAATCGCAATTTTGCAAGAAAGGTTTCCAGACCATGTCATTTCTCGAAGAGATGAACACAATTGGCTACCAAGATCTTGTGATTTAACACCTTTATATTTTTTTCTTAGGGGCCTCATGAAAGATAAGGTCTATGCCAATGCTTCACAATCGATTCAAGACCTTAAAGATGGAATTCGTGAAGTTATCGAAGACATACAGCCGCAAATGTGCGAACTGGTCATGGAAAATTGCATGAAAAGGATATGGTACTACAAGCATAGCCGTGGCGGCCATTTGGCTGATATCGTTTCAAATGTTAATGAAATAAACATTCATTGAGTTCTCTTAAAAAATACTCGATTTTTTTTAATATCAAAATAAGAGCTCTTATTGGAAACCCGTTACCGCTGAGACACATATAGTAAATGTATAGGCAAATTAAAATACGTCTCGATGACCAACAGTACCAGAAACTATTATATGGAGAACAAAGCCCGGGCAACCGATAAAATCATATCTGGTAACAACCGTAACGTTTGGGATGTCATCTGCACCATATTTAGCCAACAAGACGTTGCAACAGCTAGCGATCAATGAGAAGAAAAAATTGCCCATTTTGGTGCTATTGCCAAACAGTCTCTTTATCTTGACAAAAGAGTTAGTTCTTAGTTCTTGCGAAGGCCATTTTCTTTCTGCCTTATATATGAACCCCTCAACAACTTAAGAACGAAATCAGACGAATGAGTTTTTGTAATTAGTATAACTCAATCGGTTTTTATATCTGTGATGTTTTCAGGTTACTTGTCATACTTTTTTTTTAAATTTGGGGTTTCCACTGTATCGAACTTGGGAAGAAAAATTCGTTCCGGAAAAATATTCTCTCTTTACATATGTTCAACAGTTTTTTTTTTCTGTTGTGTTGTTTTTTTTTGTCTATACCCTAAATCATGATGTTATTGTGTTATCTTATCTCGCGTATTTAGTATCCAATTTGGTAACCATAGCAATGTTATACGCCAAACGATATATGAGTTTATATATTTTCATTATAAATTGTGATGATGCAAAAAAAAATTATTTCGTGTACATACCGCGGCTATATACACCACACCATAATATGTACATAATATATAATTATTGTATTCGTTCACTTACACTTATACTGTAGATTCAATGTAGAAGAATTTATTTTTTATTTTTATTTTTAAATTTTAATATTTTTTATTATTGTTACTATTTTTTTACGAAAAGTTTATTAGTTTAGATTAGTTAAGTGAATTAAATGGAAGTTGAAATTCGGTTGTGTGGTGTGCGCGTAATTTTTTTTTTGTGGTGTTGTGAATTTTATTTAAATAATAAAAATCGACAAAATAAATTCCAAAATAAATAAAAAAAAGCTTAATACTTTAATTAAATATTTTTGTGATTTTTACAAAATTAATAATTAACAAAAATAAAAAAAATACGATGGTTTCATTAAATCGATTTGTGTGCGGTGTAAATTAATCCGAGTGTTGGTAAATTTTTAAAAGTTTTTCCAAGCTTTATGACCAAGAACAGTGTTCAGTGTTTATTTAATAAATTTGTAATATTAATAGTGTGAAATTTATTAAAGTGCGATTTTTTTTTGTTTGTGAACACGGAATTATTGTGGATCATACATAGCATGGACAATTTTTCGTAAAAACTCTATAATCTTTTTTACAAAAATAGAAAAACCTAATTACATTTTTTTTTATTAAATCCTATATAATTCCTTCGTGTTGTGTTGTTAAATATGATAACATAAAAAACTATATACCTTTGGTGTATTTGTTTACCTCGACACATATTTCGTGTTTGGCTTAAAACTTGATAAGCTACATAAAATTATTTATGTTTTATTTGGGCCGTTGGCATCGTTTAATTGACAAATTTGTTCAATATATAGCGCATATTTTCTAAAATTTTTTTAAATAAATTTGCAACAGTAGCAAAAAACAAAGCAGTTAAACTTTATGTACAATTATTTGTGAGGTTCTTAAACTATTTGGAGAATACTTAAACCGTCAAGCTAATTTTAACATTTCTTGAAATAATTTGTAGTGGAAACGATCAGTCTTTAGTAATTCCATTGGAAAAATGCGTCTATATAAGCTGAAAAAAGTACGGTATGGAAAATATTCTTGTGGAGAAAGCTATTGTGACTACTGAATAATAAAATAAAAATGCAAATCTCCAAACCAAACACTGTCAGAAGGACAGCGTTTCCAAAACTCTTGTGCCATTTTTTCGATCCTGTGTTATCTTGTACTTTGTTCTTAATTCTTTGTTGCTGGTAATCGCCTCTTCTGTTGTGAGGCTGCTAACTATCTTGATGTGGATGGCTGTTGTCATCATGCATACGGATATTGCGATAATATCCCTTGTTGGATTTTTTGGCTCGATCCTTATTTGGTCTTAGTTGGATGGGCCCTGCTTAGTCGATTCCCGTTTTGGAGAACGGTCTTTCACTCTTGATGATGATAAATTACCCATTATTTTTTCCATGTTCTTCTGTTTGTAGCGAAAGCCTTCTATGCATCTTTATATCACCTTACGGCTCGCCTTCGATCAATGATCCAATATTTTTGTCTCAGAGTTGCCAAAGTAAGTTGAGTGCCACCCTTTAAGGTTTTTTTATGGGTATCCTTGATTATCCGCTCCGTAATTATCTTGTTTTCACCATCGTTAGCAGTCAGCATAATCTCTTCTTCCAGCTCTGTCTGTAAGTTTAATGGTAAATCCGGAAAAGGTTGTTCAGTATTCCATTGTGGCGGAATAATTGTCGGGTAGGTTAGTGCATACCTCAATAAATTGTTGAAGATAAGTTTTTTCTGAGTTGTGCCTAGTGAAACAGTGTCTGCTGGATTGTCTTAAGATTTCACATGATACCAACTTGTTATTGGTAATATTTTCTTAATGGTCGAAATCCTTTTTGCCAGAAATGTGTTAAAGCGACTTGGTTCCTTTTTAATCCTACACAGTGTTATAGTTGAATCTAACCACGCGTGCGTATTAACATTTCTAAGTTTTATACAGGTTTCGGTCACATCTAACTCGAGGCGAGGGATGGTTTTCTTCGTTTTAACTGGTGCAACTCGTGTTTTGGGCATTAATAGTTGAGTCTTCGTTTCATCGCCATCATTCTCTGTCCTACAATAAACCACCAGCTAAATCATCTGTACTCTAAATCATCAGTAAAATCATGCAGTTCCATTTTGCATCTCGACGTTATCGACCCAAATCGGAATTTTTAATTTTGATATTTCATTCAGGTCGTTCTTGTAATTCTGCCATTTGGTTTTTATTTTTTCTGGTAGTTGTTTATCAAGATTATTTTACCCGAAAATGTCGGTTATCTAAGTATGATTTTAGAATCTGATAGAATTGCTTAGAAAGATCTCATCTTCAATCAGCCCTTTTTAAATTATGATTCAACTGTGATTCAGTGGAATCGATCGTTTTTCTCTGAGAACGATTTAGTGAGAAAAAGTAACATCTCTTTGCTTTGATTATTATTGTGTCTCTTAAGCAACAGTTTTTCGACCAATCTTGAAATAGTTGGAACCAAAAAAAATCGGCCTATATGCTCTTTAGGGTTTTAGTGATTTTAACGTCTTCTGCATTTTCTACTTTTCTTCTTTGAGCATATTGATGCATCTTCAATGTGTAATCTCTTGACTTTATAGGTTTTCTATTATATCGTCTTTTCTACAAATTGGAGAATCTAGACTATTATGAGTAGATGCATAACTTTAATTGGGCGGTCATTCTTATCTTCATAAGTATTTTGCTTTGGGGCTAAAGCTCTAAATACGTCTCAGAAACAGATGTATTAATTTGGTTTAGCTTCATCAAGTGTTTTTCCTGGTGTTCCATCTAGTTGGTCAGTTTTTGGGCAGACATTTTCTTGCTTTTCCTTTTCATCTTTTTTAAGACTTAAACTGTTTCTCTGGCTACTTCTTTTCATTATCTTTCAATTATAAAATCTTTCATTTGTGTCTACCTCATAGCTAGTCTGAGGAGGTTCTTCAGATTAATTAGCTTGTAAAGCCTTTATAATTTTTGTTTAATTTTTTGAGCAGTATAATTTTCTTAGCTGAGAGGTTAAGTTTTTAATTTTGCTCAATTTTCGTTAACTTATTAAAAATTATCTTTAGTCGAAGCTGTTGATGATCTTTTAAGCTTAGAGCTTCTTGAAATTCGATTATCATCAAGCAATAGTTGACTCACTCCAGAATATTGAGCTGGCCTACGAAGAGGGTGGATTTGTTGGCCAATCTCTGCTGATTTTCTACCTGGGGTATACATTTTTTCTTTTTGTTGTATCCATTGCATCACTTAATAAATCAAGTTGATAAAGGGTCGTTTATAGAACTTGATTTACTAGGTTCTCAGTGATCGGATATTTACTCGTGTCTCGTTCGCTAGAGCTTTGTAAACTAAAGCAGGGAAGTTATTAGATATTTGTCCTGTAAGAAACTTTCATAATCCTGTTTCGGGTAAGGTTTTAACTATTTGTCCTGTAATTAGATCATATCCAGTAGATTTTTTTGAGCTTAATTTATTAATGAACTTGTAATTTTTGTAAAGATACAGGTCTATTATCTACATCTACAAATTTATTTTGGGAGAGGTTAGAATGTGTCTTCAAGATAAGTAGCAAATAAATCAGCCTTTGGCTTAACGCTTCTAAGTTCTATCATATCATACTTTATTATAGGCAGCTGCGATTTAGGTTTTTTAGACATTTTGTTGCCTTCCAAAGGAAATAGTCAATATCTTTTTGACCAGTAAAGACAGTAAAGTACTTATGAATCGATTCAAAGTTTTATTTCGTGGTGTCCGATTTCACTCCCAAGTTTTTTGTGCATTTCGTTTTTCTCTAACAATTCTCTAACTTGCAGAGTATTTGTATTAGGCATACTATTCCACGCTGCATGTCGCATACTATTGTTAAGTGGTAGTAATCTCAGCATGTTCAGAAAAGTGGGTGGAATTTACCCTTTTTGCACAGGGATTACTCGTTAAATATGAGGCATTCATTTATTTAAGATTTTTGAATGTATCGGTTGATCATTAATCTCGAGGCCTCATTTGCAATATTATCACATTGAGATCAACAGGAGGCGGAGGATGTTGTATATTATGCTACCCCTTAGCCAAGCAATTTATTATGATAGCGAAAGAACGCTTTAGTTGTCCGAAACAATTCTATTGTCACAGTTCTCACCTCGGATTTTTTTGTAATTGCTGTGAAGTATTTTGTCGGTTTAACGGTTATTTCATTTAATTTTAGTGTTTCATAAATTTTTCCAAATTGGTGATTAGGTAAAATAAAGAAGTTAAAAAATAAATGCCTGGAACACCTTGCAAATCTATCAAATTCAAAAATTGACCTTCTCTCGAGTTTATTTCGAACATACGGCCGTGAAAACTTTTAGGTTTTTTGATGGATTTTTTACTGCATTTAACGGAGGCTGGTACTTAAAATCTATAACTGAACCAATAATTTCTAACCGTTTTTGATGATAAAATTGTAAAGCTTATTAAAATAAACATTTAAATGTTAGTTTGCGTCTGAATACTGCGGTTCTTGAAATATCTTACTCGGGAACTGAGTACGCCAAATCGCAAATAACTGGAGCTTGCATTTTACAGTTGCTAATTAATGCAAACTTATCAGTCACATCTTCATAAATTAACTGGTAATTGCGTAAAATAGCATGTTGAAAAGCGTCAAGAGTGCTGGAAGTTGCAAAAAGCCACAACAGTTTATAATTTAAAGTCCCTATACACAAAACAAAATTTAGTGTTATGAAGATATAACGCCAGTCGATTCTTGTGTGTTTTTTTTTCATGTCATCTAATGAGAAACATAAACAAAATTAGTCATAGAGAAGTGTTACGGTTGAACAAAGTGCTAAAATCTTTCAGACGTAATACAAAAATGAGCGCTCAAAAAATGCATAATATCTCGCACACAATACATATACATTTTTGTAAATTAAAATGTTACGTGAAAGTGTTGTGTTAGGCCTTGATAAGTCAATTCGATATCGTTTAGAGTAATTAGGATCGTATTACCATCTCAAGACTTTTATTTTGTGGTTTTCTAAACAACAAAACGTAAGAAAATATATTATTTGAACGGGAAGTTAGCGCACTACCAAACAGCTGCTATGCAACAAAGGCATTCCAAGTATTGGAAAAACTATGAGGTCATGCCGTTTGAATAGCGGTGGATATAATATATATATATATATATATATATATATATATATATATATATATATATATATATATATATATATATATCCGATTGTGTCAATCAATTTTTTTATATCGAGTTTGCAATCTTAAATGTTTGCAATCTAAAAACCACAAAACTGTTTTAATTAATTTGACCACTCAGTAAAATAATTTATGTGGTCGCTTCTAATATCAACAGCCACAACCAATAAACAAGTCTCTGAACTGTGATAACTTAATTATACGATATATAATTTTTTTAATGATTAGTATTTTTTTTTGGATTCTGAGAATAGTAAGGCGTCAGTAATCCTTACCAATTCAACTTTCAACTATATAATGACACTATAGAATCACATCTACAAATTATATTGCCTCCATGTTCAAACCCCTATAATATTATGTATTAAACATAAATTAATTTTCCATGTTCATGTTTACTTACATATCGAAACGTTTAGTACGAGTGTAGTAAATGATCGATTTGATTGGACGAATTAGATTGGAAATGTAATTTTCCATATTACAACAAACTTAATACTAATTGATCATGTTACAGCTAAATATGACGTCAATTCGTATTTTGTTATTTATTTTATGCATATATATAGATTACGAAGGTTGTATGGTAAGTACCTGGCCTCGGTCTTCGATTGTACCAATATTATTAAACCAACGCTAATACTTGAAATTGTCACTCTTTAAATTGTAATGTAAATTTTCAAAGCAATGTCCAGAGTTATCATAATTTAGAAATATTTTCTTAAAGACCTAGCTCTATCGCTACTTGGGGCTAGGATGGAAACCTTCTTGTTAACATCAATCCAGTGGTCGACACTAAGAAGGATCATTTCTCTGATGTACTCAATGTTCAATAAGTTTGTGACAAATGCTATATTTGATAGTTATCAAATACAGACCGCAGAGATATGCATAGAGAACTCATCCTACAAGGAATTCACGCTGGCCATACAAAGACTTAAAATAAACCGTCCCGCTAGGGTTAATTTGTTGCTTTGCAAAGTAAAGACACTGGTCCCTGCTTGTTTCATTTAACGGTGGCTTTTATTTTGTTTTTTGTAATTTTAATTATGGCGCACGCTGAGCTTTACTTTTTACTAAAGCTTCCTATGTTATTGAGGTAATTCTGCACAACGGTTGAAGTTTTAGCTGCAATTTTGCGCAAAGTATGACTGTCTTCCACGAAAGCCTGAATTTAGGCTTTTCGTCTATATTTAAGTACTTTTCTTTAAGTATAATTGAACAGACCGGCAGATACGATAATGCTGTTAAGAACATGGACGGTTCTAACTGTATACTGACTCAGATGCTTTACTTACTTCCCTTCTTGAATCATGTGTTGGTGGATTGAACGCTTATGATTTTTTTTTAAATGAGTCTAAGCCTATGGACTTTGACAATCCCGAAAGGTTTTGCCCCGACGTAACTAATTATATATACGAATTGCAATATTATCAGCATGCCTCCACTGTTCGAATTAATATGAAACAACTTAGAAGGCAATCACTAGTTATTGAAAGCAAAGCTACACAGTATTGATTAGACAAAAAATAAAGAAAAACAGATCATGGATGAAAACTCCTGGGATGTTTATCCTATGTTATGAACGCAGCTTAAAATTTTCATTTTATTAATCTTAATAAAATATTAGAACTAACGTCATCTGCTTGGTGTTCAGTCAGTCTCATCTCAATTTGGAGCAGTTGTTTTTCCAACTTTCTAGTTTAAGAGTGTTTATAGGGCACCATGATGACTGTGTCATCAATAAACGTTTCTTCTTTGTTTTATTGTAAAGTTATATTAGCTGTAAATAACTTTGGTATCTACCTTTCTTCTAATACTTGTTTCAGTTTTGATAATACATCTTTTCAAACAGGTTTGAGATAATTTTAAGCATGCTTGTTAGACAGTAAGAAGATGCGTGTGTTTCATTTTTTTCCAGGTTTATGAATCATTGAGTTCAGAGGTATCTACCATTTTTGTGGAATATGGCTTGTTCGCTGAAAATAAATATTATTTGTTTCTCCCTTATCATTTTTCCAGGGCATATCCTGGTGCCTTTTTAGTGTTATTATCATTCTTCCAATTAAAGTTTTTTAATTGGAAGAATGAGAGCACAAAATTATTTACTTCTTCGTGTGATGAGTATACTGTTTTTAGATGAGCAGCAAAAGCATAAATTTACTTTATTGCTTCTAGCCCAGTTGCCAGTTGATAGTTTTAATGCTGGTTTCTATTTTGTTGGTCTTTTTAAAATTTTGTTACTTGCCACAAATAATAATCTGCTCTCGGTTAGCGTGAGTTAACTTTAATAGCTCTGGACGCTTTGGCTTTCTTCTTCTCGCAATGCTATAGCTCGAATTCGCTTTCATTTCAATAATGGTGATTAAGTTTCTTGCCATTGCCTCAGAATTCTTCACTTTCTCTGAATTTTCTCCTGGATATTATGTGAAAGTACATTAATTTTTCAGAAGTGTTTATAGTGAGTGTAGCCTGTTCGCAGGTGATAATTACAGTATAAATATAAGTGTTAGATTTTCTTTTTCAAAAAAGAGAATAGTGTCTTTAATTCTAGAGCTGAACAAATCTAACTGTCTTATGTCAAAACAATTAGATAATAAATAATGAGCTTCCATTTTATATCCTTTCCCACACAGCTTTCATGAATCACCTAGGATCCAAAACGTTTCAAGTTCTTCACTCCTTCAAATGTTTGGTCACTATTACTACAACTAATTGCGTCTTGGCTTCTTGAAACAGTAATCATATATTTTGTTTTAAACTCATTGATTTTGAGACCAACGAACGTCAAGAAGTGGATCAGATGATTTATATCGTTGCTATTCAGTCCAAATACACAGATATCATCTGCATATCCTAGAACCTGGTTGGAGTTTTCTGAGATCTACCACGCACATTCTTCGCAATTTTCAGGTATTTCCAAATATGCAACGCTGACCATATTATAACCTGATAGTTTCATTCAAATGCCTACTGGAAATCCAAGAACACTAAATAAACGTCACTAGATGTTTAGTCACTTTCAAATTTCTCCGCCAGGGGAGTGATTTTTTACAAAGAGAATGATTTCTTATTTGTCTCTGCATTGTCAGTATAAATTTCTCATAGGATGGGTCTTCTATATGCACACCTTCTCAGACATGATTTGACGACTTTCAGCTACAGTATTTGACACATGTTGAACATTGAGTAAATTCAGAGAAAAGTTCCTTTCAAGTGTAGAGTACCGTGCCTTCACGCTTTTTCCCTCCAAATTCGGTTAGTGGTCCTGATTGCAGTTACTTATTATACGTCCCTCTTATTTACATTCATCTTAAACTAAAACTAATAAAAACTACATATACTATAGATAAAAATCGCGATTATATATAAAATAATTACGCGAAAGTTGATGTACATAAAAAGTCATAAAATGTAATAATAATAAAAAAAAAATTTACGCACGTTATCACGCGTTATTTTCGACAACGTCAAATCATAATCGAAATTTGATCAAAAACATATACAGTGCAGATCAATAATTATTTTGTAATCAACACCGCGCGCACACAAAAATGGCCGCCGATTTATATGTACATACATAAATTTATGGTCTCGTTATTTCAGATTTCATTTTTTTTTTTTTTTTTTTTTTTTTTTAAATAGTTTCCTGTTAAACACGCACCAATGAAAGTTATGTACTGTTGCTGATTATAAACAAATTAAAATTTAATTTAATTTAGAAAAAAAAAAAAAAAAGTTCTTAACGTCTTAAAGACGCGCGTCTGTAAAATTTCGAAACGATACATATTTCGATGTGTGTACAGTATGTAAAGTGTATTTGGATACACTAAGTTTTAAGTGCGCTGTCGAGTGGTTTTAAAGTTAAACGGAAAAACAATTTTCAATTTATAACATACATAAATGCAAAATGATTATTGTATCTGGTGAAACGGCGGTAGCATCATCAACACATCACGATAATAATATCGTAATACAGGAAGAACGTGAACCACCTGATCATCCGCAACAGCAATGTAGCTCTGGTAAATTGTTAAACATTTTATTATAATTTTTTGAATTTTTTTTTTTTTTTATTTTATTTTACACTGGTTGGCCGTTTTTAGACGATGCGGTAATAGTCACGTACTATAAATATAAAAATTAAGACGTTTTTAATCGATATACGTATATGTAAAATTATGACATTCGTTTATGGTTTAAAAATGAAATATTGGCTGTTAATTATTTTTATGACGTAAATAATTGCGACGACTAATATTTATTTTCGTGTGGTAAAGTGAAATGTTTAGAGTGGCCAACGTAAATAACAAAAATAATAATAACGATCGGTATTTATACGCCACTGTTGGCACTTACCTTATCATTAATACGGTGAGAAGAATTGCGCCTTGGTTTCAAAAACCTGTCGTCATATATTTTATATCATATATATCATTTCTACGCGGTGTGATTTGTATCCTGGAGCACCTCAAGTCCGGTTCTGTCCACACTTGTCTTGCCCTCTCACTTGTGGCAATTTTAATTTACCTTTTCAGTTTCAGTTTGAGCATCATACTTTGCCTAGCAATTTCGCCAGCTCTTCAGGTCCTCTTCACATCTTAATGACTAGTGACTCACAGCACCGTGTGGTTACTGAAAATATATACCGGAACAAGATGGAAGTTACGTTCTAAGGCACACCTACGTGTTGTCCTCATTGATCTGTTTAATAATGGCCATTCTGTAGCTTTATTTACTATTTTTATGATGTCAGGTTTTCAGTTTAATATCAGCTCTGCCTTAGATGGGTTTAGTGTCAGTTCACACTTACTGGCTCACTTTCATTCTGCATTACCTCCTTAATTGTGAATATATATTTAATGCAAAGACCCCGATCACCACGTCATCAGCGTACGCGACTACTCCGATACCTCCAGTTCCAGAAGTGTTAGATTTCTTGCTAAACCATTTTCCAACGAGTGAGATCTGATATTTTTAGGTTTGAAATATCTATTTCTGAGATATAAGTGATTGGATATCCTATCAAAAAATGGGATAGCGTCAGCGGGTCAACCTCTAAATCGTTAATAATGCACAATGTCGGAGAGTTTAGAATTTCCTCTAACTCGGCTAAACGCGTATTCAGTTCCTCGAGGGTTAAAATATGCTTTCCTATTATCCTTTTTAGATAGAACTAACTATTCTTCATGATCGCTTTCCATAGGACTCCGAAATGTGGGGAACTAAAGGGAATACGATTTCTAGAAAAATAATTAGAAATATTATTAGATGATTTAATGAGCCGATTGCACTCTCGCTGCAATTTGTTATTGGATCCAATGAAGTTAGTGCCGTTATCACTGTGTAATTAAAGACAGAGACCTTGTCGAACCACAAATCTTTTAAGATCCCATGAACTTTGGATTCTTGAACCATCTGAATAAATCTGGGAATTTTAGATTATCCACTTTTCATCCACATGATGTGCGGAAGAGGTTCATTTCATCCTATATTGTCAACCCAAAGCACCTGTAAAAAATGTTTACAAATTATAATGACGGAGATTACCCAACCCAATGGATCAAATAAACGGTTTGACTCAGAAAGCACTGTTCTTTTCTAAACAGACGTAACTGAGAGGTGAAATTAAAATTATCGGTATCTGAATTCCAAGTGGTTCGTTTGTGGGTGCATTGGATTGTTGTATGTGGTCCTAAATTTCATTGTGATGTGTCTCTTCGTGGCCGTCATTCAGGTTATCCAATATTCTTGTATTGTTGGGTTACTAACCCTTTCCTTTATTTGAATTGCGGAATCTTCATCATTGGCACCCATCATTACGTCATCTACGTATTTGTCGTTGGTTATTACTTGAGATGCTAGTGTTGATGTGTTTTTGATTACTTCGGTAATTTGCTTTATTGCCTTAGTAGCTAAACATATGACGCAGTTGCGAAATTGCACAAATGAACATTAAAGGCGCAAGTACGTATGTGGATGTAAAATATAAAAGACATAAAACATACTAACCAATCAAAACAGCACATATAAACCATGTGACTAGCTGCACCAATCAAATTACACGTTTTTGAATATAGTGTTGGGTAGCATAATAAAAACAAAGTAAAAATGGAGATAAAAATGTTTTAAATTTGTTTTTATATGGAATACGGAGATTTTTTCCCGCTAACGTGTGATTTGATTGGTGAAGCTAATCACATGGTTTATATGTGTTGATTTGATTGGTTACTATAGGAATATTTTTTATATTTTACATCCGCATACGTGCTTGCGCCTTAATAAGTGAGAATGACAGACTAGATTTCCTGAATCAAATCGCCAAACTATTTTCTGGTAATTTGTATGGTTTAGAGAAATGCAGACTTGGCTTTACATCTTTTCTGTGTCTGTGGAATCTGTTACTAAACAATCATTGAGGGAGCTATATGTGCTTGATTTGGCCGATTCATCGAATACGGTTCTCATTTTACTATAGCGAAGCTTGAATTTTTGAGCATGCCATGATGCGATAGATAAAATTCATTTTGTGGTCCTTTGGCAGCAGGAATATCGACTACGTGGTTGAGTTCATATTCCGTCTTGAAGTCGTAATACAACTTTGCAAAAGTTGGAACCCGAATGAAGAATTTTAACACAATGGAGCGTTTGAATTGCCGATTGATTTTGCTAAGTTGTTGGATGATTTTTTAAATGACAGCTTAGAAATGTAGCGACCTTTGGCATTTATTGCCGAAAGCATTCAGCACCAATAATAATATCGATGATACTTCGTTGACCAAATTGTGGATCTGCTAGTTTGAGATTGGAGGTCTGTTTTATATTTGGGTGCAGATTTTGTGGTGGTAATGAATATAGATCCGAAAAACTTGGCGGCCTTCTACGTCCAATGAATGAAATTTGCTGCATTGAAAGATTCTGCGACCCTTGTTTTAGTACACTGTGCATTATAAATCAGTAAATGATTTGACTGCGGCATAATTCTCGGTTGAATTCTGTGGACTTTCTGCAGCTACATATCGTATACATACATATCATATACATACTGAGAAAGAAGAAATGTGGAATTTTGGCAACTTTACTTGTGAGTTCTCCTTTTGCATTATGAGATGTGATAAGTTCTCCTTTTGCATTATGAAATAGGTTGCATTATGAGATGTGTTGAGATCGATTACACCAATGTTTAAATTATTGGCGTGAACCCGCAGACCAGATCGGTGACATTCTTTGTAATCTTCCACGAACAGACAAATATGTGACTCAGAAAAAGTTCTGAACATCAGAACATAAAAAAGTTGACACAATTTGAAATTGGAAGATTAAAAATCAACTCCTTCACGATTGGTATATGGCACTTCAGTTTCACTGCCTGGAGAATTTTTCGTGGAAACAAAATATTTCGAAAACTATTTAGATTTTGAAAAAGCTTTGAAGAACAAACTGGCAATACCAAATCTGGAAGTCATTTTCGTAAACCGGGTCATTACCTGTGAATTCTTTCATGTTCAGTTCTTAAATTATTGGCAACACTTGTTGACTAACTAAAAAACTAATAACATTTTATAATTTCTATATTTCGACTGTACAACCTTGGAGCAACTTAGTTTTTCAGATCGTACATTAATAGTGGTTCTACAACAAAACGTCTCTTTTATAAAATCTCATGCCAAAAAACACATTTAAATTGAATTAACCCAAAAGCAGCATGTAATAATCATAAGTAAGTTAACCAAGTAGAAAATTCGCACAGACATGTTATGATCATAACCACATTATGTATGAACACATATCATACAGAATCATTCTAATTTGGGTAACAACAACACAAAGCTCAAATAATTTACTCGCTTAGTAGAGCTTTAAGTTTATTTTACTCGTATCATGTATACACAACCACATGCACAACTTTTAAAAAATTTTGTTTTGCAGAAAATCATAATTTTTAACTTTTTATTTTATTTTGTTACTTCTTAATCCCATCTTAGATAGATCATTATTTTTTATGCATGGGTAAGTGTGTGTGTGTATCAACCAAGCATAGTAATAATAATGTGGATCAAAGTTCTTTAAAGACGTATCGTGGCTGTTAAACGAAGTGAAAAATTATGTTGAATGAGCATTAAAAGTTTTTCATTTTTCTTCTGTCATTTTCTATTCATATATATAAATTCTAATGCTATAAAGTAGTAAATTTATTATTCCAAAAATGCATATGACATATTTAGTAGAATATTTTTGTATATGGATAGTATTTTCTACTTTCGTACGTAAAAAAGCATAAAAGCAACAGACGACAAACATGAAATTTGAATTAAGCTTTTCGGTAAAGTTTCAACTGTATATGCTTCATATAAATTTTTAAGAAAACAATAACATGAATTTTCATTTTCTTTTCATCCGTTATTTATGTACCTTATGAAAATGTGAAAATGTACGCTTTTCCATAAAATTCAGTTTTCCTTCTTTTTTTAGTTTTTTGTGTATGACAACAGGTGGTGGAATCAACAGTGAAAAATATACTAAATCTGTTGCTTTTGTTGTTGTCATGCTATTATAATGTTTAAATTTATGTTTGGTTGTTTTTAATGTTTATCATAAAATATTACATGAGTAATTGTGCTTTAGAAGATAAAGGAAATTAATTGTCCACTCGCTGTATGCGTCTATGTGCGAACAGTATTTAGATTCGTCTATTCGTGTAGTTAATGTACTCAGATGAAAAATCATCAATAAACCAACATAAAAATGAGAAGCATATATAAATTTTACTACCGTTTTATGTTTTACGTGAAGACTTAACTCAAGTATAAATTATACCTGTCATTTAGCTCTTGGTATATATATATGCATTAATTTTTCCGGAAAAGCTTTTACTTTTTTATTATGGTATCTTATAGAATTACTCATTATAAGTGGCTGTCGAACGTTGATTTAGTATATGATATGTATGGTTAGATGCATAAATTAAAGAAAACGGAAAACGGCTAGAAATGTGATATTTTATATGCGGAAAAAATTTGTAAAATGAGGCCCCTGTGGTCGATTAGTCCTCGCATTTCTAGTAAAAATATATGAACCGTGGTAGAGTACCGTTTGGAACTCATTTCTCTGCAAAAAATTCGAGAGACAAAATTCGAGTGCTTTGGTCACAAGACTGAACCTTGCTCTTAAGAATATTTGGCCATTGTAGTCAGAGGAACTCACAAAATTTATTTTTAATTTTTTTAGGCATTGTCAAAATAATAGGCAGTCTACCAGCTGAACAATACTTTGGTTAAATATATGAAAGGCTTAAAGCTTATAACTTATCCGTTGGAAAATGTCAAGATAGCCAAAACTATAGATAACTCGATGTTATGAAGAATCCGCATGTTGTTAAAGTGGAGCCTTGATTTGCGAAATTATCGAAAAACAAGAGTTTTTGATTAGTCTTGATAATATCGATAAACCTACCTCAATTTCACATGAACGGCCTCATGCCGTTAATAGCTAAAATTCGTAAAGCAAACCACATTTTTCGACTTCCAACAACAAGAAATGATGAAATATTGCAAAATCATGTTAAACAACTTTTAAGCCATGACTTGGTTTAGCCCCTTTGCAGTATATTTAACACATTTTACATAACCATGAACTGTCTTGCGAATTAGGTTTCGACTTCCCAAGATCCAATACTGGAGAGAGAATGTTCGGTGTCATGTTTGAAATTCTCTTAAGTTTTAGATCGATAAATCAAAATACATTTGCTAGAACTCGGACGATTTAGCTAAAACTGGATATGTTCTCGATTAACTCATCAATTAAGTTTGATTGAACAACTTGTCCAGTAAATGTTTGACTGCGCATTCCTTCTGATGACTTGGATTGACATTTGATACTTTCTGACCAATTTTCAGAATTGTACACATTGGACCATCCCACCATAAACTAAGGTTTTGCAGTTTTTCTGGATCAACTTAAATTTCTCCTGTTCTGTTGCCAAAGGTATTCTTTCTGGTGTGCTGCGATGACGACCAGCTAAATAATTCCAAGCAATTGTTTCGACTATATATCAACCTTCAGAGCCTTTTCAACTTAATGCTTTCAATTTTGTAAAGATTGTCTCGTATTTTCAGCCTTTTTGTAACTAAATCATTCGTCAGTTTATCATCACATCCTAAGTTATCTGCCCACAAAATTTGAAAATATATTTTTATAGTCACGTATATCAGAGGAAGCCACCGTTGACGGGCAAATAAGCGACCTGCTTCTGACAAAATCCTTTTTTTTACTTAATGTTGTGTGGGCGTTTGGTTTACTCTTTGGATTGGAACCAATCGTGGAAACCAATTCCATCTTCTATATTGAGTCGGTCCCCGTCAGAAGATCATCTACGTGCATTTAATTTTTAATTCGGTTGACTGCTTCTCGTGGTACTAGTTTATATTTATCAGCTGCTTAATTTAAAGCACGTTTGGCTAAATAAAATGCTCTTGCTGTGCCGTAAATGGCTTATTTGGTGCATTTCTCCATTTTACTCGTTGGTATTTAGTATCGTCTGCTGCAACACAGGATCCATCGAATACCACTCTTAGTTTTGTGATAAGGTTTGAGTTTTAATAGGGTAGGTAATATCCCCACAGGCTTTGTTGGTCTTATAGTTAACAGATTTTGGACATTCGTTTCTCAATCATTTGGATTCGCTGTAAAGCTATCCGAAAAGTGTCTCCCAAGTCAGACGGAGGCATCTTGAATGGTAAGCTCACTTTAAATCTACTTTTTTTGTTGGTAATGGTGGACTCTTTGAAGTGGTTCTCACAAAATTGCGCTTCATGTGTTAATTTTATAGTTGTGTCTTCACTTGATTATATTTCCCAGAACTTGCGTAATAAAGTTTCAATGTTCTTTTCAGATGTTCAAAAAAATTATCTGCCAATAATATAATATCGATTTCTCTATCTTCGTAGAAATGTAGATCTGGAAGTTCATAATTCTTGAAATTATTTAGAACAGTAAATTGTGCAATAGATGGTTGTTTTGCAGTTAGTTTATGGGAAAAAAGAAGGCTTCTTTATATATTTATACTAGGTTTTGGTTTGGCCCTTGGTGTGATCAGTAATGATACTAGTTCCTTGGTGTATCCAACGGTTGTTGCTCCAATACCTAAAAACTAACATATACCTCTCTAACGAATAAAGACAAGAATTTTAAAATTGACAAACATAAATTTAAACTCTAAAAAAACCAAACGTATTTGACGATGACCTTATATCTCAGCAATAAGACGGTATCGTTTGGAATTTGCTCCAAGATGCTCGATGGCAAACAGTAGGGCCGATAAGCTCCTTGTTTATAGTTACTTTAAAAACCTTTTCACGATACAAAATACTTGCTTTAGTTCGAGAACGGTCGTTACTATTTGTGCTAAAACATATTGGTGAATCGGTTGATTTGGTACCTGGGAAAATCATTCTGTACATCGTAAATGTCATTCATCCCAAACATTACGAAAAAAATAAAAAACTTTTTTCTTCATTAGTAAATCAAACTTTGTCGTCTTTAACAAGAAACAACAGCAACATAAAACAAAACTTTCTGCAAACAATAATAATAACTCGTATTGTGTGACTTCGACTTGACACATAAAATATGCGAAGCGCAGCTTACAATTCATAATAATATTTATTACTCGTATATTTAATTAAAATAATTTTTTTTATAATTTAGCAAAAATATGTGTTCTACCGCTCAAATACGTATAAGGTACTGGAAAAAGAAAATGACTTGTCAAAGTTTTATTGGTTTTTATTTTGCGCTTTTCTTGTCTCTGAAAATTACATTAAGTTTACATTCCCAGGTGTAATGAATTTTATTAAAGTTATACATTTTTAAATGTTTATTTTATTTTTTTATATTTTAAGGTGGAGCATCAAATATATCAGGCAGACTGGGACACCGAAAATCATCACTTGCACTAACACCCGAAGAAGAACCATTAGAAACTTCGGTTCATGTAAGTTAATTTTCATATATTGTGTATGTGTACTGTGTAAACATAGATTTTGTTTTATTTTATCAGTTTTGTGTTGTTCTATGTAAATATAAAGTAAGCGATGCATTGTAAACAGGACCGCTAAAAATATCTTTTTGAAATGATTGCAACTGCCGTAATATTTGTTTATTACTGACTTGATATTATACTAATAACCGCAGTAAAATTGCTAACATTGTAATAGGAGGAATGAATTACTTCATCCTGTTTGACTTTAAAGGATTTTTGTTTTTTTTATTGCCACCTTAAATTTTTAAGAAAGGTATTAAAAAAATTGTTCAATATTCTCCACGTTAAATAGAATTTATTGCTTCTGTTTTAAAATTGGTTACTTTTTGACTATGATTTTGGTTCAAACGAAAATCAAACGAGAATTTGATGCTTGAGTTCATTAAAAGGTATCCTTAAAGACCCTTTAAAATTAAATTGGTACATTGTATCTGTTTATTTTTGTTTATGTTTTATTCATTGCTATCTGTTTTTGGAGTTTAAGATGTTCCAATGATTTTACAGTAAACTTAACATCATATACCCTATACCGTCGTCAGTAAAAGTTAAAACATTTGTCTACAGGTTCACTTTATTTATCCAAAAGCGCTTAACAGATCTTTAGATTGGAAGATTTGGCAAATCAAAATACTGTAAGCGTAAGTTTCAAAATTTTGACAGTTATATTATTATAGGTGATATGAATGCCACTCCGATCAAATGAAGCAATAACTTGTTGCCAACAAGCTCACTAAACTTGATTTTTGAAGAACGAATCTTTGTTATTATTTAATGTTTTTCCTGTGTGAAAAATTCATCTAGGAGATGAACCTTGGGTTACTCGAGTAGCTTTAATCTGATTTCGTCCTTATTTAGTGCACGCACTTACCTTTTAATTATCTAGCTCCTTCATCAATTTTTAATAGCTTTAAACATTGTTTTTATATCTATGTATATAATACATAGTCAAGCGTTAGTTCATGTAAGAATTTGAACTATCTATTACTTAAGACAGTGCCACAGAAATTTAAAGTAGTTCTTCCATTTGCCTCTAAAATGAACTTTGCCTATTTCTGAGGAGCCTATATTTTGCAAAATTCAACGCTTGTTTCTGAATGTTTTGTGTAAAGTTTTTCGCAAACCTCATCTTCCACAAACGCTTAATTCGAGTTTGACATAGAAGGGAAGTGAAAAAACACTTTAGAGGTTTATTGGAACCTCCATTTGTATTTGTTTTATCTGATAAAGTTCTTAAAACAATTTAAAATTGCATTGACTTTAAGTTCTTCTTAAGCACCTTTTCCTTGTAAAGTCAGGAACGATATTGCTTTAATAACCAGATCTATATAAATGCAATTAATTCAACCTCATTATCAACCTGAACAGGCGTGTGCTAATAATAAATTATGGTTAAGGATTCTTTCAAAAAACAAATGTCATCGTTAGAGCAACTTTTATAATTGTCAGATCAAGTGTTTAGCCTTTATACCAATATTTTATATTAATGAAAGGCTAATGCAAGCAGTCTGGAAGTTTTTTTGGTTGTATCTTGGCCTCTACTAAACCGTACTCATGAATTACAAAATTAAACTTATTATCATCTACTCGGGTAAGATATAAAAATGGTTGCAAAATTTTACTACTTAGCGATTATTGTATGGTTAATGTTATCAGAACGAGAGTACTATATAACGAATTCATTGTCACTTCAAAACCAGGAATCATAATCAGAACTCGATGATATTATGTAAGCTGAACCAAAACTAACGTCGCATTAAAATTGGCCAACTGAGGCAAAGAGTAATGTTATCAATAGCAGATGGCCAGATCATGTTAGGAGCTGCCGAAATATATATATATATATATATATATATATATATATATATATATATATATATATATATATATATATATATATATACATATAGAATTTAAAAAGCTTTTCCATTTAAATATAATACAATAATAATAAAAGTTCAAAACTTTTTCATTACAAAAATAAAAACATAAAATTTCGTTCTCGTACGAAGATTATGAATTTCAAAGTTAATTTTAATCTGTGAGTAAAACTTGTTGTTGTGCTATGTTTTATGCTTAGAAAACTATATCTGAAAAATAAAACGGGAGAGAGAGGTTATTTTATTGTTTTTAGTCTTTTAAATGATTAAATGTGCTTTTTACCTTACACAAAAAAAGTTTTCATTTGTGTTTTGTTTTAGTAAAGTGAACAAAAGTTTTAAATGAAATTTATGAGGTAAAAGTGGTGGGGGTTTTTTTATACTTAAAATTAATTTTATCCCATAAAGATAATAGGGTTTACTGGATATTGGACTGTTAGAGATGTCACGATTACTTTATTCAGTATAAGTTGATTTGGTTCGATTGATAATGTTACGAAATCTAGGTTCTTTCTCTATATAAATACAAAATGGCTGAAGCTTAAATTAATATACTTCTGTGCCAAATTGATATATAGAACAAATGGAATCAAAATGTCGCAAGTTATTATTTGACGTTTGAAGAGATAAATACAGTCATTAAATAGATGGAAGTGATATTGAATGCGCAAGTACTAACTACAAGTCTGTCAAGTCCAGATGACTTCTCAGCAATTTTGACGAGGCATTTTCTTATATGCAGACCACTAATTGAAATGGTTGAATATTTTAACTCCCGTGAAAACCACCCAGTTGTGTTTGGACGAATCGTTGCTTTTTCGTATCTTTACAAGTATATAAAAACGGGTGTACGGTGCCCGGCATATTCTAGGATAACGTCTTTAATGTTTAACCACACATTCTGAATCAATCTAAATCGATCAATCAAAAAAAAAACATTTTTTATACTAATTATAAAACTATGTCATCAACATATTGACAAAAAGACCTTTTCCGTCTAAATTTGAAATGTTTACTAATTCTAAACTAAAACCAATTTGACTATAATAATTATAATTTATTTTTCCCAATTCCAGCTACCATGGAATAAATAGCACGCATAACTCCCATGAAAATTTTTAATTTTTTGTTATGTTTCCATGTACTACTTATTGAGTTTAGGATTTTTAATGAGGTTAAATCCGAAATATCTTATAAATTCTATAAACTTTTTACAAATATACAATTACAATATCATATATACAATTGCATTACATTACAAGGTGATTTGATACAGAAAACAGTATTTTGATTTTAAGAAAAACAAAACAGATATCATTATTTCAATACTATACCTGTACTGGATGGAGGTAGTTATTTACGATTAGTTAAATAATATAATATACTATAACCTTCACGTAAATTTATGTTTGCTGAATTTATAATCCAATTTAAGTTATCTCTAATTGATACATATAAAACTGCGATATGTCATCTAATTAAAATGACATTTTAAGTTATGTACTATTATGTATCATTTTTTTTTTGCATAAAACTATTTTTCGATGTCACGTTTAACTTTCAAACGATTGAATTAAATTAAGAGTTTTCTTCGTTCTTTCTATCAATCACGTAATATGGTTTTGCATTTCATAAAATAATGAAGTCTATGTATATGATTTTTAATAGTATTAATAGTTCATCTCATTAGTTTGTCTATCATTAAGATTAGTCAAGTTTGTTTGTGAATACAGGATGATACTTTTATTATGGTTAAACAACTTTGTTCAATCCTGAGATCAACTTGGTTCTCTACTCCAAACATCAATATTCGACTATAGTGACCTCTGTGCCGTTTAAATTATTTTGTCCGAATTCTGATGGACAATAAAAAATAAGTATGTACGTGAGGTGTATTGTGGTGAATCTTTAGACACAATTATGTGAACTTGTGAACTTATTTTGTGAATTCGAGTGATCATCCGCAAATTCAAAAAACCGTTTTTTTAACCGTTTTTTTAGGAATTCTAAATGTGGAACGCCCCCAAAGCACATGGATGTCTTTATTTTGACATAGTAATTGGCGTTGTAATACTTGCTGTAAATAATATTTGTATTCCTCTTCAGTTGTTCTTGCTACTAAAACGTCGCCAATGCAGACAAAAATGAAGTCCAAACAACAAGTGGCAGAGCCGCTACAGATGCAGTCTGGGGTCCCTTGTTAATAAATTATGAAATCTGAAGTAATTACAGTGGCTTTTCTTATCTTCGTTTATCAGAACTTAACAGTTTAAATGTTTGATTTCAGTAATCCTTCATTTATGGAAAAACTGAACCGAAGATTCGCAGTGCCAATTGATGATCACTGTTTACGAATTTGCTACCATTCGTTGGCCAAGCGGACGCTGTATTCATGTTTCTAAGTGGATATTTTTAGTAGCAAAAATAAGCCAGTCACAATGATATGGTGTACGTTGACAAAGTACATAATGCTTCGCTATCGATCACTATAATTAGGTCATAATTCGTTCACATTTTGGCTAATGTAGCATTAAATCCCAGTAGACCATTCAAATTATTTCAACCACGAGCCTCCAATTTGACTGACAATATTTTCAGGAAAAGGTAACTGCAAAAAAGTTGGATGACTTTTGACTTGACTTTTGACTTGACTTTTGACTTGACTTTTGACTTGACTTTTGACTTGACTTTTGACTTGACTTTTGACTTGACTTTTTACTTAACTTTTGACTTGACTTTTGACTTGACTTTTGACTTGACTTTTGACTTGACTTTTGACTTGACTTTTGACTTGACTTTTTACTTGACTTTTGACTTGACTTTTGACTCGACTTTTGACTTGACTTTTGACTTGACTTTTGACTTGACTTTTGACTTGACTTTTGACTTGACATTTGATTTGACTTTTGACTTAACTTTTGACTTGACTTTTGACTTGACTTTTGACTTGACTTTTGACTTGACTTTTGACTTGACTTTTGACTTGACTTTTGACTTGACTTTTGACTTGACTTTTGACTTGACTTTTGACTTGACTTTTGACTTGACTTTTGACTTGACTTTTGACTTGACTTTTGACTTGACTTTTGACTTGACTTTTGACTAGACTTTTGACTTGACTTTTGACTTGACTTTTGACTTGACTTTTGACTTGACTTTTGACTTGACTTTTGACTTGACTTTTGACTTGACTTTTGACTTGACTTTTGACTTGACTTTTGACTTGACTTTTGACTTGACTTTTGACTTGACTTTTGACTTGTCTTTTTACTTGACTTTTTACTTGACTTTTTACTTGACTTTTTACTTAACTTTTGACTTGACTTTTGACTTGACTTTTGACTTGACTTTTGACTTGACTTTTGACTTGACTTTTGACTTGACTTTTGACTTGATTTTTGACTTGACTTTTGACTTGACTTTTGACTTGACTTTTGACTTGACTTTTGACTTGACTTTTGACTTGACTTTTGACTTGACTTTTGACTTGACTTTTGACTTGACTTTTGACTTGACTTTTTACTTAACTTTTGACTTGACTTTTGACTTGACTTTTGACTTGACTTTTGACTTGACTTTTGACTTGACTTTTGACTTGACTTTTGACTTGACTTTTGACTTGACTTTTGACTTGACTTTTGACTTGACTTTTGACTTGACTTTGGACTTGACTTTTGACTTGACTTTTGACTTGACTTTTGACTTGACTTTTGACTTGATTTTTGACTTGACTTTTTACTTGGCTTTTTATTTAACATTTTTCTTAACATTTTAGTTAACATTTTATTTAGCATTTTACTTGACTTTTAACTTAACTGTTAACTTGATTTTTCAAGCCAATCACCATCTATACATTAAACAATCACCCTGTATACATACGACCGTAGATTGCTATGATACAACCCAATGAAATTTTATTATTGTTAAATTGTTCGGTTTAAAATATTATATAATATTATGAATAAAATACAATACGATTATACTATTTGTTATTGTTTAAAAAAAATTGGATCTTTGTTTTAAAACTAAGTATTTTAAAACAAAATATTATATTGATTTGCATGTTTAGAATTTTGCACGCGCTCTTCAATTAACACCTGAAATTGCGCGCAATTGATTTTATGTATCTTATTATGAAAAAAGATTAGCGTTCTATATATTACGAGTGTGTATGTATATATAAATGTAGATGTAATTAAATCATAAAATTAATTAATTAATATTTCTTCGACATGTTTGTTGCGTTCTAATATTTAATTATTAATGCAATAAGAGCATAAGTTACATGTTTGGATTTGTTTTCGAGAGGTTTCATTTACTTACGATGAACAAGTAAAAATGCAAAGTCACTTAATCGTATTAATTTGAAAAAATTTATTAACTGTCGCTCAAAATTACTGAGGTTATCTTCAAACGTCTGCGTAATTCGGTAATGGCTACTCCTCATTTTTACATTATTAATTTAATCAGCTTTTTTGAATTGGACACGAAAAACATGTCTATTTTGATATTTCTTCCATCCACACAACAACCAAAATAAATCATTCTAATATAAAAAAAAAAGTTATTATAGATCATCGACCCAAAGGTCAAACATAACTTAAACAAAAATAATAATTCTAAAAGGTTTTCGGTTTGAATTGAAAAACATTGTTGCTTCCAAGAAATTTGGTTCAGAATAATATTATAAGACTTTAAATGGAAATCGAAATAATCGAAAAATTTCGAATTCGTAACTCGCCTACAGCTTTGTAAAATCAAATGTTTTTCTGTCTAAAAACTTTTAATTTATTTGGTCTGAAAATCAATGAGCCTGTGTACCATTCTTGCGTATGATGCAATTCATAAAAATTAAAAATTCGTTTAAATTTTATTAACGTCGTGACATCTGGAATAGAAAATACATGGTACAATATCATGAATTCATTTAATTTACTTCTGTTCAGTACGGTATCTGGAACAAAATCTTCTTCCAAAATCGAACTAATACTTTGACTGCTCTAGCTAAATGCTCCACTACTTTTCACCATTTAATGAAGGTTTTGTTTTTTTTTTTCAGAAAGTATTTTTGTAATTTTGTCATTAAAACATGAGGTAAAATGTACTAAAAAGGCTAACGTCCAAAAGAGGTCAAACTGTTGCAAGGTATTTTATAAAGTCATATTGTTTGTTGACCAACTTTTATTTTGAAATTACTACATATCACTGATAACGTTCACTAATGAAACTTTCAAAACTTATATCAGTTAAGTCTTTGTTATGGTTGGTTTTGCGATTACCTTAGACGCGATCGTGGTTATTTAGTAATCTTTTCCAAATCTCAGAAAGTGTTGAAATTTTTGTAAACCTTTGCCATGTTTAAAACTGCGGCACTGAGATTGCAAGCTTTCGTATTCAAATCTTAAAACGAGAAAGGTGCTTAAACCAATCTATGCCAGTGCATACCTCTTAGCCTTTTCATTAATTGGTTCGTGCTCATAATTGGGTCTGTGTTGTTTCGGTGGGAAAAAATTGTGTTGCCTTAGAACTTTCGATAAAAATAGTAGCGCAAAATTCAATTTTATTATTTGTATATCTGGTTGCGTATAGTGAAAGGCGGGCAACATTTTGGAAGTAAAACAGTTCATGGTCATAGTCCCAGTAAGTTTTTTCCTTACTAAAAATAATACTTTCTTTTAAATACCTGTTTCAGAATGGATACCATATCTGAACAGCATATTTGGGATCTGACAAATCTAAAGTATAAAATACATAATTTCCTTTGCTCTGCGATCTCATTTGTACATCGTCTGATAATACCAAACTTATTGATGTCTTCCATCTTGTAAACAGATTGAAAGAACTCTGCAAACATATTAGCAATTTGTTTAGAGCAGGAAGATTTTGAGTCATCTCGTTCCTTTATGGCTGCATTTTAACAAAGTATTTCCAAAAATATTTTGAATCAGATTTGATCTATTTTGAATATATTTGATGTACGCGTGTGATAAAATTAAGTATCAAATTTTTTGTTGATATCGTGAAAGTTGCAATGTCTGCAATATATTTCTATATGCCTCAGCTTTCTAGTTTTTGAAAATCAATTAGCAGATCATCGTACTATTCTGAGTTATGGGTTTGTTTTACCGTTTCGCAACGGCACTGTGAGTTCCAAGCCACGAGCGATAACTACACGCATCATTACTACAAGTCATAGTTAGCAGCTCATTTTCATTTTTGTTATGCACCCGAACATGATTCACTGCCGTCACTGGTCGTTAAGTTAATGTTAATATACTTGCTTTTCACACATCAATTTTAAACAAAATAAAATTAGAAAATAAATTAAAACATGTAAGGGTGACCGAATTGGGTGTAATGTAAAGAACATTGGCAGTTCACCAAAATTTTTAAAATTCCAATACCAATTAGTGAAAACCGAAAACGTTTTCTACAAATGCAGTGCATTACAAATTTAAATTCACAGATGTGTAATCAACAAGAAAGATATGAATGTCCTGCTATAAATATTAACTGTACCATTTTATCTTGCAAAATTCGTCTAATTCGTATTAAAGCAAGCCACCACCTTATAATCAGCTACTTTTCAATCAATTAACCTGTGCAAACCGACTTCCAACATTTTCAAACCTACGAGTATATCATATCGGTAGAAAATGTTGTTTTGCTGTTACTTTCTGAAATATCCAAAAAAAAATCGAATTATGCCACCGTCATCAATGAATAAATTAAGTTGGAGGATGGAGCTTGAATTTTAAATTTCTTTGCCTTTTTTGAGTAGATTTCAGCCTTAAATTCGGAACTCTATTCTTATTTGATAAGTAAAAGCTCCGTCTTGGTCAAATAATCTGTCAGACTATATAGCTTTAAACGTTGATAATTTGTTTCCAGTTTAGATAGCATATTGCCAATTGTCATCTATAGGATTTAGCATACAGCTTCGATGGAATTTGCCCCAGTCATGAGATTGATACTTAACCTGTATCGCGGAGAATTGACCTAGCCGCGTTATGAAACGCGGATTTAATGATATTTGCAACTTGCATCAAACTTGTTGCAACTTGCATCAAACTTGTAGTTGCAACGTAGGCGGCTGATTCTGTACCGTATATTATGGTTTTCATGCAATATTTACACGCTTCTGTATATTGTAATTCCATAAACATTTTGTAATTTTGGATAACTAAACATGACGGTACATTTTGCTTGGTCTCCAGTAACCATGAACGCATATTGTCTTAACCGAATTAGAATTTCCTCTAAAATTGATGGTACTGTTGGTTCTGTCATGAGTAAATCATCTTAATGATAGGAAACAAAATATTTTTGACAGCACCTTAAAATGAATCCCTTGACAGAACAAAATTGAATACAGATACTGCGTTATTAAATACATGACAAGAGTTAAAAATAGGATCCGACATACCGTATTTTGACCAGTCAAAACGCGATCGATCACGAACAGTGAACGAATTATGGCCAAAATACGGTAACTGGAAATAAGCAACTGGAAAAAACTGGATTATCAAACCCAGTGCTTAAACTCAAATTGAAGAGATATGTTCACGGTTCGGCCAAAACATAAACACATTCTTTCTTTCAACGAGCGAGGATACGTATTTTCCGAACGACATTTCATATTTGGGTTTATACCCAGAATTGCACACTGAACATCCTCGAAACCAAACTAAACATGAAAATTTAAAAATTATACTAAAATTAAAACCAACACCATCTGTGGAAGACGGAAAATACATACTACCAAAACACGATGCCAGTCAGTTAATCGGCATGGATTGAGCAAATCACAAGGTCTGATATTTCACTACCATTAAATGATAGTAGAATATACCATCAACAGTATCCCGGTAATGTCTGACCCAGTTTCAAGGTTCATCACAGCTGCATGATACCCTTTAAAATACCCAGTAAAAGACCATCTTTTCTCTAGTAATTTCTGGTTACAAGTAACGGTCTCATCTGCAGACATTAAAGTAATAGGGAAAAAGTTTTCAGAAAAAGCACCGGGTTCAAATCTCAATGGGGAAGTTATCTTGTACTGAAGTTTAACTACTTATTATACGTTTAAATATAAACATGGAACAGCCTTTATAAATGGACAAACATTCACATCCTATTTCAACTAAAATATATAAATATAACATGGTTGCTTTATAATCCTCAAATATACTGTTTGAAATACAAATAGTAAACCCATGTTCCCAAGAAAGACAAACCTAAATGAGGTCATCCGAAATTACTTTATAAACATAATACCCTAAATAGACCTTCATTATTTTAATTCTAAATTTTTTATACCTAATTTTAAGCAACACCTTTTACTTATTATTTACATATACAGAGTGATGCATTTAAATTGAGACACGTAAATAACTGAAAAGCCTGCTACTTTTGTATGCACCAAAGTTAGTTCCTGGCACGAAAAAAAATGTAATCTGATGGCTCTAGCAGCCAGATAAAAATTTAACTAAAATAATCTACAATAATTTGAATTGACAGCTAAGATATTGAGGCACATGCAAATCATATTCCCATTTGGAAATTACCTTCGCATTAAGAATGGTTCTAGGTTACGATAGCAATACTATAGCGGATTTCTCAAATTTTCCTAAAACATTTTTTTTTTTTTGATATAATTCATTATATTAAAGCTTCTGTGGTTGGGGAGAACCCACATATCTCTTAAAGTATTTTCAAAAACATGGTTTCTTTAGAATGTCACAGCATAACTCTTCTTTCCAAGACATACAAATTGCTTACTTGACAGAACGTCTTATTCCATTTCAGAGTACAAGAGGATGCAGATTCCTAAGTATAATGATAGGTGCCCTAATCTTCAGTTCCAGCTTGCGCGTATGTATTCCGGGTGGCTTTTCCGTGTTCAAAAACACTGTTGTGTAGTTCACCGCCTCATGTGCGTCGCATGTTGTGTCGATGGGTTTGTAATTTTCCATTCTACCGGACAATTCCTTTAAAAGTTGCTTCTTTATAATAGTGGCAGCTTCGTTTCTTGGGACGAGAATTACCCTTGGCACAGCCAAACGTGATCAGTGAAGTGCTGTGCTACATTTGATAACACCGCCTGTTTCAGTTCTTCTTGATTTTTTCACAATTCTTCCAATGGTTTGCATCACTATGCATCCATCTCGACGATCCGAAGTAACAGATTCATTTCCTAGTTGAACTAGATTATCTGTGAATCGCGGGGCAGAGGTATCACCGATGACATAAACTCGCATATTTGTTGATAGTCTAAGTCTTTGAATTCCATTCCAAATATAAGATTTAATGCAGGCCTTCATTTCATCTTCCCTCGTTTCAATGGTAATGTGAAGGCCGAATGAGCTGTCCTCCATTCTTTTGTAAGTGTAGCAGCATTTTGGGTGATTCTCCTCTACATATTTTGTCAGCAGATCCTTTGTCATAATTTATATCATTTCTTCACTCGGTAAAGCAGGTTCACGGTTGCGATTTGGTTCTGGAAGTTCAATGCTTTTCAGGTCCGATCCACCTATTGATACACTCTGATATGCAATGTGGATGAGAGCTTTGTTGAAGATAGCATCACTGTAGTCCAGATCCATGTTCAGTTGTTGTATACGGGCTTAGTTTAGTATGTCTTCTGGGGGCTTTGAACACAGCCATGTCAGATCCTTTGTTGACATACTTACAGACGTACTTGTGAAAAGTTGTGGATCTTCTTGCTGATTCGGGATTTCTGCACTGATGAAGTCATCCATTCTGTGAACATGAAATGTATCTTTCAGCCAAATAAGAATGTGGGAATGAGGGAATCCTCACTTCTGCCACTCTATGGTGTACTTTATAAACATAATAAAACATAGACATTGTACGTCACCAAAAACCTTTCCGTTTTTGATAAGACTCATCAGTGTGATCGATACGATTTTTGTCCATCAAACAGTTCCTGCTGTATTTCTGACCAATTCGAATGACATGTGAAGGTGAAGTAGAGGTCCGATCTACTATAGTTTCTAACGTAGGTCATGGCATCTTGAGTACGCTCGTGCATGTTTTTGGAACCCCTATTGAAGCTCGAAGGCAAGATGATCAACTGGCTAATGTCGGCAATATTTTCATCGTTGATCGCATTTTCATTGTATCTTAGGACCTGTGTGGGTCAGGAATTCTTTGGATGGTGCCACTCTTTTTTTTAAAACTATGTCTCTTGCTCCATTTTCTTCACTCAATATAATGAAAGCCACTTGTGATGTCAGTGCATTGAAGCCCCTCCCATGCTTACCTTGTGCGTTTTTTCCGGTAAGATAACGACTTTCAATTCAGGCCGTGTCTTTTTCTTGGCTGATTTAAAGCTGCGAACGTAGGAATTATGATGATGCAGCATGTCTTGGAACTTAAGGAGCATTTCTAGCCTTGTTTGTGGTACATTTCTTCAACGGTGGCATGCTTGTTTTGCACTATCTCCAACAAAATATACTTGCAAAAATGTAGGCTCTTTGTTTGGAAATGTATACTCCCGATGCGGTGATATACTTGACCCTGCACCTTGAATGTCGGCATGTATCCTGGCTCTCTAATTTCTTAGGTTGTACCAAAAGATGTCATCTGGAAACACTTGTTATTCCTTCTGATGTTTTCCAGGAAATGTGTATCTTCTTTTGACTGTCTAAGAAGAAAAGAACGTAGGAGTTTGGTAGGATCCAATAACTGTTGAATCTTTCCTTCGCTGCTGCACATTCCTGCAGTTTTACCTTTCCACTTCTTTACCTCACAATGTTGGCATGTCACAGACATTGATCCAATGATGCAAAAGAATCAGAGGACTTGTACCTGTTCTAACTCGTTACAGTCTTCATTCTTTTTTAGAGGTTGCTTCAGCTTGTCTTTGATTGATTTATCTTATTTGATGCTGCCTTTATTCTGTTTCGGGGGTAGCCCCCGTAATTTTGGTTACTTGATGCGTTTCTCTGATTAAGTATGTTAAAATTAATTAAAAAAACTAATTAAAATTTTAAAATTCGGGATTCGCAGGCATTCAGGACTGGGAAATGTCCTTCTATTGTAGAAATATCAGATCTCTGCGTGCGATAGATTTGTCAAGAGATTGTTTACAGGAAGACAGACTTACAAACTTTCATTCTTATATAAGTAGAGATTGAATAGAATAACTGGCGGAGGAAACTGGAGATGATTAACAAGGAAGATTTCGTCGGAATTGGTCCATTTATGATGAAGTTTTTACGATGAGCATGATTTTTTCTTACTATTATGAAACATTAAGTGACGTACATTAGTTGGTCTTGGATTTCCTATAATAAAGGAGTCAATCCATCTGGTTAGCTCTTAGGTTCCTTTTTCGATGTCTGCGATTATACCTAAAAAATATATGCGTTTGGAGTAATTCAATCACATCACAATGTTTGGTTACTGTCAAAAACAAGCTGTCGGAATTTTCTTGCAGTTAGTCCTGGTCTGTAATAAGGAGTTGATATGTTCCCAATAAAAACCAACCACTTCTGGTTTTCAACAATCCAAAGTGGCAGCTTGCGACTGAAACCATTGCACCTGAATTATTGATTCAGTACAGGCCAGCAAAGGCCGATTATTTTGTTTAATTGTGTCCTAGTTTCATAAGCCTTCTTAAAAGATTTCCGGTAATCTACGAACTCATTAAAAAAAATCAATTCCACACTCATTTGGTTGTGCTGTGTTTTATGCATTGTAAATGAAACATGCAAGCGAATATTTCATTCAGAGCTATGATTTTACTTAGGCAATTGATTATCGCACCGATATTCTATGTTTTTTGTTGCGAATGTTGTACCAAAGATGGCAGTGCGTGAAAAAATGTTTATTGAATTGTTTGGTCCTGGGTGTCCTCATAAAATACTATCAAGACTAGTCTAGTATGTTGATTGAGCAGGCCATATTACTGGCCCATACCATTTCAACACTAAATGTATAGTGCATGTATTTCGTGCAATTCTTTCGACATAATGTGTTGATCCTATATAATTATTTACACTCTCGTGTTATTTCAATTTAAATTTCTCACCCTGTATATTGTTTTGTTGGTGATAACCACAACAACAACGATATCGCATTATCAAACAATTAAAAACTTGATAAGACCAAAATTATTATTAAATATTTAAAAAGTAAATAATGACCAATTAAAATTCGAACGATAGTCGAGCAGAGAGTCCTAAAGGGTTTGGTTTATATCAAAATAAGGACATCACATCTTCATTATAATGCATGACGTAACACATAAAAGGATTAAAAATTATTTAATTAACAATTAAATTAAATTCTCGATTTGAAATTTTCAGTAATACTCGTACGTACATTGATTCTTATCATGAACACATACTCGGACCATATGTGTGGTGTTCACTAACTACGTATATGATGAGTCTCTTTAGCTAGACAAATCGGACTGTACTCAATCATTTTGATAACAAAAAAAAAACGTATTTATCAATACGTCCGAATATATAATTAAAATTTATAGAAATTCAATTTAAATTGTTCATCTTATATTGTTTGCTATTGATTTAAATGTACGTACACATGGAAACTTTCAATCTGATTCAAGTTGATTTCTTTTGAATTTTTATTTTTTTTTTTCGATTTAATACAAAATCAATACTCGATAATGAAGTTTTGATAAGATTATATTTGTTTTAAATCTCGACAAATCAAAAATAAATAAAATAGAGTTGTAGTCATAATGGAAAATTATGGTAGTACGTTGTTAGTGTACGAGTAGTACATAATATAGTGTTGTTCAATCAAAGTCTATATTTTGTTGGTAGACAAACTATCTATCGTTCCATTGCAATCGAACGAATGTTGAATAGTTTTACGATATGATATTTAGCAAGTCGATTTTCCTTTAGTTTTAGTGAGGATTATTTGAAGAGTGGTTTTTGGAGTTTTCATACGTTTATGTAGGAGTGATTCGTGTGTGGGCTAACTATTTGGAAGACTCACGGAAATGTAAACATACAACTTAAATTGGAGCAAATATTAAAACATGAAACAAATATTGGTCGATTGTGGTCGATTGGTTTATTGGATACAGTATGATTTTTTAAAATACTTTCTCCTTCGATAAAATCAGTGGAGATCTCGATAACTCCGCTGCATTCATCTTCGCATATTAAATCAGCGGTGGTTTTTGAATTTATTACAAATATCTATGCATTGTATATGAAGGAATCCACAGCGTTGTAACATCCATCTTGCGAATCTGACAGTTCTTTGGATTGTCAGTTTTTCATATAGCTGTTGAAATTCACATCAGTTAAGTCGTCAAGTGAAGTTTCGTATAGCTGTCGAGTTTCATTATTTAATTTTTACAATAAAATAAAAATTAGTAAATCAGGACTATATTAATTCCAAAATTATTCAGGCAGTCGGCAGTCGTATCATGCATATTTGTAATTCCAGATGTCGACTCATTTGCAGTGGCTGGTAGGTTCAGCAATGTATTTAGGCAAGCTGAGAAGATCACCTGTTTGTTATTGTATCGGTTGTTTAATATATGCTCCAGGCTTTTCAATGATTATCTGCCGTTGATTCTAGATGGCAAATAACCTTTGCCACTGCTCCATTTAAATTAATTTTTAGGTAATATATTTTGTGAGTATTGCGAATAGCTGCTGATTTTTATCAATCAGTTTGTTGAAGATTTCCGAGAAACTACCTCATTTCATGTAATATACAGAGAATACAGGAATTTCTATGGGTTTAATTGTATGTCCATCACCGTGTCACTCCTTGTTGTATTTTCTTCTAGCGCAGTTTTCATCCTTATTGCTATTTTGCTGAAATCTCTTCTATCAGTTTCATAATGCTCCTTTGTGAAATAATCCAACCCGCCTTGGTCATCATCTGATGCTTCGACACATATTTACTTGTGTTTGTCGATTTTCTTTTCCATTGCGCGTTTCATTATCGTAAAGAGATTGCATTGATGCATTGATTGTTTCCCTCCTTGGTCTATGCGTATTTCTTTTGCCTTTTTTAAATTATTTTGGATTCAGTTTTGAATTTCCTAATCTGTTTGTACGAATTCAACGTAAAGTGCTTTTAACTGTTCGATTTTAGTTTCAAAATATTTTTTGATTTTTTGACTCTACCCATCTTTAATATAGTTTGTTTTTAGGGTCAACGGTCGTATAATGATGATTAAGATGTTAGCTTAATTAAACACACGGTCGTGTGATCAGTCCCCACCGCTGACCTCAACGCAGTATCCAATTGTGTGTAAAATCATTCGTTGATCGTTTTTTTGTCTGTAGGGTGGCGTTTTTTCTTCCAATTTGTTCTTTTTTTGAAGAAGCTCTTAACCGACTCCCGTTTATATTAAGGCACACGGATTTTAGGATCGGTACATGGAATGTGCTGTCGTTAGGAAAACCAGTCGCGTTTGACAGGATCAAATCAGCCATGAAAGACTATCGCCTGGAACTTGTTGTTCTCCAAGAAACTCGATGGCCAAAAAGTGGAGACTTATGTCCCAAGGCTATACATTGCTTTACAGTGGAGATAACTTCGGCATTCTTGGGGATGGGTTTTTTCTTGGGCGAAAAATGCTGTTTTTGATGTTAAAGTAGTTGATAATCGTATGTGTAAGCTACGTTTACATTATGGGATCCAACCCGAAACACGACGTCTATATATAATGGTTATTGACTTTAATGCTAGAGCTGGCAAAAATAAAACTGACTTATGTGAAAACATATCCTTACTCCTAAAACGACCTAGCGATTGACAACGGGGAAAGCTAATTAAAGATGAGAAAGCACAATATCAAAATCTTGTTAGCAGTAATATTATGGCAAGAAACCACCTTCCCGATGTTGTGAACGCTTCATTGGAGCGTATTGTAAACTTCGGTTGTCGACTCTAGGAATGGTAAAAATTAAATCCAAAAATGACCGATTTGATGAAGATTGATGTTTTGGTGTCGAGCAATAGAATAAAGTCTTTAAAGGACCGCGAATACGTTTTACAATAGCACGGAAGAATAAATCGTTCCACCAAGCGGAAAAAGCGTGGAATGGTAAAAAGCTGAAGTCTTAAGAGTATAACAACTCAGCGATGAGCGCAGTTCACGTAACTTTTTCAAAGAAGTTACCGGACTGTACCATACCTTCGGACCTTGGTCTGACTGCGGAAATGTGCATATAAAAAACCCATCCTACGGGAAATTATGGCCAAGCAGAGACTAAAAAGAAACTGTTTCCTTAGAGTTGATTGCATTAATTCCGAGCTCTTGATATTCGGAGGCGATACTTTGTGGAACTACCTTTTCGACCATATGCGATTAGTATGGCAAAGTGAAGTTATGCCTGATGAATGGAAAGTGGCCGAGTTATACCCTATCTTTAGAACAGGAAATCACTCGAAATACGAAAACTATCGCGGCATAGTTTTCTTTTGCACAGAGCATACTGTCTTACATAATATTGGAGAGAATCACTTCCCTGGCAGAGAAAATTGTAGGTGACTACCAAAAAGGATTCCATCCGAATTGGTCAATCACAGATCATGTTTTTTCGCTGAGGATGATTCTAAATAAATATCAGGAAACATCTCGTGACGTACATCAGGTGTAAAAATGTATCTTTCGAAAAATTAAACAGCTAAGGACCACATCTTGTACCGTCAGTCTAAACAGACGCTGGTACATGCAGATGATATCTGCAAGTTTTAGAGACCATGACGCGATGAATTTGAAGGACTAACAATTTTTCGATACCTCGGGTCCGCGTTATCACTCATTAAAATTGTGTGGGAGGGGATATTAAAGCGCGTTTTTTCGCACGGGAACGGTGCTTTGTATGCCTTACGCTGGCTGCTAAAGTCAATATGCCATACAAATATCGACAAGCTGAAGTTGTACAACGAGTTCATTAAGCCCGTTGTCATGTATAGGTGTGAGAGTTGGATCCTGACTGATTTTATGAAAATTCCTGATCTTATACAAGAAATAAAAAGGACAGCAAGTACGGCTAGATCACGTACTGCGAGCCGAAGGAGGGAACAACTTAACTGCTTCGGGTTGTCTAGAACAATGCGTGGTCGAATCCAATGGAGTCAAAATATTGATTCGGTAGAGGCCTTAAATTCATGAAATCAAACTTCATTGATTTTATACTGCCTATACCAACTTCATAAATTGTGTGAGTCAACTAACCCCAAACATCTTCAATAATATTTAAACCCCAAGAATGTCGTGGCCATGGTAACAAACCTATATTGTAAGCGCTCTATCTTGTTGAAAACTTAATTGGAGAGAGTTAAATTTTTTCACGAATATCAGGGAAAAGAGAATTGCAGTAATGCCTTACCAATTTAAAAATGCCCCAAAATGAAATTTTACCCAACACAAATCGGGTCACAAACCGTTTTTCTTTTCGAAGATCAAATAGCAATTGTAGCCTGGGCAGTCTAATCTATTTTTTTTTTTCATCTAAAAAAATCACTTTTTCCAGCAAAAAATTGTATCTCTAAAACGAGAAATCAGCTTCGGGATTCAATGCAGCCAAAGATTGAATTACGATATTGGTTGGAGAAAAATTCAATGTTAATCAAAATATTTCGAACAATGCTTTGTTAATCGTTGATAATGCCCCCAGCCATAAACTTAATAACTTTCCGGATAACATCAAAGTGATATATTTACCTTCAAACACAACAGCATTACTGCAGCCAATAGATCAGGATGTTATTACGCCATTTTTAAGGCATACTATTTGCGACGAGTTTTTAAAAACCTAATTGAGTCTATTGATGGGCCAAACTTCAATTAAAGAATTTTGGAAGCAATTCAATATAAAGGATTCAATGGATAGTATAATAAAACCGTGGTTTGAGGTGAAGGGAGTCTCTATGTAAATGCTAAAGGCATGTTTCGTTTAACGGATTTTCGGTTTACAGAGAGTTTGAAACGAACGCATCCTGTCCGTAAAACGGGGGAATGCTGTATATATATATATATATATATATATATATATATATATATATATATATATATATATATATATATACGACTGATATAAATCTAATGATGACGATTTATTTTTCTACCCCTATCTAAAATCTTGTACCCAAATATAAATTAAATATGTAAAGCTTTAAATGTGCCTGGTGGCTATAACCAGGATGATAGCCAACAATTTTGAAATAAACCTATATGTACATATCTTAAAAAAAAACCCACTCTTACCATACCAATAGCATTTGATTAGATGATGTTAACTATTGGATCATTCGCAATCAAGGCCACCCGAAAATCATGACCACCCTTTATAATAACAAACAGTAATATCGTATATAAAAAACACTTATCAATAATAGATTAGAAATAGAAGGAAGGTGTACTTGAAAGAAAACGTTCTTCGTAATTTTTACTTTTTATTTTATTTTTTTACCATGTCAAACCTGTCTAGTTTTAATTTTGACATACACAAGTGATAAGGGTCTCGTAATTTTTATGTTTTGTTTGTGACCCATATATAGTGCATAATTTATAGTAACAGTGCCAAGTTTAATTATAGTGAAATAAGCTTTTTTTTAATACTAATTGAAAATGTCTGTAAAAAATGTCAACAAATGTAGTGTCGCGTGAGCAATATGTTGAGCGCAATCATAGTATAACGGTAACGTGTCTTGATCGCCTTGTCGCTCTATTTCATAGTTCGAAAAAAGAACGACAAGACATTGCAACATCTCAATCGAATAGTGTAGAAAAATTATTTCGACAAATTAGTGATAGTGATAATATTAATAATAGTAACGTTAGTGATAATAAAATGGGTAGAAAAACTGCCCCTTATGATCAGAACGTAGACACGATGGATAGTAAAAATGTTCAGCAAAATTTTCATCATTCGATTTCGATCGATAGTTTGGATATATTAAGCGACGAGGACGACGACAATCGAGATGAAACCGATATAGTTACAAATATTATAGTACCTATACCAAGACGTCGTAGTATTTTACGTCCCGATCTCGATGTATTAATTAAGGATATGGATGACGAAGCATTACGACTAAACGAAATTATAATACGAAATAATTCAAATGGTGAAACCGCTCTCTACACCAAACACAATATAAAATTATCAAAGGTTTATACACCTAGGACGTATGAACCAGGTGGGCGACGACAAAGTGGTTATCAATATGGATCACCGCAACAAATGTTGAGCATAAATGAAGATGATGAAAATGGTGGCGGTGAATTAAATTCGTTTATGGCACAGGTAACTTTTCAATTTATTTATTGGAATATGTGTATACGCGATGGCGTGGTTGTCAATGAAATGTCAAATTTTACACATTTACCGTACAATAAAAATAACAAAATGATAACAGTTTATATATATATGTGCATATATATATGTTGGAGTATTGTATCAGGTGCGATAACATTTTAATTATGGTAGTAAATAATATTTTTGGAATCAATTTATATAATCTTGATTTTTTTTATCTGGCCAAATTAAATTGTATTTCGAGGGATTGCGTGTTTTGTTTTTGCGCACTGTAACATGCAGAAGCGCTGTATAATTTTAATATCCGTTCTTCGTGTGTGTAACGTAATTTTGTAACATAATCAAAACTCATCTAATTTAATTGCCCAAAATATGAAATTAGGTGCAGTTTTTATCATATTTTAAATTGTGGTCAGGGTTGAATCGATTACATAAATATACAGCGATCGATATTTGGTCGCTATCATTAAATTGTGGTTATAAATGTAAATTACTCACATTGCGATAATCTTATCTCAAATCGATAGATACAATTAACTGCTATTAGGTTTTATCAATTGATAAAAGTCGCAATTAGACCAAGCTCAGACGAAATTTTGACCGCATATAGCAAATGGTACGCATTTATGAATGTATAAACTACTGTAACCTACCGATCGTATCACGATCATGTAAATTATTTGTATTGTATAAAGGCAAGATATAGATACAAGAGAATCCACTTATTACGATGAAGTCTTAAAACGTGATCGTGTCATTTAATGAAATGCGACTTATTTCGTTGTACTTAATAATTTATCTTTGAAGATGGCAACATCGCATTTCGAAAATTTCTTATCAGCTACACAACCATTTCTTTAAATCTGATTTCCCCAGATCATTAAAAATAATGCGACTGCATTTCTAAATAATTTCATGAACATATTTTTGATTCTTAATTTCGACCAGGTTCACTAATTTACGATTGAGGTTACATGGTTCAATTGAACACGAGTGAACTGGATCGGATGGTTGTTAATCAATAGGTTCCAAGCCCAGAAATATACTACTTCAAAAAATCAATTCGTAAAAATATTTTATTATTTGAATCTAATAATTTCTTCTTCTTTCACTATTTTCGGGGTAACTTGAGTACATTGTTGCGTGCATTATGATTTGGTATGTTCACGTGACTGAACATCTTTCGCAAAAATAGCTAAATCGACCTTCGAATGTTTTAGACCTCGTCCATGTCGTTACTTTATCATTAATGGGCTAGCGTAGTTTACACTAATTTTTGAAAAAGGCCATTTTCAAGAACCACAGCGTTTAAAGTATGATTTTAAAATTTATGATTACAGCCACCCCAGTGGATCAAAAATTCTGCCTGAAAACATGAACATTAAAATGGAATTCATCCTTTACTGAATGCCACTGAATTCTCAACAATTTAAGGAAGGTGGAATCATCATTGTCTACGGCAACCTTTTCTTTGTCGTCTTCAGCAATATGGTTTAACTGTTGCAATGAACTTAATACTTTCTTCACCTATAGTTGACTGAATAAAATATAAATGAGCCATATGCCCTTTGAATCTGCCTCGGTACCTAGCGCCCTTAAACCTCTTGTCACTTAATCAGTAGTGTCCAAAAGTCTTCGAATTGTTATTGTATTAGCGGAGTGAATTGACGTCGGTTCCATAAATAATTTGGTAGTCGCATTAGCACTTAACTGCTTCCGATTATAGCGTTTGCCACAACTAATGAAGACTTCATAGTTGTTAACATCCGTTATCGAGAAATGTCCAAGTAATGCACTTGCTTCACCTCTATTATTTTTGGGTAAGTGTTAAGGACGAGTTTTCATGGGCTGTTGTGCTGAAAAGGTCATGGGATGATTACCATTTTATTAATCGCCAAAAAATATTTCGAGGAGCTTTAAATCTCCTGCTGCTGTTTGAGAAGTAATAATGGTGCCATCTACTGATTCATCTAAAGATTGGTCTTTGAATATTAGATTCTTTTTTGAGCCACGCATTAGTAACCATGCTCCTCACGCAAATTGGTAACCATGCTCCTCAACTGTTCCATCGCCGAAGGTTCATATTTTTCGAGGTGTTTGGAAACACGTGCAGCAATGTTAAGGTTGAATCTCCTGTCACTCTTTTTAAGTGTTGTTTTACTGATTTAACTGCGGCCTCATTTAGTACCATGTTCCGCATTAGAGGTTACAATGTTTGAGGCTATTTGGTCTACTGTTTTTTAGATATTTTATCTTCATTATTTTACTAGCACCAAATTAGTGCCATTGTCGCAAAAAATGTCGGTACATGTTCCTCTATGAAATAAAAACCGTTTGTAAGCCACCATGAAAGCTTCTGTTATTAAATCACTGACCTTGGAGTATTTGTTAACCAACTTCGACCATTCCACCATAGATGATGTTTTTCGAGACATTCAGCTTCCATGCCTCTTGATGCCCAATCAGCTGAATTTTCGGAAGATTTAAGGTAGTTCCATGTAGTTGGGTTGGTTAAACTGCATGCTTCTGCAATGGTGTCATTTCTTCTTCACAGAGTCGCATGTGACTGAGTGCAATGTATTTTTTGATACATTTCTTGTAGTTATTGGTATATTATATATGTTAGTGATGCTGCGAATTTCTTCTCTAACTGCAATAATCTGGATAATACTCTAAGTTTCGAAGCCCTAAGCAAGGGTGGATTTGTTTTATATGGGATCCGATTCGAATGACTAATATTTAAATTAAAAGTTCTCAAAACTATTTTTATCATACAATTTCGATCTCTTTGGTAGTCATCTAATTGTAAGCGCATCTGTTCAAGATTGCCATTCGTGTTAGGTACTGTCAGAGTTTAATTTTATACCATTATCTTTGTCACTGGAATGTCATCAACGTTGATTGCATCTCGCTGTCTTAACTAGTATTGTTGCAAAATTGATCTAATTTCTTTATCATGTATTGCCAAATTCCTATAGTTAAGTACCTGCAAGGGTTCTTATTTCATTTTATTGTTTAAACGAACTGTGTCAATCCAAATATAGCAAACGACTGTCGAAACTTCTGTATGATATCATGTGCTATTATGTTGAGCTCATTAAGTGATCTTCAATCTGTTTCGTTATCAATCGGCTCCACATCAACATCTATATACCCCCTGACAAAGAATATTGTCATTTGACAACATTTTTTTACATTTACACCTCTAAAATGCTTACTCACATGGTCCGTTTCAATTATACTCCACTTTTTTTAGTTACCCTGAACAATGGTGAAAGATCTGATTCTGGAGACTTGGTAAAATTTCTTCTTTCGATATAATGTGCCTCAGGTATTGCCCTTTATTTTGAAAAAACAGCATTTCTTTAAATTAACTCTAATAAATGTTATAGTCTGACATCTACCTTTCAATATCTGATCCGTCACGCTTTAACAGATGTTCGGTGCACTTAACATTCCGAAGGTTAAGGGCGTGAATCTAAACAGCCCCAAGTAAGAGTTAATAAAAACAAAGGACTGGAATTGTTTACGACTGTTAGCTGCTGGGTACGCTCCAGTTAGAATCAGCACTTTGAATACTTTACAACTTGCAAGTCTTGCGAAGATATTTTCTATAGCAGGACACTGACTTTAAAATCGATACCAATTCGCAATCCTCTATAACTTTGTTTGTTACTACTTTATAATAGGACGACTCACTGAGACTAAAAAATACTACCGAAAACTTAATTTTTAAATCTTCTGCCATGTGGCTTCTACTATCTACACCAACGATTTCACTAATAAATTGATCAGTTTTTTCGAATGCCATACGCCAGTCTAGAATTAGTATATCTAAGATCCAACGCAATAAGCTAAAGAAGTCACCAAAAAAGCTATATATGTCGTGGGATAAAACCCTAACTTTTTTAGAGTCCACAGTGTTCCATTACAACAACTACCTAATATGAATTAAAAAAAAGGTAACATTTAGACCCAAAGAGTTCTACAATTTAATTAATGGCAACAAAATATAGATGTTTTTCTGTCGTGTATATCTTATCAGAGCTCCATCGCAAGTCAGACCTCTGACATCTACAATTTGTTTGCTAATTTTTTTGCGTCGGTTTACCGTCCACTAGCTGAGAGACTAGTCCATCCAGTATTTATTCTATATCATGTATTTATTCAATGAAATTTGGTTACTTCTGTCTTAACCAAACTGTTTGAGTCTATGTGGTTCACAAAGTTTTAAACTTCCATATTAAGAAATATCTTTCTTCTGTTACAAAACATATTTTATCCTGGTAGGTCTATTGTGACTATTCTGGTCTAGGCTTATTGCGAGTTATTTGTCAGTCTTTCCTTTAGGCAGAAGCACAAGGTTGCTTACACAGACTTTGCTAAGGAGGCTTTTAATATGATTTGAGCACTCTATCTATGATCTTCGTTTCCAAGACTAGATTTGTCAGACATGTTAATGCTATTATTTATAAATCATACATTATGATGGGCTTAATTTAACGAAACCGCAAGGATTTTGGTCTTAAAATTTTGTCTCACTGTTCATAATAGTATAACACACATAGAACTACCATCATTAAAAAACATTTAGTATAAATATATGACATTTAGGCGATTATACATATAAAAATATTTTGATTATTTTAAAACGATACCAGCAGCAACATCTAGCACACCAATGGTAGCCTATACCATGGTAGTACTATGTGTTTATATTATGCACTGTTTTACTCCCGCTATAAATATTTTCAATGTTAAAAGTGAAGCAAAATTTTGAGACCAAAAATCGACAAATAATGTCATAAACAAAAAAATATATTACTTTTCCCCTAAAAGTTGGCTACTGGATTAAAACTAAAACATTTTCAATGCTTAGACACCACCGTGCATAAGTAATGGATATTTTTATTTTTCGTTTTGAAAAGCCACTTTCGAGTTTCCTTACCAAGACGGCTGTCTGTCTTTGTTTGGTAGCAAGAGGTACTAACGATGGTTTGGGTGTGAATCTCGTTTGGCTGGTTTAGTGTAAGTGTCTTAAACGAAATCAAATTCTTAGGAGTTTTGATTGATGCAAATCTAAATTGGAAGCTTGAATTGGAAATCCAAAATACTATTGCGGTAAGAAGATGTACGTTTATTATGCTGTTCGAAGAAAAAATAACCTCAGGTCAATGCTCAGTTAAAAATAGGTCCTGTTGTTATCTATACAGTTGATTCCAAAAACACCTAGCAATTATTTTATTTTTAAACGAATTTTTGATTTATGTGTAGACAGTATAGACTTATCAAAATCAAAGACATAATAAATTCTTTTTTATTTTCATTTTAAGGTTTTGCAGTGATATATATTTTTTACCAAAAATACACAACCCATTCTCCAAATTAAATTTTTTAGATTACATCTTAAGGTTTAAGGTCATTTCCAACACATAAACTTATACATATTTATGGGTGTGTTAATTTTCCTAATAAATAATAAAATCTTGAAAACCTCTGTACCAAAAATATTTTTTAATCATAAATCATAAAATTAGATTCTAATTAAAATTTACACAAAAATAGGGTCAAATATACTGAGAAGCCATCGTCATCTTGCTTGCCAAGAATATTTTACAAAAAAAGAATTCGTCCTTAAACCAAAATAGAGGACATCAAATTTATTTAATTATTTTCTCTTATATTTCTATCAAAAATGCTTTTAACATTTTCATATTTTTAGAATTTATTTATAATCATATTAATTACGAGTATATAGAGATGGAAGCTGTACGTGTATCGGACATGCCCGATGGAAAAGTATTCCATTTTTACTCGTTTATTATTTTTGTTTTGTGTTTGCGTGTTTGCCTGCATTTTGGATACTAATCACTAACATGTTTTTTTTGCATTTTTCTTTTTTTTCAGAAGCCTCTCTCAGATATAAAATATCAAAATTTATTACCACCTAATCCTTGTCTAAGGGTAAGTCAGTTTTTAATTTATTTGCTTCTAATTTATAATCATTATAATTATTTGTGATAAATTATTTCAAAACAATTTTTTTTTTGTATTTCGTCCTTAGATACTTCTAGTATTTCCAAAAAGTGATAATGTTCATGATGCACTTCATAATGCGTGCCTGCGATTAAATTACGATGTGACAACATGCAAAACGGCTAGTTCGGCGATTGAATTGTTTGTAAACCACACAAATGGTGGACAACACATTCTTATCGTAGATGGGAGGAATCCAAAAAATTTAGATCCCGAAGAATTTGGAAGGTAAATTACTATTATTAAATACTATTACTATTACTATAAGATTTCAATCACAATAACCAATCACAATAACAAGTGACTTGTTGTAACAAGTGACTTAGCATAATTACCGGATATTAAGGAAATTTGTTTTAACCTGTGAGCTTCATTGTTTGTCCGTCGAAAATCCCAGCTGAAGAACATTTGGTGTCTTCTTTTCCTGCATGGATACCTAGCATTACTTAGAGCATATATTGCATCCTTGTCGGTGCATGGAAAAGTTTTGAATGTGGTGATCGAATAAAGTTCCGATATTTTGACTATATTTAACCTGCAGTAATACCCCACATGCGGTCTCTAGTCTTGGTTTTTCTTTTTCATAGGTTTGGACGCCGTTAGATATCCTGTATATCCTGTATGTGATGTTCTAAATTTTTTTTCACTGGCGAGTTTTAACTCGACGGAGCTGTGTAAAAGGGGGATTTCTTTAATAGCTTGCCATACCCGTTGCCTATCAAAAAGTTCTGGTTTGAAGATCAGTCCTTATTCATAACCGACGCTTATTTTCTTATATAGGTTTTTTTTAGCCATTGGTGGCTGATAAAACTAAGTTGATGTTGACTTGTGGCTTTTTATTTAAGGAAACTGTTGTACACGGCTGTTTCGCCTCTAGATTAGGAAAATCACATATTTTGGCTTTGAGTCCGAATGAGTCATGATTATAATACCAAGTTGTATTCTGGCGTATTTGGCGTTGTTTCTTGCTCTCTTTCTTGTAGAGAGATTACGGGATTTTGTTCACCAGTTAACCACGGGATTAGATGGTTGTAGCTCGAGTCCATCTTACTTAGAACTGAGTCTTTCGAGCAAATCAGCTTGTTGCCCTTTGATGCTTGTACTACTTACCGTAATTATTACTGAATGCCTAGTTGGCCCTGGTAAGACTCATTCATAAAGCATGAACCTGACTTTCAATGGACAGCACTTTACCGTGTGAGCGGTTGATCTTGGCTCGTGTTGTCTGTCGTCTCTATTGGCAAGTGCGTCTGTCTCCTTATTTTTCTAAGGGATCAGAGCTTTATTACAAAGATTGATTTGATGTTCCATTCGCTAAACTGATATCATATAAAGTTATAATTTACAGGTAAATTTATTTTATGCGATGTTGCAGTAAATGCTGCGTTGCCATTTAGTTTTTTTTTCAATGAATGATCAATCCCTCTTTGTCAAAAAACAGGTACAAATAATAGGTATTGGAACAGAAACAGTGAGGAGTCGAAAATCGGAGCACAAATCTAAGTCTATGAGTAATAGACGTATGCCATAAGTTGTTATGGTGGAGTCGTTTACTCCACCAATCCTTCTTTGAATTAAGAACTTCGATCAAACATATCTTGGATGCACCCCTGACTTTCCAGGCTATGGTCAAGCGGGGCCTTTAACCGCTATTCATTGGTCACACTTTTGACAACATTCTACTACTGACTACCAACATCTTGACCGGAAAAATTTTACTCATATAGGGATTCTTCATCGCCTAGATGGCCGCTACTAGTACTTCCAAGATACTCTGTGAAAATGATGGTTTCTGAACGTTGGTTTTAGAGGCAACACCACCTTCTGCGGTATCGACATCTCGTACACCGCCAATGAAGAAATTTATATTGATTCTCTCCTTGTAGTCTGGAGCTATGTTGAAATCTAGATAAACAACCTCAGTTTTATATCACCTTTTTGACTATTATTTTGTTCATTTCGCTCTATGGCTACTCTTGCTTTCTCCATAGCCTTAAGAATTTGTATCACCAACGTCTCTTTATTACCATTAGTTGGTAAATCTTGTCACTCTAATTTCTTTTTGAATGCCAAAACTTTAAATTCGTAGAAACCATCAATATTTTATTAGTCATAATCCCACAGCTTTCACCAATTGTTACGTTTTTGTCTGGTTGATCAGATATCGTGGTTTCTAAAATGAAACAAAATGTGTTGTTAAGACATTAGATCTTAGGTATAAAAATCGAAGCTTGTTGAGATGGATAGTTGATACTGTACGGGCGAACAATGGTTGTAAAATCCGGTAATTATTTTGTACATCCCAAACTATATTATACTCGTACAAACACAATGTTGTCTTGAAAGGTATAGTAAATTAATTAAACTATCCAAGGGTCAAGCCACACAATAATAATAATAATAGTAATATAGAAATGATACAAAAAAAGGGCCAACAGTAAGTAATTTACCCTGCAACCATATTCCATCTTCATTAAAATTATATCTTGAATTTTCTTCGTTCTTTTATTTTATTTGCGCTCTTCTTTAAGGCATTTTCATTTTCTTTAACTTTTTTATGTATGTACGAACGATTTACATTCCATACATATGCGGGTGTGTCTAATGTAAAAATACAACAAAAAAAATTTGCGATGGTCGAACGAACGACTTTAGGTCTCGTACCATATACAATTTTTTTGTCTCATGTCCGTAAAATTTTATATTTACAATAAACACAAATCTAATACATTTTTACATTGTTTAAAATGAATTTTGTAGGATCCTAAGTAAAGAAAATTTCTGAGATTTTTTATTTTTTTATTTTTTATTTTTTATTTTCATGTCCTGCACTTTAAAGTATTTTGTTTTCGTATACAAAAAAAAATGAAATGAAAAGGAACAAAATACCTTAAGGGCGCAGGAAGACGACGACAAACAAAGATTTGTTTTTCTTATTTTGTATGGCACCAAAATTGGATGTCGTCAACAACGTTTTTATAAATTATAACCGATTTTTTTTTTATTAATTTTTCCAGGTCCATCCGAAACACAAAAGGAAGCCAATACGCAATTATGGTAGCAATATTAAAAAAAAAGTAAGTCTTAAACATAATATATCTAGATATAATAGATATATATATATATATATATATATATATATATATATATATATATATATATATATATATATATATATATATATATATATATAAATATTACGATTTAGGTTAGGGTCTTTTGATACAAAAATGTCATGATTTGTTAACTTGCAAAATAATTTTACTTTGATCTTTCGACCTGGGCCACCATTTCCGAGCAATCCCCTTCGAGGAAATATTTGTATACTGATTTTGTTACGTGTGGCAATTTATTTTGTGGAGGTTGCTGAATTTTATACAATTAAATTTGTTTAGCTAATATTTTTTCACCTATTTAAAATTATAGGGTGGGACAAGATTTTTTTTAGAAAGCTATAATCCCATAAATCATTCCAAAACAGTAAACAAAAATTAAAGTTGAGTGTTTGTAAAAACATTTTTTTAAGACATTAACTTGACGTGATATGGAAAAATGTTTTTTATTTGTTTAAATTGATATTGATCGATATCAAAAAGTGTTTTATGGAAACATTAGGTTGTGTATTATTTACTATTTTGTAATATCTGTCGTATTTTTGAATGTTATTAAATTTTGTGGAAAACATTTTCTTGGTATTGTGAAAATTGAATTTAACCCAAAAAATATGTTTGATGAGAAAAATACAGCAGTTAATGTACTGTCTTTAGAATGAAATAAATGTTGATCTAACTCCGAAGACAAGATCAAAAGAATTGAATGAATGGTAATTTATATAAAGATACTTAGAACTAATTTTCTGTGACAGTTTGACATTTGGTAAATTTGTAAATCAGTTATTTTCAAGAGAATCAACAATGTTCCGTTTGTGCTGTAAACAAATAATGCTGGATTATATTAAAACGATCGAGTCAAAAATGCTTCCTTTTTGTTTGCGTTGAGTTGATCTTAGGACACCTTGGTAAATAGGTTTAATGACATTTCTTTCATTAAAACAATGGGATCTAAAATTGCGTAAACGGTTCTAGTGGACAACAAAATGTAACCATTGGAATTTCGAGCAAAGCAACAAAGGGTGGGTGGGCCATTTAAAAATTTGTTTCAATATTTTTTGAAAAAAAAAAATTATATTGTGAAGGTTAGAGTATCCAATTTAAAAATAGAAAACATTTTCGATCATGTGGCTTGCTCTACTGGCCTTACAGTGAGCCATCCTGTAAGTTCAGTTTTCAAGAACTTTTTCGTTGAACATCTGCACATTCAGCAGGATCCCATAATAGTGGTCCACTTTATTAATGTTGAGTCTTAAAGTAGACAAAAATAGGATTCAAGTATAAGATATATATATATATATATATATATATATATATATATATATATATATATATATATATATATATATATATATATAATCACTCTTTTTTCGTATTCCAGCGTATTCGTCCCAAATGCGCTGGTCATTCTCAATGTAACTGAGATTTGGTGAATATTTTGGCTGACAAAATAATTCGATTAAATCTTTCTGCTGCCTCTACCTGTGGGTGGTTTTTTGCTTTTAACCAATGTTTTACCTGACATTTTTGCAAAAAATCCTTAAATTCCCTCGACATAAACTGGCTGCCATTGTCTGATATGAGAACGGGCGGTACGTCAAACACTAGAAAAACTAATACATCCTTTCTGATTTTCCCTATTGAGGAGAAGCACGGTCTGTTACCATTTTAAATTTTACCAACACGTGTGAGTTTTTGACTCATATACGCTATTACTCTTTCGCTGCCTTCTATTTCTTGAGTCAAAACGTCACCAATTCCTATGTCTGATGCATCAGTCTGAATAGTAAACCTTTTCCCAACTCACGAAATCGACTTGAGCGGCGGTGCTCAACTCACACATCTTATTGACTACTCTTCTTAACAATTTGACGATTGACGCTATAACCACAGATCTGGTTTAAACTGAAATCAGTTTTAAACTGACGATACCAATCAGCCATCCCAATGAGCCTCCGAGTGTTGAACTGATTTTAGTGGTTATAAGTCAAGGGTTTCGGAAATGTTCTCAGAATCGATTCATAATCTGTGCTCGTCAAGAATATTTCCAAGATACCTACTGATAACTACTGATTTCCTTGAGACAAAATCGTGTTTTTATTTATATGCTATAATCGTGAGATTAGCCTATCGCCAACGTTTGACTACTTCTTTTAGTAAAATCAACCGGCAAAGAGTCTGACTAGCATTGCACAAATGAAACGGTAATCTTTTATACTAGTATAGGCTTCCAGGTATAATGAAAGCCATTTAGGTCGACTACTAGCATTCAACTTGGTTTAACATTTAGCATCGCTCAGATCTAACTCGAATATTTACTATTGGTACAAGTATGTTGTACCGGATAATTGTCCCAAAATCCTATTAATGTATGTATAATATAGAGTAACTGTCCTTAACCGTTATTTCATTTAGCTTTCGTGCATCTTGACAAAATCTTACATTTCTAGAAGGTTTCCCTATGCAAACAAGAAGGTGTGCCTATTTCAGACGAAAAGAAGTCCAGCTCTCATTTTAACCGACTTAGCATCTTCTTTGTCCATGTTGTGTTCCGTCAGACTCGTACAACCAAGTTAATCAGGTTGAGCGTTCAAAAATGAATTCATCATTGTCATTTTTGAGGAACATCTAACTGATATCGGACAACATTTTTACAGTCAATACCACGCTTGATCGTGCATGTCAAAAATCACTACCACAAATCAGATGTCTTGGAATAAATAGATGGGATCACCAAAACCCTAATCACTATTGATCACAAACGGTATATCCACCGTATGTTTAACTTGATGAGTCGTTCCGTCTGCTGTTTTAATGCGACTATCTTATGGAACTAACTTTAAATCAAATCGCTCCAACCACATGACATGTACGCGATTAGAACTACCTATAGTATCGTACAACATTTTTTTGAGTCTAAAGCAACCCAGTTACTTCATATCTTAGAATCCCTGAAACAGCTGATGTCGGTTAAAAATGTGGTTGAAGAGTGTGATGTTGTCTTGAATTCATCAATCTGGCCTGGTCCATATTTTAGCACAACTTGTCAAGTTGAACCACACTTGAGACATCTGCTACTGTTAATTAAAGTCGATAAAATTGGGCAGCATATTTCTTTGCAGAACGTACACCTTGTATTCTTCATCCAATGGTGGGTACACTTTTAAAAATAATTTGGTCATCTTCATAAGGTTTTCTGCATTCGCTTTAATATTTGGTTCCGCATCATATAGACATAATTTTGGGAAAGGAATCGTATCTTGAGCTTAATCTTCCCAACTATTTATGAAGCCAGCGTTTACCTCATACCACTCCAATGCGATACCCTCCAATAATTTGAATATGCCCTTTATAGGTCTTTTGTTTACCCCTCATCTGCCTTTGCGTAAAATTATAGTAGTTTTCTTAGAAAATCGGTCATCGGCAGCGAACTATCCCCTAAATTGTAAAGGCGATTTCTCAATTTCTAACATCTTTAAGAGTTGCTATACGATTTAAATAAATGTAGACTTAAACAAAGCTCTGTTTGTTGCTTCTTCCGCAATACGAAACCTAAGGTTCCCTAATATCTTGTTTATGTCCATATCTTCATTTTTTGTGACATTTTGTTTTACTTGTTGAGGAACCGATAGCTCCACCTATTAGTATATCTTATATTCTTACATAGAAAGTTTTGGTAAAAATAGTGAATCTATATGCCTAAACAAAAAATGTTGAAAGGATTAAAATCCAAAGATTATGAATGGCCTAAGAATTTAAACTAAAACTTCTCCATATAGCAATAAATCTAGCTTATACATATTTATGTTTTCGAGTTCCATTTGCAACAATTCGCGTTTTCCAAAAAGTGTGTTAACAGCTTCTCAGAAACGTGTAATCTATTGCACGAATAGGTGAAAAAAAGTTGTATTTACTTGGAAAAACACAAAATATTAGAACATCAACGATGTTGACACATCAATATTCCACTATGGCTTTGGACTGTTCAATTTGGAGAATTTTCAAATAATGATTTGGATTTTTTAAGTTATATTCCAAGAAATGATGCTTCATTTTTTCATACCTTGTAAATTGCAGAAAGGTGATAACTGTTCAAATTTTTATTGTATAAAGATGATGCACCGTTTTTCAGTGTTGACATAGTCAATGTACGTAATATATTCGCGATCTAACCGTCAGAAATGGTGGTCATTTTGAGAAGATCTTTTAAAAACTAATTATCGTTAAAATTTACAAGGTCATTCACTTATTCAAGGTAATCAAGCAATTAATTTGGGGCTATTGTACTTGTTTTTGTGTTACCATTACATACTAATTACAATACACTTCGATGATCTAGCCCGATTTATATGAGAATTGGAACAAACAAAACAAATTAATTTAGTAATATAATTTTTGAGCAGTATTTTACAGTATGGGGGTCCACCTGCTTCCGATACTAGGCTTACCAATACGCAAAGTAAAATAGCTATAGCTGAATTGAAAACTAGACAGTAATAATACAGATAGCTTCCTCAACCCTCTCAAACCCAGACTAAAGAGCTTGTATTGGTTTTACCGCTACTTCCGATATTCCACTCATAAATTGTAAAATTTCCATAAAGATAAAAGTGTATCAAATATTTACTATCCGATAGTAGATGTCACTCTTTTTATATGAAATTTGATTTTAGCGGAGACTCATAAAAAATGGTAATCGCACTAGCTTAGACTCAAAAGACATTGAAAATAATGTGGACTCGGATCCAGTGACTACTTTTTGCTCAAAACTAAACATGTATTTGCTTATTATATTATACGCAATTTTAAGTCACCCTGTATAACTAATAGATTTATAAATAATATATCAATCCACGTATTACTATATACATAAGCTGTAATAAATCATGTGAAAATTTATAAAAAAAAAAAAAATTGTCAAATACTGTATAACTATTTTTCCAATTTAATTTATATCAATGTGTGGGCAACATCACGGACGACAATTTCAAATTACATATTTGTTTTTATTTTATTTATCTTAAAATAAAATTGAATTAGACACTCTTGTTAGCGACTTTTTTATATTTCTTACTTTAGACCTGTGGCTCTTAAACATCGGTCTGCGGACCGATGAGCATTACCACTCAAAATTATATACCACTCAACAATTGCACGAATAAGAGTGAAAAAATGTTACAGCTCTTTGAACTTACTTCAGTTCTTTAAAAAGTTAACGGAACGATGTCAAAAAGGCTTCAAATCTAATATTACCATTACCATAATATTATTTGCATGGAGTTCGCCAAGAAAGTTTACTATTTTTTTTTTTTTTTTTAACTTCATGGAAAATAAAAATGAAATTACGTATGGAAGATAACGGTAGCTGTGTCATGTTTGTTCAAGTGTTTGTGTTTCATTGACATACAACTTGTGCCTTAGGGATCCTTACTAAACGAATTCGGGCTGTGACAAACGAACATTATGATTTTTTGAGATATTTTGCGCTGGAGGCAGTAATTCTAATTATTTCAGTGATTCGTTTATCTCTTTTGCTGTACGTAAAGTTGCATCGCATTGTTGGATCCAGTATTTTGTGGTTTTGCATAGACAACTGGTTTTAGCATTAAGATTTTATTATATATCAAATAAAGTTATTTCGGAGAGCCGTGATACTTGGCTCATCTATAATCGATTGAGTGATACCAAAAATAGTGGAACGCACATAGTGTATCAATAAAATTTTGGACATAGGTGTAAGTGTTGCCAGAAGAAATGCGATTAAAAACTGCCCCAATCAGCTCGGAAAAACGGAATTTGTATATGCTCCCTTGTCAAATCAGTTGCAAATATAATCCTATACAAACATATTTAAGTCCAACTTCATTCAGGCGAGTAGCATTATTATTGAGCTTTGATCTACTTTGGATCTCAAACTTTACTTATTACAGAAGAATATTTCGAGCACCTCGGCTGGAAAGTATAATAGGAAGAATAATAATAAAAGCTCTTAATAACATAACATCTGAATATCAAAATGTGTAGCAGATATTATGTGTCAGATCGATATTTCATGTATAAATACTTATGCAACAAAGAGCTAATTGCTCCATCTGTTTCCTCGAATTAGTTAGATCTCTCAAGGGTATGACAAATATGAGACTAACGGATCTAAATTTTTTGATAAAAAACAAAACAGATCTTTTCTTAATATTCAAGATTAGTATGAGCAGCATGCAAATTCTCAAATATGTTGGCAAATTAATCTACATCGTGATGTGAATGTTGCTCTATGGATCGTTGATCGTTGAAGAGATCGGACGTGTTTTTGTCGATCTCTTCATTTAAAATTCATTATATTTTATTTTTAGTTTCAATGTTTGTGTGTGTAAATATAAAGTGAAATAGTTAAAAAGTTTTAAGTGTAAATGTTTTAAAAGTGTGCATGTTCTTAGTGCAAAAGTTTAGGAAATAGTGAAGTGGATTGTGTACTCTGTCGCTTTCCCAGAGACCAAGTACTAATCTTTATTTTAATGCGAATTTTTATTTTAATAAATTTCTATGTTATGTGTATAGAAGGGTTATATATTGTAGTTGGTATATGGTATATATGGAAATGCATGGTAATGTATTGAGTTCATATTAAGGTATAACATGTATGTACAAAATTTTAGTATATAACAAAGGTTATGAATGATTGATTTTTTACTCTTGTAAAACTATCTTGTTCTTATATGACTACTCAATACATTTAAATGCATTTCATGGGCGAAATATTGTGTTACCTGTTTTTGTTTTTGTTTTGTGAATCTGTACAGTAATGTATCTGTACAGTAATGTATGTAATATTATTATATACATGTTTCATTTATATTGTGCATGTATTGTTATGTACACCAAAAAATATTAAATTTATTTTGTGTATATAACAAAAGAAGAATAGAAAAAGGAGAAAAATTAAAAATTATAAAAGTGTCACCGTTACAGTAATTTTTAGTTATTTTGTTTTTAGTGCATGGTTATTTTATTCTCTTATATGGAGTTTTCCAATAAGAGGTTTCATTGTGATGTAGAAGAAGGAATGTTTTTTGAAGGAAATCAATGAATGTTTGTTTTAGTGTAGGGAGGAGGGGGGGGGGGGGGGGGAATATCACCCAGATGGCCGTCACGGCTGCGCTTGCAGCATCATGTCGTTTTCATTGTATTTTCCATTACCAGTTTGCACATTTGTGGCTGAGTGTCCTCGATAACTTCACGAATTCCATCGTTAAGGTCCTGAATCGATTGTGGAGCATTGATATAGACCTGATCTTTCATGTGGCTTAAAGAAGGGGGTCTGAAGGTGTTAAATCACAGGATCTCGGTGGCCGGTTGTGATCGCCTCTTCGAGAGATGGCACGGTTAGGAAAATTTTCTTGCAAAATTGCAATTGTTTCGCAGCTTGTGTGGCTCGTGGCGCGCTCTTGCTGAAAATAAACGTCGTCCACATCAATATTTACAAATTCCGGTCATAAAGGGTCATTAATCATGGCTTGATAGTGCAGTCCATTCACCGTAACAGTTGCATGGACCTATTTTTTGAAGAAGTAACACACCGCCAGCCCAAAAAACAGCACCAAGCAGTGACGCGTTGAGGATGAAGCTTTTCAACAATCGTTCTTCGGTTTTCTGAGTCCCAAATGAGACAATTCTTCTTATTAACGTGACCTACGCGGTGAGAGTGGGCCTCATCACTGAAGATGATTTTTAGATGAAAATCCGGATCATTTTTGTAGTGATTTTTTACAGTTTCGGTGCGTTGTTGAGGCGTGTATCGTACCATTTTTAGTAGTGCCGTGGTTTTGCTTGTCGAATGCCAGGGGATGGCAGCTTCAGAATTGACAGCTGCTCAAATAGCATGTAAATGTTAAAAAGTTGAATTATTTGTATAATTTTTGTATTTTTTTATTTTTTATGTATTTTACAATTTTTTTTTTTTTTTTTTTTTTATTTTTATATTTATTTTTATATTTTTATATATTTTATAAGTTTTTATTTTAACTTTTAAATAAAAACTTCTAAATAAAAACTTTTTTTTTTTTTTTTTAACTAGTTAAGTTTTAAATTTTTCATATTAATAAATTTTTTATATTTTTTTTGTTATATTTTTTGTCTTTAAGTTTCTTATACTTTTTGTATTTTTATATATTTTATATTTTTAGGTTTTTTATATTTTTTATATTTTTATATTTTTTATGTTTTGTATTTTTTTTATATATTTTATAATTTTTATTTTTTATATTTGTTATATTTTTATACTTTTTATATTTTTTGTATTTTTCTATTTTCTATATGTTTAATATATTTTATATTTTTTATATTTTTATATTTTTAATTTTATTATATTTTGTTATAATTTTATTTTAATATTTTTTATTTGTTATATTTGTTATATTTTTGATATTTTTATAATTTAATTGTAAATTTCAAGCAGAAACTAATTCAATTTATTACAGCCTTCGGTTTGCAGACATTTTGTAGGTTTTTTATATTTTTATATTTATTATATTTTGTTATATTTTTATATTTTAATATTTAATTGTACATTTAAATCGAAAACTAATTCAATTTATTACAGCCTACAGCTTTAAGAAATTAGCCCATTAATATATATTTTTTTTCAGAGAAACAATGCAAGATTACAGAAAAATGGTTACAGATTGGAGATCCTGATAAAATGCGAAGCAGTTCATTACAATTGTGATTGTCTTGTGCTAATTAACAGTAGTTTGAATATTGGCTACCGGGAAACCGGACCAATTCTATCATTACTAACTAACCCTTCCTTTCCCTTCGCCAAAAAAAAAATACTAACTATCGATCGCTTAGGTGTCTGCAACCGGGTCGAGTCTGTCATCACTAATATTCCATCCACTCCTTCGGTTTTGTTATATGTAACACGGGTGTACGGTGGTGCCCGGCATTCCGGGAGTTCCTGGTTCGTCCTTGGCCGTACACTCTAATCAATCAATCAATCAATCAATCAATTTATATATTTATGTATTTATATATTTATGTATTTATGTATTTATATATTTATATATTTATGTATTTATGTATTTATATATTTATATATTTATATATTTATATATTTATATATTTATATATTTATATATTTATATATTTATATATTTATATATTTATATATTTATATATTTATATATTTATATATTTATATATTTATATATTTATATATTTATATATTTATATATTTATATATTTATATATTTATATATTTATATATTTATATATTTATATATTTATATATTTATATATTTATATATTTATATATTTATATATTTATATATTTATATATTTATATATTTATATATTTATATATTTATATATTTATATATTTATATATTTATGTATTTATATATTTATATATTTATATATTTATATATTTATGTATTTATGTATTTATATATTTATATATTTATATATTTATATATTTATATATTTATATATTTATATGTTTATATATTTATATATTTATGTATTTATATATTTATATATTTATATATTTATGTATTTATATATTTATATATTTATATATTTATATATTTATATATTTATATATTTATGTATTTATATATTTATATATTTATATATTTATATATTTATATATTTATATATTTATATATTTATATATTTATATATTTATATATTTATATATTTATATATTTATATATTTATGTATTTATATATTTATATATTTATATATTTATATATTTATATATTTATATATTTATATATTTATATATTTATGTATTTATATATTTATATATTTATATATTTATATATTTATATATTTATATATTTATATATTTATATATTTATATATTTATATATTTATATATTTATATATTTATATATTTATATATTTATATATTTATATATTTATATATTTATATATTTATATATTTATATATTTATATATTTATATATTTATATATTTATATATTTATATATTTATATATTTATATATTTATATATTTATATATTTATATATTTATATATTTATATATTTATATATTTATATATTTATATATTTATATATTTATATATTTATATATTTATATATTTATATATTTATGTATTTATATATTTATGTATTTATGTATTTATATATTTATGTATTTATATATTTATATATTTATATATTTATATATTTATATATTTATATATTTATATATTTATATATTTATATATTTATATATTTATATATTTATATATTTATATATTTATATATTTATATATTTATATATTTATATATTTATATATTTATATATTTATATATTTATATATTTATATATTTATATATTTATATATTTATATATTTATATATTTATATATTTATATATTTATATATTTATATATTTATATATTTATATATTTATATATTTATGTATTTATATATTTATATATTTATATATTTATATATTTATATATTTATATATTTATGTATTTATGTATTTATATATTTATATATTTATATATTTATATATTTATATGTTTATATATTTATATATTAATGTATTTATATATTTATATATTTATATATTTATGTATTTATATATTTATATATTTATATATATATGTATTTATATATTTATATATTTATATATTTATATATTTATATATTTATATATTTATATATTTATATATTTATATATTTATATATTTATATATTTATATATTTATGTATTTATGTATTTATATATTTATATATTTATATATTTATATATTTATATATTTATATATTTATGTATTTATATATTTATATATTTATATATTTATATATTTATATATTTATATATTTATATATTTATATATTTATATATTTATATATTTATATATTTATATATTTATATATTTATATATTTATATATTTATATATTTATATATTTATATATTTATATATTTATATATTTATATATTTATATATTTATATATTTATATATTTATATATTTATATATTTATATATTTATATATTTATATATTTATATATTTATATATTTATATATTTATATATTTATATATTTATATATTTATATATTTATATATTTATATATTTATATATTTATATATTTATATATTTATATATTTATGTATTTATATATTTATATATTTATATATTTATATATTTATATATTTATATATTTATATATTTATATATTTATATATTTATATATTTATATATTTATATATTTATATATTTATATATTTATATATTTATATATTTATATATTTATATATTTATATATTTATATATTTATATATTTATATATTTATATATTTATATATTTATATATTTATGTATTTATATATTTATATATTTATATATTTATATATTTATATATTTATATATTTATATATTTATATATTTATATATTTATATATTTATATATTTATATATTTATATATTTATATATTTATATATTTATATATTTATATATTTATATATTTATATATTTATATATTTATATATTTATATATTTATATATTTATATATTTATATATTTATATATTTATATATTTATATATTTATATATTTATATATTTATATATTTATATATTTATGTATTTATGTATTTATATATTTATATATTTATATATTTATATATTTATATATTTATATATTTATATATTTATATATTTATATATTTATATATTTATATATTTATATATTTATGTATTTATATATTTATATATTTATATATTTATATATTTATATATTTATATATTTATATATTTATATATTTATATATTTATATATTTATATATTTATATATTTATATATTTATATATTTATATATTTATATATTTATATATTTATATATTTATATATTTATATATTTATGTATTTATATATTTATATATTTATATATTTATATATTTATATATTTATATATTTATATATTTATATATTTATATATTTATATATTTATATATTTATATATTTATATATTTATATATTTATATATTTATATATTTATATATTTATATATTTATATATTTATATATTTATGTATTTATATATTTATGTATTTATATATTTATATATTTATATATTTATATATTTATATATTTATATGTTTATATATTTATATATTTATGTATTTATATATTTATATATTTATGTATTTATGTATTTATATATTTATATATTTATATATTTATATATTTATGTATTTATATATTTATATATTTATATATTTATATATTTATATATTTATATATTTATATATTTATATATTTATATATTTATGTATTTATATATTTATGTATTTATATATTTATATATTTATATATTTATATATTTATATATTTATATATTTATATATTTATATATTTATATATTTATATATTTATATATTTATATATTTATATATTTATGTATTTATATATTTATATATTTATATATTTATATATTTATATATTTATATATTTATATATTTATATATTTATATATTTATATATTTATGTATTTATATATTTATATATTTATATATTTATATATTTATATATTTATATATTTATATATTTATATATTTATATATTTATATATTTATATATTTATGTATTTATATATTTATATATTTATATATTTATATATTTATATATTTATATATTTATATATTTATATATTTATATATTTATATATTTATATATTTATATATTTATATATTTATATATTTATATATTTATATATTTATATATTTATATATTTATATATTTATATATTTATATATTTATATATTTATATATTTATATATTTATATATTTATATATTTATATATTTATATATTTATATATTTATATATTTATATATTTATATATTTATATATTTATATATTTATATATTTATATATTTATATATTTATATATTTATATATTTATGTATTTATATATTTATGTATTTATGTATTTATATATTTATGTATTTATATATTTATATATTTATATATTTATATATTTATATATTTATATATTTATATATTTATATATTTATATATTTATATATTTATATATTTATATATTTATATATTTATATATTTATATATTTATATATTTATATATTTATATATTTATATATTTATATATTTATATATTTATATATTTATATATTTATATATTTATATATTTATATATTTATATATTTATATATTTATATATTTATATATTTATGTATTTATATATTTATATATTTATATATTTATATATTTATATATTTATATATTTATGTATTTATGTATTTATATATTTATATATTTATATATTTATATATTTATATATTTATATGTTTATATATTTATATATTTATGTATTTATATATTTATATATTTATATATTTATGTATTTATATATTTATATATTTATATATTTATATATTTATGTATTTATATATTTATATATTTATATATTTATATATTTATATATTTATATATTTATATATTTATATATTTATATATTTATGTATTTATGTATTTATATATTTATATATTTATATATTTATATATTTATATATTTATATATTTATGTATTTATATATTTATATATTTATATATTTATATATTTATATATTTATATATTTATATATTTATATATTTATATATTTATATATTTATATATTTATATATTTATATATTTATATATTTATATATTTATATATTTATATATTTATATATTTATATATTTATATATTTATATATTTATATATTTATATATTTATATATTTATGTATTTATATATTTATATATTTATATATTTATATATTTATATATTTATATATTTATATATTTATATATTTATATATTTATATATTTATATATTTATATATTTATATATTTATATATTTATATATTTATATATTTATATATTTATATATTTATATATTTATATATTTATATATTTATATATTTATATATTTATATATTTATATATTTATATATTTATATATTTATATATTTATATATTTATATATTTATATATTTATATATTTATATATTTATATATTTATATATTTATATATTTATATATTTATATATTTATATATTTATATATTTATATATTTATATATTTATATATTTATATATTTATGTATTTATATATTTATGTATTTATGTATTTATATATTTATGTATTTATATATTTATATATTTATATATTTATATATTTATATATTTATATATTTATATATTTATATATTTATATATTTATATATTTATATATTTATATATTTATATATTTATATATTTATATATTTATATATTTATATATTTATATATTTATATATTTATATATTTATATATTTATATATTTATATATTTATATATTTATATATTTATATATTTATATATTTATATATTTATATATTTATGTATTTATATATTTATATATTTATATATTTATATATTTATATATTTATGTATTTATGTATTTATATATTTATATATTTATATATTTATATATTTATATATTTATATGTTTATATATTTATATATTTATGTATTTATATATTTATATATTTATATATTTATGTATTTATATATTTATATATTTATATATTTATATATTTATGTATTTATATATTTATATATTTATATATTTATATATTTATATATTTATATATTTATATATTTATATATTTATATATTTATATATTTATATATTTATGTATTTATGTATTTATATATTTATATATTTATATATTTATATATTTATATATTTATATATTTATGTATTTATATATTTATATATTTATATTTTTATATATTTATATATTTAAATATTTATATATTTATATATTTATATATTTATATATTTATATATTTATATATTTATATATTTATATATTTATATATTTATATATTTATATATTTATATATTTATATATTTATATATTTATATATTTATATATTTATATATTTATATATTTATATATTTATATATTTATATATTTATATATTTATATATTTATATATTTATATATTTATATATTTATATATTTATATATTTATATATTTATGTATTTATATATTTATATATTTATATATTTATATATTTATGTATTTATATATTTTTATATTTATATATTTATATATTTATATATTTATATATTTATATATTTATATATTTATATATTTATATATTTATATATTTATATATTTATATATTTATATATTTATATATTTATATATTTATATATTTATATATTTATATATTTATGTATTTATATATTTATATATTTATATATTTATATATTTATATATTTATATATTTATATATTTATATATTTATGTATTTATATATTTATATATTTATATATTTATATATTTATATATTTATGTATTTATATATTTATATATTTATATATTTATATATTTATATATTTATATATTTATATATTTATATATTTATATATTTATATATTTATATATTTATATATTTATATATTTATATATTTATATATTTATATATTTATATATTTATATATTTATATATTTATATATTTATATATTTATATATTTATATATTTATATATTTATATATTTATATATTTATATATTTATATATTTATATATTTATATATTTATATATTTATGTATTTATATATTTATGTATTTATGTATTTATATATTTATGTATTTATATATTTATATATTTATATATTTATATATTTATATATTTATATATTTATATATTTATATATTTATATATTTATATATTTATATATTTATATATTTATATATTTATATATTTATATATTTATATATTTATATATTTATATATTTATATATTTATATATTTATATATTTATATATTTATATATTTATATATTTATATATTTATATATTTATATATTTATATATTTATATATTTATATATTTATATATTTATATATTTATATATTTATATATTTATATATTTATATATTTATATATTTATATATTTATATATTTATATATTTATATATTTATATATTTATATATTTATATATTTATATATTTATATATTTATGTATTTATATATTTATATATTTATATATTTATATATTTATATATTTATGTATTTATATATTTATATATTTATATATTCATATATTTATATATTTATATATTTATATATTTATATATTTATATATTTATATATTTATATATTTATATATTTATATATTTATATATTTATATATTTATATATTTATATATTTATGTATTTATATATTTATGTATTTATGTATTTATATATTTATATATTTATATATTTATATATTTATATATTTATATATTTATATATTTATATATTTATATATTTATATTTCGGGCAAAAACTAACAATTTATTACAGTATATTAGGAATTATATTATTATATAATTATGTTATTATATTAAGAATTAATGAATTTGTAATTTCAGATTAAAAATTAATTCAATTTATTACAGCCTACGGCTAAGACCAATTAGTTAATTAATAGATTTTGTTTTCAGGGTACCATTGCAGATTACAGAAGATTGGCAGCATACTGGAGTTGCTGATAAGAGATGGCAGAATGCAGAGCAGTACAACAAAAATGTGATTGTCTTACACTAACAGTAGTTTGAATATTGGCTACCGGGCAATCGGACCAATTATGTCATAACTAACATACTTTTCCTTTCCCTAACCTACAAAAATTTACTAACTATTGGCCGCCAAGGTGTCTGTAACCGGGTCGATCTCAATAATTTAACTAGTATCCTTCCATATCCTTCCAAGTAAATGTAAAAACGGGTGTACTGTGGGCCCGGCGCTTTCCGGGATATCCTGCTTAATGCTTGGCAGTACATTCAAAATCAATCAATCAATCAATCAATCAATCGTGATGTGAATGTTGCTCTATGGGAAGTATATCGTGAGACAATATTAAAACGATGAGGAATCCGGTTGAAGCTTTGAATTAAGTTTTTTTTTTTTTTTTATTTTTGAACACTGCAATTTTTTCTGAGGCCGAAGTTCTCCCAAGTCTTTCGCGGTTAATTTTTAACGTCCTACCTTACGTCGTCACAATGGATTTGACGCCGTCAAATCCATCTGCACATTGCATTGCTCCAGTCAGCCTGTACTGACAGGGATGATAGTTCCTTCCATGGATTCTGCACTCCAACAGGGGGTCATGTTTGTGTTCTTCGCCATCACCGATCGTAAAATCCCTTTTGTAACCCTCCCCCATTGAGATTCGCATATCTTTTCCCTGTCTTCTTGAATTCTGATATTTTGGCAAGTTGTATTGAGATTAAAATCATAATTTAAAATATTAAAAATTTTCTTCTAATTGCTGCTCAGGTCAATTTTTATTTGCCTCTATGAACCTAAGGTCGGCTTGTTGTTGTAGAGATCCTCGGTTTTCATCTCGTTACCCTAATAGATGCCTTGTTTAAGTATAATTCTTGCATCGGTTTGCTAGTGATAAGTAGGCGACAATTGTTTATGATGTTACTCTTGCTAGAGGCCATTTTTTGTGAAAACTCTTCATCCTTAACTTCAACAATTCTCCTTTTTTAATGCTAGATTGTTTTTCGAGTCTTGATACGTATTCGGAGCACCTTTGTTTCCTGAATTATTGTACTATTTTGTTTATGAGGTTTCACTTGTGGCTGTCTTCACGTTAGTAGTATCAGGCTTTGGCGCGACTATTAGTGGTCTTACTATTAGAAACTGCCCTGGTGTCAACACTGTATCATCATCTGTATCGTTAAATAATGGAGCTACCACTCTAGAATTTAGACAAGCTACAATTTGTGGTTGTGAGCTACTCGAAAGTTTATAGGGGACCATAAAGTATCCTTCGCAAGTCGTATTTTGTTGACTTTACTTCTGCTTATCATAAACCACCAAGGTATGGACTTTCGGGAGTGAAAAATGCCATTCTGTTCCGCTTTCCCCAAGTTTTCTGGCGACTTCCTTTCATTATTATTATGCTAGTTGTTCGTTGGCTCCAACAAAATTTGTACCAAAATCATTGAATATTTTGTAGCATCTTTTTCTGGATGTGAACTGCTTGAACGTTGCGAGGAATGTTTCTGTTGTAAAGTCGCTTAACACCTCCAAAGGGGTTTTTATAGCCATGCATATAAAAATGGCAATGCATCCTTTGTATGTTTTGTTACAGCTTCCTTTGTGCAACTTCAAAGTGATTGGTCTATCGTCACCTGCCCCGCTGTTTGTAAGTCAGCCGCTTGTACTTTACTCAGATAAAGGTTTTCACTGCTATCATTAACTTTCCTGGTTGAATCCAAGCAGTATCTTTCGATTTTGACCTTGTACATATTTGATTTGAATCGATGACAATATATGTGACAGAACATATGAGTTGCTGAAATGATGAGAACCTATTGAAATCGACAATAGCGTCCTTCGTTATTGGGATGGACACTTTAAATTTGTATTCAAGCTGGTAATCGGATATGCTGTAAGTTTTAACCATGTCGGGCATTCCCACCAAAGTGTGTGATTTAGCAGTTGGCTGAAGCTTATACCACTTGATCTACAATCTGCTTGATTTTCGTTGACAGTTACATAAGGCCATTGATTAGGATTGATAACAGCAGAATCTGTTGTCTTCAATATTTATTAATACCGCTGCGTTCAATTCTAATCTTGGCAGTAAGATTGTTTGATTTAGTGGGGCAATCTTTGGTTTTGCTGTACCTTTAATATTGATGTAAACTATTGCAGTGTAAGTTGCTATGAATTATTGCGAATTTATCAATGAACATCTAGAACTGGGTTACATGGAAGTCTCAGAAAGTTACGTCATGAACCATTATTTTGTACCACATAAGTAATCAGAAAGTGGAGAAAGAAAACAGCACTTTGCAATTAAGGGCGAAAGTATGGCCGAAGTGCATGTATTAAGCAACACTCTTTATATATCAATTATTTTGAAGAATCTATCGGTCCACATCCATGTTTTGCTTGAGCATCACTGCATTAGACGATAAACAATTTTATACACTTATATACTGAAACTAATGAGTTTAACAGTTTAAATTTTAATTGAAATTGATACGAGTATTACTTAAAAATCTTCGTCACGTTCATGGCAAAACTAACATTTATAAACTACCATCATAAGCTTGATGGATCGAATATTTTTAATTAAGAAATATTGGGCTAGATTAGGTTGCATGGTTTATTGTCACACATATCAACGACTGTTATAGAATAAAATAAATTGATGCATTACAGTATTTTCCGATATTGCACGTAGACATAAAAAATAGGAAATTAAAATGGAAAATAGGAAATTTTCATACATCTATAATACTATATACTGACAGAACTTATTAAGAAAAGGTTGTAATAAATTTTATTTGTTTTATCAATTTGTATATAGAAATGGGCGGCTAAATAAGAAAACCAATAACTGATAAATACAGTAAGAGTACGCCCAACTTCGATTTGTATCAAAAATTTGCTTTTAGCAAATTATACTATTAAATCGGGCTAAAACTAAACAGTGAACGGCTTTAAGTTTAGGAAACAAAATCCTTTTGTGATGTTTGGTTTTAAATCGAATACATATGTATTCTGCACGTCCTGAATTCCTCTCTACTATTAGGTATTGCTCGCAAAATGAAAAACATTTTAAAAGCTCTAAGCTTTAATTCACAAAATAATTATATATACATGGATGGGATTATCTTCAATTAATAGTTTTATAGAGTTATAAAGCCTGCAACCAATTATCCTTATTTTCCAAACCTTAATGAAAAGTTTTAAATTTGGTTAGGAAGAATTTTTTTTTGTTTCTGAATTACTTAATTTTTAATTCAAGGTATAAATAATTCATGATATTTTTAATAGTTTTAGATAAAGGGTTTATTAACAACATTTTGTTAATTAGTTTTCTACATACAGAGTGTTCCCTTTAAAAGGAGACTCTTTACAAATTTTAAAAATACATTCGTGGAGACTTTTCTGACACTAAGCACAGTGTAGATTTGCCTGTTTTACTATTGACTAGAAAGTTTCTTTATTTTATGTGGTAATGACTAAGGAGAGTCGTTTAAATTGTAGGATAGCCATCTACCTACTCATAGCCCTCCATGTTTTTTGATGAAAGGGTTCAATGAATGGATTTTACTTGATTTTTGTAAAGTTTAAGTTCCTTCAACTGTTGAATTTCTTGGCCAAAATAATTCACTTGTACAGTCTTACCTATTCAATTTCTTGTTCAGTTCATCTCTACTAAATATACTAACTGTTCTACTGTTTTGTGTTGGTGTCCTGTAAATACTAAAAAATCTGTACACATACGCAATTACTCTGTAGTCAGTTTATGGCATGATGAAAATTTTTCAGTAATTTCTTCAATCAAGTTCGGACTGTCAATATATGTTTTCAATTAGGTCATTTTCATCAAAGATCGAAGTATTTTTGTTATTTCATCCACAAACCACGAGACGCATAATCTACTCGATTAACTGTCGGCCGAATGTATTGCCATTTATTGCGAGGTAATTCATTTATAATTTTTGATGTTTGGTTACCAACAAATTTTTTTCAAAGATACGAAGGTGATGAAAGCCAATCAAGCACAATTCTCGAATCTGTCCATTTGATAGTATGGTCAATTTGTAGTGTTAAGTTTTTCTTAATAAAAATAAGCTTGAAAAGTAAAACTGCGCCGCGTAACCCGCGACGTAGTATCGAAATTTGCTTTAAAGGTGATACGCTACTAACCAAATTTACTAAGATAGAACCATCATTCATCTCTATCGTTTGCAACAGAAAAACCATGGAGCTCAATATTTGAAATTTAGGTACTTCTTATAAATCTTGGTACACTTAAGACGTGGACTGCTTTTACACTTTCAAGCCATAGTTCACCAACGTTCTATAAAAAAACTTTTTTCAAAGGTTCATCCCAATTTAACTTGGCAATCCAGGGGCATTGCTTGAATATTTTGTCCTAAATAATAATGTGAGCCCACAAACAAAATTTTCATCGAAAATCAGACGGTCTTCTGTTGGGTTCCATTTTAATCCCAAGACTTTCGTAATTGGGATAATTTTATTTTCTGGAGTTACCTCAGTTAATTTTGTCGAATTAGATATCCACTCTCCCAAATGAAACCCTTTCACCATTAGATCTGCAGTGGTATCTCGCTTTAACCTTATACCTTCGTCAATAGTTTTTGTGTCAGACAATAGATCATCAACGTAGAAGTCATTGAAAGTTACATTTGTTATTTTTGGATTCGGTTAAACATATTACAAGCCGACTTGTCAAAGTGCTCTAGTCGCCAAAAATGGACAGTTTGCAATTCATAATCGCGAATAGGTTGAGACTGTTGATTTCTCCAGACGATGCGCTGATAATTGATGTCCTCACTATTGACCCATACCACACTCCATACATCTTTTTCACGAAAGTTTTGTATTCATCATAAAGGCCGGATTCCACTCTGTTCCTTTTAAACGGTAGCTTCAGTACGTACGACTCCAATTAACAAATCATTCTTATTGGGCTTATCATATTTAGGATCTGAAAATGGTATTCTTTGAAGATTGAATTTTTCGCTTAAAGATTTCGCTTCGATCGACGGTACTTTCTTGTAGATTTGATGTTATTCGAAGTAAAATCAACACTTCTGTGTTTATTTGTGGTGTTTCATTAACTCTGGGTTGTAATTTTAAGGTGGCTTACATTCTAGTTGTTTCCGATGCCGAACAGCCTAATCCTGAAACAGCAATTCGTGCATTCCTTCTTTAAATGATTAACAAATGCAGTCACGATTCTGTAATGAGGGCGCTTGCGAACCTGAATATAAGAGTACCCGACACGGGAAAACTTCACATGTGTATAAATCTGTGCACTGGATCTTCCATCGTCTGAATTGAATTTTGATTTTTTATCGTTGACCTCCACGTGACATTTGCTAATTGAATTCGAATTTTTAGAATGTAATAATGATATTTCCTGTTACATGTAGAATATTGTCTACACTTGAATACACCATGATCACTGCTTAAACAATTGAAACACCGTTTACAATCCTTTGCCCATTTTCTACGATCATCTAACTCTATGGCGATAAATTTTAGACAGTTCTTTCGGAAACGCTGATCATTCATTCTAAAGCCTCCCCTTACGTAATAAAATTGCAAAATAATATTCAATAGAAACTCCATCTCTGCAATATGTTGCGCCAATTGCGTTTTACGTTTTAATCCAATTTGTTTAGGAGAATGTACAGATAAGCCATGGATCTTTGGAATTACCACCTGGTCCTACAACCTCCTTTAACCCTCGTAATACCTCATCGGAAGTGTCTCGATGCCTTGCTTAATTATAATGATTAGTAATCATAAAAAAATTGTCATTCCTTGTAAACTCCGGCAAATGGTGATATATTCAGTTTTGGCAATCGAACTTTTACATTTACTGATTATCGAAATTTGCTTTGGACTTGATAGCACTTCATCCCATTTTTATCATTAACACCGACAGCTCTGTGACCGCCTTATAGTAATACCGCCTTATAAGCATTTAGCTCAAACATTTTGCTTCGTTTCACAATTAAACCCTTCCACGAACTTTTCGAGTTTATAAATCCATACAGATCGATTATATTCAATAATTCAATGTTGAAGTTTCATTTTACTATAACTTTCGTAATTTATATTTTAAAACTAATTATTTGTAATTTTAATTTTATTTTATTTAACCTTTTTATTAAAGTTTTTGTCTCACACTAAAAATAGTCACCAAATCGTAAGCACATACCTAAATAAATGAAAAAAAAACAAAAAAGAATCCTTCTGAATTTACTACATCAATCTAATGCGCCTTTAATCATTAACCATTTGAGTGACATCTATTAGTTACTAGAAAGACTTTTTTATATTTGTGGAATATAACATTTATTTTTAAAAATGTTGCTCAGAAGGTGAGTGTGCATCCACAGTTGTTATTTCCTTTCGTTTGCCAAAGTGTTTGTTACCTTGAATGAGGCAATATGACAGTTTAAATTTTGTTGTATTATTTTTGAGTTTAAATGTTGATATCTAACAAAGCAGTTGAATCGAATAGAAAACATGAAAACTGGGCAGCTACAATCAATTATACCGAGATTTTTTATACTTCATAGAGAACTACTGAGATTGTGAATTCAATCAATTTGCACACCGTTGCATTTTAATCGAAACCAGAAACCAAATAATATATAAAGAGACGTTGCAACCTATATATAAAAAACATCAAAAATGACGGGTTCCAATCGTCGTTACGCGTGCTAAACAATTAGATAAACGATTGAAACCCGATTAAAAAGATTGGAACCCGAAACTAAATTTAGGCTGTTTTTTTTATGGGTTGCGACGTCTCTTTATAGTATTTGGTTTCCGTCGAAACACTCTGTATATTATATAGATTTAGATAAAAACGCTTACGTAAGACACATACGAGTAATATATGAGAAATTAAATGCGAAAATGAAGAAAAGCGAGAAAATTTTTAATTAATGCGATGTTTATTTATTTAAATAAATTTTTTGTTGTTACATTTTTATAACATATATACGTACACATATAGTAATTACAAAAATTTTAACTTTTAAATTAGTAATTTGTTACTCAATAAAATTAAATGCGGGTAATTAGTAATTAGTCTGTCTGGTGCTAAAAAAAATATTTCTAACAAAATTTCAATATTTTGATTTTAATTTGGTTTTTATTTTGGCTTCGCCGTGCGAGATAAATTATTTGTATCTATAATTAATCATTGACGATGAGTTTTGGAAAGAAAAATGGAAAAAATTTTCATTTTTAATTACAATATTTAAATTTATTGTCACAACAAAACATTTATATACCAAATTGTAACAATAATTAATTATGTTCAAGTTTATTTAAAATTTGTATATTTACTTCAATGATTAATCAACGTACCGTATCAACATTTAAGATTGGCATGGATTATTCCCGAACATTTCGGTCGATTACTGTCAATATGTAATACTTAAAGATATATTATTAAAGTCTAGAAACACCTGATGTTCGCCACGGGATGTTTTTTTAAAAATGTTAATATTTTGAGTACATTAGTTTTACCGAAGCCAAAACAAGAAGTTATTTACAAAGAAACGGTCAGTTGATCCATATTGATTGTTAATTAAATGATATATATACTAAATAAATGCTTAGCGATTTCCTAATTAGAATTTGTCTCATTTAAATGTGCAGATGTGACATCCATGTACACCATTGCCATCTATTGTTTTGCTTAAGACACCACTTTTATTTTTGAAATATTCTACTAGATGTCACTAGATGTCACTAGTTGTCAATGATTATTTATTTACTCTATCTATTTAAAACTGTTAACAGATTTTTTTTTTTGTAGTGGAAGAACAAAAATGAAATATGTGGGAAAAGTGAAAAGTTTTATTTTACATCTATGCTTTTTCTATTAATTTATGTATTTTGCCAAACTTTCCCAAGTTTTCTTTAGAGGAAAAATTGCTATAAAATGTAAAATTAAACTTTCGTGATGAACAAATTCTTAACAGACAAATTTGGTTAAAAAATATTTGTACATTTTGATAAACAGATTTTTGTATACAAGCTTATAGAGGCTTTACATCACAAATTCATGAATGCACCAGGTTTCTAGGTAAGGATAAAAAGGAAACCCAAAAACAGTTAAATATAAAAATGATGACAGATTGCCGAAGCCAACAAAAATTGATTAAATGCATTTGGGATAATATTATTTGTACATAAAATAAATAAAACATGCACAAAATTTTACCATCAAAATAAATAAACGTCCGGCGGGAAAATTATTTGTGCATAAAAAATAATATTTCTTTCACAAAATTTTACAAACAAAAATTTAATTTTTTTTTAGTAAATTTGTTTTGAAAAAAAATACATTGCACATGCAAATAAGAAATATTGCACAAAATTGTACAATTATTTTTCCGCTTATATTTTCGCAGTAAAGCGACCCGTAACGAATTATTTGATTTTAATAAGCCGCTCATATGTTCGGCACACAGTGAAACATGTTGATTCCGGCTCCTAGGTCCATCGATTTTTTTCAAAAGTTTTTCTAATATAAAACCCTTCAGAGAACTGCGAAGAATAATCCTAGGATATCCGAGAAAAGTAATGGAATAAAAATTCTAGATAAAAAATCCAGGATAAAAAATCCTAGGAAAACAAAACTGGGATAAAAAACGTAGGATAAAAAATTATAGAATTAAACTTCCGGGATAAAAAATCTTAGGATGAAAAATCCGGGATAAAAAATCCTAGAATCAAAAATCACGGAATACAAAATTCGGGATATAAAATAAAAGGAATAAAATACCCAAGGATAAAATATCCTCGGATAAAAAATAGTAGGATAAACATTTTTAGAGTAAAAAAAATTACGAAATACAAGATCTTTAGCCTCAACAATTCTACATATTTTACATGGTTGTAAAATTTCTTTTCCTTTACAGACAATGTATGTTCGTTTAATAATTATTTTGTGCAAGAATACAAATTTTGATGTGCACAAATATTTTTTTTTTGTGCAAGAATAGTAATTTTTTAATGTATGGTTAAATAATAAACCCACTTTGGCACAATTAAACTATCCCAACTACATTTTATGGAAAATTGTAATTGCACTGTAATTGCGGTTGAGTCGCAGTATGTAATGATTCCGATCCGCAGTCAGGATGTCATTGCCATAACAATCATTAATGACTGCAGTATATACCATTTAATCATGTTCGTCGTAGATAAGATGTTGTAAGCATCTTGTCCCATATGCCATACTGTAGTAAGCTTAAATATCGATATTAGACAGTCAAGACTATCTCTCTAAATTATTTGTTAGAATCGTTGATCATCTTCATGAATTTGTACCTAACGATACATCTTAGCTATATCTCATGTCATAATCGGATGCTTTCGGAATCTTAATATGATTAAGAACAGGCCGTTTTGATTTTTCGGACCGTCGAATAGATGACCATTGATTTTAAACAACTTTTAAAGTGATTTTAAACAACCCGCCAGAGAACACACGCAATTTGGTGGCTGTGCTGGATGGCTTTAACACCGCGTGGTGTTCTGTCAAATTTATATCAGCCTCTATCATGTGAGCTAATGTCAGATATTAATGAATAAAGTCATGATACTTTGATTTCAATTTCGCATTTCTTTCTAATTTGTTCTCCAAGTGATGAAACCGTTTAAGCGCACCAATAAACGAATCACCCAATTCGAATTTATCTGCCTTCAACGGAAGTTTAACAATAAATCACCACTGGAGTCACATCTGAAATTATCTAGGAAATGTTTCTCACACTCGTATTGTGTGGATGTTAAATGTTTTACTTCTGCGGAACTTCTTCTAATTGCCAAAATTGTTCAATGTGTTGATGTAGTCGGTGGGTGTTGACAGAATTGATCCCTGTATTACATGTAGTAACATGATTATTGTTTATTGATGAATCAGTGATATTTCCAGCGACTATCGAACCAAAAACAGTTTTTTCCCAAATTAGACTATCGTTGGATAGTTTGATATGTCCAACACATAATAGTTGGAAGAATTCTTCGAATCGAGAAGCATATCGATTTTACCAGGAATGTTAATTGATGTATTAGGCAACTTGATTATATCCAAACATTGATGCCACAAATTTGAGTATTTGGTAAATTTTTGCTGATGTTTTTTAGAATTAGAATTAAATATTCTAATTTGAACTTATTTGTGCTGAACTTAGTAGCTAAATAAACATTGCTGACATCTTATAACAGCAACGAGAAACGACGTTGTTGTTTTTGCGTTAGCGCATCGAGCACGACTCTCAGTTTTGTGGTCGTACTGCCTTCCTTCAGTGTGGCAAGTAGACGTCATACGTTACATTCGAGTCCTCTTCATTACTTTAGTAATTTTGTATATGACCAAATTGAACTCACGCATGATGTTTCTATAAACTTCTTCTCTGAGTTTTGTTTCTTTGGACAGGTTTACTTCTTTTTATTTAAAGGTACATTACCGTTGCCATACGTTTGAAATCGCCCAATTTCTTAGTTGGATCCATCCAAAATGGGATTTGTCATGACAATCTGTGCTGGAATGTTGTAGATTGTATCGACCAGTAGCATTTTGTTCAAATGGTTCCATCTTCCATAATCAATTTCAATTGGATATGTTGATCGATATTTATAGGTTGTAAGTCAATATTTGCGATTTTATTTACCCTGCCGACTAATTATACGCCTACACAATATTTTAAATGAAGATGAAGCAATTATTTTTGAAAGTAGGGGGTAATAGTGTTTTCCAATTAAATTGATTAAAATAATTTAGTATATAGTCGATAGTTAATTAAAAATGTTTTGGGTTCGAATATTTTAAGAAACACTGCAGAGACTTGTGTAGTACTAATGCAGGTTATATTTAGTGTTATTTATGTAAATATTAAGGTACTGATAAGGATAATATTTTACCAGCACAAAATTTGTCGTACACACATTGAAAATTTATTGACCGTGCTACGATAAAGCTCGTAAATTTTAATAAACTTGCCAATATGTTTGCATATATAGCTGCAATCGAATCCACACAGTATAATAAATTTCGAACTTCAAAAATAGAAACTACTTTTATGTATCAACATGTAAGACGACAAATCTATAAAAAAAATAAAATTCGATTTACGAAACAACTTTAGTCGGTTGTTTATTGTCTAAAAATACATAACTAAAATTCAATATCCTAAAACGACATGTTGAGAATTTACTTGCTTGCTTTATTATGTAGCACCGACACAAAGTATATTAAAAAAAAAAATTTACAACACTTTGATTGAATTTTTCACCTTTTCGTGTTCGCATCGAAATCCTTTTGAAATAATAATCTTTTGACTTTTATGTAATATCAAAATGTAGTCGTACCTCTGTATATCGAGAGCACATCACGTATTGTTTTAAAATCTTATATAATGTTACACCGTAATTTAATTTCGATTTAGATTACGTGTACTAGTAACACAATTTAATTTGAATATGGGTTTTGTTTGATTGAAATGTTGATCTGAAAAGAGATAGAAATGTAAAATCATATATTTAAAGAAAGAAGGGAGTCAAAGTTTATCAGCATTCATTATTTTCTATTATAAAATAGATTTATTATATTAGGTTCAGAAGCTTTGGAATGTCACGTGCAAGAATTTTATGCTATAGTAATGAACATAATGGTCCTCCAAAACGAACATGATATCTTTAGGATTTGATTACAGTATATTTTCTTTGTCGTATAAGGCAACTCTTTACTTCAAATGCCCAAAAGTCAAAGTTATGATTATTTCTACACCGCCTCAAGGATGTAGCTGGTACTAAAGAATCGAATTACATACTAAGTCTTTTCACGTTTTTGGAACATTTTCGTGACACGTTCTATAAGAACCTTGCCTATTTGAGTAACAATAAGATTCCACCTAATACTATATTTTAAAAAAATGTAAAATTTTTGAGTGACATTTTTTTATATTCATCGCTAAACTAATAGTGACTTATTGAATGATACAAGCCAAATTTCTCATTTCGATTGATATCGTTACTATACAAACCGAATGTACGTATTATTCGTCCAATTAATTTGATTTTCTATTTGTAGGTTGATGAAACCTATAGAATATCCACAAAATATTTTATTGATGATGGATAAATTTGTGGAAAATAAAATGTCATAACTTTGATTTTGATTTTTGTAGCACAATAGGATATGAATACTGTACAGTTCTTATACAGTCGTAACGTATGTGCTATTTATAGAAGATACGTTGATTTATTCAATGACCTAGATATTTTCACATATAAATGATATCAAAATACGAGTAGATATTCGAAATGGATATATAGATGGCAAAATTATTTATGTTTATTCCAGGAATTAGCAGCATTTAAAATTATGTGTCCCATTATGTAATAAGTTTGATTTAATTTTATTTTTTAATATTTTATGTGTTATGGGTAGCAGTGTATGTGTATGTATACGAAGTTTATATAATAAATACTTTTGATTAGGGACCCGGTACAAGACACAGGGAAACACTTATATACATTTGATCATCATCAATGTAAAGATGAAAATGATATACTTAATTACCTCGAAGGTATCGTTGATATATAGTGAGAATACCAGAGGTCCCAATACCGCAATCTATTAGAGAGATTTTGTAAGTAATATCCTAAATAGATATATGTGTTGGCACTATTACCAGTTTGCCATTCCATTTTGAGTTCCTAATTTTAATTTGGCAAACGTTTGTCGAAAATGTCATCAAAATTATTTAAGAATTCGGACAGCAAATTATTAAAAATCTTGAAGAGAACAATTTTTTACTACTGCCATAATAACTACACTACTACGCAATTATCCTTAATCCAGGACGTACCCTTATACTTAACTTTGCTTGTTTATTTTTGGATCGGTGTTTACGTTAAGAATATGGTGGATGTGTTTCAAACGAGATTAACTAAGTCTAGTGATTAATATTAAACCTCTAATAAAGCATATATTCGACGAAGTTTTAAGCTGTTTATGATTTAAGCTTGATGAACAAACTTTTCAGAAATATTTACTAAGAAAATGTCCACCATCGCGGATCCGTTGGCCGCGGCTATATACTCCCAGTCTGTAGACCTTGATTTAGCCGCAAGTTAGAGTGGTGTGATTCTGTAAATTCAAACTGAAAAGGAAATAAAATAATTTCGGCCCACCATTCCAAAAGAAGAAGGTGCGAGCCATTTTACTTGCTCACATCATGGTGGAGAGGAAATAAATACTCAATAAAAATAAAATAAAATAAAAAAATAAATTTAGAAATTAAAAATTAATTAAAACTTATTAACCTCATCAGCAGTCGTTCGCCGACCGCAGACTGTGGCATTAACCACCAGTCTTTCTCCACGATCTACACTCAGTTTTACCAAAAACTTTAAAAAAGCGTCCCACCAAAAAAAAACTTATTTAAAAAAATAATAATTTGTGGTGGAGACGATCATATCACACTGCGTCGTAAAAATTCGTTTTTAAGATTGACTAAATTTCTTCAAGAATTAACGAGATTCGTTACGAAAACATCGCATATAGGAAAATAACTTCTTGGAAATGATTTATCGCTAACTAAAATGAACGACTAAGTATTAGGCTCGTGGCACATTCCAGCTAGGCTAAGCGACAAAAATAGTACAGCATAGCTTAGCCCGCTTGGTTAATTACGTTGCACATTATAAATTAGATTGTATTTTAACATAAGAGCAAAACCCTCTTTACTACAAGTCGTATTCATTGCATACTCTTACTATTTAATCATATACACATGAGAATGTATTGTAAGTAAAAAACGTGTCGATATATGATTTAGAATATAGTCAAAACCAACACTATTGTATATTATACAAGCCATGAAGCTTGGCTAAGTAAAACATATTATGACTACTAATTGGCTATGTGTTAGTGAATTTGACTACAGTAAAAAGCGAAACAAAAAATTATATTTCGCATTGTCCATACTCCTCTAAATTCAAAGTACATAACATCTCTACAAAAAAAACGAAACAAAAATTATATTTTGCACTGTCCATTCTGCTCTAAATTCATACTATATAGTATAGTATATAATGAAGTAAATAATAATAACAATACTTCTCTCTCTCGTTAAATAATAAATTTGTTTTTTGCTTTGTCATAAAGAGCGCAACATACTGTTGTCCCATTTTTATTTATATCATTTTTGTATTCATTTTTATTTATATCAAAGCATATAATAAAAGTATATACAAATTATACTACGTCACAACACTAATACTTAGGTATAGTAGTCACTTTTTGGCATAAGTATCGCAACTTCATGGCTTGTATATACATTTGTGTTGGTTTTGATATAGTGTAAAATAAAATAAACATTTCCGTACTGTAAAACAAAAGAGAGTAAAAATTATGAAAAAAAAAAATTAAAAGGCAAAATTGATGTTATCTCTTTCCTATCCAAAACACAAATAACAAAAAAATAGACGAAAAAATACTCATTTATCCATACACATTAAATAGTGTGCGTAACTTAGAGATAAAAATGTTGAATAGTGGTAGTAGGAATGAGAAAATTATACATTTTTTGGTATGGATTTTCATAGCACCAATGCACACAATTGTGTAAATAGGTTTTGTTTATCTGTGTCAACGAAAGTTACAAGACGGCTTGTAATAAAGAAGGTTTTGCATAGGAGGCATAGGATGTTTTAATGTAATATAAAAATGTTCAATGTATGTGTGAGCGAGCGATATCGCTGACATTAATAAACAAAATACAACTCGAGCTAAGTTAGTTTTCATCGCTCGAAACAAAAAAACATGTCTTGCATATCTTAGCTCAAGTGTACACTCATGTCGAAGTTGCCTTTTTATTCCAACAAATTAATAAAAAAAGAGCAGTACGAACCTTTCTGTAAAATAAAGAGAATCAAGAAATACAACTCGAAAAAGCGAAAAGGACGATTTGCTCTATTGCTACTATAGTCCAAGTCAATGGCGCAATTTTTATGAAGCATCCAATATTCAACTTTTACAAATTAATTTAAAATTAGTACATTTTGAAACATTTTCAATATGTTGAAAAAGCTTTAGATCTTGATTCACTTTCTGATTCCTTTCCTTCATGTTCCTGATTCACTCGATAGCCATCAGACGGCTTTTACAGAATACCTAAATGACAATCCCTTCTAGGAATTTTGTTACACATGCCTATACATTAGAAGAGTGTAGAGGCAACTGTCGATAAGTTTCAGAGTGACACAGCCCTGGGTCTTGATAAAAAACAGAAGAGCACCCATTGCAACTCAGCTCTATGCAATCTAACTCTCGCATTTCGGAATTAACAAAAGCTACATCAAGATTGGAAAATAACAGCACTCATATGGCCGCAACAGAAAAAGGAAAACATTTAAATTGTGGGAATGATGGCTATACGCGGTATAGCCCTCTAAATTGCATACAAAGTATTTGCTAGAGTTGATTAAGTTGCAACATTATCGGATTTATAAATTACAACTGAATTATAGATGGATTGGTCACGTCGAAAGAGTTCCATCACATCGAAATATTAATAAAGTATCCCAACAATAACCAGCTGCGCTGTATGACAAAGAAGAATACCGCGTTGACGAGACAACGGTAAACAAGTTTTGTGTGATATAGGACGTCAAAACTGGAGATAAAATGAATTAAATCGAGATGACTATGAACGTCGACTGTGCGGGTGGCAAAACCTTCTCATGGTATGCAAAATCTTTGACAACATTAATCGGACGTTCCATAATATATTCCATAAATGGGTACCGGTCGAAACTGGATATTTTACAACTGGGTTTAACGAAACAGGATAATTCAAAACGGGATATTTTAAAACGAGATAAGGTACAAAACGAAATATGGTACAAAACTGGATATTTCAAAACAGGATATTTTGACATGTGATTTAAACTTAAAATGATTTTTTTGGAAAGTTATGGTATATGGCCAACTAGGACAGAACTCGGCGAGTTCTTAACCAATTTTGATGAAACTCGATCATAGGATGAAAATGGAATTTTAAAATTATTTTTTGGGAAAGTTCTGAAATATGGACAGTAAGGAAGGAACTCGGCGAGTTCTTAACTGATTATGATGAAATTCGATATGTAGGATGAAAATGTGAAAATTAATTTTAATATGATGAGAAAAGCAGCAATTAAAAAAACCATTAAGTGAAGGAAGATTCTATCTCTCTGCTTAAAATTATTCATCTTAACCTTATTGGCCATATTCGAGAGGCGTTTTCCCAAAAAATATTTTAAAATCAAATTTAATTATAGAATTAAAGAAAAAAACATTAAGTGAAGGAAAATTCTATTTCTCTCCTTAGAAATATTCAAGTATGGAATCTTACAGGCCTTATTCCAGAACTTTCCCTACACATCATTTTAAAATCCAATTTTCATCCTACATATCGAATCTCATCATAATTGGTTAAGAACTCGCCAAGTCCCTAATTGGCCATTTTCCAGAACTTTCCTAAAAAATCATTTTAAGCTTAAATCACATGTCGAAATATCCTGTTTTGAAATATCCAGCGTTGTACCATATCTCGTTTTGTACCTTATCTCGTTTTGTCAAATCCTATTTGGAAATATCCAGTTTTCAAATATCCACTTCTGAGCGGTTCCCTCCGTAAATACCATTTGGTGTCATTTGTACCAAAATTCCACCATGAATTTAATAAAAATTAGCATTTTGGGGAAGTGATTTGGACGAAATTTAGAATATTGCTGTAAAAATATTTACTTGGTTTCAAGATCATTATAGTTTTTAGAGACCATCATCCTGCAATAGTTAAAGACGATATATTTTTTTTAGATCTAGTGAAATGTAAAGCGAAGGTTCGGTATTATTTTTGCGATATCCATTTAAATTTTTCTTCGCAATCAATGTTGGTTAATCAAGCAAATAAACTATTTAGTTTCTTTATGGAGCAATTTGCTCTAAATTGATCAAGTTAAGCTATATACAACAAATACTTACAAATTATTATTCGTGAGACTGCGGTGAGTTCGAAATATAGAAAATGTATCATTCAGAATTTCATCAATTCCGCCAGGTATAGCAAGTATAAAAATCAATCAATTTAGGATTTAAATTGAGATACATTTAGACTGGAATTGTGGGTAGATCCGTTCGTTCGATTCTTAGCTATTTGAAGGTTGTTGAATACGATGACTCAGATCTCCTGAATCTGATCCTAAACATGCAAGCTTCAACACAGCCTTTTAAGGTATTATCACATGTCAAATCCAACTGTGAATGTACTTTCTTAAATATCAACACTCAAACAAAATCACAGCATTTCGCGTTTCAAAAACAAAATTGTTATATAGTGAAACTGAATTTGAAAGAGATCGAACTTGTCAAACTGACAAAACATTTCATATAAATTTAACTGTAATTGAATTTCAAGTAATTTGATTCAACTATACCACTATATAGAACATGAATACAAATTAGAATGACAGCTCAAATAAAATTCAAAATATTTTCGACAAAAAAATTACTTAGGTTTCGTCACTAACATACATACATCGCACAACAATATCTAAACCACTCAGAATTTCAATATATCGATGCCATATCAACATAAATTGTTCGATTTGATTGATTGACTGATTTGTAGTAGAAAATAATTTAACATAAATATTGCGTGAGAGTCAGTCGGTTGCAACATAACATAACAAAAAAAAAATAGAAACAAACCAACTCTTATATAGATTGATCATTGATATGTTGTTATATGTATACCCTTGATATGTAATATGTATACCCTTTTCGTGGTGGAAAAATATTTTAAATCAACCGAAGAAATTTATTAAAGTACATTTTTATTAGAAAAGCTGTCAGTAAATTAAGTGAAGCTAGCGAAAACAATTTTCCAACTTTTCTTTTTATTTTTCTCATTATTTATTTCGATTTTAGATCAACATTTTTATTTTTTAATACGCTAAACAATAATCCTTTCTTTGTTTGTTTGTGTGTTTGTGTGTTAGCTTTTTGGCAGTGAAAATTTGTATCATGATGGTGTACGAAATTCGTTTAACTTTCTCAAAATTAAAGTTGGTGCTAATAGAAATACGGAAAAGTTTATTTTCCTTTCGTTTTTCGTTTTTCATTGTGTACACACGAAAAGAAAAGTGACAATTTATATTGCTGCTGGTAGACTATTTTATCGATTGGTCACAACTTTAAATAAAATTTAAATTGTAGAGAGATTATCTGAACTGAATAGTAAATTTCAAATAGCGTGAAAGTTATTTTAAACTCAAAGTGAGCAACAGTTTTACTACAACAATAGCCCACAAGTATAAATTTTAATACCTTTTTCGTCAATAAACGGACAGAATGATGACAATTTACTGTTATTTCTAGTTTTGTTTGAGGTTCTTAGAGATTTCATATCTGCAACAAATTCCGACCCTTGTAATGCTGCTATAATTTTGTTACCTCTACGCAGAAGCTCAGTGAATTCGTTTTTTAAGGATGAAAATGAATCTGAAGGTAATTCTGATTTTAAGAGCATATGAAAACAATAGAATAGAAGCCATGGGTTTTGTAATTGCTAGTTTTTCCTAGAAAATCCTAGGCTTTCCTAGGATTTTCCTACTTTTGGGTGGATAAAACCCAAGCATGATCGACGAATCGGTCCATGTGTAAATATCTACGTCTTCCAACTTTAATGCTTCTTGGACACTTTTTAATAGTTTTGCTAGTACTGTGTTTAATAGTTTTACCACTACTAATTCCAGTCTTGGCATCGTAATTGTATGTTTTATATGAGCGAATTTGGTTTTGGCCGCTGTTAGATAAACTACTGGTATTTGTTGTTTTAAAATATACTTCTGAGAATTCTCTTTCTGACCTTGTCAACTCTTTGTTGTTTGTCAACTCTTTGTTGTTTTTAATTTCAGTTATTCTTTCTATCAGTTGGATCCATTGATTTGTAATTCGATACCAGGCTTTTCATCCGAATCAATGCAATGTGTATGTGCAATGTATCATTGATATTTCGCTGATTTGGTTCCGTATGCGTAACTTGATACTTTCTACCATAGCCTTAATACTTTCTACCATTTTCTGTAATTATTATATCCTGTTGTAATGTTGGACCATTTAACATTAAGTCGTTTAAAGATGCGCCTGTAAGAGTTTTGGCTAAGCCGCATCAAAAACGACACGAAGTTCTCTTGTTACTGTGCTATCTTCTTTCACTAGTAGGTAATATGCACCTGCTGACTCTTTCTCAGTTTATTTAATATGGCCAAGTTGTCGAAAAGACAGTATAACCTTCTTTGAGTATTGGATCCCTAGACAATATTTTCTCGACTTAAAGAAGTATTGCCCAGTAGGTGGATAAGCTGCATTCGTTCCATCTGGCTCATTTTGTTGAATTTATGGTAGTGAGCTGTAAACACTCGAGTCATTGCATTGAATAATCGTTAAGTTTCGTTGTTTTTGATAATTGTTAAGTTTCTAGCGCTTGATACGTAAGCTCTAGAAATTCAAGGAAATCGTCGATTGCTTGGAACTCCTTAGGATTTTTTAATAACGTCTCATATGGTTTTAAAGTCTCGTTGTTTAATTTTTTTGTTAAATATGGTACTATCCACACACCGCAGGTTAAAATATCAATTGCTAGGTTTTGCACTAAATGTAAGTTCTCTCTAACGCCATTTCAGGGGCTAATTCTTGGTTGTCGACCAATAACCTTTTGTTTTGGTATCTGGTCATTAGTATTTGTATTGCGCTATCGTAATTATCCGCCAGATGGCTGAAAATATTGAATCAGCTTGGTCGCAGGTCCTTCCAAATGTGTTTTTAAAATCTTTCAAATGTGTGGTCACCAAAAATTAGGTACACAAGTGTTTCCAAGAGTCACCATCCACAATGGCATTATTCTGAAAATGGCTCAAAATTCGAATTATAGTTCATGCCTGTTCGAATTCAGGATCAAAATATTCAATAATTTTCAATCTCTGTGTCTAAAATTAAAATTAAATTCAGTTGATGTAACCAATATGTGGTAATTTAATCTAAGCCTTGCTTGCATGAATCCTTATCATCCCTAAACTTATTTTAGAATCAATTAACTGTATTTGCTATACCGATGTTTCCGTTAGGAAGCTAATTCATCAATACATTTTCCTGATGTTAAACCCGCAAGAATCAGAAATATTTATTTTGTGGCTATTTAAATATCAGCTAACTAAAAAGGACTTATAGAAGTAACAAGTTCTATTTTACTAGAATATTTTCATGAGATAATAAATTTATCTAAGAGGTTTTCAGTTTTGCTCAGTTATAGCTAATAAAAAATTAATGGTGTTATGCCTTTTAGGAAAATTTTTTCCTGGAAGTCAGTAAATTTTACAGTTCCAGAACTGACATTGGCTATGGAGGACACTTCTACAATTCGCCAGCAGTCAGTATTCAATCGACGGATGAGGTACGTTTTTGCTCAATCAAATAAATTTATGCGGGCATTGAAGTTGTTGAGGGTACTTTTAAGTTTAACTATTAACCGATGCACTTTATTGGTGATTTTGATATAATTATTAATTAGGAAGCAATATATTTAAAAAAAGCATAGTTTTAATTTAACCGCAACCATAATTAAATATTATAAATTTTATTCTTTATTTAATTAAATTAAAAAAAAATTGCGAATTATATTTTTATGGCGGATTTTTTCTTTTTTTTTATATTTTCAGCACATTTGAGAAAGATGACACAACCGTTTTATCGTTATTAGACGCTGGATATAATAGAGTAAATATTTATGATACAAAATATTAGTATACAGGGTGTTTCTTAACTAACGCTGTATCTAGACAGCAACGTTTCTGAAGCCATGATAAATTATCGGTGTATGAACTATTTGGTTCGTGTTTATAGCGCTAAAAATGTATATAATAGAGAACTAGAGTTCTAGCCTAGACAGGACTTTGGTTATCATAAAGATTGATAATATAAAATAATTTTTGAAAATAGGTAGCCATTATTGAGATTCGAACCTTCCAAATGAAGCCCATCGCTATTATTATTATAAGTATCTCTCTACCTACAGTAATTACAATTTTCTTGAGCGCTTTTCCCGACAAATTTGAACCTCAAAATGACACTCACTGTACCGACCCTTACTATACCGACACTGAGCGACCCTTGAGTGTAGGTGCTCTGGGGTTTCATTCGTAACAAACTAAAATGAAAAAAAAACAGGTTGCTCAAATTTCATTTACGTCGAGAACCCACGAGTGTTCATTTTGTCACTAAAATCATTCTGTATCTGACTGTGCTAAATTTTAACGAGTTAGATGCCAAAGAATGGATCAAAAATGATAGACGATATTTTACCTGTTTAAGCCGCCGACATTCAAAGTCAACTTTCTATTCCATTGCCAATACCGCACATGTTCCCGTCAACTCCATACGTAACTTCACGTTAACATAGCGGAGACAGATGATACCATTAGAAGCTGCCCATCAACATCGAAATCTGATATTATTTCCAAAGAAAGCGCAGGAGAAAATAATTACCATTTTGCACAACCAAAAACGCTGCACTCAATTCTGCCAACCGCTCTAATTACAAAGCTGGATGTTTATGGAATACTACAAGTTGGTCAAGTCAAGATTATGGTTCCCAATCTAGTTTTATAAACAAGTCATGTGTCCTAAAACTACAAATACATAGAAGTAATACACAAATAACAGTGAACGGTCTTGGCCTAACTAAAATTGGCCATACTAGAGGTCGAGTTTTAATCTTTGTACAGCCACCAGAGAAGGCCAACATTCGAAGTCAACGCTTTGATATTATTGCAATTAAACTTACGATAGCCAACACAAACAGATATCGGTGTTTCTCCAAAAGTCCGTTCAACTAGCTGTTCCGGGATGTTGCCAACCAGGACCCGTTGGCTTGCTTATTAGAGCAGATCTCTTTTTTGATTTGGTCGATGGAAGAATACGGATTAATCAAGTCGGACTCATACTATAAAATACAATATTTGGCTGAGTTCTTTCTGGAAGAAACAGCTAAAATCGAGAGTCTATACTTCAACATTCTTCAGCATTCATACTGATGCTGTTTTGGGAAACCGAATTGATTGATGATGCAAAGTGTTTATACTATTTGCGCGATGCACAACGATTGTTCTACGATGGTTGTTACCGATTTGCGAGAAGTATTCGATAGATCAGCAAAGGGTAATTCAAGTCATTCACTGAATCATTATATAGTCGTGGGGCCCACAAACCAGTCAAGTCTCTACGCTCATATATACTTCACTTTATAGAGCATATGATAGTAAAATTCGGCGATGTGAAAAAAAGTATCGGCAGGTTCTACTCAATATAAATGGCTTAAAATATCAGAAAATTGTGTGGCAATTGTGTAAGCAACCATCGGATCCGCAATTGGTCATTTTCGTATTCTATAACGGTTACTTATGGATTATCAAGCGCACTAAACCTTAATTTTGTCTCAAAAACATTAATATTCACGTTCTCTAGCATGTCATCAAATCAACTCAAAAATCATCTTCTATTGGCTTACTAGTGAACCTCAGCGGTGGACGACATTCGTATAGGTATAGCCAACAGAATTCCAGTTATTGGTGGAAGGGGCCTCATTAGCTAAATTTAAGAGTGGATCATTGCACAAGTCAACATCGAAATTGTGGAAACTTGCATGACAAGGAGTTGAAAATCATTAGCTGGAGTTGATTTTGCTAGCCCACTATAGCAAATCATTTAACTAAATGAAGTGTGCCTGAGGACTAACGCCGTTCATTTAGCATTGGTAGAGGATGTCACAAGTTAATCCTTAATTTTACCTCTTAAGATGATAGCAAGGAGAGGTGTTCCATCTGAAATCCATTCTGACAATGGTAAAAAATTTGTTGGGGCCAATAATGTTTTGCGGGTAGAAATTAAAAAGGACATAAATAATATAAATAACCACCCTGAGAAGTTTTACAGCCTGGCCATAAAAAAAAAAAATATTAAAACAAAAACATAAAAAAATGACTATAAGGTGATGCGATGGTTGCGAGTCTGATTGATTGCCGAGACTTGTTCTAATGAACCCCGCCTTCCCTTCCGGTATTTTCCTTTGTCTTACCCTGCGAGTATTCCAGCTTTTATTATACCTTGCAAACCCTGAGCTCTAGCCGGCTAACATACAGCAACAAGGCCTGAAATGATGGAATATCTTTCCTGATGGAAGAATTCTTTAGAGATTAAACGTTTGAAGTTTAGAGACACCCTGTATATTAGTTTTTACATCAAAATTAATTAAATTTTTTTCATTTTTCGTTTTGTTTATGTACAGTGTTTGATCGAATCACCCCACATATCGATATGTGTTTCGGAACTACGTCAAATCCAGCATTCATTAGTTAGACCACAAAATGTTATTTCAACGCAACAGGTATGTTCAAAAAATTGTATATACGAGTATAAGAATCTCGAATTTATTAATTTTGATATACGGGTATATAGCTTGTATGCACTAATTGCCTAAATGTACAAAATTACTAACCTGGCGTGTAAATAAACCAACCGAAAAAAAAATTATTTTCTAGGCGCTGTACACAGCTTTACATCGATCGCGCGATCCAATGATTATAACCGACGATTTGTTACGGACACAATACGCAAATAAGGCAACAGAACGTATGCTTAATATAAAATCGGATGAAATTGTTGGCCGGCCATTGGCCGAATTATTAAATGCGGATGTCACACCGATAACAATGCAAACAAATCGTCATCGCGAATACGATGGCGTAATACCGATAAAAAAGAAAAATTTAGAAATTGTATCGATGCATGTCCGTGTCACACCCGTAATATGTATTGGCCGTAATCCAACCCATTTAGTAATTTCGATTGATTTGCCGGGTCAAAGTGAACAAACACTTGCGACGATACAACCGATGAAAGAAGCACCGCGTGGTTCATTACATTCGATACGTCGTGGTAGTTTTGATGTACGTTCGATTGCATCGGACGGGCTACGTCGTACTAGTTTGGCAAAATTATCGTCGCTACCGCTAGAAGCACCAATCACCAAAGTTGTAACAATATTAAGCCAAGTACAAGAGAATTGTTCGCCGGACGAAGCTCGACTGTTAGATAAAGTATTGGAATTTTTAAAACGCGAAGGTTTATATAGTCCACAAATGAAGGAGATAAAAACTGATGACCCGGTGGCTAACGATTTAATAGGAGCTCTACTATTGGTAAATATCGAATATTTTTTATTTGATTTTTAATTTTTAATTTTTAATAATTTTAATTATAATTACAGCAAGGTCCTTCGAATATGTTATCATCTCGACGAAGTTCAAATGATTCAATCATACGAGGTAATAGACCATCATCAATTACACCGGTTAAGTTGAAGGTAAATTTAAAAAAAAATATGAATCTGTAGATCCGAAAAAGTTTTTTAATGTCAATAATAACAATTTTAGTTCTTAACGAAACTATATATTAACTACTTGTAGGGTTGCGAACTTGAAAACCGAAATCAACATAAACCAATAATATGTTTAGGTGCCCTAAAATGGCTGACATTCTTCTTTTACTATTCTCGGCCGATGCACACCCAACTCTTTTGTAGAGCTCTTGCAATTTCGTTCAATACCCAAACTTTGTAGGTTGAACCACTGGGCAAATGGTTCCGTATTCCAGCTAATCTATTTGGGTATCACTTGGATGCAATCTTTAACTATTGATTAATGTCTTCTTCAGTGAGGCCTAGTTTTGCTGTAGTACAACTAAAATGGGCGAGTTTCACAATTTCATTTATAGACCAACTTCATGTTTGTCACGTAAGTTGTGATAGTTTTTGTGTTTTCTGATACATATCTGACAACCCTAACGGTCCCTGAATCCTCCTGAGTTGTTTTAACAATGCGTTCATCCGACCAGCATAAGAAAGAAGCACCGCCATTGTTTCACGTAGATTCTATCGTGGACAAATACTTCCATTTGAAAGCGTAGGCAGAATTGTTGTTTGGTCCATGTGACATGCTGATACAATTCGATGCGATTAACCGATGTGATGGTCTGCCATAAATAAACTGACCGGGAATTAACGGTTGAAGATCGTTCAAGTCTGCAGAAGCAGGTGTTATTGGACGCAACTTTATTACCTGTTTAAAAATTTTCTGCAAATTATCGACTGTGCGACGGTACGGATCATAATTTTAATTATAGCCTCCCAAAGCCCAACAAACTTAGGAGCTCGAGGGGATATACAAATCTAAACTACGCAAGCATTGGCGCGAGCTTGTTGTATGCTATTTGTGCCGTTTGCTAGCATATTATATACTTCCTCTAATTGGAAATTTTGGTGACCACTTTGGTGATCATGCATACGAGGTATTTGCTATGAATACCTTTATTTCCACTTAATGTGCAAAGTCTAATCCGGATGTAACAAAACAATGTCATAAGAACAAACTGTGGACCCGAATGCAAAGTCCTGTAACGATGAAAACATTGCATTTATTAATTGGACGGTTTTTGCGAAGTATGTGATGACGACCGGCCAATGGGAAATAAGCCTTCTTGATTATTACTCCGACTCGAATAAGATAGACGTCGCCAAACTTTTAAATTGAGAGCTAAGTGAAACGACCCGGTAGCTTCGTGTCAGCTTCGTGTATTCATTAGGGAAGACTCGCGTTGGATGTTGCGCAACAATCGATATTCGATCTCGGTTTCTTCCGAATAAGTTGGCGAAGGTATTTTGGTGTAATAGCAATTCATGTTGTTGCAATGCTAACGTTGAATGTAGTTTTCAAGCTGCGTCGCTCCTCCTTATCAGGTACCCAGGGCCGTTAAACCATACACTAGAACTAGAAAGCTTGCTTGGCAAAGAACCGCGACTGCCAATGTTTGCAGGGTTCATTTGGACCTGGAATGTGACGGTAACACACAATTTTAGTTATTTGTTGAATTTTATACACGATGAGCAACAAATATATTCCAACTATAGGGCTCCTTATTTTACCAGCACATACAGATTAAAGAATCGATTTAATAATATTCTGCTGAAATCGTGATGTTATTCAAAACCTTCCTCTTTACTCGACCCACTAAATCAGCAAGCAATTTAGCAGCCAACAGTTCTAGTCTGGCGATCGAACAGGTTTAGTATGCGCCACCCATGATTTGGCATAAAGCAATCGAATTACCGGGCGTCGGCTCTCGTACCATGAACAGAAGATAGCAGGCATTATATGCATTTTCACTCGAATTCCAAAAAACATGCAACTCGATTCAGGTCAATTGGAATCAAGAAACAGCTAGAATAGAATTGGATTATCTTGGTGGAACCACCACAATAGTAACTGAAAATTTTTCGTCCAGAATGCAGAACATCACTCAACAAAAATGATGATGAAGTCTTACCTCAAAAACGACCCTCGATTTTGTGGCCTAACTGCCCATTTTATTAATCTGAAATGAAGTGGCAAGAAGTCATAAAGTGATGCGGTATTAAAATCGTCGACAACCTCCAAGTACTTCAGCGTCTTTTACTCCCGTGTGATGAACATAATAGTTCTCATGTTCTTGGTTTTTTGAACTTATTTTCAAATCGGCAATAGGATATGTGCGATCTCCCAAAAAGACTGGACCAGTTTTTCCAAGTTGTCTAATTTATCCAGCGAAATCGAAGATGAATATCTATTAGCAGCACCTGTAAGAGTGGTTTTGGCGGATCGAGGTCATGAATGATGTGGATATCGCTAATCGTCCATCCAAATTTGGGTTCCTGTAGTATTGTGTTCATCCAGTATATTTTTCGCAGGTAGCCCCCAAAATAGTTCGGCTCCAATCGGTCAGCCTTTGATGAAACTACTTTGATGGAATTCGAAGAAGCGGTTGAACATCAGAGATCTTAGAAAGAATAACTGCAGTGATAGGTAATTCCTCTGCTGTGTCCAATCTAGGCACAATAATGAGCCAAAATAAACCGTTGGATGGAGTGCCTGACGATCCGATTCCTCCTACAGATGTCATCAGTTTGTACCGTACTACGTTTAATGTCTGCAGAACCCTCTCAGAAATGAAGTTCGCCGATCTCCTCTATCTATTATAGCGGTGGCTAGTATAGCTTAACCGTCTTGGCAATCACCCGATGTAACATGAGGTCGAGTTTGAGCATTTTGTAGTTTTTAAGTTAGATGTTAAAATCGAACTCGACCAATGCATGATCCTGTGAGTTGCGCTTTATACAGAAGGAGTAATTAAGATTTGCTGACACTAACGCTGAATGGTTACGGTGATTTTGGGCTAGCTTGTTTTTTATTATAGTCAATTTTTTCTAAAGTAGAGGCAAGCTTCTAAAAAAAGTACAAAATCCTTTCCAGTCTCCTTCAATATTTTTAGAAGATATTTGAAGGGGTGCTTAGCTTAGACTGATAATCCTTTAATAATTATTTGTGGTCCAATTAAGAAAATGTTTGCAAAGAGGTTCGCCCAAAAAAAATTCGAAATCGAAATTAAATCTAATCGATATGATATTAGGCACCAATATTCATCAATCATTTTGATTTTTCTAAAAATTTCGTACACAAAACACCAACCAAATAAATTTGTTAATTAATTTTTAAAAACGCTTTATGCATATTTAGGGATAAAACCGCTGTGCTGGCTATGTATATATACATAAAATTTCATTACATAAATCAACCATAAAATAAACTTTTCATTTTATTTAGATAATAATTTTTTAATTTTAATTAAATTTTGCAAATATGATGTGTGTGTGTGTGTGTTATAGGATGCTGAAGAAAATTAAATTATATGTGGTGTGAAATGAAACGATTCTGTGGTTGTTTCCCTTCTTTTCATGCGGAAAATATTTTTTTTTTTTTAACTTCTTTCCGGATAAATATTAATAATCGATAGCAGCAGGACATAAACCTAATATTTCCGTCAATTCACTTCAATTTAATAATAAAATGCGATGCGGTTTTTCGCCTGTAAATTGGCAAACACTGTAATAAATGCTCTTTCATTGGATTATCAAACTATCATTTTTTCTAGTTTGATTTTTAACATACATTCTATAGAGCTGCTGGATATAAAAGGCATACTAACTAGTAGAGGGGATGGGAGGTTTTCGATTTGATTTTTTTACTTTTCCGTTACTTCTGAGATGTTCCCAATCGGTCACCTATTTTTGAAAATCTCGCATATAGATGATTGACTTCATTGGTGAAGTAACTACTGGTTAAACTCCCTTTGCAACATTTCTACTCGAGCCACTGAAAGCAATTCGATTATCATAGATGCAAGTGGAGACATTGGTGGTTGCGCAACTCCAACTACTCCAGATGATGATGTAATTGAATGCCAATTATGTTTTTTGATTTACATGTCCCATTAATGAAAAGACAAACATTTCTGAAGGCCACATGTAAGAATTATTCATCATCACATAATGAGCCTCTCGCTCAGGCCTAAATGAAAGTAGATAAAAGTCAAAGACTTTAAAATATCACAAACAGATATTTCTTTACTTGAGGAACCATCAGGATTAATGTATTAACAGGGTCTTTTGTACCCGTGATATCTTTTCCAAAAGCTGTTGCATCCAAAGAAGAACTGCGACTTGCGCAGAGTCTTTTGTTCTCCATCTTCTGCAATCCTGATTTCTTTGGTGATAAGGTAATTTAATCGATGTCCTTTCGATGTTAGGTCGAATATACTCTGGAAAACCATCCTGATCTATGAAAATATCGAAAGATTTTAATTTAGAATTTGATTCTATTTCTTTTCTCTTATGTAAATTAGAAAACTCTTTTCTAAAATTTTGAGCCTGGATCTTAGTTTGTTTTATTTCTTTGGATAAGGATATTATTCCGTATACTACCAGTATACTACCAACTATCCAAAAAGTGATTGATATAACAGTCCAGGTAACCCCAAATTTCGATTTCCAACAATACCAAAGATGTGCACTGCTCCAATAAGTATATCGTTGGATACGCTTTGTTAAATTTCGGATCAGCGAGTACGATATGGTTTTCATAATTTGAAACGTAAGAATGATGGTGTAATTAGGTTTCCATTTAAACACGTTGAGCGCTGAACACAGTTTTAGATGCTAGACCGATTATTTTTATATTTGACTTACTATTGTTGAGCACTTGTTGATTACAGAGTTGGGTCTGGTTGCCCCATAAATCTGCATGTAGAACTGTTTGTTGATTTGGTTCGGTGTTCCATGGATAATGTAAGAGCGAGTGATGTCGTTGCTTAAAAATTAATCACTAATTTTTAGAAAGCATTTGGATGCAAAATTCCCTTTTTTCAAACAATTAAGACAAAAATTAGGACGTTTTTTTCACCATAAATGTTTTTGACGCTCGAGCAGAATAACCCCTTTTGACATCGTATATTTAACAATTTAAAAAATTCTAAAAATTTGGATGGAAATTATTGACCGAATTTCCTAGTCGACTTTCTGCAAAAGCAAATCAGTTCTTCACCGGGGTTGTCCCTCCTTTGGTTTACACCAGGACGTTGGAACAAGGCATCTTATAAAAATGTTTGAGTTTCGTAATATTCAATATCGACCCTGATAATCTGGAAAAATGTTAGATTGCGATTTCCGTATCATTAAAAACTTGTACAAATACACAATCGTTTTTTAACCTATACATAGTTACAAAAATAAAATTTAAACGTTTTTCTTACCAGCAACAAGGAAAAACTCTGTCCATGTTCACTGTACACGAATAGTGGGGATGTTGTTGTTAGTCAGTAAAAATATTAAAATTAATAAGCTTTGCATAAAAGCTAATTTAAATTTATGTTCATTATAAAATATTTTTAGCTGTTATTATTAATATTATTATTACTATCATTATTACTACTATTGTATACTCTTTACTCTATTATTATGTTTATGTATAGTTTCCGTTTTAAAACCAATTAAAAAACGTTACCTGGTAAAAATATAGTAGAGCTGATACTGCACCTAGATACAATCATTTTCGTACTATTTTCTAGGGTTCAACACAATTATCCGATTTACTGGAAAAATCTTTGGATTGGGATTTCGATATATTTAGACTAGAGGAAATTACGGAGAAACGTCCATTACTCTACATAGGACTAGAACTATTTCGACGCTTTAATTTCTTCGATACGTTTAACATTGATGAAACAACAACAAAATCATGGCTTATCGTTATGGAAGCACATTATCATTCAGCCAATACCTATCATAATAGTACACATGCAGCTGACGTAATGCAGGTAAAATCAAAAAAAATTATTTACAGTAATTAAAACTTTTGAACATAAATTTTTGTAGTAATTAAAAAAAAAAAAAAAAAACTTTCGTTCATTTTAATAAAAACTTTAAACGTATTTTATACAGGCAACAGCTGCTTTTCTACAACAGTTATCGAAAAAAGGACATAGTTTGGAAACTATCGACGATGCTTCGGTACTAATAGCGGCTGCAACACATGACATTGATCATCCGGGACGTTCGTCAGCATTTCTATGCAACTCGGATAATATCTTAGCAATTTTGTATAACGATAGCAGTGTACTGGAATCACATCATGCTGCGACAACGTTTAAATTAACGTTGGGTAAGTTTGATTCGTCGACACAACCATATGATATCGTAACTAAATATTTTTTTTTACTCTCACAGCTGATGACAAAATTAATATATTTAAGAATTTGGATAAGGATAATTATAAGAGTTCACGTTCAATTATAATCGATATGATTTTAGCAACTGAAATGACAAAACATTTTGAACATTTGGCTAAATTTGTGAGTGTATTCTCACCGGATGGTGATCCCCGAGATGTAAGTATAACAAAAATAAATGAATCGTACATTTTGTCATTGTCTGCCTGTAATGACTTTAGTGATTTCAGTTCTACATCAGTTCAAATATGTTTCTTTTCAATATGTTGTTAGTTCAAGCAATATGCCAACAGATGTCACTAGTACAAAAGTCTTTGTCTGTCCCTTACATTCGACTAAACTTTGTAAAATAAAAATTTAAAAAAAAATTAAAATTTTTTTAAAGATTTTACTTCTTATTCCAGTGCTAATGCGCTAATAAAATGCACTAAATGAAATGTTTGCGCTTGGTAAAAAGTGAAATCAATTAAAATTTCATCGAAGAGTACGACCCGGCCATTTTTATATTTTTCTTTATTTGATTTTTTTTTATACTAACGTCAAAACAAATTAACAAAATCATTAATTCACGTCACACAATAAAATGAATAGTCTTTGAAAAGTAACCTCGCAGATTGACTTTTCAACTTTCGCCTATGAGACAGTAGCAGAACCTTCAAATTTTGAAAAGTTTAGTTCGGGAAGTCTTCTGAGGCACACAGAATTTTTAAATCAACTTTGACTTTTTAAAATATAGTAAAATAACTGTTTGTGGGGCAGATGGTCAGAACACGTTTAATAATGAAATGCTTTAATTTTGATTTTAAGGCAATCAATGCACACGACGATCTAAAATAGTTTGTTCTGCATCTGGGTTTATCTCAAACTAAAACAAGTTCTGCTTTTCTGACAAACGCCACTTGTATTAAAAATTTAATTTCGGATGAACATTGGCCAAAAATAATATTTGTAAAATAGCGAAGCTCCTACGTCACGACTGTGGTCTAATGAAACGATATAGATAAAGCAATATTTTTGTCCTTTATCATATGAATAATGTATTTTGAATTCTATATCGGTACTATTAAGATTATTGCATAAGTTACACCAACAACATTATGTATCAAAACTTGATAACTTTTACACTAACAATACATGCAAGACTACAATGTAATAGCTGCATTTCTTGACGAAATGTGATCCAAATCAGATCACGAATTACATAGAAAGCAAAGACGCAAATTGAACCAAATTCGTTTTTGGATCACAAAAGGTGAACTAAAGGCGACTTCATGACATCGAATATTATGCTAGCATATTAAATTCATGCTCTCGACCAACCACATCAATTAAATTTAAACAAAACCCAACCCCGTGTTTTGTTTGATTTTCATACAAATGACAACTATGACGTCACAGTATGAATTTAAAATGCTTGCCTAATATTCGCCTTAAAAATTTTTCCGCTATTAAAATGTCGGTGCACAATAATTTTGTATTTTGTGGTTGGTAGCAGTGAAATAATCAAATACCGAACTCATTCAAAACCAAAATAAAACAAAAAGTTACAGTTTTGGTATTTGAATTTATCTAGTCGCCCTTTGTTAAAACTTCAAATTACATAAAACTAGTGTTAGTTACAATAAACACTGCGACGATTAAAATTTTTTGACAGATAATTTCATAACAAGATGGATGTTTTTAAAAAAAAAATTTAATTTTGAGTAGTACCATACCAATTTGTAATGTTATTTTGAATGGTTTCTTTAGGCAGCGTTAATACCAACCTCAATTATTTATTTTGTAAATTTTTGTGTCGTTTCATGAGATATGATCTGATCTTGATCAGATCAAAGATTAATTGTATTGTTAACAAAATGGTCGTATATATAGTTAAAGATAATTGCTTACAATGCCGAGCTCCCGAGTTCGATACTCGCCATTAACCAAAAAAATGCGATTGAGGTCTGCTCACTTACAATTACTTAGTGAATTGCTTTAATTGAAACCTTTTGAGACTCTCACTATGCGACCTTTTAGTCGAAGTATCCCTGGTTTGTCAATGTAAGGATTAAGTGATATTACTTTTTTGCTGATATTGATCTTTATCTTTATCTGCGTATGAAGCAAATCTCTTCTTGAAAATCTTGACGTTGAATTATTCTGAGGCGTCCTTGATGGTATAATATTTTCTAGATAATCGTCTAGTTCCGTTTTTAAACAACTTTTGATGAAGCGCCGACAGTAGCGATGATGCGAAGTAATTTTTTCATTTTGGATATCCTATCAGCTGTTAAAATTGATTGCCTATCTGTGGTGTTTGTGGCTGAAAACGCCTATTTCAATTTTTGGCCTATTATATTCTCACCCATAGACGGTTGTTGTGGCCAGTTTTGTGTATCTAGTTGAAGCCATGCTGGTCCAATCTATCATAATATGTGGTTATTTTATTCGTTTGGACTAAATCAAGTAGCGCAATCAGCAGGATTTTCTTAATTTATATATCTCCACCGTACTGAACTTGATTTTCTTGGAATTTCTGAAATTTTATTTACCACAAAATTTTTTTATTTGTGAGTATGTCCTCGACTGCCGTGACCATGCTACCGTAATCATGTAATCAGTCCAGAAAGTCACATATATTTTGAGCACCTTTAGTGATTTAGTTACCTTTTCCATCAATTTTGAGAGTACCAAGACTCCACGTACTTCAAGTCGTGGTAATGACAATATCACTTTAATTGGGGCTACCTTTGTCTTTGAGGAAAATAGAGTCAAGTTGATTTTGCCATCTTGGCTGATACTCTAGCATAGATGATTGGAGCATACGCGTGCTTGAGGATATGGTATAGTTTTCTCCTCTAACGAGGAAATAGACATTTTGAAGCCCTCCCATTGTACTGATAAAGTCGGAGGTAGTGATTGATCCCAGGAGAGTCCTGCTACCCAAAGTTCCTACATCATAAATTTTGCTACTATTGTAGCTGGTGCTAATCATCCAAGGAGATTGAAAAGTTGTCCACCGTCGGACAGCAAGCTGCATTTTATCGAATCCAAAATTGTCTGTTTCTGGATTCCAATACAGCCGTAGAGTTTTAAGTTTCATCAAATATGACTCAAAGATACCACTGTTTTGTAGTTCTATTGGTATTGTCTACATCAGGACGTTATGGTTAGCGGCTCACTTATGTAGATTTAATCCGCCAGCTTTGAGTAATACTATTATCTGTTTTTGACAAATAATAGTAACTGAAATCCCGCGTGTGCTTGATTATATGAAGAAATAATGTCATCTACTTAAAAGTCAATTAACGCCTGATGCGACTGAGTACACTAATCATTCATCCTTTGCCAACTGTTGCAAGGTCCGCACGGCTAGGTAAGTGGCTGACGTGGTTCCGTATAGGTCACGGTCGTGAGTTTGTACTCCTTTGTTGGTTGTTTGGTGTATTTCTCCACAGAATTCTTCACCTAAGTTTTAGTGTTTAGTTTGATGTTTGATGAAAACCTTAGACTAATAGTAAACTCTACCATTGAGCGGGCTGTTTCCGCTTTTATTGATACCACCTCGGCAATGTTTGCTTGAATCGAGGATTTTATCAGTTTTAATTTGTTTGCTAGGTAATAAATGTAAGTTGCGAGCCCGGATCAATAAAAAAGCGAACTAAATCTTCTCCAAAGTTGGTCGTTGCTTTGACCATGGCGGTTGCCAGTATAAGGCCCCATCTTATTTGGTTTAGAATTGGTTTGCAAGCTAATCATTGTTGGTAGTTCCAATTTTTTAGTTACTTCCTGTTGAGTGTCATAAAAAAACATCACCGTGCTTTCATAAGCATTTTCTGCATAATTCTCTTGTTTTAGTAATAGCGCAGTTCTATCTAAGAATGATAGAACTAGAAGTTGTTTGCAGCTGGTAATTTTATGGTCGCTATTGTGATGATTTCTTTTTTATGACTCTTTTTCTGGAGAGTACAGCAAGTGATTGCAATCTCGTTTTCAAGAAAGTAAAAAAACTATCCATTGTTAGAATTTTTTTTTTTGGATTTTTAATCGAAGTTTCGTACATGCAAGCGGTTAAACAGCTGTGCTGCTTGTCTTCTAACCACCGAAAAAAAATAATACATTTTTTCTGTGTTTGATAGAGCTTCATTGCAGTGTACAGTTTTACTGAACAGACTGTATAAAGCTGCCCACTACTTACTGACATCGTAAAAAAATGAAATTTCAATGATAGGTAATTTCACCTTGACACTCGTTTTAGTGTCGTCTTTACGTAAATCTGCAACTATTCTGCCTTCGACGAAACAAAAAGTTTTAAATGGCGCAAATATCAAGCTGGTTTTTGTCGAGTGCAGAATATTTCTGTTCAGGGAGAGAAAACTTTTTAGAGAAAAATGATAATTCAATAAAGCACCTGCCGCAACACCATAAGCATCAAGACTAGGGCGATGTGTTCAATTTCAATAGGATGAGCCATAAGATTCGTTTAAGTGCTTAACTGCTTTTATTTTCATCCATAATTTGCCATGTTCTATTGCTTCTGCTAGCACAGTTATTTTACAAGTTATTGCTGGCGACTTTCTTTTCTCTTTCGGGTTCTAGTCCAATGACACCATTGCTATATCACTTCGTGGTTTCCTTACGAATCAAGTTTATGTGATCAGTGCAACTTCTTCCAAATCTCAAAAAACAGATTGTTCGTTTCTGAATCTTATTAATTGATATTATAAATAGCCTGCTTTCTATTTTTGTGGAATTCTTTTGTAGAAAATGCGTCTATGATGATTTTAACTTGACGTTCCATTAGTGGATGGTTGTAACTTGATGTCTGTTGATGTCGCTTTCTTGATCATGACAGTGCTTCATCAGTTTATATGTATCACCACTAATCAAAGGTTTCCGATTATATTTCTGGTAGCCGAGTAATTTTGTTTCCATTGTTGTTTCAGAAGTCGATGAGTCCTTCTTCATTTTTGTTTTGCACATAATCTAGTGCATTTTTACCCATGATGGTTGTTAGATCACTGTTGTCTGTTCCAATTTTATTATTTAAACCTCTTTGTATTATTTTGGCGACATTTCTGTGCGTCCTTTCTATTGCTGATTAGAGTTGATCATAGAACGTGTCTTTTGTTGTTTTATCTATTTCTTTGGTAGCTTGAAGCATAGCACTGAATCATGGTTGTGTTTCTTGTTTATTTCTGGAATTTTGCTCCTATTATAAATTCTACTGCTTAAACGCCTTGTCCATGTACGTCATCTCTTCCAGAGATTATAATGTAATTATGCTATTGCTTGTATTTATTTCGTCACTATTGTTTCATCTGACCTCATTTAGGCAACTGACATCAATCATCTACGCGACGCGCCTGTTTCACATGTGTAATAACTTTTCTAATTATTTTTCTTAGGCAATTTACCAAGATACGGACGAAAATAATCGCCTAATCCGTCGAATGTTAATAAAATGTGCCGATGTAAGTAATCCGGCCAGACCGCTTATGTACTGTGTCGAATGGGCAAGACGTATTGCCGAAGAATATTTTACGCAAACGGATGAAGAAAAGAAACGTTTATTGCCAATTGTTATGCCAATGTTTGATCGTGCTACGTGCAGTATTTCTAAAAGTCAAATTGGTTTTATTGAATACATTATAATGGACATGTTACAAGCATGGGACAGTAAGTCGTACTAAATGGATTATAAATTTTTATTTTAGTATTGAAAATGAATATTTCTATTTTTATTTATACAGATTTCATTGAAATGCCCGAATTAATGCAGTACATGAATCATAATTACAGTCAATGGAAATTATTCGAACAACAGGATATTCATACATTGCACGATATAAAAGCGAAACAAATTGCATTGATACAGCAAGCAAAGGGGCCGGACAATCCGAATCGATTGCCCGAATGATTAACGGCTAAAAAGACGGCCGATAAGAAACATTTTTTACTGACGTCTTGTATCAAAATAGTTAAAGAATAAAAAATACTGGGGTGCACGACGTGATCGTGCAACACAGGATTCATAAATTAATTTATAGTAAAAAAAAATTAAAATTAATATTAAAAAAAAAAAAAAAAACAATAATTATTGTAATGCTTCCATGATTCTATTTATTGTAAAAGTTTTCCTAATAATAAATTCTACGTCGTCTGGCGTACAATTTTAATTCTGCAATAATTAAATTTTCATTTTGAAATCATATATTAATACAATAATATTTTATTTAACTGATAGATAAATTTAACAACAAGTTTAATTTTAAAACGTGGGTCTTAACTAATAATTTTTAAATGTTAAAAATTAATATTTCAAACAGAAATATTGCAAAAAGATATGCTGGCCATATCTTAAAACCATTAATTTTTAAAATTAAGCATTAATAAATAAATTAATTAAATTTAAAACCAAACAAAAAAAAAGTTAAATCAAATATTTAAATTATTATATAAATGTAAAATTAACAACTATTATAAATAATGATGTGGATTTAATTAATAAATTAACTGAAAACGAAAATTCGCGCTAACATTAAATAAATAAAGAAATAAATAAATTATTAACTTATAATATTAATTAAATTTAAATAGAATGTGTACAGTTTGAAACTGTCAACAATTAAAAAAATAAATAAATCGTTTTTATTCTAACTGATGTGAATTTAACAAACACTATATTATATAATAAATAAATATAAAATTATTTTTAATTTAAAATTATATATACATATATTTTTTTTTTCATTTTAATTAAAATAACAATTTAAATTGTATTCATCATGTTTGAAATTTAAATATTATATACAAATAAACATATTATTTAATTTATTTATTGAAGAAAAAAAATATTTTTACATATCACAACTTAAAACAAAATAAAACTGTGGGAATATTAATTAAATTTAAAATATAAAATAAAAATTTTGTTTGCCTCTATTTAAATGTGTTTAAAATATAATTGAATAAAAAGTGCCAATGTTTTTAGTTTTTTTTAAATATTTTTTTTTTTGTGTGTTTATTTGTTGTTAAGCACAAAAATGCTAAAAATTACTATAATTTTATTTAATAAAGCAAAATAATTAAAAACAATAATAAATACATACATGTGTCATAAATGTAAAATTGTAAAACTTTATTAATTAATTATAATATTAATATAGTAAAAGAAAAGCATATATACAATAATAATAAATAAATTAAATTATTAATTCTAATAAAAAAAAATACAAAAAATCTTTATTTATGTTGAAAATCAAATGTTTTTATTTAATTAACATGTGACTTGACATGATAACTCCAAATAAACCGGGATCTCATTTCCACCGGTGATATTCTCCATTCAACTTAATCGAGCATACTTTTGATTTATTAAAAATTAAGATAAAATTACAATTAAATAATAACAACACCAATCATATGTTTTCTAGATTTTGGAATTTTTCGGTATTTGTCATTACTTTTACATAATTTGTAGGCCAAAAAATCTGCAAAGGGGTTAGCCTTTGCAAATTTACGGATTTAATTGTATATTCAAGACAACGCGTAATAGTGGCCCGAATGTGATGAATATACAATCAAATTCGTAAATTTGCAAAGGCTAACCCCTTTGCAGAATTTTTGGCCAACAAACTTTTTGTTGAAATTCGTTTATATTTTAATCCAGTATTTTTACTGATGACCAGAGCTTTTGATTAAGGTATCATTCATCACATTTGGGCCCTTATTACGCGTTGTCTTGAATATACAATCAAATTCGTAAATTTGCAAAGGCTAACCCCTTTGCAGAATTTTTGGCCAACAAACTTTTTGTTGAAATTCGTTTATATTTTAAACCAGTATTTTTACTAATGACCAGAGCTTTTGATTAAGGTATCATTCATCACAATTGGGCCACTATTACACGTTGTCTTGAATATACAATCAAATTCGTAAATTTGCAAAGGCTAACCCATTTGCAGAAGTTTTGGCCAACAAACTTTTTGTTGAAATTCGTTTATATTTTAAACCAGTATTTTTACTGATGACCAGAGCTTTTGATTAAGGTATCATTCATCACATTCGGGCCACTATTACGCGTTGTCTTGAATATACAATCAAATTCGTAAATTGGCAAAGGCTAACCCCTTTGCAGATTTTTTGGCCAACAAACTTTTTGTTGAAATTTGTTTATATTTTAAACTAGTATTTTTACTGATGACCAGAGCTTTTGATTAAGGTATCATTCATCAAAATCAGGCCACTATTACGCGTTGTCTTGAATATACAATCAAATTCGTAAATTTGCAAAGGCTAACCCCTTTGCAGAATTTTTGGCCAACAAACTTTTTGTTGAAATTCGTTTATATTTTAAACCAGTATTTTTACTGATGACCAGAGCTTTTGATTAAGGTATCATTCATCACAATTGGGCCACTATTACGCGTTGTCTTGAATATACAATCAAATTCGTAAATTTGCAAAGGCTAACCCCTTTGCAGATTTTTTGGCCAACAAACTTTTTGTTGAAATTTGTTTAGATTTTAAACTAGTATTTTTACTGATGACCAGAGCTTTTGATTAAGGTATCATTCATCACAATCGGGCCACTATTACGCGTTGTCTTGAATATACAATCAAATTCGTAAATTTGCAAAGGCCCCCTTTGCAAATTTTTTGGCCAACAAACTTTTTGTTGAAATTCGTTTATATTTTAAACTAGTATTTTTACTGATGACCAGAGCTTTTGATTAAGGTATCATTCATCAAAATCAGGCCACTATTACGCGTTGTCTTGAATATACAATCAAATTCGTAAATTTGCAAAGGCTAACCCCTTTGCAGAATTTTTGGCCAACAAACTTTTTGTTGAAATTCGTATATATTTTAAACCAGTATTTTTACTGATGACCAGAGCTTTTGATTAAGGTATCATTCATCACAATTGGGCCACTGTTACGCGTTGTCTTGAATATACAATCAAATTCGTAAATTTGCAAAGGCTAACCCCTTTGCAGAATTTTTGGCCAACAAACTTTTTGTTGAAATTTGTTTATATTTTAAACCAGTATTTTTACTAATGACCAGAGCTTTTGATTAAGGTATCATTCATCACAATCGGGCCACTATTACGCGTTGTCTTGAATATACAATCAAATTCGTAAATTTGCAAAGGCTAACCCCTTTGCAGAATTTTTGGCCAACAAACTTTTTGTTGAAATTCGTTTATATTTTAAACCAGTGTTTTTACTGATGAGCAGAGCTTTTGATAAAGCTATCATTCATCACAATCGGGCCACTATTACGCGTTGTCTTGAATATACAATCAAATTCGTAAATTTGCAAAGGCTAACCCCTTTGCAAATTTTTTGGCCAACAAACTTTTTGTTGAAATTCGTTTATATTTTAAACTAGTATTTTTACTGATGACCAGAGCTTTTGATTAAGGTATCATTCATCACAATCGGGCCACTATTACGCGTTGTCTTGAATATACAATCAAATTCGTAAATTTGCAAAGGCTAACCCCTTTGCAGAATTTTTGGCCAACAAACTTTTTGTTGAAATTCGTTTATATTTTAAACCAGTATTTTTACTGATGAGCAGAGCTTTTGATAAAGCTATCATTCATCACAATCGGGCCACTATTACGCGTTGTCTTGAATATACAATCAAATTCGTAAATTTGCAAAGGCTAACCCCTTTGCAGAATTTTTGGCCAACAAACTTTTTGTTGAAATTCGTTTATATTTTAAACCAGTATTTTTACTGATGACCAGAGCTTTTGATTAAGGTATCATTCATCACAATTGGGCCACTATTACGCGTTGTCTTGAATATACAATCAAATTCGTAAATTTGCAAAGGCTAACCCCTTTGCAGATTTTTTGGCCAACAAACTTTTTGTTGAAATTTGTTTAGATTTTAAACTAGTATTTTTACTGATGACCAGAGCTTTTGATTAAGGTATCATTCATCACAATCGGGCCACTATTACGCGTTGTCTTGAATATACAATCAAATTCGTAAATTTGCAAAGGCCCCCTTTGCAAATTTTTTGGCCAACAAACTTTTTGTTGAAATTCGTTTATATTTTAAACTAGTATTTTTACTGATGACCAGAGCTTTTGATTAAGGTATCATTCATCAAAATCAGGCCACTATTACGCGTTGTCTTGAATATACAATCAAATTCGTAAATTTGCAAAGGCTAACCCCTTTGCAAATTTTTTGGCCAACAAACTTTTTGTTGAAATTCGTATATATTTTAAACCAGTATTTTTACTGATGACCAGAGCTTTTGATTAAGGTATCATTCATCACAATTGGGCCACTGTTACGCGTTGTCTTGAATATACAATCAAATTCGTAAATTTGCAAAGGCTAACCCCTTTGCAGAATTTTTGGCCAACAAACTTTTTGTTGAAATTTGTTTATATTTTAAACCAGTATTTTTACTAATGACCAGAGCTTTTGATTAAGGTATCATTCATCACAATCGGGCCACTATTACACGTTGTCTTGAATATACAATCAAATTCGTAAATTTGCAAAGGCTAACCCCTTTGCAAATTTTTTGGCCAACAAACTTTTTGTTGAAATTCGTTTATATTTTAAACTAGTATTTTTACTGATGACCAGAGCTTTTGATTAAGGTATCATTCATCACAATCGGGCCACTATTACGCGTTGTCTTGAATATACAATCAAATTCGTAAATTTGCAAAGGCTAACCCCTTTGCAGATTTTTTGGCCAACAAACTTTTTGTTGAAATTCAATTATATTTTAAACCAGTATTTTTACTGATGACCAGGGCTTTTGATTAAGGTATCATTCATCACAATCGGGCCACTATTACGCGTTGTCTTGAATATACAATCAAATTCGTAAATTTGCAAAGGCTAACCCCTTTGCAGATTTTTTGGCCAACAAACTTTTGTTGAAATTCGATTATATTTTAAACCAGTATTTTTACTGATGACCAGAGCTTTTGATTAAGGTATCATCCATCACAATCGGGCCACTATTACGTCTTGAATATACAATCAAATTCGTAAATTTGCAAAGGCTAACCCCTTTGCAGATTTTTTGGCCAACAAACTTTTGTTGAAATTCGATTATATTTTAAACCAGTATTTTTACTGATGACCAGAGCTTTTGATTAAGGTATCATCCATCACAATCGGGCCACTATTACGTCTTGAATATACAATCAAATTCGTAAATTTGCAGAGGCTAACCCCTTTGCAGATTTTTTGGCCAACAAACTTTTTGTTGAAATTCGTTTATATTTTAAACCAGTATTTTTACTGATGACCAGAGGTTTTGATAAAGGTATCATTCATAACGATCGGGTCACTATTACGCGTTGTCTTGTATATACAATCAAATTCGTAAATTTGCAAAGGCTAACCCCTTTGCAGATTTTTTTGCCAACAAACTTTTGTTATAATTCTATTATATTTTAAACCAGTATTTTTACTGAAGACCAGAGCTTTTGATTAAGGTATCATCCATCACAATCGGGCCACTATTACGCGTTGTCTTGAATATACAATCAAATTCGTAAATTTGCAAAGGCTAACCCCTTTGCAGATTTTTTGGCCAACAAACTTTTTGTTGAAATTCGTTTATATTTTAAACCAGTATTTTTACTGATGACCAGAGGTTTTGATAAAGGTATCATTCATAACGATCGGGTCACTATTACGCGTTGTCTTGTATATACAATCAAATTCGTAAATTTGCAAAGGCTAACCCCTTTGCAGATTTTTTTGCCAACAAACTTTTGTTATAATTCTATTATATTTTAAACCAGTATTTTTACTGAAGACCAGAGCTTTTGATTAAGGTATCATCCATCACAATCGGGCCACTATTACGCGTTGTCTTGAATATACAATCAAATTCGTAAATTTGCAAAGGCTAACCCCTTTGCAGATTTTTTGGCCAACAAACTTTTGTTGAAATTCGATTATATTTTAAACCAGTATTTTTACTGATGACCAGAGCTTTTGATTAAGGTATCATCCATCACAATCGGGCCACTATTACGCGTTGTCTTGAATATACAATCAAATTCGTAAATTTGCAAAGGCTAACCCCTTTGCAGATTTTTTGGCCAACAAACTTTTTGTTGAAATTCGTTTATATTTTAAACCAGTATTTTTACTGATGACCAGAGGTTTTGATAAAGGTATCATTCATAACGATCGGGTCACTATTACGCGTTGTCTTGAATATAAAATCAAACTCGTAAATTTGCAAAGGCTTACCCCTTTGCAGATTTTTTGGCCAACAAACTTTTGTTGAAATTCGATTATATTTTAAACCAGTATTTTTACTGATGACCAGAGCTTTTGATTAAGGTATCATCCATCACAATCGGGCCACTATTACGTCTTGAATATACAATCAAATTCGTAAATTTGCAGAGGCTTTGCAGATCCTTTGCAGATTTTTTGGCCAACAAACTTTTTGTTGAAATTCGTTTATATTTTAAACCAGTATTTTTACTGATGAACAGAGCTTTTGTTTAAGGTATCATTCATCACAATCGGGCCACTATTACGCGTTGTCTTGAATATAAAATCAAATTCGTAAATTTGCAAAGGCTAACCCCTTTGCAGAATTTTTGGCCAACAAACTTTTTGTTGAAATTCGATTATATTTTAAACCAGTCTTTTTACTGATGACCAGAGGTTTTGATAAAGGTATCATTCATAACGATCGGGTCACTATTACGCGTTGTCTTGTATATACAATCAAATTCGTAAATTTGCAAAGGCTAACCCCTTTGCAGATTTTTTTGCCAACAAACTTTTGTTATAATTCTATTATATTTTAAACCAGTATTTTTACTGATGAACAGAGCTTTTGATTAAGGTATCATTCATCACAATCGGGCCACTATTACGCGTTGTCTTGAATATAAAATCAAATTCGTAAATTTGCAAAGGCTAACCCCTTTGCAGATTTTTTGGCAAACAAACTTGTGTTGAAATTCGATTATATTTTAAACCAGTATTTTTACTGAAGACCAGAGCTTTTGATTAAGGTATCATCCATCACAATCGGGCCACTATTACGCGTTGTCTTGAATATACAATCAAATTCGTAAATTTGCAAAGGCTAACCCCTTTGCAGATTTTTTGGCCAACAAACTTTTGTTGAAATTCGATTATATTTTAAACCAGTATTTTTACTGATGACCAGAGCTTTTGATTAAGGTATCATCCATCACAATCGGGCCACTATTACGCGTTGTCTTGAATATACAATCAAATTCGTAAATTTGCAAAGGCTAACCCCTTTGCAGATTTTTTGGCCAACAAACTTTTTGTTGAAATTCGTTTATATTTTAAACCAGTATTTTTACTGATGACCAGAGGTTTTGATAAAGGTATCATTCATAACGATCGGGTCACTATTACGCGTTGTCTTGAATATAAAATCAAACTCGTAAATTTGCAAAGGCTTACCCCTTTGCAGATTTTTTGGCCAACAAACTTTTGTTGAAATTCGATTATATTTTAAACCAGTATTTTTACTGATGACCAGAGCTTTTGATTAAGGTATCATCCATCACAATCGGGCCACTATTACGTCTTGAATATACAATCAAATTCGTAAATTTGCAGAGGCTAACCCCTTTGCAGATTTTTTGGCCAACAAACTTTTTGTTGAAATTCGTTTATATTTTAAACCAGTATTTTTACTGATGAACAGAGCTTTTGATTAAGGTATCATCCATCACAATCGGGCCACTATTACGCGTTGTCTTGAATATAAAATCAAATTCGTAAATTTGCAAAGGCTAACCCCTTTGCAGATTTTTTGGCAAACAAACTTTTGTTGAAATTCGATTATATTTTAAACCAGTATTTTTACTGATGACCAGAGCTTTTGATTAAGGTATCATTCATCACAATCGGGCCACTATTACGCGTTGTCTTGAATATAAAATCAAATTCGTAAATTTGCAAAGGCTAACATCTTTGCAGATTTTTTGGCCAACAAACTTTTGTTGAAATTCGATTATATTTTAAACCAGTATTTTTACTGAAGACCAGAGCTTTTGATTAAGGTATCATCCATCACAATCGGGCCACTATTACGCGTTGTCTTGAATATACAATCAAATTCGTAAATTTGCAAAGGCTAACCCCTTTGCAGATTTTTTGGCCAACAAACTTTTGTTGAAATTCGATTATATTTTAAACCAGTATTTTTACTGATGACCAGAGCTTTTGATTAAGGTATCATTCATCACAATCGGGCCACTATTACGCGTTGTCTTGAATATACAATCAAATTCGTAAATTTGCAAAGGCTAACCCCTTGCAGATTTTTTGGCCAACAAACTTTTTGTTGAAATTCGTTTATATTTTAAACCAGTATTTTTACTGATGACCAGAGGTTTTGATAAAGGTATCATTCATAACGATCGGGTCACTATTACGCGTTGTCTTGTATATAAAATCAAATTCGTAAATTTGCAAAGGCTAACATCTTTGCAGATTTTTTGGCCAACAAACTTTTGTTGAAATTCGATTATATTTTAAACCAGTATTTTTACTGAAGACCAGAGCTTTTGATTAAGGTATCATCCATCACAATCGGGCCACTATTACGCGTTGTCTCGTATATACAATCAAATTCGTAAATTTGCAAAGGCTAACCCCTTTGCAGATTTTTTGGCCAACAAACTTTTGTTATAATTCGATTATATTTTAAACCAGTATTTTTACTGATGACCAGAGGTTTTGATAAAGGTATCATTCATAACGATCGGGTCACTATTACGCGTTGTCTCGTATATACAATCAAATTCGTAAATTTGCAAAGGCTAACCCCTTTGCAGATTTTTTGGCCAACAAACTTTTGTTGAAATTCGATTATATTTAAAACCAGTATTTTTACTGATGACCAGAGCTTTTGATTAAGGTATCATTCATCACAATCGGGCCACTATTACGCGTTGTCTTGAATATACAATCAAATCCGTAAATTTACAAAGGCTAACCCCTTTGCAGATTTTTTGGCCAACAAACTTTTTGTTGAAATTCGTTTATATTTTAAACCAGTATTTTTACTGATGACCAGGGCTTTTGATTAAGGTATCATTCATCACAATCGGGCCACTATTACGCGTTGTCTTGAATATACAATCAAATTCGTAAATTTGCAAAGGCTAACCCCTTTGCAGATTTTTTGGCCAACAAACTTTTGTTATAATTCGATTATATTTTAAACCAGTATTTTTACTGATGACCAGAGGTTTTGATAAAGGTATCATTCATAACGATCGGGTCACTATTACGCGTTGTCTCGTATATACAATCAAATTCGTAAATTTGCAAAGGCTAACCCCTTTGCAGATTTTTTGGCCAACAAACTTTTGTTATAATTCGATTATATTTTAAACCAGTATTTTTACTGATGACCAGAGGTTTTGATAAAGGTATCATTCATAACGATCGGGTCACTATTACGCGTTGTCTCGTATATACAATCAAATTCGTAAATTTGCAAAGGCTAACCCCTTTGCAGATTTTTTGGCCAACAAACTTTTTGTTGAAATTCGTTTATATTTTAAACCAGTATTTTTACTGATGACCAGAGGTTTTGATAAAGGTATCATTCATAACGATCGGGTCACTATTACGCGTTGTCTCGTATATACAATCAAATTCGTAAATTTGCAAAGGCTAACCCCTTTGCAGATTTTTTGGCCAACAAACTTTTGTTGAAATTCGATTATATTTAAAACCAGTATTTTTACTGATGACCAGAGCTTTTGATTAAGGTATCATTCATCACAATCGGGCCACTATTACGCGTTGTCTTGAATATACAATCAAATCCGTAAATTTACAAAGGCTAACCCCTTTGCAGATTTTTTGGCCAACAAACTTTTTGTTGAAATTCGTTTATATTTTAAACCAGTATTTTTACTGATGACCAGGGCTTTTGATTAAGGTATCATTCATCACAATCGGGCCACTATTACGCGTTGTCTTGAATATACAATCAAATTCGTAAATTTGCAAAGGCTAACCCCTTTGCAGATTTTTTGGCCAACAAACTTTTGTTGAAATTCGATTATATTTTAAACCAGTATTTTTACTGATGACCAGGGCTTTTGATTAAGGTATCATTCATCACAATCGGGCCACTATTACGCGTTGTCTTAAATATACAATCAAATTCGTAAATTTGCAAAGGCTAACCCCTTTGCAGATTTTTTGGCCAACAAAATTTTGTTGAAATTCGATTATATTTTAAACCAGTATTTTTACTGATGACCAGAGCTTTTGATTAAGGTATCATCCATCACAATCGGGCCACTATTACGCGTTGTCTTGAATATACAATCAAATTCGTAAATTTGCAAAGGCTAACACCTTTGCAGATTTTTTGGCCAACAAACTTTTTGTTGAAATTCGTTTATATTTTAAACCAGTATTTTTACTGATGACCAGGGCTTTTGATTAAGGTATCATTCATCACAATCGGGCCACTATTACGCGTTGTCTTGAATATACAATCAAATTCGTAAATTTGCAAAGGCTAACCCCTTTGCAGATTTTTTGGCCAACAAACTTTTTGTTGAAATTCGTTTATATTTTAAACCAGTATTTTTACTGATGACCAGGGCTTTTGATTAAGGTATCATTCATCACAATCGGGCCACTATTACGCGTTGTCTTGAATATACAATCAAATTCGTAAATTTGCAAAGGCTAACCCCTTTGCAGATTTTTTGGCCAACAAACTTTTGTTGAAATTCGATTATATTTTAAACCAGTATTTTTACTGAAGACCAGAGCTTTTGATTAAGGTATCATCCATCACAATCGGGCCACTATTACGCGTTGTCTTGAATATACAATCAAATTCGTAAATTTGCAAAGGCTAACCCCTTTGCAGATTTTTTTGCCAACAAACTTTTGTTATAATTCTATTATATTTTAAACCAGTATTTTTACTGATGACCAGAGCTTTTGATTAAGGTATCATTCATCACAATCGGGCCACTATTACGCGTTGTCTTGAATATAAAATCAAATTCGTAAATTTGCAAAGGCTAACCCCTTTGCAGATTTTTTGGCAAACAAACTTTTGTTGAAATTCGATTATATTTTAAACCAGTATTTTTACTGATGACCAGAGCTTTTGATTAAGGTATCATTCATCACAATCGGGCCACTATTACGCGTTGTCTTGAATATAAAATCAAATTCGTAAATTTGCAAAGGCTAACATCTTTGCAGATTTTTTGGCCAACAAATTTTTGTTGAAATTCGATTATATTTTAAACCAGTATTTTTACTGAAGACCAGAGCTTTTGATTAAGGTATCATCCATCACAATCGGGCCACTATTACGCGTTGTCTTGAATATACAATCAAATTCGTAAATTTGCAAAGGCTAACCCCTTTGCAGATTTTTTGGCCAACAAACTTTTTGTTGAAATTCGTTTATATTTTAAACCAGTATTTTTACTGATGACCAGGGCTTTTGATTAAGGTATCATTCATCACAATCGGGCCACTATTACGCGTTGTCTTGAATATACAATCAAATTCGTAAATTTGCAAAGGCTAACCCCTTTGCAGATTTTTTGGTCAACAAACTTTTTGTTGAAATTCGTTTATATTTTAAACCAGTATTTTTACTGATGACCAGGGCTTTTGATTAAGGTATCATTCATCACAATCGGGCCACTATTACGCGTTGTCTTGAATATACAATCAAATTCGTAAATTTGCAAAGGCTAACCCCTTTGCAGATTTTTTGGCCAACAAACTTTTGTTATAATTCGATTATATTTTAAACCAGTATTTTTACTGATGACCAGAGCTTTTGATTAAGGTATCATTCATCACAATCGGGCCACTATTACGCGTTGTCTTGAATATACAATCAAATCCGTAAATTTGCAAAGGCTAACCCCTTTGCAGATTTTTTGGCAAACAAACTTTTGTTGAAATTCGATTATATTTTAAACCAGTATTTTTACTGATGACCAGAGCTTTTGATTAAGGTATCATTCATCACAATCGGGCCACTATTACGCGTTGTCTTGAATATAAAATCAAATTCGTAAATTTGCAAAGGCTAACCCCTTTGCAGATTTTTTGGCCAACAAACTTTTTGTTGAAATTCGTTTATATTTTAAACCAGTATTTTTACTGATGACCAGAGGTTTTGATAAAGGTATCATTCATAACGATCGGGTCACTATTACGCGTTGTCTTGAATATAAAATCAAATTCGTAAATTTGCAAAGGCTAACCCCTTTGCAGATTTTTTTGCCAACAAACTTTTGTTGAAATTCGATTATATTTTAAACCAGTATTTTTACTGATGACCAGGGCTTTTGATTAAGGTATCATTCATCACAATCGGGCCACTATTACGCGTTGTCTTGAATATACAATCAAATTCGTAAATTTGCAAAGGCTAACCCCTTTGCAGATTTTTTGGCCAACAAACTTTTGTTGAAATTCGATTATATTTTAAACCAGTATTTTTACTGATGACCAGAGCTTTTGATTAAGGTATCATCCATCACAATCGGGCCACTATTACGCGTTGTCTTGAATATACAATCAAATTCGTAAATTTGCAAAGGCTAACCCCTTTGCAGATTTTTTGGCCAACAAACTTTTTGTTGAAATTCGTTTATATTTTAAACCAGTATTTTTACTGATGACCAGGGCTTTTGATTAGGAGGTATCATTCATCACAATCGGGCCACTATTACGCGTTGTCTTGAATATACAATCAAATTCGTAAATTTGCAAAGGCTAACCCCTTTGCAGATTTTTTGGCCAACAAACTTTTTGTTGAAATTCAATTATATTTTAAACCAGTATTTTTACTGATGACCAGGGCTTTTGATTAAGGTATCATTCATCACAATCGGGCCACTATTACGCGTTGTCTTGAATATACAATCAAATTCGTAAATTTGCAAAGGCTAACCCCTTTGCAGATTTTTTGGCCAACAAACTTTTTGTTGAAATTCGATTATATTTTAAACCAGTATTTTTACTGATGACCAGGGCTTTTGATTAAGGTATCATTCATCACAATCGGGCCACTATTACGCGTTGTCTTGAATATACAATCAAATTCGTAAATTTGCAAAGGCTAACCCCTTTGCAGATTTTTTGGCCAACAAACTTTTGTTGAAATTCGATTATATTTTAAACCAGTATTTTTACTGATGACCAGAGCTTTTGATTAAGGTATCATCCATCACAATCGGGCCACTATTACGCGTTGTCTTGAATATACAATCAAATTCGTAAATTTGCAAAGGCTAACCCCTTTGCAGATTTTTTGGCCAACAAACTTTTTGTTGAAATTCGTTTATATTTTAAACCAGTATTTTTACTGATGACCAGGGCTTTTGATTAAGGTATCATTCATCACAATCGGACCACTATTACGCGTTGTCTTGAATATACAATCAAATTCGTAAATTTGCAAAGGCTAACCCCTTTGCAGATTTTTTGGCCAACAAACTTTTGTTGAAATTCGATTATATTTTAAACCAGTATTTTTACTGATGACCAGAGCTTTTGATTAAGGTATCATCCATCACAATCGGGCCACTATTACGCGTTGTCTTGAATATACAATCAAATTCGTAAATTTGCAAAGGCTAACCCCTTTGCAGATTTTTTGGCCAACAAACTTTTTGTTGAAATTCAATTATATTTTAAACCAGTATTTTTACTGATGACCAGGGCTTTTGATTAGGAGGTATCATTCATCACAATCGGGCCACTATTACGCGTTGTCTTGAATATACAATCAAATTCGTAAATTTGCAAAGGCTAACCCCTTTGCAGATTTTTTGGCCAACAAACTTTTTGTTGAAATTCAATTATATTTTAAACCAGTATTTTTACTGATGACCAGGGCTTTTGATTAAGGTATCATTCATCACAATCGGGCCACTATTACGCGTTGTCTTGAATATACAATCAAATTCGTAAATTTGCAAAGGCTAACCCCTTTGCAGATTTTTTGGCCAACAAACTTTTGTTGAAATTCGATTATATTTTAAACCAGTATTTTTACTGATGACCAGGGCTTTTGATTAAGGTATCATTCATCACAATCGGGCCACTATTACGCGTTGTCTTGAATATACAATCAAATTCGTAAATGAGCAAAGGCTAACCCCTTTGCAGAATTTTTAGCCAACAAACTTATTATTGAAATTCGTTTATATTTTAAACCAGTATTTTTACTGATGACCAGAGCTTTTGATTAAGGTATCATCCATCACAATCGGGCCACTATTACGCGTTGTCTTGAATATACAATCAAATTCGTAAATTTGCAAAGGCTAACCCCTTTGCAGATTTTTTGGCCAACAAACTTTTTGTTGAAATTCGTTTATATTTTAAACCAGTATTTTTACTGATGACCAGGGCTTTTGATTAGGAGGTATCATTCATCACAATCGGGCCACTATTACGCGTTGTCTTGAATATACAATCAAATTCGTAAATTTGCAAAGGCTAACCCCTTTGCAGATTTTTTGGCCAACAAACTTTTTGTTGAAATTCAATTATATTTTAAACCAGTATTTTTACTGATGACCAGGGCTTTTGATTAAGGTATCATTCATCACAATCGGGCCACTATTACGCGTTGTCTTGAATATACAATCAAATTCGTAAATTTGCAAAGGCTAACCCCTTTGCAGATTTTTTGGCCAACAAACTTTTTGTTGAAATTCGATTATATTTTAAACCAGTATTTTTACTGATGACCAGGGCTTTTGATTAAGGTATCATTCATCACAATCGGGCCACTATTACGCGTTGTCTTGAATATACAATCAAATTCGTAAATTTGCAAAGGCTAACCCCTTTGCAGATTTTTTGGCCAACAAACTTTTGTTGAAATTCGATTATATTTTAAACCAGTATTTTTACTGATGACCAGAGCTTTTGATTAAGGTATCATCCATCACAATCGGGCCACTATTACGCGTTGTCTTGAATATACAATCAAATTCGTAAATTTGCAAAGGCTAACCCCTTTGCAGATTTTTTGGCCAACAAACTTTTTGTTGAAATTCGTTTATATTTTAAACCAGTATTTTTACTGATGACCAGGGCTTTTGATTAGGAGGTATCATTCATCACAATCGGGCCACTATTACGCGTTGTCTTGAATATACAATCAAATTCGTAAATTTGCAAAGGCTAACCCCTTTGCAGATTTTTTGGCCAACAAACTTTTTGTTGAAATTCAATTATATTTTAAACCAGTATTTTTACTGATGACCAGGGCTTTTGATTAAGGTATCATTCATCACAATCGGGCCACTATTACGCGTTGTCTTGAATATACAATCAAATTCGTAAATTTGCAAAGGCTAACCCCTTTGCAGATTTTTTGGCCAACAAACTTTTGTTGAAATTCGATTATATTTTAAACCAGTATTTTTACTGATGACCAGGGCTTTTGATTAAGGTATCATTCATCACAATCGGGCCACTATTACGCGTTGTCTTGAATATACAATCAAATTCGTAAATTTGCAAAGGCTAACCCCTTTGCAGATTTTTTGGCCAACAAACTTTTTGTTGAAATTCAATTATATTTTAAACCAGTATTTTTACTGATGACCAGGGCTTTTGATTAAGGTATCATTCATCACAATCGGGCCACTATTACGCGTTGTCTTGAATATACAATCAAATTCGTAAATTTGCAAAGGCTAACCCCTTTGCAGATTTTTTGGCCAACAAACTTTTTGTTGAAATTCGATTATATTTTAAACCAGTATTTTTACTGATGACCAGGGCTTTTGATTAAGGTATCATTCATCACAATCGGGCCACTATTACGCGTTGTCTTGAATATACAATCAAATTCGTAAATTTGCAAAGGCTAACCCCTTTGCAGATTTTTTGGCCAACAAACTTTTGTTGAAATTCGATTATATTTTAAACCAGTATTTTTACTGATGACCAGAGCTTTTGATTAAGGTATCATCCATCACAATCGGGCCACTATTACGCGTTGTCTTGAATATACAATCAAATTCGTAAATTTGCAAAGGCTAACCCCTTTGCAGATTTTTTGGCCAACAAACTTTTTGTTGAAATTCGTTTATATTTTAAACCAGTATTTTTACTGATGACCAGGGCTTTTGATTAAGGTATCATTCATCACAATCGGACCACTATTACGCGTTGTCTTGAATATACAATCAAATTCGTAAATTTGCAAAGGCTAACCCCTTTGCAGATTTTTTGGCCAACAAACTTTTGTTGAAATTCGATTATATTTTAAACCAGTATTTTTACTGATGACCAGAGCTTTTGATTAAGGTATCATCCATCACAATCGGGCCACTATTACGCGTTGTCTTGAATATACAATCAAATTCGTAAATTTGCAAAGGCTAACCCCTTTGCAGATTTTTTGGCCAACAAACTTTTTGTTGAAATTCAATTATATTTTAAACCAGTATTTTTACTGATGACCAGGGCTTTTGATTAGGAGGTATCATTCATCACAATCGGGCCACTATTACGCGTTGTCTTGAATATACAATCAAATTCGTAAATTTGCAAAGGCTAACCCCTTTGCAGATTTTTTGGCCAACAAACTTTTTGTTGAAATTCAATTATATTTTAAACCAGTATTTTTACTGATGACCAGGGCTTTTGATTAAGGTATCATTCATCACAATCGGGCCACTATTACGCGTTGTCTTGAATATACAATCAAATTCGTAAATTTGCAAAGGCTAACCCCTTTGCAGATTTTTTGGCCAACAAACTTTTGTTGAAATTCGATTATATTTTAAACCAGTATTTTTACTGATGACCAGGGCTTTTGATTAAGGTATCATTCATCACAATCGGGCCACTATTACGCGTTGTCTTGAATATACAATCAAATTCGTAAATGAGCAAAGGCTAACCCCTTTGCAGAATTTTTAGCCAACAAACTTATTATTGAAATTCGTTTATATTTTAAACCAGTATTTTTACTGATGACCAGAGCTTTTGATTAAGGTATCATCCATCACAATCGGGCCACTATTACGCGTTGTCTTGAATATACAATCAAATTCGTAAATTTGCAAAGGCTAACCCCTTTGCAGATTTTTTGGCCAACAAACTTTTTGTTGAAATTCGTTTATATTTTAAACCAGTATTTTTACTGATGACCAGGGCTTTTGATTAGGAGGTATCATTCATCACAATCGGGCCACTATTACGCGTTGTCTTGAATATACAATCAAATTCGTAAATTTGCAAAGGCTAACCCCTTTGCAGATTTTTTGGCCAACAAACTTTTTGTTGAAATTCAATTATATTTTAAACCAGTATTTTTACTGATGACCAGGGCTTTTGATTAAGGTATCATTCATCACAATCGGGCCACTATTACGCGTTGTCTTGAATATACAATCAAATTCGTAAATTTGCAAAGGCTAACCCCTTTGCAGATTTTTTGGCCAACAAACTTTTTGTTGAAATTCGATTATATTTTAAACCAGTATTTTTACTGATGACCAGGGCTTTTGATTAAGGTATCATTCATCACAATCGGGCCACTATTACGCGTTGTCTTGAATATACAATCAAATTCGTAAATTTGCAAAGGCTAACCCCTTTGCAGATTTTTTGGCCAACAAACTTTTGTTGAAATTCGATTATATTTTAAACCAGTATTTTTACTGATGACCAGAGCTTTTGATTAAGGTATCATCCATCACAATCGGGCCACTATTACGCGTTGTCTTGAATATACAATCAAATTCGTAAATTTGCAAAGGCTAACCCCTTTGCAGATTTTTTGGCCAACAAACTTTTGTTGAAATTCGTTTATATTTTAAACCAGTATTTTTACTGATGACCAGGGCTTTTGATTAGGAGGTATCATTCATCACAATCGGGCCACTATTACGCGTTGTCTTGAATATACAATCAAATTCGTAAATTTGCAAAGGCTAACCCCTTTGCAGATTTTTTGGCCAACAAACTTTTTGTTGAAATTCAATTATATTTTAAACCAGTATTTTTACTGATGACCAGGGCTTTTGATTAAGGTATCATTCATCACAATCGGGCCACTATTACGCGTTGTCTTGAATATACAATCAAATTCGTAAATTTGCAAAGGCTAACCCCTTTGCAGATTTTTTGGCCAACAAACTTTTGTTGAAATTCGATTATATTTTAAACCAGTATTTTTACTGATGACCAGGGCTTTTGATTAAGGTATCATTCATCACAATCGGGCCACTATTACGCGTTGTCTTGAATATACAATCAAATTCGTAAATGAGCAAAGGCTAACCCCTTTGCAGAATTTTTAGCCAACAAACTTATTATTGAAATTCGTTTATATTTTAAACCAGTATTTTTACTGATGACCAGAGCTTTTAATTAAGGTATCATTCATCACAATCGGGCCACTATTACGCGTTGTCTTGAATATACAATCAAATTCGTAAATGTGCAAAGGCTAACCCCTTTGCAGAATTTTTAGCCAACAAACTTTTTATTGAAATTCGTTTATATTTTAAACCAGTATTTTTACTGATGACCAGAGCTTTTGATTAAGGTATCATTCATCACAATCGGGCCACTATTACGCGTTGTCTTGAATATACAATCAAATTCGTAAATTTGCAAAGGCTAACCCCTTTGCAGAATTTTTGGCCAACAAACTTTTTGTTGAAATTCGTTTATATTTTAAACTAGTATTTTTACTGAAGACCAGAGCTTTTGATTAAGGTATCATTCATCACAATCAGGCCACTAATACGCGTTGTCTTGAATAAACCCCTTTGCAGATTTTTTGGCCAACAAACTTTTTGTTGAAATTCGTTTATATTTTAAACCAGTATTTTTACTGATGACCAGGGCTTTTGATTAAGGTATCATTCAACACAATCGGGCCACTATTACGCGTTGTCTTGAATATACAATCAAATTCGTAAATTTGCAAAGGCTAACCCCTTTGCAGAATTTTTGGCCAACAAACTTTTTGTTGAAATTCGTTTATATTTTAAACCAGTATTTTTACTGATGACTAGAGCTTTTGATTAAGGTATCATTCATCAAAATCGGGCCACTATTACGCGTTGTCTAGAATATACAATCAAATTCGTAAATTTGCAAAGGCTAACCCCTTTGCAGAATTTTTAGCCAACAAACTTTTTATTGAAATTCGTTTATATTTTAAACCAGTATTTTTACTGATGACCAGGGCTTTTGATTAAGGTATCATTCATCACAATCGGGCCACTATTACGCGTTGCCTTGAATATACAATCAAATTCGTAAATTTGCAAAGGCTAACCCCTTTGCAGATTTTTTGGTCAACAAACTTTTTGTTGAAATTCGTTTATATTTTAAACCAGTATTTTTACTGATGACCAGGGCTTTTGATTAAGGTATCATTCATCACAATCGGGCCACTATTACGCGTTGTCTTGAATATACAATCAAATTCGTAAATTTGCAGAGGCTAACCCCTTTGCAGAATTTTTGGCCAACAAACTTTTTGTTGAAATTCGTTTATATTTTAAACCAGTATTTTTACTGATGACCAGAGGTTTTGATAAAGGTATCATTCATAACGATCGGGTCACTATTACGCGTTGTCTTGAATATACAATCAAATTCGTAAATTTGCAAAGGCTAACCCCTTTGCAGATTTTTTGGCCAACAAACTTTTGTTATAATTCGATTATATTTTAAACCAGTATTTTTACTGATGACCAGAGCTTTTGATTAAGGTATCATTCATCACAATCGGGCCACTATTACGCGTTGCCTTGAATATAAAATCAAATTCGTAAATTTGCAAAGGCTAACCCCTTTGCAGATTTTTTGGCCAACAAACTTTTTGTTGAAATTCGTTTATATTTTAAACCAGTATTTTTACTGATGACCAGAGGTTTTGATAAAGGTATCATTCATAACGATCGGGTCACTATTACGCGTTGTCTTGAATATAAAATCAAATTCGTAAATGTGCAAAGGCTAACCCCTTTGCAGAATCTTTAGCCAACAAACTTTTTATTGAAATTCGTTTATATTTTAAACCAGTATTTTTACTGATGACCAGAGCTTTTGATTAAGGTATCATTCATCACAATCGGGCCACTATTACGCGTTGTCTTGAATGTACAATCAAATTCGTAAATTTGCAAAGGCTAACCCCTTTGCAGAATTTTTGGCCACAAACTTTTTGTTGAAATTCGTTTATATTTTAAACCAGTATTTTTACTGATGACCAGGGCTTTTGATTAAGGTATCATTCATCACAATCGGGCCACTATTACGCGTTGTCTTGAATATACAATCAAATTCGTAAATTTGCAAAGGCTAACATCTTTGCAGATTTTTTGGCCAACAAACTTTTGTTGAAATTCGATTATATTTTAAACCAGTATTTTTACTGATGACTAGAGCTTTTGATTAACGATCATTCATCAAAATCGGGCCACTATTACGCGTTGTCTAGAATATACAATCAAATTCGTAAATTTGCAAAGGCTAACCCCTTTGCAGAATTTTTGGCCAACAAACTTTTTGTTGAAATTCGTTTATATTTTAAACCAGTATTTTTACTGATGACTAGAGATTTTGATTAAGGTATCATTCATCAAAATCGGGCCACTATTACGCGTTGTCTAGAATATACAATCAAATTCGTAAATTTGCAAAGGCTAACCCCTTTGCAGATTTTTTGGTCAACAAACTTTTTGTTGAAATTCGTTTATATTTTAAACCAGTATTTTTACTGATGACCAGGGCTTTTGATTAAGGTATCATTCATCACAATCGGGCCACTATTACGCGTTGTCTTGAATATACAATCAAATTCGTAAATTTGCAAAGGCTAACCCCTTTGCAGATTTTTTGGCCAACAAACTTTTGTTGAAATTCGATTATATTTTAAACCAGTATTTTTACTGATGACCAGAGCTTTTGATTAAGGTATCATTCATCACAATCGGGCCACTATTACGCGTTGTCTTGAATATACAATCAAATTCGTAAATTTGCAAAGGCTAACCCCTTTGCAGATTTTTTGGCCAACAAACTTTTGTTGAAATTCGATTATATTTTAAACCAGTATTTTTACTGATGACCAGAGCTTTTGATTAAGGTATCATTCATCACAATCGGGCCACTATTACGCGTTGTCTTGAATATACAATCAAATTCGTAAATTTGCAAAGGCTAACCCCTTTGCAGATTTTTTGGCCAACAAACTTTTTGTTGAAATTTGTTTATATTTTAAACCAGTATTTTTACTAATGACCAGAGCTTTTGATTAAGGTATCATTCATCACAATCGGGCCACTATTACGCGTTGTCTTGAATATACAATCAAATTCGTAAATTTGCAAAGGCTAACCCCTTTGCAGATTTTTTGGCCAACAAACTTTTGTTGAAATTCGATTATATTTTAAACCAGTATTTTTACTGATGACCAGGGCTTTTGATTAAGGTATCATTCATCACAATCGGGCCACTATTACGCGTTGTCTTGAATATACAATCAAATTCGTAAATGAGCAAAGGCTAACCCCTTTGCAGAATTTTTAGCCAACAAACTTTTGTTGAAATTCGATTATATTTTAAACCAGTATTTTTACTGATGACCAGAGCTTTTGATTAAGGTATCATTAATAACAATCGGGCCACTATTACGGGTTAGCCTTTGCAAATTTACGCATTTGATTGTATATTCAAGACAACGCGTAATAGTGGCCAGATTGTGAAGATTGATTTAGGTTTCATTTATCACAAATGATAACCTATTTGCTAATTTTTTAGTAAATTTCACAGTTTTGATGGGTTAATAACCATCATGCATTTTCTGGATTTTGGAAATTTTTAATTTGTGGCATAAATTTCACAGTTTAATGGGCTCCATCATTGTTTTTCTGGGATTTATAAATTTTCAATTTTTTGCATCAATTTTACAAATTAATGGCAACATGAGAAAGAACTGGGAAGACTTGGTATAAACAATAGTGTTTTCTTTGAATAATCAAAATTATCTTTATTTTTGAGTTTTAAAGCCAAAGCACAAACAATTATTTGGCAATTCTTTTCATTCAAATCAAGACTGTATAAATACAGTATCGGTGCCATTTAAACCGGTGAGGAAAACCTTTTTTCCATGCCCCGCTCTAACGATATTTTAATCAGGGTTCTTACGATCCATATAGGTTTAACGTAGCCTCAATAATTTAAATGAAACAAAAATTTAAAATACACAAATTAATTTAGTTGATTAAGACATTTTAACATGGGTCTATCATTATGGGGTCAATCTGATTAGACATATAGAGTTGGTCATAAGATTAGGTACCTTTTGTACATATATAATAATTATAAGTAATTAATTTACATTTAATAAGAAATCTAATTTAGGTTTATAGTCCAAATTTAGGTTTGGAGTGATAATAATAATTAATGATTCTTTCGGGCTCCTCCAAATCCAGCAAATCCCATAATGGCAGCCATTTCATTCATTGACGACTCATCTACCACATCACCATCAATGTCTTCATGTTTTCGTTTACGATCTTTCTTTTTCTCCTTTTTGTGTTCTTTGTAGCGCTCTTCCTCTTCTTTGGCTTCTTTTAAACGAGTCTCCAGTTCATAGTCTTTGTCTTTCTCTTCTTTTTTCTTTTTATTGATTTTGAAACGTTCTTTCACCTGGTCCAAAGAACTACGTTCAACTTTCATGGACATGCCAAGATTACGTTGATGTTTTTTGCCATTTATGTGATCCAAGAAGTTAATGGAATCCTTTACTATACAATCGCATACATTACAATAGTAGCCACCTGATTGAGATGATGGAGTAGTTTTATTGATCACAACACTTTTACCTAATTTGCCTTCTAGATCAACTTTATATTCACGTCGTTTTAGTAGTTCTTGTTTTATTGGTTCTGCAAAATAATTAAAAAGTTATAACAACAATTCAAAGTGGGTAATGTCCCAAATTAGTGTACCTTTTAAATCATCTTCTTCTTCAGGCTTTGATTTAGCACGTAATCGATCCTGTGCAATACGTTCATATTGTGCACGGTCCCACTTGCGGCGATGGTCCTCTGGCCTTGTAGTCATTTTGAAATGGTTTTATTAATAGTACGCTAGGCTCACTAACCGTTCCTCAACAATTGCATAAACCAAAACAATGAACTTTATTTTGACATATGTTTGACAACATTTGTTTGACATACAATTTTACCTAAAACATTTAAACCCACTTTTATTTGGGTATTAATAAAGCACATGTAGCGAGCTGTCAAATTACTTGTTTATTACTTTATTGTAGAACGTCATTTAAATTGAAGAGAACCGAACGTAATTTGGAAATTGAATTATTTATTTAATTAAAATGGGTAAAATAAAAAAGAATAACAAATTTAAGAGAAGTGTATTAGAAATAGTACCTAAAGATGTAGAAAACGAACCGTTGCCTGCGGTAAGAAGTTCAGACGAACCCATTCCAAAAAAGGTAAAAACATAACCTCAAAATATTTTTTTCGGTCAGTACAAATTTATGTTTTTGTTATATTCTAGTCTAAATGGATAAATAAACAACGTGTTTTGGTGTTTGGGGCTCGCGGAATCAGTTATCGCGATCGACATTTAATGAAAGATTTAAAAGCATTAATGCCCCATCATAGGCCAGAATGTAAAATGGAACGGACTAAAAGTTTGTCGGTGATCAATGAAATGTGCGAGATGAAACATTGTAATAAGGCTGTGCTTTTCGAAGGACGTCGTAAACGTGACTTATACATGTGGATTTCTAATGTTCCTACTGGTCCGTCTGGTAAATTTTTAGTTGAAAATATTCATACAATGGGAGAACTGAAATTGACCGGTAATTGTTTAAAGGGATCACGACCTTTATTGTCATTCGATAAAACCTTTGAGGAACAACCACATTTATTACTTTTGAAAGAACTACTCGTTCAAATATTTGGTGTGCCTAATCATCATCCAAAAAGTCAACCGTTTCATGATCATATTTACACATTTACGTATCTAGATAAACGAATTTGGTTCAGGAATTTTCAAATTCTAAGCGAAGATGGAGCTCTAGCGGAAGTTGGACCACGTTTTGTTTTAAATCCGGTTAAAATATTTGATTCTTCGTTTGGCGGTGAAACTATATGGGAAAATTCAGAATACAAAAGCCCTGCTAAACATCGGCAGGAAATTCGAAAGGCGGCGAAAAATAAATATATTAATCGAGTAGAAAAGAAAGTCGAACAAGAAATAAACCGGCCAAAGGAGGCATATAAATTTAACGAAGTCTCGGAAATATTCGAAGGTGACACGATTGAGCGAGCTAAGAAAATTACCGATAAAGATGAACAAGTTGAGAAAGAAGCGAAAGAAGTTAAAAAACAAATTAAAAAGGTTAAATCGGTAGATATTGATGCAGAGGATCTTAAGAAAAAGGTCTTGAAAATCCAGAAAATTATGAAAAAACAGCAACCCAATGCAAAAAAATTAAAATCTAAGCCCAAAAACATCAAGGCAAAAGGAAAGAAGAAAAACAAGACGAATGGATAAAGTGACTGAATTTATTTTGTATCCTTTATTCCTTTTTTAAATAAACTAAAAGCTACATAAAATATCTGAGTTCCACAATCCGTACCGGGTGTGCTTCCGTTTTAGTACAAAATGAAATCATTTTCGTTAATAAGTTCCATTACATTTAAAAGTATTTAGCCGGCAAAGCGGTGCAATGACTTGATTTATAATCTACCATGTATCTATGCAACAAAAACTTTGCTATACAATTTTTTTCATCCTGTGTGAAGTCTGCACCAATTTCAAGCGGATAATTCCTTTCGTCATTTGAGAAACCTATCAACAATGGCGAGCATAGTTCAAAGGAATCATTTCCATTTCCGAGTGCTTCCAATGATTTTGATAATAATTTATTGATGTAGGCAATTTGCTCGGTACCAAATATATTTGGAAAACGATGTTTGATCATGGCTATGAGCAAATGATTTCCACGATTTGTAGCCAAATTCATTTCCTCAATGCATATAACTTCATCTTCAGTTCGTCTAATCATTAAAACCGGTCCGTTATATTCTTTGATTAGTTCGATGTTGTTTAAATTCACATAGCTGCGTATTGCAAGCTTTACTATTCCAGATATGCTTTCGGGCATTTTTGAAAGAGCAAGTGGCATAATATCATCAAATGTTGCATCAAGGATAACACTTTTAATATCTGGATACTGAGACGCAAGATAAAGTGAAGAGTATGCACCAATGCTCCAACCAAACACTATTACATTATCAGGAGTGAATCCTAGCTTTTGAATAGCAAATTGCATAACCGCGTCAATGGCGTTTTGATCTTGTTCGGGATACGGTGATCCCGTACTTCCAGCAAATCCAGGATGATTCCAGCCGATTACTGAATATTTTTTCTCCAGTGGTGTTACCATAATACCTATCTCATAGAATCCAGCATTTCCTTCCGAGCAAATAACAAGAGTCTTGCCATTATGGTTTATATTACGATTATCGACAAACATCGTATCAATTTCATTATTATCACTTGTACGGATTTTATACCGAACAGCATTTTCTTCTTCGATCAGCTTAGCCCGTCCCTGTAGCAACATGGGTTGTAAGTAACTTTGGATTATTTTTAATGAGCCAGGATATATCATACGAATACCAAATGTATGGATCGCTATGTATGCGAGCACTTCGCAAGGAAGTGAAGACACCCACATTGGTTTACGACGCACTGAATCAGTTGTATTAGATCGAGTTGTTGCCCCTCTTGGTCGTACCCCAGATTTCGATTCGCCAGCATCGTAATCAACAGGCCAATACTTAAAATCAAAGTCAAAAGTTTTTAACTTTACTCGAGCGTCCGCATCTTTAGGTTTATCTTTAGCTAATGAATATGCTCGCGCAAAACGTCGGTAATTCTGTGATTGTGACCGGCCAATGCCACGCATACAGAGTGACAATGCGAGTATAATACCGACTCCGGTTGAAAATTTTGCTAGTGTTGCCATCGAATCGGCCATAAAGTAGCCACGACGATACAGGAATGTTAAAATTACCGGAGATGTGTAATAACTAATAGTCCAGAACAAAGATAGCTACGAGAAACATATTTTGAATCAAACATATTTTCGCACAAACAATTTAAAAATCAATACTCACTGTCGAAATGATTTGATCACCCCATCGTTCTAATCCTTTAGGCTCATAGCTCTAAAAAGAAAAAAAACAAATTAGTCAATCAAAAATCGATACATCATGCAATGGTGCATTATATTCACCTGATAGAACCCATCACCATTTTCTTTGAATAATTTCGGTAGGAAAATGTAATTGAAAAATGTCATTGTATTTTATCTAAAAGATTAAAAGATTACGTTTCAGTCTGTAATGATTCACTATCCATTCGCAATTTTAGTTTTTGAGAATTTATTTGTTGCTAAGAAATTCGAAGCGATTGAAACAAATCGAAATGAAAAATTTTATGTTTTGACGTTTAAAAAATATGTTACGGTACAAAAAACAAGCATACCAATGTGCAAATAAAAATATAATAATGGTTCGGCTAGTATTTTGTCGAAATTGTAGATGTCGCAGTTTAGTTAATTTTTTAAAACATAGATCGCAGCCATGTCTTTGGGATGCTGTTAAAATTTATTAGTGGTGATTGTCAAAATCAAATACAACTGTCCCTTTGGCGCAGAGGATAGCGCGTTGGACTTCTAATCCAAAGGTCGTGGGTTCGATCCCCGCAAGGGATGTATTTGGTTTTTTATCCACTAACTTTGAAATTAAATGAAAAATTATTCAGGACTCTAGGGACACTACCTGAGGAGGAGGTCCTCAGTAAATTTTGAAATTTAGAGGACATTCTCAGGTAGTTTACTCTCAACAAGGACATCCGGTCGTTTAGTGCCAACATTTAAATAATCTGAGTAACCGACGATGTAATTCAAATTTGATTTTAGCTTCAAACATGTCGGCAATCACTTCAGTATTTTATTTTTTATGCATATTAAGCCTGGCACGAGCATCTGGTCTAGAAAGTTTACGAAATTTTTTCTACAAGACCATAAGTTCATCAGCTATCTATGACATCACTAACGCAGAAAAGGTAAAATTATGATACGTCCTTCATTGTTCGAGAAATTCAATCGATTATAATAATATTCCAGAGCATATCGAAACGAAACGCTCCTGCAAATTACTGTGATGAGAATAAATTAATGTTAACCCTGGCCAATTTAGAACTCATCAGTCCAGAGCGTTTATTACTCGTGCTTATTAGTTTTGAATCATCAATACAAGTGTGCAGTGAGGTAACGACCACAATCCGCACCATTAAAAGTGATCAAAGGGACTGTAGGCCACTGGACGACGATAATTTATATATGATGCTATTCAACGGTCTTAAAATGTTGGAGGTAGTTTTTTGCAAAGACGAGTCATATCAGAAAAAGTTCGATGATAGTGCACCATGTTTACGGGAGCTACGCGAAGAGTATGTAGATTGTGAAGGGCCTGCTGACTGGTTTGAGTTCCCAAATCAAACCGTCGTGTGCAACACATTCGTGGATATAGTTACATGTGATTACGTAAAAACCGCTGAGTTATGTGGCATCGATATCGGCAATTTCCTCTATTGCATCACAACTAAAGTTATTGCGGCAGTTCTAAGATATCCATGCAAATTGCCAAAAGATATGCCAAAAATAAAAGCGTTTGCCGCTGAATTATCTGCAAGGTCGTCACGTTTATCGCCTATCAACACCTTGATACTAGTCATCATAATATTAGAAGCGGGCTTTCAATAAACTCGAAAGTTGTTCTTAGTGCAAAATATTAGATTTTTTATTTAGTCAACAGGTAAACTACAAACGAAATTAAAACTAGGCCACCTGCAACTATCAGGCCAATTTTCGCTACATTTTTATCATCCTGATCTTCAACTATCGTAGTTTTACGTTCACGCGGCTTTTTCTTTGCGTATTTCTTCTCAAATTCTTCCAACTCAATTCGATTTCGTTCCTCTTCCAGTTTTTTGAGTTCGGCCTCCTTTCGTTTGGCCACCTCTTTGACTTCCTGTTTCTTAATAGAGCATGTCTCGTTGCATTGCATTTGGAAATTTTCGGTTCGTATTTTATCGCAAGTTACTTCCTGCCTCAAATTCTTGCATTGACAATAGAGTTTAATTCTTTTCTTACATTCACTGGGATTCGGGCATTTTCCCGAGTGGCATAATGCACGACATTGATGACCGCATGGATACTAAAAATTATAAATTATTGATTGAAAGTCAAATTTAGGCAAGCTTAGTCTTAATTCTACTTACGTTTCGATTGCATCGATTACCACAGCTCATAATTTTTTCTTTTTCTTCGGCTAACTGTTTTCGATCCTCTTCATCTTTGATTGGACGGAAAAATTGACCGCATTTGTAAAACACTGGCGATAGTCCACAGTGACATTGCGTTTTTATGTTGATGTTGCACGTATCGCATGGAGTAGAATGACACGCTCGTTTACATGGATGAATGCAACCATCAGACCGAGCAACTTTACATCCTTCGTTACACGGTTGGCACGATTCTTCTTGCACCGTCGATTTCAAATCTTTGACTTCATGACACAGGCGCTGACATTCATGATTTCCACATAGTAACTTTCGACCACATACCCGTTGGCAACTTGTCGGTTTAGAATTAAAGCACGGCCAAAGACATTCTTCATGTCCGCCTATACATATCACCTTAACCTTTACCTGACAAGCCGGATGTGGTAATTTTCGAACTTCGAACGTTTCGACAGCTACCTCCCAATGAAAAGCCGGTTTAAAATTTGGATCTGTGACCACAACTGTCACGGCATCATGACACCGACTCTGGCACGGATGGTCACATCCCGTAGTGTCATTGTACAAATTACAAATTTGAACACAAACCGGACATTCGTTCTTATGACATCGATGCGGATTTTCGTGATGACATTTCGATGCAATTTTACACATCATCATACATTTTGGTGATGCTGATTTACGTTCACGACCGCATGGAACTTCTTTGGTGGTGGTTCCGCATCGACATTTTAGTAACGACTTTTGGTTACATGGGTAGCATGGTCCGTTGTGACATAGAGACTGGCATTTATGTTTGGTGCACGATAAAGTTTTGCCGCATATTTTGTCGCATGGTGGGCATTGATTATCACAACATTTGCGGTTACACGGATGCTTTTTACATTCCCTGATTTGTTTGCACTTTGATTCGCATGTAAATGTTTTTGAACACGGCAGCTCTTTAGAGTGTAAGCCACAACGACATTTCTTCATGACAATCATTGAACATGGACTGCATTCGCCTTTATGGCATCGTAAAGCGCAGTGGTGCTCACCACAAGGTTGAACTCTTTGACATGTATCACCACATGACTCGACTTGTTCTGAGCATGGCGCTACAGAAAATTGTTTTCCACACGGACAAGACCTCGGTTCTCCATACGGACAGTTACCGCAATCATTGTTGTGACAAACTTTTTCACATTTATGAAGACCACATGGGAACATCTTATTGCACACTTTTTTGCATTTCCATCCCGATTGTGAACAATTTCGTTCCTCAACACTATCTCCACAAATACACGTTTGTTTACTTTTCTTTTTGCATGGAGGGCATTCGTTTTTGTCGTGACAAAGCAATTCGCATCCGTGGATACCACATGCCAACTTCATATTGCATTTTTTATTACAGCTCCACGATTTTTGAGTGCACCGAACCGTTCGCGGAGCAGACTTTCCACATTTACATGGTGCTGCTATAATTTGAGGACACGGTGGACAAGGACCCGGATGACAAAGCAGGACACATTTGTGACCACATTCTGGTTTCAGGGGTTTACCACACATTTCCCCACATGAATGAGGGATGTTCCACAGATGATTGACTGGACTTACTGTTTTCGCGCAAAAGCATATATAATGCTTTGGAATTTGATCCGGACTATACGTTGTTCGACATTTAGGACAATCCCAAACAATAGGTCTCGACTTTTTAGGCACATAAACTCCCATGTTATTATAGTACCCGTGATCGGAACTTGAAATGTTCATCTGTTTCAACGACACACTATCATTTGACCATCTTTGAATACATTGCAGATGAAAAAATGTAAAGCATTTTTCGCACGACCATATTGCATCGGCTCGTTTTACACCACCGATACAAATCAGACAAGTGGCCGATCCGGATTGAAATATGTTTTCTAAAAATTGTTGGGTCTTCGATAAATCAGCCGAATTCCCAGAATAACTTTGAAACACTGAATTTAATATATCATTGCCCGTCGTTATTTCTTCTTCGTCCGAACTCGATTCATAGTCTTTGATTAGCTTGCTAGCTGCTTCCAAATGCTTGGCTTGTACTTGATTAAACTTTTCTTGGTTTTTCACTGTATTCGACTTTGTTTCAGCATTTTGATGGTTTTTCGCCGGTTTCGGTCGAACTGGAGGTTGTTGTACATTGCCCCAAGCATTTGGATTTTGTACTTTGTTGATTTTTTCTCGTTTTTTCATAATTTACATTTCGTGGCGAATTTATTGTTACGTGGAATAACGTATCACTATCACGCTCAATTGACTTGACAGTGAATTTTGCTTGTACTCAAATGTGACATTTCGCTTGTTTGACATTACAAATATTTTATAAACTGCCATCTATAAATGAATCTTTGAACTGCATTTTTAAAAATTTATTTTCTTTCTACATTTTAAATATTTTAACTTATTTTAATTATTTGATGATAAAGCCATACGTCTTGTGGGACTAGTCACAATACCTAATAAATGACAATCAGCTTCCAAGACGGTTAAATCTTTATCGGAGCCCAAAAATCGTGTCGATAGCTCCAAGCTTTTAACCCGCAAACGAACTTTGGTACCACGCACATAATCCTGTGCGTTTTTTGATGGCCGTGTGCACACACAGTGGAATTTCCAACCAAAATCTATATACAAATCATCTCCAACGATGTGAATAATTTTACCATTAACAATTTTACCCTCTGGATCTCCCAACTAAAATATTGATAAAAAATGATGGATTTTTACAATTTAACAATATAATCTAAATATATTTACATCAATAAACTTAGAAGACTTTAATAGTGATGCAAATGTAACATTTTCTTCTGGTTCTATGGGCTTTTCTGTTAACGAGATACTTTGCTTCTCGTATGCTTTGGCAAACCCCCCAATTTTCTTGTCACTATCGACATTTTCAATGGGTTCTTCAGGAATTTCTAAATTTTTATCGCTATACAACCGAACAGCACATAATTTATTTAAATGATTTTTTAAATGCGGCGTTTTTGTTGACGAAATTAAACGAGTTCGAAGTAAGTTGAACATTTCAGATTTTAACATTTTTATAGGTTAAGAAAATGACAATTTGTTGTTGATAAAGAAGATTACTACATTTACACTGTGATTTGTTGGAATGTTGTATGACATAATTTATGTGGTATCACACGCTGTTCATACTACATAGTTATATCTAAACCTATTATTAATTGCTATTTACTGTGGTCTTTTAGAATTTAAAGTTGAATGCTAAAATTGACTAAAAAACTATTTAAAAGCCGAACGTTTGAGTAGTTAAAAGACGTTTATAACATTGCAAAATTATTCATTTTTATTTACGTCATATACAGAAGAGTGATCCCCTCCAATTTTATGTAACATAATAATTTGAATGTGTGGTAAGGAGTCCTCTACTGCGAAGATTTTCGAATTCATATTAATTTAGAGTTTAATGGAAACCAGATATTGAGGCATTTTTGGGAGCAAGAAGAAATATCCAGCGATCCATTGAGTAGTCCGTATGAGAAACAAGTTGAGGAACATTTTTAACAGTATGTTAAGCGAGATGAGAACGGGATATTTTTTATAAAACTTCCCTTTTAAAAATTGTAATGGACTACATCAGTGTCTTCGTTTGTTTAACAACGATGGCGCTCATATATATAGCGACAATGATGTACGATTTTTGATTTTTTCACTTTAAGCCTAAGAAACATGCAACACCAAAATTACCGAGGTCATCTTCACTGTACAACATATAGTCTTAGGACACATATATAGTCTCCACTTTTTCGCCAATGATGATGTGGTGGAATTCCAAAGATATTACGCTCGTTTATTAGTCGTTTACCAAACATACGTATGCCCCCGACCATAGAAGCAATTTTAAATGTAACTGCCTTTTAAATGCTGGTAGTTTATGCCATCACAACACGGGTGTAAAGAGTAAAACCAGTAGTCCCTCAACACAATAAACGAAATTTACATCAAATGTTACATAAACTTTTGTAAGTTTCTAAGTTGTTACAGCGACGATTATAACAGCTTTAGAGATGTAAGAAGGTTATAGTTCGGAGTTATCTATATACTTATGTTTAGTTAACCTTGATTTATTATCTTTTCAGTTATCGTTTAAAGTGGTTCAAGTTTGGAACGATCGAAATTGAGTTTTTAGTTTTGTTACATTTTTGATATGTCCATAATATTTTATATGGGTTATGTATTTTAGCTAAACGAAATACACCTCTAAACAGAAGCAGTAGAGTGGGAAATTTTTATGCAAGGCATTATAAAAATGATGTATTGCTGTGAGTATTTGCTTCTGGTAGAGAAGTTTATTAGACGAGAGTAATCTTGATGATGATAAATTTCTATGTTGAAAGGAAGATTTATGTGCCCACTAGTAAGTGGGCTTAATAGTTTTTAATGTATAATACTATATCATTTCTAGAAAAAGATTATGTAGAAATATAGCATTATGTAACCTGAAATAACCTGAACAATACGAGGTCTGTTAAAAGTTAATCTCAACATTTCATTGCTAAATGACTTATTTACGGCGAGTTTAAATTTCGAAGAAATCCGGACCACAGTGAATATTTATGTTTTAACACCGATCATAGATTTTTGTAGAATGGCTAGTTGGCGACCTCCCTTTACAAATATTATGGAGGCTGTAATTTTATTTCGCATAAAATACAATTACATTCGATCATCACCCATATAATACGCACAACAACAAAATCAACTTACTCCACATTATTTAATATTCATTGACTTTAAATTTCACAATACAAAAGCTCAACGTCTTCGCATTTCACCTGGCTGAACTAGACAAATACAAAACATTTTATTTATAATTTAATTAATTCGTTTCATTGTTTCTTTAATTGAAAAATAAAAATATGTAAAAAGCAGCAAAAAAAAAAAAAAAAAAATTTGTTAAGATGTTATAATAATATAATCATACAATTAAATTAAACTTTGCTTACTTAATGAAGATGATGGTGGGGAAAATGATGATGCTGTGTATTATATATATATATATATATATATATATATATATATATATATATATATATATATATATATATATATATATATATATATATATATATAAATATAAAAATATATATATATATATATATATATATATATATATATATATATATATATATATATATATATATATATATATAAATATCTTAAGGGTTTTCCATTTAGGGTGATCGCTTTATATATCGATCGAGGATGGTTCGGGCAATATTCAATTATTCAAATTTTTTAACCCTGCAAAAAACTACAGACTCTAGACATTCGAACACGATTTTGCACCGTCTTATAGAGCGTGTCTTAACCAAGAATAGTTGAAAACTATAGTAAATTTATTTAAGCGGAAAATGCGACCGCAAAGATAGGATTTATTCCACAAAAATAAATAAAGTGAACATCAATTTTCAGCAGGTTACTTACATCACACTCTATTGTGAGATTATATCAATCTCAAGTGAGATTATATCAAATGATTTATTGAAATCAGTGAACACCACATCATTTTGCAAAACCATCTTCAATTTATAGCGTGAAATGAACAAATTCAACGAGATTTGTAGCAGTTAAATGATCTGAAATAAATCGATGCTGTTTAGGTTTTATTATCTTATCAAATTCTTGAACCATTACGTCGTGTACCATACAATCGAACACTTTTGGCGGAGCTGACAAAATGTATATAGGCTTGTAGTTATCAATTGCTGATTTGCTACCATCTGTGTAAATCGGAATCACATAAGATGATTTCCATCGATCTGGAAGAAATTCAATTGCAAAAGTAATTGTGCCCATTCACCTGGCTTGGGTTGCAGTTTCGCGTTAATCTGAATTTAATTAAAAATTACTTCTGAGTGCAAAAGTTCCATTTAAAGTTAAAAACCTGGATGCAAAAAATGTTGAAAAACTTTCGGCTATATATCACGAGTACAAGCACATTCTATGATGGAGTTGACAAATGTCTGTTGAAGTTGACAAATGACCAAACAATTTTAGGTACACGTTTTATACGAATTTTACCATCGTTGAACGAACCTATGCAGTTTTTTAAAATGGCTACGGGGCATGCATATAAATTTAAATTTCTAAATGTTGAAGATTATCTTCGCGAAGAGAACTGATTTTAGATTTATTTGTGTTAATTAAAAAGTGATATATATTTGACTTTATGAAAGTGAAGCCGTTAGAGCGAAGAAATTGTGTCCTGCAATATGGCAAAATAAAGCGAAGGTTGAGTCATACAAGAACTAGTCCAGTGTAGCAATGCAGCTGTGTAAATATCCCGAAAAATTCTTCGACTAAAAATTCCAAAAGTTTTTTAAAAATGGTTCACCGCTACTTAAAAATTAATATAAAAAAAGGATATCGCTCTAATTTTAATTTGACAAAGGACCGAGAACATTCTAACGTGGCACTTATTTTGTCAGTTTAACAATTATTTTATTTGGTTTTGGTGTTAAATGAGAGTATCATGTATTGAGAGTAAAGTGACGTGTTTTGAGAGTGTTGATGAATAGGTTAATCCAACATATTTATGTATATATGCAGGCTCCTAAAATAAATGTATGTTAAGCCTGTTCCGCATTCATTGGTGGTAGTCGTAAGAGGCGGCAGTCTTAAGTAATATAAAATGATAGGTTTAATCTAACACAAAAACTTTATAATTTTTTAATTCATAATAGAAATTATAAGAAATATCCTGATACTTTTGAAAAGTGGCAATTGCAGGTATTTTAGAATTGTGTTGTCTTGTGCCATACGACCGTTAAGGTGTCGGTAACTTGATCGTTCTATACCTATAAATACATGTGTGTGGGCAGTTGTGTACGTATATACATATTCTTGAATATTCGTGAATGTGTGTATAGGTATACGAGCTTGTGTTTTTGTATACGTAAGGACATTTTAAATAATATCTTTCCCTTCCTTGCCTTTTTTATCTAGAACCGCTATAGGAATATGATCAGGCTTTATCTTAAAGTTGGGCCTAGAGCTTGGTCCTAAAGTCCAATCATTCGATCAAAGGATGACAATTTCTAGTTTTTGGATGGTGTAGGAACCTTGGTTATCCAATGGGCTGTGACGGATAATTATAAAAGATTTACAATCACATTGAATTTGATGCGAAATTTCTTGATGTAGTTCATCAAGTAATATAGGACAGCTGGTATGGCCACTTTTGGTAAGTTAATTGATAACAATCATTTCGTATGATATCACTTAAGTAAAAGGTGAATGATCGGACGCCCCTATTAGAAAACACTGTACATATTGTGTCAAATTGTGGTGTTACATATTCAATTGAATTAAATAAATTTTTGGTTTGTATGTGGTATATGTATTATGTGTTGCATTTTTTTACATCTTAAAAAAAATTATGCCAAAAGCATGGGAAGGTGTGAAATTCAAAGAAGCAAAACAACAACAAAAAAACTAAAGAAGTGAAATGTATATCAGGGGATGTAATTTACAGTTTTGTAATTAGACGATAACTAATTGTGTGCAATATGTAAAATACAATTACATACTTAATATGCGCGTATAATCCATCCTTGTCCTATATAGCAAATTTCCGTTGGCGTAAAATAATTTGCGATCTTATAGAATATCGCACAATTAACTATTTCAATGATAAATTTTATATTGTGACCTGAACCATTCAAAGGTAAGATCCATATAATATAAAATGCTTAAAAACTATATTATTTAGTTATTGTCTAAAATACTATGGGAACTAATAATGAGCAAGCACTTAATCCAAAGGAAGTTGTATTTAACGTCCTTGCAACTAATTATAAAGACATATGTATACAGTATAGAAAAATTATGGTCGTTTTAGCACTTTCCGCTTGTGTAACACATAAACTCTTAATTAAAGACGCAAACTTTTTGAATTGGTTCGAAATTACAAATCAATCAAAGTTTCGTGACAGTAGAATTGGAATACAAAATCGCTTATCATAATTTCAATATATTATTCATTGTAAGCCCAAAACCATATACAAAATCAAGGTTTTTAAGTATTTTTAAGTTTCTTTCTTCAGAACGTAACGGTGTGTGTATATTGTACATGAGAAAATGAACGAGATGTTAAGCAAAATTATGTATGGACTATATTTTGTAATAATATTTGCTTGTTCTTTGCATTAAAACTGTAACTTCATGATTTTTTTTAAAGAAAAGCTACAATATTTACAGTTAATATAGTAATATGGGATATACAAGCCCATGTTGGTCCGTACCGTATCAACGTTCTATCACGATTCGCATTGTCCTAGCCTGCCAAAGGAGCTTATGTTGCTTTCTGCAATTCGTGTTTGATCGTAGAGTTTAATTATTTACCATACATGGAAATATCCATCGGACCACAGTAGATTTTTAAAATTCATATTTTAAGAATTTCAAGAGGCAAGAAACCTCAAACTACAATAAAACACCATCTGAATTGTTTTTATTTTTCTTGTAATGTTATGAAATGTTTTAGAAATATTATTCATACATTCCTGCATCTTAAAAGAAAACAAGAAAAAAAAATTGAAATTAGATAAATACAAAAAATTATGATCTTGTGTAACATACGTTTTTTGTTGTTGTTGTGATTTGGTTGTTTGTTTTGTTGCTGTATATCAATTTAATTAATACAAGGTTATTATAATTTAAAATTTATTATTTTATTAATTAGATATCAATCAGATTGATGCTGCCTACAAATTATTCAGTTAAGGAACGAAGAGTTTTTTGTTTGTCGTGATCATACTAAATACTTTCAAAACTAGGACGTGGGGGTTCAGAGGCACCGGTTTCAATTCTCAATTGGGATGTGATGACAAAGGGAATTTTCAACCCTTGATTTGGATCGTTCATAACAATGAACATAACTTTGACCCTTGGACCACTGTTGGAGTGCAGAACACATAAACATAGCCTTTGTTTTAAGATTTTATCAGTAGAGCGTGGTTGAAGAAATTTAATCTGCATATGAATATTTATAGCGAACCTGCTATAAATATTCATATGCAGATTAAATTTCTGCGTAAAACAGGATTTTAAAAGTGAACTGTGGCTTTTAAAAATGATACCTATATTACTGAATCAAATAAATCCTCGAACTCGTAAACTAGCTTAGAATAGTAATGGTAATATGTATAGAAAAAGATGAAATTTAACATCTTCATACAAATATCGGACCTCAATGTTTGATATCCTTCGACATACAGGGTGTTTAAAGAATTTAGTTGAGCAAAACAGTACATTCGGAGAGCAACCAACTTAGTTTTATTTGACTGGTACTTGTATAATATATTTAAGATCCAGATTATCTTGTACCTGCATCCGTTCGACAGTTATATGAGGCTTTAAAGTAAAAAAAAATATTTTTTAAAATTTAGTTTTTTTCAAAAAAAGCCGTTATAATTTTTATATTTTTCTTAATTTAAATTCGCCTTGATATTCTCTACAATCTCCTAATAAATTATTTGTACCCATGTGTCATAGTTTGATATATGTACATCGTTTATTCTAAATCTAATTATGAGATATTGTAGTGTTAATATTGTAAAATTTTTTATTGATCAGTAAAACAGTAGGCAATGATTATCAACTCTTTTGTTTTAAATGTTAAGAAAACAAAAATTAAATATTTTCATTAGTTTTGAGAAATTGTTTTAGTTTTGTGTCAGTGTTGTGAATCAAAATTTCTAAATAAATTGTTTACGGAGTTTGCGATGGTAATGAAGCTAGCAATGAATATCAACGCAAATCCCTAAATCACAACGCGTCGCGTTGCCGACGCAAGAGTATTTACAAATGTTCATAAGACTGAAAGTTATAATAAGAACATCAAACACGCGGAAGAAGTCTCAACCGCAGTCTCACCAAATCATTTGGATTTCGGCGAAGTCACAAAGAAATAATTAGTAATGTAACAGGAAATCTTGTTATATTATCACACTTTACAATATAAAGTCTCTCAATACCGAATTATCACTACTGATAGACCGCTATAAAATATTGAAGTTTTGTGATTGGTTGATTGAAAGACATTTTGACAATGATAGTTGTTACCATGATGTTCTTAGTTCGTAAGCCATATTTCAATGTGATTAACTCATTGTAACTATTCAGAGCTTGTCATTTAGTAATTTGATTTTTCATTATGATTTAGATCTCTTTCAATATAATAGGTCTTACAACACTAATTACTTTAGGGAGCGCAAGAATTACTTTTGATCGAACCAATTCTCCAACAAACTATCACAATTTTGTTTAACGATTTAACAATGTGGATTAAAAAATAAACAAAATCAACGAAATATTGGTTAAATTAAAAAGAATTAAGTCTGGAGAAGTGCATCTCTCAAAACACCAAGCTAACGAATATTACACTATATTTTCGATAGATGTAGTTGTTTTATTAAATCTGATTAACTCTTAAATTCTACGTTTTGTTAAGAGAAACTTAAAGCTAATTGTAGAAAGTTTATCTGCCTTTTATGACCGATTAAAAATGGCCATTAGATGGTTGTTATATGTGTAGGTTGCTATTATAGCTTTGTTTCGAAATATATAAGATCTTTAGATACAGTCTAGTACATTTTTAAAGTTAGTACTTTAGTAGTAGTTAATTTTGATTTCCAATTATCTATTATCATTATATTATGTATTATCAATTATATTCAATGAGTAATTGCTTAAAATTAGGTGCGTTCTATAAAATCATTTGCGAAGAAAAAAAAACAGGCAAATTAAATTCTTGTTACTTGCAAACGGTTAAATTTGGAGTAGAAACCCGCAGCATTCTCATATCTATGTTTTTACATTATAAAAATGTGCAAGACACGAATTTCCCAATTTGTACATTGTACATAAAGTTTTTACCTTAAAATATAAATCTTAATCAAAAAATTATTTATGATTGCAGAAATAAAGGTAAATATATTTTTTAACAGCACGATGTATTTGTTAATATTATCAGTAAGAACTAATTTTTTTTTCTATTTTCACCTTAATCTTTGTCTTGAAAAGTTGTTTACAATTCTGTAATTTTTTTTATTTATATTTAAATCAAGTTTAAAAATTTGATCGATATAAAATATTTACATGCATGACGAAATTAATTTTTTTTCAATATTTATGGGCCAAAACTGTTAATTGGCCACTGCAACATAATGTATAACTTCAGCTTGCTTTTACAATAATTTTATTTTAGAATTAGCTCATTATAATGGAAAAATCAATTGAACCATATTATAAAAATACCAGAGGATTGAAGACTTTATAAATTTAAGTTTAAGCTTAACTTATTTATAATTACTGCCCAGGTTAGCGACTTTTATATGCTTTGCCTGATTGAGGCTTGGCTGAACAAAACCATCAATATAACTACATTATTTGACCAACAATTAAATATCTTTCGGAAAGACCATACATTTAAAACTCACAAAAAGAGAGATGGTGCTGGTGTCATTGTGGCTGTACGTTAAGTAGGGCAAGTCTGGTTAACTGTGATGTTATTGATGACGTTTGGATTACTGTTAGGCTATAAAAAGGTTCAACTTTGACAAATTGTGTTGTGGAATATAGGTATTTTATTTGACAATTTCAAACTATTTTGTGATCACATGATTGCGATGATAGTTATCACCCTCCTTACAATATTTCAATATTCTCAGGACCACTAGGTGTTCCCAGAACAATCTGTGTATAGACCGTTCAGAATTAATTTTAATAAGCTTGACTATTCAAAACTATTAAATGATATGTCTTGTATTAATTAGCAGTCTTGGTCCATAATTTATCAGTTACATTGGTTTTATCAGTATATTGGTTTTACCATATTCTCATATAATAAACAAATATGCCCTCCACAACCCAATTTGGTATTCCAACTATACTTAATATTACTTATCAAAGGTCTATACGAAACGTTTAAATCATACAATAATCAATACGATTATTCTATATTTTCCAACTATAGGCGAAAAGTTAGAATTGAAGTTAGGAATTGCTGGGAAAAGTATACTTTGCACATCGAAAGGAACCTTAAAATCAATCCAAAATTATTTTGGCAATATCATAGATCGTTTCGTGGTAAATCAAATTATCCGCGTATTATGATATTAAAGCAAAAGAATTCAAGTTCTTACAGTGTAATTTGTGATCTTTTTGTTGGTCACTTTAAGTCAGTTCATGTTCAAGAGACGATATAATTTGTTTTTGAAGAATCAAAGGTATATGGGTGGAACCAAAGACACTACTTGCCAACTGATCTATTGATTCCTGCTGCTGTACATTGAAATGGGGAGAATCATTTTTGTTATCTGTTTTTAAGAGTGGTGACTTTTGTGGCAAATATTGGAAACTATAAACCTAAATCTAGGTTGAGTTCCAAAAGGATCTATCCTCGGTCCGTTATTATTTAGTATTTTTATTAATGAAATTTTGTTGGTCATTCCAGAACTCTTGTTGCAGATGATTTGAAAATTTTCAAGATCATTATACATTAAATGACGATCATTTATACATTGTTGACCTGCAAAGAGATATTAACTTTATCTTCAATTGGTCGATAATAAACCTTTTGCCTCTTAATATCAATAAGTGTTTGTCAGTGACAAATTCCAATTCCTAATCGTAGGGAAATCATTGAGTATAAAGGATATGGTAAAGGACATAGGTATAGTTTTTGATTCTATTTTGCGCTTTCACCAACAGGTGGACCTGATTTGTCGAAAACCATTCCAAATTTTGGGATATATTTTCAGACGAGAGAAAGGCTTTAAGAACCCTTCAGTTCTTTTAATGTTATCTATAGTCTTGTTAGGACTAATTTGGAATCCATTTTATGATGAGTATAGTAATCGAATTGAAAGTGTTCAGAGAAGATTGACAAAATATTTATGCTAGAAGTTGATTCCATCAACCTATTATATGTCTTATGCGATACGCTGCAGAAAAGTAGTAAACAATTCACTTGACACTACTCTATTATCGAAAATAAATTTTTATGTACCAATAGAGCTCGCTATCATCAATTGTTTCAGCTCTTGCAACACAGAACAAATCTAAGTCTATCCTCATTAGTTAAACGTATTCAGTTGAATATTTTAAGGATTCGCCATTTTGTTGGCCAATAGGTTAGTTGACTAGCTGATAAGTAATTCAAACTCTGTACCTCAACATTATGTTAATATTGTGCTTAATTAGGAATGCTTAAACCTCAGCTTTGTGTCATGCAAGACCATTTGCATTTCATATTGCTATTTTAAACTCATTCATTTTTAATTTTTAATGACCACCTGCATCAGCAGATAAATATGAACTACAACTGAACTAAAATTAGCGTAAATAGCCTGCGTTTATACCTTGCCTAAAATAGCAATGCTAAACGCAAATGACAGCTGTAATATTGGTATAAAAACACGAAATAGTCAAAGATCAGCTATAGCTAAACTAGCACTACTATTGCTAAGTAGGTAGCCAAGCTAAACTTATAGGTTGTATAAAAAACATCTGTATAGTTGTTGTGCTAGATTTTGTGCTGCTAAATAAAACAACAACAAAAAGCTTAAAAAGGGAAAAAGAAAAGCATCTCAAACTATACAAATAACGAAATAGTGGACATTTTCTGTTTGCACATTTGTAGCAACACATGCTTTAAACGCAAGATCAATAATTTTGATAACTAAAGCTTATTTTAGCTGTGGTATAAACACAGCCAACGACTACTAGGTTTACTAATATCAATAACTTTTAACTTTTGTAACTTTTTAATGATAGACAGTTATTCATTATTGGAAACAATAAAATGTTTCAGAATATGAATTAGTAGGGGGATATCGTTACAAATGACAGGTCTACGGGTTGCCTCGGAGTGTTTTGATATAGTTAAACATGAGTACATATTATATTGAATTGTAAAGATTATAATACTATAAAAGAAATGTCTATCAAAAAATCTAACTAACAAGGCAAATCTTAAGAGTGCAGCACTAGTCATTTAACGATATTTTTTTTTATTTTTTTAACGAAACACTGTCATAAATGTATTTCAATGTTATTTAAATACATAACTTGTTAGGTATTAATTCAAATATTAACCAGAATTTGCGAAAAAATTGTAAATTTTTTATATTATGATATTCATATATTGATATATATATATATATATATATATATATATATATATATATATATATATATATATATATATATATATATATATATATATTATATAAACATTGGGCCATGATTTATTTCCCGAAAATACGTCACGTGAAATTATAAAACACGATTAATACGATATAGGACAATTTTTAGGTTAGTTTTGAAAAAAAGGCTTTTAATAGATTTTAAAAATAAACTCGATACAACAAAACATGGAAAATTGCTGAAAATTCATTACACGCTATGCCAATTAAACAACAATGACGCTTAATTTTCATATAATTGAATAAAACAAGAAGATAAAACAACGACAACATGGAGAAAAAAACAAAATCATTTACGTTAAAATTTTGAATTTATTTGTCAAATAACATATAATTTGACGATAAAACGATTAGGGTGACATCTTTAGATTTGCCCAGAAAGCTGTTTTAACGAAAATATGTTAGTACGCAAGTTTACTATGAAAAGTAGAATCAATTTTTCTTATTAAAGAAATATTTAATTTATTAATATTTAACTTATTAATTTTTAATCAGAATTAAACCACAAAAAATACACGATATCATTAAAGTTTTGTAAACAAACTTTGAACGAAAGGTTCAGTGATTCCTGAAAGTAGAACGACAATCTTGATACAGTGCGTATCAACAATGGCCTTTAAAAACAACAGTGTTATTAGTTGAGATATTGCCAAATTATATAACTTGCAAATGGTTTAAAAATTCAAATTTAGCGTTAAAAAATGTCGCATAGTTTTCTTACAAAAAATTTAAAATTTTATTACGTTAAGTTAAATAATTCGTTATCAAAAGTAAGCTGAAAAGCTTCCTGCTAAACTTTTAAACGAATACGTAATTTTCATTGTAAACTAATAGCTTTATTTTTTTTGTGTTTAGTTTATTATTTAAATAATGACTTCAAATAGAAACAGTTTTAAGTATAGTGTTAAAACTAACAATGCTATAAAAAAATTATAGTTAAAAGAAATTTGACGAAAAATGAAACTAACCAACCAATTTTGGTAAATTACATAAAAAACTGAAACCGATAAATTTATGTTCCATTCATAAGCAAAGTATGCGTACTCATTAACCTGTATCCAAATATATTATACGAGAGTGTTAAGCTATATAGAAATAAGCATAAGTGCGAGTAGAGCGAATATGAAACGAAATCGAATTTTAATTTAATAACGATATAATTACGTCAGTCGAATACACTTACGTAAACCAATAACGATTATCTTATTAAATTGAACGAATTTAAAATTGAAATTTATTCAGATTTATATGTTTAATAATTATGCGTAAATAAGTTTTTAACTAATTGATAATGGGGTTATGAAAACATCATTTTACAAACAATATTTAATTGCATGCGGTGACAACTTTATTATTATATCACGCACTGGTAATTTTAGAGATTGTAAATAACCTTCATAATGCGTTAGTTCTCGCACTTCATGAAACATGTTACATTTGAAAAATTATTATGTCATGTCTTGAGCGACATGATAAGCATCATTACCAAAATAAAAAGATCAGACATTTTGCAATCACATTCATATGCAAAATACAATAACCATACATCGCACCTCTATGAACTATAACAAATTTAAAAGTAAACATAAATGTTACTCGGTTTGTAAAGGCCAATGCTGGCTCTAACCGTGTCAACAATCCGGTTCCATTAATTTCGATCCCAAGTTATTGAAATAAATACGGAATATGTTATCACCTTTGGAATTGCAATTCTCATATTTTTTTAACCCCCAAGAGTTGGTTTCGAAACCCTTTATTCATTTCTTTCTAAACACTGTTTTCATAAGTTACAATATACATTCGAGATTTTTAAATCCATAATTTCTATATATGTTGTGATAGTCAACTGTAGGATAAAACATAACGAGTCTCTAAAGCAAAAGCGGACTCCTTTAGTGTTCAATAATTTATAATTTAAAACAAACGAAACCAAACGATTGCCTTGATTGTATCGCTACCCTACTTTAATGAGGAAGAATGTCAAAGGGTATTTTCATCCCTTGATCTTATTCGATGATGATAAATTGAGCTTCGCATCGTGCATATAGTAAATAAAAGAGCAACTATACACGCACTTTCTCTGTTTAACTGCTAAATAAATAATGTGTTTCGGCCCAGCACAGATACTTATATATAGCTATCCAGCAAAACCAAAATCTGATACACATAAATAGGCACTAAATCATCAACAGTTCTAATCATATATATATATATATATATATATATATATATATATATATATATATATATATATATATATATATATATATATATATATATATATATATATATATATATATATATATATATATATATATATATATATATATATATATATATATATATATATATATATATATATATATATATATATATATATATGGATATGTTTATATATATATATATATATATATATATATATATATATATATATATATACACGCGTAATATGGTACAATTTATAAATATGGTACAATCTTTTTGAAAGTAAAGGACCCACCAATATTTCATTTCGTCTTCCAAAAATACATTAAACATACCTCTGAGGTGTTGACTGGAATAGCTTTATTCTCGATGCATTGAAACACTACGATTCGGATAAAAGTGCTTTAACGATTATGATAGCTTATTCTCAAAAGTGTAGCTCATTTTTACCATTTTAGAGGATTTATTGGCGTGTAACAATTAAATTTTGTTCATGAATCCCACATACGATAAACAGGTATACAAAAATATTATACCACAGTCGATGAGTTCCAGGAACGTAGTTTGACCTAAAAGGAAACAAAACCAATGAGAAATCTTAAAAGTTTACAGAAAACTAAAATGTTTTGCCAAAATTTCGAATTTGATCAATGAATGCTTCAATAAGGTTACGTTTTCAATATTTCTCAAAAAAAGTTTAACTTTCAGCGTACAAATTGATAAATGATTTGTAATTTGTGATTTATAAATTCCAATTTATAATCCGTTCAATTTAAATTCTCCTTTGCCTATTTCGAAATTTTTAAACAAAATTAAGTTAAGTAGGAGAGAGACTGCGTTCAAAACATCATTTATTTCTATCATTTATTTATATTCGTGATTTTCCCCAATCAAATTATCTATATAAAATCAAGCCACGCCCAAATGTAGTTACAATTATTTTTCTATGAGTATGTAAATCATCTAAAGATGTACATGTACATGTACAAACAAGGAAATAAAAATAAAAGTGAAGGGACAAAGAGCATGGATAAAATCCGATATTATGAACGCAGCTTATTGATTTTCATCTATATTTTCAAATTAGATTTGTTCCTAAGTGAAGTTCACGGATTCCACTTTTTTCTTAATCTTTTTTTATTTTTGTGAATTTATTTAGTGAAGTAACGCGGAACTGGAAGCAAACATTTTGATTTAAATAACAACTAATAAGTAGGTTTGTCACAACCATAATTTATTCTATGAAAATCCAAATTCAGAAGAGTTCGAGTTTGTAGATCATTACAAGAGCATTCAAATTAATGTTCAATAACAAATACGGACTAACTATTATATCATTTAACAAATCGGATATAAAAATAGCACCGGCATGCTGTCGGTGGATCTCAAGTGGTTCGATTTTTAGAGATTTATACCTCTCAACATAGGGAGAGACGTCTTTAACATTTTCCCACCACATTTTTTGACGATGCACCGTCTCAATTCTAGTAATACGTTTAATATAACACGGAGACCATACGCATGAGGCATAGTCCAGTTGAGAACGAACAAAAGACATAAATTCCTTACAATTGATTTCACCTATCACCTTCTGTAGATTGATTGCGGCATATCCATTAGATAACATTTTTACATCATAAGCATAAATGAAACAACGAGCAAATTTGACACATCTAGTGGTATAGTTCAAGAATAAAACGAAGAGTAGGGGACCAAGGGAGCCCTGGCCACCCCCGAATTCACCTTCACAAGATTAGGTAAACAATCATTTATTTCTACAAACAGCACGCGTTGAATAAGTTAAAGTTCAATCCATTTTATCAAGCTATCAGCAATGATAATAAAATAACGTATGGTTGATTGAATCAAATGCCCTACTAACGTCAGAATAAATGATATCAAGTTAAGCATTCACTTCAATCACGTTTTGAAAATTCTAAAAAATTAGATTATCTTAGGAAAAACCCATGTTGTCAACTATAAATGACTTCAAACCTGGATGACTTTCAACTGGAAAGACTCCCAACGACTATAAACCATTAAATAATATTGACAAAGGTCAATTGCCAGCTCATTACCAAGTATTTTTATATAGTTTGAAGGAACACCATCTATATACCACAACCATCTTTAAATTGACGAAGAGGTGTAATAATATCCTTTCGATTGATGCAAGTTACACCCATGCCCCATGGTTGTCAACCATGGGGTTATCAACATTTTCTATTCTATAGTTATTAAAAAAAAAGAACCATATAAATATTCACAGAATTATTAACAGATTTATTAAAACCGTTTTGAACCTTATTGGTATAATTAAATTAATCAAGCTTTTGTTAAACCATTTTTTAAACAGAAATTGGAACAAATCTGTCGATAACATAGAATAAAATTTTATAAAATATTTCCACGTCATGTTCTAAGTCATTAAATGAAAAGCGCAAATTCGAATCAATAGATGAGAAATAGGACCTCAGGCTATCAATATCTGCACGTTTAAATTCCTGAAATACCATAACATATTTTAACTAGCTTCGGATTTAAAATAAATGGTCTGGAAGAAATTATTGCATGGTAATCTCAAAATTTGAAATTGAAGGAATTGAATAATAATTGCGGAAAGATCCAAGAACTTTTTTAATAAAGTTAATGCTCAGAGAGAAAAATATTCGATGGCGTTATCTTCAATTTGTAACACATTCGTTGCTTTACTGGAATCGAAAGTTAATCGCATATATTTGACCGTTGACATGTTATGTGAATGCCCTTCGAACACATGGGCTAAATATTACAAAATATATGTATTTTTTGAATATATAATATACATAAATAATATAAGATGATGATGTTGTAATTTTTGTTATACAAGTATACAAAAATGTAAGAAATTTTAAATCCTTCATGCATCACTGAGAATTCCACATAACTAAGACTACACAAAAATAAAATAAAAATATATAATTTTTTAAATTATCTAACAATTCTTATACGCATGTGTATATGGTTTTATTTAAATTATAAAAATAAAATTAAAAATTTTAACAAATGGCCTCAACAATTTTATAACATACTCACGGGTATTATACACACAATTTTGGCCAAGGTTAATACGTTAAGTTTTGACCAAAAAGACCACACTCTAGCTAAAAGAATTACTCATCTGTATCAAAAATATTTAACATAATTTTATGTTTTCCCATTAATCGAATATAGATGGTGAATTTATCTTGTACAACAATTTTAGGTTCTCGAGGGCTTTTGTAATGTTGATGATGATGATGATGATGATATTAAAATTATGTTCAATCAGACATAAATAACTTATTTTCAATTGCAAATGTACCACAAACCAATTTATATAATATCGAAATAGTTTATGAAATATATTATTGGGTTGATTAATCGTTAATTCGTTGGTAATGTTGATTTTAACTTAGATTTTTATTTGATATCATAAATATGCGGTTTATATGGATTTATCATTTAATGAAATGTCTTTGAGAAAAGAGTTGGTTTTCTATATTATTTTACGGCCACATTGATTGACAACTATATAGAATTACTTTTATTTTTAGGTGTAAACTAGTGCTTTATTTTAGTGGTTGTTATCCTATTCTTTTTCTTAAATTAAATTATATGTCAGTTGTTCAAAAACCTTCAATTGTGGGTAATGTAAGCAGAATTTCTCTTTGAGGCAACGGGTGCCTTTAAGTTCTTGGGCGGTAGGTCATTTAAAATGTTTTGAACTTACACGAAAGCCCCGATTTGCGTCGATTCGTTTTGCGTTTTTTTGCAGTTGCGTCGTTTGTTTTATCTTACCAAGAAATTTTGATTTGCGTTTTTTACCTTGTTTTGCGCCATTTTTTTAATTTTTTGAGAAATATTTTTTTTTGTTTACTTTTTTGAAACACTAAATTTGTTTTAATTAATTCTGAAACAAATCAGACGAAAAAAATTTGAAAAGTATCAACTTTGGGGGCCAAAATAAAAATTTTACGACGGTTTGATGCTGGAGAGAACGCCGTTAGAAGTGCTAAAAGTTTAGGCCCCAAGGAATATAAGAACTATCTGCGTCCGTGATGCTATTAAAATCCGAGAAATTGATACAACAGCAACCAAAATGCAAACAAAATCTCAAAAATTAGAAGTAGCTAAATGGTAAAAATGGCTATCACTGTTATTCATTTGGATAGAAAATCAAATTCAAAAGAGAAAGCTGCTATCCAAAAACGTAATTCAAGCCAAAGCAAAAAGGAAAGAAAGTGTTACCATCAAGACATTCTGAAAACATTTGAAGCAAGCCATTTTTGGTTTTATCGATTTAGGATTTGTGCTAATCTCCATAATATTGCCCTGAAAGGAGAAATTGCTAATGCTGATACAGTTACTGCCAGTTAAAATGATTGAATCGGGTGGATTTACGGCTAAACTAGGATTTATTGTGGATGCAACCGGTTTTTACTGGTAACGGTTTTGATGGTTTGCGATAGTAGGAATATATATTTGTAAAACAGAAAAAGCTGCCCAAGATATAAAGTAAAGAAGGGATATTTAACGCTTCTACTTGGAAGAAATGCTAGCGGTGATTACAAATCAAAGCCATATTTGATCTACCACTCCGAGAACCCAAGATCAATGAAATGCATTAACCTGAGCTACCTGCATACTGGAGGTTTAAATAAGATTTAAGGTTTAATCTGCTAGATAATGCCCCACCTCATCCTTTTTATTTCGATGGTATTTGTAAAGATTTCAAATTTTTATTTTTACCAACGTACACAACATCCTTAATTCAGCGCATGGTTCAAGGGGTTATCTCAAATTTTAAATCATACTATTTGCGGAGAACGTTTAAACATTTAATTAACGCAACAGATAGCAACAATAAAATATCAATAAAAGAATTATGGAAAAGCTACAGCATTACCAAAGTTGTAGGAAATATTGTTGAATCGTGGTTGGAAGTTAAGCTTTCGAGTATGACTGGCGAGTGGCGTGTAATTTGGCCTGATTGTGTTCGTATCCCTTTTCAGTTGGATAAAGAGATTATGGGAAATATCACTTAAATTGCTCAAGGTGTTAATGTTCATGGCATGGAAGAAGAAGATTTGCCGAAAATGTTAGACTACGAGGATGATGATATCATGATTACCAATCAAGATTTAATTGCAATAACAGCAGATATAGATTGGGCAATTGGAAATGTTAATAATATTAGTTTCGTTCGGCGTATGTGTGTAGAACAGTACCGAGTACTATGGATCATTTCAACAGTACCGAGTACTATGGTATTTTTATTACAATGACTTGCAATCTGAATTGGCCTGAAATTCTCAATAATCTTTTTGCAATTCTTTACACAACAGGATTTCAATAATGTAGGCTTCCCACACGCGCTGAAATCCCTGATTATAGTTGTGAGCCAGATTAGCAGGAAATAGTCACTCGTGCTGTAATCAAAATCCTAATAAAGTAAGTATGGAAAGAAATGATTGCAATTATCTCAACATACGATATTGAAAATGTTAAAGCTCAGCCAAATTAAGATAGAATCATGTCAATGAGTTAAGGCCATAAAGTTTATATTCAAATATATATTCATTTGCTATGACTGGGTTTTGTTAACAATAAAATTAGATAAATTCTTGATGCATGATTTATTTGTGGAAATCCAGAAAACATTTCCGAAGGATCGCTCACACTACGTTTTCAGATTGCAGTTCACCTTCCTGACGTTTAATCTACGTGTAAGCTTTTAAGAACGAAAATGGGATCTACTGAAGGAGTTGAGTACCATTTTACATATATAATTGACAGCTAGGTTCAAATTAAATAGGAGTGAAATAAAACACGTAGTATTTGGAAAGTTTGACGAAGAGGAGAGACAAAGTCTCTTATTTATGTCGTCAGTTGCAAAGAATTTGTCTAAAAGAAGAAGTGCTTGTGGATGAAGCTGGTAGTGTTTTTGTGTAACCCCGTTGAAATTATGTACTGATATATTTTTCCAATTAATCAGATCTACAAGAGAAACATGTTTTCAATATTGTAGAACAAACAGAGACAAAAAATCGTCTAATCGCTGAACTCAATCCTTTATAAAAGCAAATATTTGATTTAAATGCTGAATCATATTGTTGATGGCCCCAAGGCGCAGGTAAAACATACCTTTATAATACACTGACGTGTTTTGACAAAAACGACAACCAAATCATGTTTTCGCCACCGCAACAATTGCAGCAGGTTTGGTGGCAGGTAGTCGAACAGGACATAGTGAATCAACATTTATTTTAGGCAAATCTTGTAACTTTAAATTGAATTATCAGTTAAGTAAAACATTTCGGTTGTGCAAGTATTGATTTACAATTTATATATTTACATATAAATATATAAATATCACCGCGATTATCCAGAGAAATGTAATAAAATAAAAAAATTGACATCGTAAGCCTGATCAATCCCAAAAGCCCTGGGATTATCCCTGATTAATCCCATTAATCTTAAATGGGATACCGAAATGTGGAATTTTACTACAATGCGAATCTGAAGAAGCAAAAGAAAAGCTGCAACCAATCACTACTATTAAATGTAGAGCTGAAGTCTAGAGTGTCGATATTAGGAATTTCAGAACAATGGTGAAATTATATCGGCTTTGAAGCAACACAATTTGTTTCCCTCTAATAACGATATTAAAGTCACCCATTGTTGCTTTATTGAAACCAATAATCTCTTCCTATTTCATGAGCAAAGCCAAATATATTCATAAATTCATCATCCTGAGTTGGTTATTAATCATTTCCGGTAATAACAATTTCGAACAAGCATTTAGCGTAGACTGGCGAATTTCTTTAACTGTTTCCAAACTTCACTGATTGTAATTATATTTATTGTATTGCTATGATTCGATGATCCAAAGGTTGTAATAGCGAAGTTTTAATAGGGGATAAGGAGAATATTTCGACATTTCAATGACTTGAATCGCATGAATGCGAAGTTCTTTTTTTCAAGAGTGTAATTTTATACTTTCGGTACAAACCAAAAATGGAACCAATTCTTAAATAACTCAACAACCGGGTAGAATGGGATGTAAATTCAGTCTATGAATAACTGGTACAACGTGAATAAAAGACTATGAGTCCTCACGAGTGCTGTGAGCATCGCATCCATTTATCAGTTGATAAATGTATAGGCCTATAACGTCAAGTCTTACATTTTTTATCACAACTTGATCATCAAACTTATGCAATAATTGCAATAAAAACAGGCAAAATCCGAGTAGAGTGTACCACTAGAAGCCAAACGCCACTTCATGCTTTCATTGATCACGTCAAAAATAACGTTGTGCACCTGAATTCCATAAGCCGTAATTGAGTCAGAAATTACTTCATTTGGCGAAATATTAAATGCCATCATTTTTTCTTTCTTAATCGTTTTTAAGGGAGCTAGCACCTCAAGATGGCATTCTTAGTGTTTCATTTTGTTATTTGAGTATTTAACAAAAGTATCCGCAGCTTTCGATACATCACCAAAATCTCTAGCTATTGTTTCTAAGTCTTCTATTGTTTTTGATAACATATAACATGATTTTAAAATATCCATTTCTCTTCAAGTATCTCGATAATGGTGTGGTTAATTCAAATATCCGTAGATATATTTGATCTGTAAAGATTGTTTCGTATTTATGTATACGAATCAATTATACGCTTTCGCCTTTATTCGTACTGCAGGCTTCGTTCTAGTATTATCTTGATTTTTATTATTCATTAATATTACAATTTACAACGGATGGCATTTAACTCGTATCATCAAGTTTTAATTTGTCTAGCTCATATGGTCAAATTTTTGGAAGTTTATCCCATGGAAAAGTCTTAAATCTTGTTAGACTTTTTATTGTGAACTTCCCAATTCAAACGGTTTCTTTCTTTGAAGCCGTTTTATTCTATTTCTGTTATTCAGCATACCATGTATCTTAGCATTTTAGTGTGGTCCGAGACGCTGTATGTGTTTCCTTGAATGATTGGTGATTTCTTCACTAACGTATTCCATCTGTAGGTCACTATTTAGGTTATCACTTCTTATATTCCAAGGTGCGTTCACTATTCCACGTTACACTTTATTTTGGAAGGCTTGTATTATATTAATTTTACTTTTCTTAGTACAGCCTCAAAGCTGACTACCGTAAGTCTATACTGGTTTTAAAGCCTGTTGGTTTAATAGCAATTTATTATGTATTGACAGCTTTGAATATCGCATATGGTATGTGTTCGCATATGGTATTCGTTTGGAATGAAGCTTTATTGGTATCCACTTAACTTTTTGATTAGTGAAGCTTACATGAGTTGCCTTTGCTTCTTTTAACTTAATGCGCCCTATTTAAGTCCAGTTTCTTACAAGGTTCGTAGTCCTTTTCAGTTTTCTGTGATGGCACCATTGTATTGTCATATTCGTTTAGTATATAATGGTTGTTATTTCATCCACTGTTTATCGACTATCTAGACTTGTTAAAGCTTCAATGCTTTTCTCCTGTTTAATGAGCCGCGTATTAAGCGGTTTGTTGTTTTAGAATATTTTTTCAATTATCTTTAAAATTTATCGATTTTTGTGGAACTGTGCGTTGTTGCCCAGATGCAGCCACTTATGAAAACATCTTCCATTCGCTTACTATACTTGGTTTGGCTATAAAAGAGTATCCTCGATTTGTATTCTTGTTACTTGCTACTAACATTTTATAATGTGAAGGAACCTGCTGTGACTTATCTTTAATTTTTTGTAATTCTTATTAGAAACGATAGGCAGCCTCTATAATTTGTAGGATGATGTGCTTTCCATTTTACAAATGTTAGATGTGAATTTTTATTTACAGGATACATCTAAGCAGGGCATCAGATGTATCCTGTAAATAAAAATTTCACATATCTTGGCTCTCTATTGTAATATTTCTGCAATCTGATTACGGTTATATCCCTATGGAACTTCATGCATTGCAATATTAGTCCATTGGTCTTTCTAAGTGCTTCTATTCGAACTCTCAGGTTTAAGATATAGCGAAGATGGCGTAAATATTTTTGTTATTCGTTTGTGATCATCCGAATTATATCCTCTTTTGTGTAGGTTAGAAGTGGTTCAAGAGTTATAATATAGCCTCTTATGTTGATTTTTCAACAAAAAAAAACCAAACTAACCGGTATTACAGCCTTGAAACTATCTGAAAACACTGTGCTACTTAAGCTTAAATTGAAAAGGTGCTTAAGCACGTCTACTAGGTCGAGCAGCACTTTTTAACGATAAAGTTATCAACCTCAGCAAAACCTTTGGACGCTAAATTGGTTAACTTCATTCTGTAATTATTTCAAGTGAACTGATTTAAACTCACCAGAGCTGGAAGAAATAATTGTTAACCCAGACTTCAAGTTATTATTAGCGATATTTATAAAAAAAAATGTTAAATTTATTAGAAATGAATTCAGGAGTAGAAAACAAAACATCTAATTGGAACTTATAAATTTGAATAATTGCCACCGGCCATATAGTGCTGGTTAAGGTGATGGCTTAAACATACCGCGGTCCTAAGTTTGATTCCAGCCACGCTGTGACCCAGTGTATAAAATCGTTCGTTGGACTGACCATCTATAACGATTACCAATTGTAAAATATGAGCAGGAAGATCTTGTAAAAGATCTAAAAAAAGGTCTTTGGCCTGTAATGGGGTTTATGTTAGGTCTATTTAATAGAATTAAGGATCAAACGTAAGACAAAAATTATATTTTACGAATCAATTGGTGCACCTCATAATATCCGTGTTATTCATAATGAAACGATCGCAAATACTTAAATGTACCGCAATGTACAGTAAATCTTTTTGACAGCGATCATTAGAGTATAATGGAGTAAAATTGTATAATTCACTGAGTATTTTCTACATATTCTGGAAGACTTCTTGGGATCATATAGTTTTGAAAGCATTTATGCTTTCCACTCATTCGCTTTGGTTAAACGTATTTCTTCGAAAACTAATCCCAAAAAAGGGTTTGTTGAATGGAACTCGATTGATAATCAGCAGTCTTTATTTAAATTGCATAAAAGCATAAATTATCACTGAAAGTGATAATAGTGAGAAACTCAAAATTACTCTAAACATATATAGTGAGCTATAAACTAACTATATAGTCTGTGGCACGTATTAAAAAATAAAGTTATTAAACACATAATAAATGATATGTTCCAGACAATTTAGTCCCACCATACTAAATTCATCGGAATTTGCTAACGATAAACAAATTAAACGCCTAAGTATAATCTGCATGATTTATGGTTACACTCACAACATTATAATCATATGAATCACAAATTATTATATTAAATTAATCAAACAAATTTGCGATATTCTCGTATAAATCTTATATAGATTTCGTAACTTTAAAACCAAAATTACATTAATTAATAGTTTATGAAATAATATTTTTGTCATTTGAAATATAATAATATAGTAATAAGTTTGGTAAATAATTTGAATTAGCACATACAGTACACAGATCTAAATCAAGCTGCGCGAATCACTAAAAATGCAAAGTGCGAACAATATAATGAAGTTATGACAAAATACTCGTATATATAGTATGAGAATAATGGTAATTTAGTTTTGATGAGAAAAAAAAAATTAAAATTATTGCACTACAAATACAAATAACAATAATTAAATTCCGAATGTCAGCGTGTTTATCCCCCGAAAAATGAAAAAAAAAAACTTTACATTTTTACAATACAAAAAGCTTTTTCTATTCTCTTCTTACACTTTTCAACTTTACCACTACCCACCAATCTTGATGTTTGAAAAAATTGTATAGATTTTCTTTTATTTCGTTTTTTCGTTTTTTTTTTAACTTGAGTATAAAACCATAAAACATTTTCGAATTGAATCACAGTTTGTGAAAAGCTAGTATAGTGAGTGATCATATATACATACATACATAAGAAAAGTGACTTGTGAATTTATAAAAATAAAAAATAAAAAGTTTAAAATGGCAACAAAAATTTGTGGACTATTAATAATTGCTATGTTTGGGTATTCAGTTGCTGCACCAGGATACGCACAACAAGGATACAATGATCAACATAATGTTGATTATCATGATCATCCAAAATACGCATTTAATTATGGCGTTGCCGATCATACAACGGGTGATGTTAAGTCACAGCACGAGTCACGCGACGGTGATGTTGTAAAAGGACAATATTCACTCGTCGAACCAGACGGTTCAATTCGTACCGTTGATTATACAGCTGATCCAATTCATGGATTTAATGCGGTCGTTACGAAAACAGCACCAACTGTGCATGCCCATGCTATTGTGGCCAAACCGATAGTGAAACATATTGTGCCAGCATCTCATGTACAAAATGTTGTATATGCACAACAGCAACCAATTAGTAAGTATAATCATCAACATATTTTATCTGCGCTCTTTTTTTGACTTCCGCAAATCTTTGTGTTTTATGTACGATTTCATAATTATAAGCGATCACAAAACATTATGTTAACATCATTTCGATTTTAAATTATTGTTGATATTTTCAATTTAATATACAAGATAACTGATAACGGTTAAAACGAAAAAATTTCACTTTTAATGGTGAAAATTGTTAAAATTTTAATGATCTTTTGTCACACAGAGAGACATGCCATGTGACATGCTATACGACATTTTTTGTTATTTATATAACTGATCGTGATTATGATCTTAAATTTATTATTTATCCTCGACACATTATGGTCTGTATACCGCATAAGTACTGTGCGAAAACTAGCAAGTTGTAACCTAAATGTTGTAATCTTGTATGAAATTTAAGACAGACACAATGGATTTTGTATTTTACGATTATGCAATATTCTAACAATTCTCTCACAGCTTAAAGTTAAAGAATACAACATCAACATTAAAAAAAAAAACTTTTATTGTTTTAATAATTTCGCTTTTATGCATAACATTTATATTATTTAATGCGCATGGTGCTATTAACCGAATTGGTTACGGATATTTAGCTTAGACACCCGTATAATATGTCACGATCACATATATCGATTTTTATTTATTTATCGTTTAGAATTATTGCGAAGGTTGATCGCGAAAGGAGGACAATATTTATACATTTTTTTGCTTATAATTTTAGTCTATTCAAAACCACAAGTACATCATTATGCACAATTACCACAAGTACAACAAGTACAACATCAATATGTACAACAACATCAACTACAACAACAACATCAATTACAGCAACAACATCAAATTCAGCACCAACAAGTCCAATATGCTGATTATAATGATGGTGGTTACGACAACCAATACGATAATTATAATCAACAATATTACTAAACGTCATCTGATAAGAACCAAAAACGAAAAAAAAAAAACATTTCATGTGATCTCTCAGTTTAGTAATATTCGAATTAAATGACAAACTGTTAGAAATCTGCGACTGACGCATAAATAATTAATTAAAACCAAGAATATTGTAAATATTTATTACGAATTATTATTTTTTTTTTTATATAAAAAACCAATAAAAAATATTTTTAATTTTAATTAAATTAAGGTAAATGTTTTAATTATGGAATAAGATCGGAAGGAAATTTGCGTAAGAAACATCTTCATTTTTATGGAGGAAGAGAAAAGTTTATGATGTATTTATTACTGTATGGTTCATGGTTTATATATATATATATATATATATATATATATATATATATATATATATATATATATATATATATATATATATATAAATATATAAATATATATACATATATATTTATCTATACAAAAAATTAATTAATATTCAAAAAGAGAAAAGTTTATTTAAGATGGTTTGATGGTTTAAAAGAAATAACAAAACATTTATCTGCATTACGTATATTTAATTCATGAATATTTATATGCAGAATTGATGTATTAACCTATTTCTGTTTTTTATGTCGGCCACAATTTATGCGGCGTTAAGATGTTAGGTAATTTTTTTTTGATTAATTGATTGTTGCCATCCATATTGATTATAAGAAATTGAGCAATAATTTTAATAATTCACTAATATAATGGTGATAAGTAAAATGCCAAAATTTCAATATGAATGGTTTGATTTGAAATTTTCAAAATTTTAATAAATCGTAGGTTATCTAACCGTTGAATCGAAATTTATACGAATCAATGAAAATAATAAGTTCGGTTACAACATGGAATGACATATTGAGCGGCATTGATTTAAAATTGATTATCAATATATAAATATTTTCAATGAAATTCAATTTTGGAAGATGGAAACATACATTATTTAAAACCAGCGCATGTTGGGTCTTGCAATGGCCACCTTAAGAAGCTTAAACATTTTTCATCATTTTTTCCACTCAGGAATAATATAAATTAAGCCATAAGATATGCACTACTAGGGTCAGAAATGCCTTAGGTATTGGGGAACCTAGAATCCCCAGAAGGACTGAAACTCAGTTCAAATCAACTACACAGCTCCATACACTTAGCCTTTTGAGAACAGTTGTTCTGTGATTGAGGTGATTATAAAAAAGGACAATTTTGAGTTAAGGATGTCAAAGAGGGCAAAAATGGCCTCCGCAACTCGGTTTCAGAAGGCCCTTGAAAAAGACCATCCAAATGGCATAGGCTTTCTTCAAAATGCAGAGCCCTTCGGTTCTCAGAAAAAGTATAAGCTTGCTTTTAGAAAACCACTTTCCGGACTAAATCGTGGCGGAACCGATTAAAGATGCCTACGGAAGTTCTGGTGAGGTAGTCTATACCCCTTATAACAGGAAATGGAGTCTTTCATGTTGCATATTCACACCCAGTAAGGTTGGATATGCTACTAGTCCATGTAAACCCTTGAAATCCGCTGGAGTTGCTGGTATTTTTCCAGCTCTCCTGCAGAGGGGTATTAAAGAGATTCTTCCTACCTTGGTCCAGATCGTTTAAGCCAGCTATGCTTTATAGTCGTCTAGATACCTAGTGGCATATCGTCCAATTAGACTCACATCGTTTCTATTAAAAATAATGGAGAAACTTTTGGATTACCATATAAGAAGTGAGGCTCTAAAAAGGAACATCGAAATCAGTTTGCTTATCAGGCTGGTAAATCTACGGTGACAGCTCTTAGCAGTCTGATCAATAAAATTGAAAGCACTTTTGATGTTGAAGAAATCGCCTTTTACGCATAAAAAATTGACCACACGAAGATCACTCAATAATCTGTAAGCGATATAAACCTTATAGCTCCTGTAAGCTTATAATCATTAGGTCGTTTAATGGTACTTCTGTCATGGCTATTGCTAAACGATCAAACCCGGAACGCATGTATGATGAAAGCTTATTTTACTTTCGAATTGCAATAATTGGTCAGCATATGGAAGGCGCGGCAGTAACCGAAGAATGACACTCAAAATATTCTCCTAGATGATTGCAAATCAGTTATCATAAATCAAATAAAATACTGGTGCCTTTTCAATTTGTTTATGCAGCGGCTTAATTCTTAAACTGACTTTTATTTTATTAAAATGTTTAACACGCAATAAATATTTAACGTACATGTACATTAAATCGATGCGATCTGACCCACAATCAAAATTCGCAAACAATGAACTCATTAACATTAATATTTCCCAAAAAGTGTTTCATTTTCGTTTATGAAGGTAAACACTTGCCATTTTCCCATTAAAATCCCATCAAAACAATGACTTTTACACACCATAAATATTTTAGTTAAAAAAGTATTTTTAAAATACTACAAAATAATTTGTATTAACAAAACATAAAATTTACATAAAATTTAGATTAATGTGATATTATAATAAAGAAAGATACACATCTCTATATAATACCGAAATCAACTTGAGTAAATATTTAAGGTTAAGTTGCATAATTAAAAGTATCAGCTACATATTAAATCTATTCGTAATAATTTTAAGAGAAACTTGTCGAGAGGTAACAAAATGCAATATGTAAGATTTCACTGGTGCGTGAAAATTCTAATGAATATACGATATAAATCTTGGGAGGTGACCTCTTACCAGCTATCAAAAATACGTAAATCTGGGACAAGAATTCTGCACACATTTTTATGTAACAATGCGAGACGATAATATTGACAAGATTAGCCATGACAATTCTATCATCAAACAATTTTTTACAATGCTATCTTTTATATATTATGAAGTCAAGGTCAAAATATATGAATACTTTTCTATCAAATGATAATATATATGTTGATAAACATGTATATGGGTTACTTAATCGAATCATAAAAAAAACTTTGTGATACACACAAAAAGAGAGATGTTAAGAAATTTTCGTTAAAAGCTATGAATAATTTGAAGCAAAAAAAAAATAAAAATTCAATATCGTTGTTACAACACGCAAAGTTGATTTTCAACTTTTCCTACCAAAGTCAATAAAATATTAATTAAATATTTTCCGTAAAGGTTATTGTCTTATTAAGATATAAATCACCATAAATTAAAATTTAATTAGACAAACGCGCAGAGTTTTATTATTACGTTGATCCATCAAATATTCGTTAACGTATACTACTCTAATATTAAATTATATAGTTTTGAGTAATTTGATCATGGTCATTCAAGATCAGGATCAGGTAAAGGACACGGTTAGAGTTACGGCTTTTAAAAAAATTATGTTCGAGGACCATACCTTATGGTAAATGAATTCCAGAAAAGATGCACCATATGCAGTATTTATCCAAGTACATATAAGTTGCATAACTACGGAGGGCAAAAAAGTAATGACAAAATTTTAAAATCATTTAAAGTATCAGTAATTTTCTAAAATTTCGAGGATCTGAAAAACTAAAGGTCCTAACTCCATCGCATGTAAAACCTTTTACACATTTGTCGGTTCTCTCTAAAATCTTTGAACGAATTATTTCTGATCAGACAAATCCATTACCATTTACTAATAAACTATTAACACCAGTGAAGGCAGGATTTAGAGTTAATCATTTCACTTAAACGGCACCTGCAGACATAACTGATTTAATTAGAGGATAAAGAAAATCGAGCTGTGTTCTGCTTACTAGATTCCGCAAAGCTTTTAATTCTATGTCTCTCTCGAAATTCTACATAAAGTTGCGAACCCTTTTGAACTTTAATCAATGCAGCAAAAATGGTACAATTCTATGTAACTGATTCAATGTGTTGACTGTAACTGAACTAATTTAGCCCCACAATGATGGGGAGTACCACAAGGATCAATAATGGGTCTTTTAATATTTGCCATGGATAATATTGATATTTTATACTCATACTATTACGACAGGATAATAGAATGTCAGAATTTCACTAAATTGTTGATTACTACCGTTAATCAATTTGGGGACGTAGTCACATCATGGATAAAAAGGTAAAAGTTTTCAGTTAGGAGATTGAAAAATTATATTAAGAAATAAGAATGAAAACAGTTCATAGGATATTTTAAGGTAAACGAAGCTTAATAGATATAAGAAGATAACCGTAAGCTAAAAAAGCAAACAAACAGTTAAAAGACTTTTTGCCTAAGTAAAAATAAAACAGAATTAGTTCCATTACAGTTTAGGGTTTAGTTCCTGAACCAAATCCATTTTCGGAACTTAATCCGAATCATTAACGGATCTTGTTTGAATACCGTTGTTTGGACTCCGGATTTAGTTCTGGATCCGGATTCGTTTTCGGAACTAAATACGGATCATTGAAGAATCTTATTCGAGTACCTTTTTTAGTTCAGGTTCTGGTTCCGGAACCGGATCAGTTTTCGGAACTAAATCCGTATCATTGACGGATCTTGTTCGAGTTCCATTTTGGGCTCAGGTTTCACTTCCGGAACCGGATCAGTTTTTCGAACTAAATCCGGATCATTGACGGATCTTGTTCGAGTTCTGTTTTGGGCTCCGGATTTAGTTCCGGAACCAGATTCGATTTTGGAACAAAATCCGGATCATTTACGGATCTTGTTCGAGTTCTGTTTTAGACTCTGGATTTAGTTCCAGAACGGATCCGTTTCCGGAACTTAATCCAGATAATTTCACGAGGGTTTTGGTTTTTATGTTCCAATATGTTATTTTTTTTAATTTTGTGTTGGTAAGTTTATATTCCCAGTTAGTATCTCTTTTCCCTAGCCTCATGATAGACAGTTTTAATGTTATTGTTATATTTGTGATAGTCGGCTGATAGGATCAAATAAATTTACGAATGACATTAGACAAATGGCAAACCTGCTTATGTCAAATTTAAACGAGTCATCTTTACGATTATATAGCTATTTTCCTGGATTTTTATTAACTCAATTATTGTGATTAAGTCATTAATCTTTCTCTGCATATTTCTGCTGAGCTTTAAATGGCGCTTGCAGCCCTCTCCTGTTAATATCGGTAATTTGGTTTGTTGGTGTCTTTGTTTATTTCCTATTATATTATATAGATTTTTTAAATGATGTCAGTTTGATATTGATTATCAAGGTTGTCAGTAACTTACAAATTTTATCATTAAGTTCGAAATTTGATCGATAAGCATGGAACCATTCTGCATGGTTCCTAATGAAATATTTGTCGCTGGCTTTAATTTTTTTATAGAAGATTTCCTTCTCATTCCATTTTTCTTCTTAATTAGCTGTGGTAGTTCTGAGTTAGAGGAGTCAACTCCGTTTCAGTTTGTGATTAGCTTGGCTTAGATAGCAGGAACGTATATTTTAAAGGTATTACATTGATCAATTTGTCATTGCCTGATACGCATGTTAAAAACGCTGTTCATATTGAACTCTACGGATACCTTTTTACTCGTAGAGTCGTATACTTTGTATAGGAGAAGATATCAAGCGTAATCAGTGATAGTAACTGTGCTGTATTTTTCCATCATTTAGAATTATAATATCAAAATAACTTGCAAATGCCGACAAGAAGAACTTGTACAAAATGTTGTTCTGTTGTCAGTGTCATGAGCGTGGAATTTAAAGATATTGATATGGAATTAATAAACGAACGAATGTTGGTAAATTGATTCGAATTGATTACGAACGAATGTTGGTAAATTGACTTGGATTTTCAGGAACCGGAAAGCCGATAATTATTCAATTGAGTTATTTCGACAACACCCTGTTCATTTCATCACATTTCAAAAATATTTGCATTCTAAAATATAAAATTGTACTAAAAATTATGTAATAGAATTCATTTAGGTTAATAAATGTTTTTAATGTTATAAAATAAAAAGCATTTAGGCGTCATATGAATAGTGCTATAAAAAAATATTAGAGTGGTACAGTACGCTACGAATTTATATTACGTTTATATAGTAGTCATTCGGGCTAACAATTATTTGAACTAGAAATGAACACAAACATTACACAATAATTAAGACCAACATGATTAATTAATAAATTAACCGCGAATTATAAAATTCAATTGATTTTCAAATTAACATTGTCGCATGTAATTCAACTTCAGTTTGATTTTTATTTTTTCAATTATTTGCCGAGTAGGTCTAATTTAATTGTCCAAATTATAATTGCAATTATTGAATTGTACATTTTGTGTTTGCCTTTCAATTTCAACTGCAAGCACATAATTATAAAGTTACATGAGCATAATTATATTAATTATGTAGTTTTGATAGCTAAATCTATCTAATATTTTGTTGATTGGCGATGTATAACCCGTTTAGTAATCTTATGTACTTGAGCTGTATACTTGTATTACTATGAATGACAGATAATTGAGCGATAGAAAAAATACATCTCGATATTTTATATTTTATTTTGGTCAATGATGCAAACCTTAAACGGACTATACACCTGCAATTATGCTTAACAAGCTTGATTGTCATGAAGCTAAATGATAAGCATCAGTTCGTTTTTACAACGTCAAGCGTGAACGTCATTCATTTGTTAGAAGGCAATTGGTATTTGATGCATAAGCACAGCCATGCAGTTAATTTTTAGAATTATGATAAGGACGTCAAAAACCGTTATTTACAATGATTTGGTTAAATTTCAATAGTGAATAATATCTCGTTAAGGTTTTAGGAATAATGAAGCAGTAAATAAATTAACAGTGGCTTGTTTGCTTGGTTTCTGCATTATCATTGGGGACTCAACTTTACACTGCACTAATTTTAGTAAATAATTTTTAAATACAACGTATAGCGTAGGGTCATGTCATTTTGGTTTAAACAGGGCCCAGAAACCAGGCATACTAGTAGGATTTTGCATCGTCAAATTTAACATGCTATAACTTGACAACCTGGTGTTATATTTTTAAAGTTGTTAAATTTTTTCAGTACGCTGCCAAACTAATCAATTTAATTGCGATGGACCTCACGGGTCCATGTATTTTTTATTAGTTTCTGATTTTATATTAGTTTATGCTACTCAACAATCATAATTTGGTGTTTGTAGGATTCATTTGCAATGGCAATTCCAAATAGGTAGTTTTGTAAATGTTAGGTAGTTTTGTAGGATCCTAAATTATCTTAACCTTATAGTAATTAAAGTTTCTGATGGCTTTATAGAATGACTGTATTTTTTTTTTACTCTTGAACGTTATAGTTCAATCAAAGTTTGAACCATAATATACTGTACGGTATTGAAAACAACTAAATAAATGAACAACAAAATCGAGTGTTAATTAACATTCAGCAATTAGACGAAATTCATATCAAATGCATTCCAATTACATAAAATAAATCAAATTTCTGTCGAAAATCCATTTAGCCATCATATACATGATCGCATTATTATATTGTAAAAAGTATAATTTTTAATAGCAAAATCAAGGTAAATTAGCAGCAAAAACACAAAACAATCTACATTTCAGTTTTTATGTATTCAGCGCGGTAGGTTTATGAGGTCTAATAATGAGATTATTTCGTATCTAAAATACAAGATTTACCCTTTAAAAATGTTCGCAAACACTTTATGATAGACATCTCCGTCACTTATTCAATGGCAAATTACGGATATGTCAAAGATTTCTGTTTTTTTTGTTATTATTTGAAACTATAATAATACGACTACATTTATAGATTAATCTCGTGTCATTTTCATTCATTGCAATTTATTAGTTTTTATCTTCTTAATTCAACTTTCAAATAATACGTACGTAAAGTAGTAGTAGGTACGCTCGCAGATTTGTATACACTCGTATGTTTATGATCTTTTGTAGTTTACATTTTTCTTTAATAAAAAATAAAACAAAAAAAAATTTAATTAATATTTTTTTTATTTTAATTTATCCATAATTATTATCTAATCCATCAGAGTAATAAAAAAAATTTAATTAAAGGTCAATCAAAGATACTTTCAATCTTTATGTGTGATTCCATCTATTATAATTCTGGTGAGGATAAAACTTAATACTTATGCCATCTAGATTTATTGTTTAATAATTTTGGGTCCTAGCTCTTGATTTTGGGTGGACATTCACATGGTTCTTAAAAATATAACCAAATAGGACTAGAATACGCAGTTGAACCTATTTCGTATAGGTCGGTTTGTCATTTTTTCTCGCTTTTTAGTTACCCTCTTATTGTTTAATTTTCTTAAAGGATAAATGCTTTTGTCAATAAAAATCGAAAAAGATTGATTCCAACTAAATTGTCAACAGATGGCACCTGTTACACAAACTCAATGAAGTCTCTTGCTATCTTCTTCTTTAACTTTCACTCGCCGATATCCAGTTTGTGGTATTACAAAACGATAAAGCTACGCATTTTTTTACTGTCCATAGCACTCAGGATAATGTTATATCCTTAGTATGAATGTTCTAGCCCAAGAAACAAACAGCACTACTAAAATGTAAAGGAAAGAATTAGAAGGGATTAAGGTGTCCATGCCTTTCATTCTACATTCACGTACTCCGAACATAAAAGGAGTTTTTAAGTTTGTTGGCCCTGGCGATTTTAATTTCCAGATTGTATTTGTGAATGTCTTAAATTACGTCTTAAATTACGCACTGACCTTAAGAAATCAGGCATAAATCATGAACATAATGCCGATGAGAAACAGAATCAAGATTAGATAATAATTTTATGTCCCCAATATTTCGAGATGCTCGGTATTTGACCCCATCAAGTGGAGTCAAATGAGTTTTCGGTGCACACAGCCATATAAAATCATATCAATAGATGAATTTGCTAAACAACTCCTGTTATTGCCCCAATTGTAAATAAAAATACAAATCTTAAAGATCAAAGTAAAATCGCAACTCCTCTAACCATCGTGGTTAGAGGAGTTCGTGATCTGTTTAGCTTGTAGCACCTTTCGCGTTGTCAAATTGATGCATTTTTTTACATTTTTGTGGTTATATTGGCTTCTTTATTGGCGGTCGATATTCTGCAGTCGTGATTACGCAAAGGATTGCCTGACTTATTTGGAGTAGAGAGACTTTGGATATGATAGTCGAAACCAGAATAGCGGTACTATCAATATTGCCAAAACCAAAACAAAAGTGCCATTTGAACTTCTGAAAGAAATGTTCATTCCTACCCAGTCCGCATTCACTTGGCATGACTACGACGTTGAAAATTCCGCAGTAATAAGCCAATGGCCTTGTTTCTACCTACGTCCTACACCTCGATTAACGTCTATAATTCTGTTCAAAGACTATTTACGTGCAGGTAGGCTTTGTTTCTTTATCAACTTGTGTTGATTCCCAATTTGCATATCTTTTTGTTCTCGTTTCCATTTCTTTTGCTGTTGGAGATTACAAAAATATTCCAATTGTTGCCTTTTTCAAAACCCTTGCAATCGTTTCTGGGTGTTTAACCACCTTGAAATGCGGTTATGAAGCACTTCGAGTAGAAATTTAGCACTGCCTCGATTTTGTACAGTAGGGTGGTCATTTAACTTATTATCCTCAAAATGAGTTGCGGCTGGTGGGATTTTATGCCCACATTTGATAATAGTGTGAGTTAACATTGTTGTATTTTTCTGACGACAATATTTTCGTAATCTCATCCAACTTTTACTTGGCTTTCGGTTAAAATATATGAGCAGGTATCTCGCGTCGAGCTGGAAAGCTTCTGTCGTTAAATCGCCCTCAACCTCGAGATGTCCAGACTTGATCAAACACACAAAAACAGCTATGTAAGCTTTGTAATTAATTGCAAACCTCTTCCTAGTTTACATACTACAGTAATGGGCCTTGCATATAGTCATCACTGTTGGCTTGTTTTTGCTGGAATTCAGGTACATCCATACATGTAAATGTTGCATCATATTTCTGCTATCAATTATCCAATATTGTTGCTTGACCAATTTATGCGTTTTAGGAAATATATTTGATGCTTTGGTTGTATGCAATATTCGCCTTTTTAAATGGACCACCAACTCGCAGTATCCTATATACGAATCTATAAATATAGAGAAAACGATCTCTTTTTTGCTGCTTCTTGATACTCAACAATATTTGCATAGAAAATTATGTTCAGACTTGAAATGGAACTCTAGAGCATACTGGAAGCTTACATATATCGCATATTCAACCATTGTATGGTAAGAACACCAGATCTTTACAGTTCATAGTTTTACTCAGCATTATAAATGAACCTGAATATATAACTTTTCGCAGTTTTAAGAATGAGGACATTTTAAAAATTTGTTGCTCAATCACTCCGAGATGTATGTAGTATTCCAGGTTGCCATGTTGCCGATGGATGGGATTTTCATTGTTCTTTATGCAAGTCTATACATTTAGTTGGCCATTTGTAATTGGTTTTTTGCATTCAGATTAGACGTTCCCACTATAATTTGGATGTTATGAGTGCTGTGGGTTGTAATTCTCTCGATGCATCACTGGGATTTTATTCAGACGGTATACGTATTTCCAAATATGTGTTTTCATTAATTTCTCTAGCTCGTTGACATAAAAAATATCATTATCCATTAAAAGGTTGAATTTGGCTTTCAATTTGGGATTTGAATTCTTTTTCTCCAAATGAACGAAGAGTTCATTATAAAAGTTGCCTAATTTTATAGTGTTTTCCTAACACTGCAGTTGTACTGTGTATTTTCCAGCATCGTCTAGTGCTACTTTACAGTATAGTAATGTTCCATCTTTGGTTAATTAAGATCCCAAAATCATCTAAGAGTTTTGTCGATGGTTTTTTCTAAATTCTTTTAAAGGTTGTTATCTATCCACATATATTTTCAACACTATTCGAAGAACCTCCAGATAATACCCATAGCCGAACATAGTATTCTGTGCCGGTAAGTGACTAAACTCGCTGATATTTTTTACTTGCCCTTCTTTTAAAATTTGAAAGAATACATTGGTTCCAATAAGAACACCTATATCACTTGTTCAATTATATTCTGAAAATTGAAATCGAAAATTGAGTATTAATCCCACTTGAGGAGGAGTGGTCACTCACTATCTTTAAGAATTAAGGTAAAAGTTGGGCTTTACTTGGTGTATCTATATATGGTGTCATGCCGTGCACAAACTACATCTCCACACTTAGATTGAAAAACAGTTGAAAAAAGTGCTACTTACCGATGTTTGACTACGATTATCGGGCAACTCTATTAATGAAACTAAATCAGGAAAGTTGTCATAATTACGGTTTTGCCACGCAACGTCCAGTAACTCTTACAAGATGTGAATCATCCAGTCACGAGATTCAATATTTTCGCCAAGGACCTCCAATCATCGTACTATACATCGTTGCAAGTTTCACATAAATGACTTAATTGTTTGGATCATCTCCTCCTCGCTTGATGCTGATCAAGAAACTGTGGTGAATTTGTTTAAGAATCTGTTACACAACCTGGTTTTTCTTTCATATTACATTTTAATTGTATCTCAGGCTTCACTGTAGTTGATATCGGTTATCTTTAATGTTTCACTTTAAAGTAAATATCTGTAATTTTGGTTTGAACGTCCACGTGGTTTTCTATTTCCAGATTTTGTCCGCATAACTCCATGATTTGATTACATGTTCTTATTATTTTTTAATTCGTTTAGTTCTGTGAAACTCGGCCATATAGTTAATAAAATTCTTCTACGCACTGTTTTACACTTGACACTGATAAATTTGTTTCGCCAATTTTCACCAAAATCACAGGATGTTAATACAAATTTTATTTAGAATTTTTTCAATGCCGAAAGTTTACTAACTCTGAACTAACTTCCAGCTGCTTTCATTAAAAATTCTGCAGAAAATTCTGGTAATATTTCTGCAGTAAACCATAACGGAATTAACTTTGTTGATCTTTTTTATTAAAATGACAAAAAAATATCTTTGACAAACATCTGTATATGTTGCTGTGAATTTCTTAAAAGAAAAGATTACCAATCAAAGCGAATAAATGTATGTTTTTCAGGCGAAATATCTACATGACACATCGCCATTAGAGATAGATAGATAGAGAGGGAGAGAGAGAGAGAGAAAAAGAGAAGTAGACAGTTTTTATTTTTGACAACATATTAACAAAATCGTACCAAAAATTTACAAACAGCAACCAACCCACAGTATTTTGACGGGTTTCTAATAAAGGAGTAAGAGAGAAGATAGTGATTTGAATTGTTTGTAATTCGTTAGGTTTTCTTTGACGTAATCAACATTTTTAGCATGAAATAGGCTTTGTTAGAAGATGCATCATGAATACCGCAAATAGTATTCTGTATTACGAGCTCTTCTTAAAATCACCTTAAGTGCTCTTAACATTTCTCGTCAATCAGGAGTCAAGAATTCTTGATATCGAGATAATTAGCAAGTCACGTTTTATGTACTGATTTTGCACAAATGATGTTTCATCTTTTAGAAATGTGTGACTTTTCTAGCATCAAAACTATTTTAAAGCGGAATCAATAAATGATGATAAATCAATAAAATCATAAAAAATCCTTGACTCCGGAATAATATTATGAATATGATGGATCCGTATATTATATTGCAACGAGGATGTGCTACATATTTATAAACTAACAATTAAACCTAACCATATTAGTTCAACAAATGAGCCTTGAAGATGTTATGAGAAATATATATACATTATTCTTCAGATAAAGATCTCAATTTTGTACCACCATCCTTGATTAAAGTTCCAAAATTTTTGTTTTTAAAGATGAGTTTTTATCGTAACATGGGTTCAGTTCAGTACAACGATTAAAAATATCATGATCATATATTTTGTATTCGAACTGAACAAAAAAAAAAAAAAAAAAATTATTAATAAACGTAAAATTAATGTCTGACATACTTTCGGTAACAAGTTTCTGTATTTTTTTTTATATTATTGTTATTAATAAATAGCGTATTGAATACATTTTTTTTTAATGTTCTTCTTCCACCTTTAACAACAATATAATTTATATACGCGGTTCTTCCTCACATCGATATTATGTATTCACGGTACATAAAAATAAATTTAAAGATGATATTATGTTAAATAATAACAAATACAATTCACAATTTACGATTTTTTTTGTTAATATTTTTGCCTCTTATAAAATTGATTAACCTTCACTTTCATATTATCATAAATAATAACAACGAGTACAAGAATTAAAAATGGTTAAATTGAATTTTATTTTAGAAAGAATTTACATAAAATAGAAGAAAAAATTCAATGCATAAAATTATAAAAATTTGTACCAGAGTCGGATAGGTATATACATCAATAAAACATAATACATAATTGAAAAGCAAGTGAATAACATTAGAAATAAACAGTAGAGATGACCTTGGTAATCACAAAGAAGGCATTTAAATCCAAAGAATAAAATTAAGACTGAATTGAACCTTATGGTTAGAAGGAGCTTGCATGTCTCATAAAGTACAAATACAAGCTTGATATCCTTAGAACTCCATTACAGAATCTTTTTTTCCGTAGGAGGCGACTAACCGCATGAATGCAACCAAATCTATAAAAATCCTAACTGTTTAAAATTATTAACAAAGAAAACAACATTTATGAACAAGTAGTTTACGATTGACTCGTGGAACGGGTAGTCGCAAAAAAATTTGGGAAGCTGTGCCAATTAAAAACGATAATAATTTAAAAGTCCATTACGCGAATTTATACACTCATCGTATTTTTCCAGCTTTAAATTAATGATTCCGTGTGCTTCCTGGCATGTCGAGTCATCTAAACTATGCCACAACAATACCATCCAACTAAGGAATGAAGAAGTCAGCAATCGTGACACTATAGCAATGATGGTAACATTCTAGGAGGCATCATCTTTAAATAAATATAGCCCAATGATTCTACCTACCCAAACACACCAAACTGTGTCTTTTAATGGATATAAGAGCGTCTCAACAAAGGCTTTTGATTTGTCGAACGTACGACGCGTAATGCACAGCAGCAATAATTTCTTTAGTCAGCAGTGTATGTCATCTTTGTGGAAGCAAATTATCAACTAGATAGTAAACTGAACATAGCGCACAGTAATTTTGTCGAACTGAAGCATGATCCGTTTAATAAATTTAAACAATTTGCAGGCGTTGTTCTGGCATTATTATATTTATGGCTATGAGTCGAAATGCCTGATCGTACTGACTACAAATCAACTTGAAACCGTCAAATTCTGACAACATTTAGAGAAAAGCCATTTTTTTATTCATTTTTCTACCAGTTCAACTAACATTTGTCATCGGTGCTTGCGACACGTTGCTGCTTGAATTGATTATTTTTGGAGCAGAACCCTGGAATTGGCTTGTTTTGTCCATTACACTTCCGAGTAGTTTATCAGATTCGTCGATGTATAGGAGTGCTGACTTTATTCTTTCGATATACATATCGTTGTAGTTTTACCGTTGATTCTTAATACAAATTATTTTTCATTCCGGTATGTTACTTCAATTGGTTCATTACGGACTTTGTAAATCGTCAGTTTTGACGAACTTGATTACAATCTTTCAAATTTCTTTAAAAGAAATGCATATGGATTCGAAGAATAATCCCAAATAAGAGTTCAGCAGGCGATACTTTATTATAAAATTGTTGGCTAGAATTTAAACCAAACGTTGGTCTGTTAAACTTTATTGCAGACTTAAGGGTTAACTACCTCTCTATTAGTCCATTTATCTATTGAAGTTAAACCATAGCGATTATTTTCTGATAGAGTGGTTCGATTAATTCTATTTGTGATGATGATCAAGACTTTGCAACTAAACTGGTAGCCATGACATCAATGCTAGATTTAATTTTTCAGCAACACTTTGTAACTTGCCACTACAATCGAAATCGAGTTCATTTTCGGAAATTGCTTTAAATCTGGTTAAAAAAAATTGCGATAGTAAATTGACCTAATACCGAACTGTCAGTGATGATAACTTTTCCCTCTCTTTCGAAAATGCAAATGATAAAGGCTTTAAAAAATAATCGAAGCCACTGTCTTCCTCGCGAGCCGCTCTATCCAAGCAAGAAAACGTTCTATGATAATGCTGCTTCTTGCACCCGAAAACTTCTAGTCGTTTTTTATAATCACTCAGCTCTTGTTAAACAAGCACTAATTTCCTCACGATATAACATGCAGAACTGCAAGAAGATTTCTAGGAATGTTTTAAATTCCACGATCGAGCACACATTTTGTTCATTCAAATGATTTCCATAATTGTTCGTTAACTTATATACGTTGAATAAGGTCATCGCTTTAAAAATCACTTGAGTAGGTGTAAAGGACTCAAAAGTCACAGTTAAGCGCCCATATTATTAACTAGACTTTGAGTGGATTTGTTGTTCTGAAATATTAAACGTTTCTTCTAGATTTTCAAACTACTCGCTACTTTCAGAAGTTGTTGGACCAGCAATGTCCCAGGCGGAGAAAGCTATGGGCTAAACTATGTTTGGTCAAACATAAATACAAAAATAGGATAAAAATACGTTTAATGTGGAGAATATCCCACAAAGGAAAATGTTAGACTGTGGAGATTCTGTCGACAAAAAATTGACAAGAGGCAAAATGACATTAACGATTAAAATGCAATCTAAAGAAGCAATGAAAACAACAGGAAAATGTGATATTATCGAAATAAGAATAATTTTGAGGATTTCTTTTGCTGAGGTAACAGTTAATGGAACACAACAGAAACGAAACTCCGTTTAAATTGGTAAAATACTTTGATGAATTATGTAAACTTAAGACGATCAGGGATTATTATGAATACAACAACTTTAACCTTTTTTTAATTGCACGCCAGTATACAAAATGGATGGAATTATACATTGCGCATAGTTTGCAGGAAATAGTGTAAGGTAGCAAATTAAAAAAAACTAGAGGTAGATGAACTTTAGCCTTAAAAAAAGATGCCATAGTACAAAAAGTGCAAGTTAAAATCAATATCGATTGGAATAAACAACAACCCATCGTCATAAAACAAATCGTGTGACTGTAACAAATCTTTTGACATTACAGTTAATAACTTTTATAATTGGTATGAATTTAATTTTAATGGTTAGTAAAAGCAAATACCATTTAGTTAAATTACCGTTTGTTGTTAGTATTTCACATTTGCAAAAAAAATTATATAGACTTATATTTAACGATCTACATGTTAAAAGTCATTTTAGCAATAAATCTATAAAATCAATTTTACAAGATTAACGGTGTACTGCTTTCAGAAAATAAATTGGAGAGGATCGATAATTAAAAATATTGCATCATTATGTCAATAGAATAAATCATTTTTATTATTGCGGCAACGCATCCACTATGATTTTATCATCGATTATGTATTGCAACAAATTTTATGTTGCATCTTTCCTAACATATACCCAAGATAATTATGGTGTTTGTTTAGTGTATGTTGAGGTCTTTCCAATAAATTTGCTCGATATTTAACAATATAAGTTTGCCATCACAAGATTTTTTTATATTTAACCATAGGTTAAAACAAAAGCACATCTATGTTGAATTTGGTTGTTGGAAATTCCTTAACACGATCTTGTTTAAGTCCCAATAACGCTGACAATAGGAATACTGGTTGTCTACTATGCAAAAACTCAGCTGGAGATCGACCATAACTTCTTGATGTAGTAGCTCGTAAAACTTTTGCAAGTGCACCGCTGTTAGATGTGTCATCAAAATAGTTTTTTTTTCAAGAACCGCCTTGAATTTAAATGTCCTTACAAATCTTTCAGCTTCTAAGTTTGGCTCGCATCAAAAAGGCACCAAAGTCAAGTGCATAATGTTGTTTTTCGCGCGGAGAAATTCTTATGAGTAAACTTAAATTTACCTTAAACTTGGTCACATATCGATAAAAGCGGTAACGCAACAGGTGTCGATTAAGATTCTGCTGTATCTATCGTCCAACTAGAAGATTTTGGTTTTAATGATCAACGAGATTGGAGGAATGGCAGCTTTATTATTTGTCTTCGATTTAGAAAAATCGAGCGAACGATTGGTCTATGTTGATAAAGGTTCACCGTTTGCCAATTTTAACCGTTCCAATTATTTAACGTTCGTGAAATTATCCAGCCTATAGGGATTTTCTTTCGAATTTTAATGTGACCTGTCAAGATTTATACCCTAAATAGTGGTTACGACCAGTCAAAATATCGATGTTACCAGGTTGGTTAAATGTCGAGTCTGCTAGGTTTAGGTGTTTAAAATGCCAGTGGTAATCGGTCCAACACTCTATGTTAATTGATAGTTCTCGCCAAGTTCACGAATCGTTTTCGCTGATGATAGGCCTTCCAATTGTATTTAGGTCGAATTGTTTGCCACACGCGTCAGTGATGTACGTTAGACTACCGAAATCCTGCAAAGCTCTGTAGCAGTTCTATATCTTCATGCTTTTCAGGTGGTGTGATTGTATAAATCTTTCCTTTAACGAGGATGCTAAAATGTTCGTTGTACTATAGTTTCATTGTTTTAAGCTTTTCTGTAGTGTTTCTCGAACTTGCTTAGTATTTCTTGCTAGGCATCGATAAAGTAAGTTGGGTGGCGTTTGCAATATTTTATATACTATTCTGGTTTTGCAACTGGATACGGTGTGAGGTACCTTGGTTTATCGTATTGGCGGTGGTTTCGGTATTGGTTGACACTTTGATGTTGATTTTTTCGTATCACCATCCAATTTGTCGAGAACTCAATAAATAAGCCTGGGTTCTGACCATAGATCTAAATTTCCGCTGCATTTCCTATTGCCCTTATCCCATGTATCCCTTCATCAGAGGTATCGCCCATTTTTCAATGAGGTTTTGATGTTACTAAGTAGTTTTGTAATTTTGTTGGTTCACAAACGATTTTATACATAAGTTTATGGTAAGCTTTTTCGTGTTATATAGCGCTTTATTAGATTTTGACAGGCTTCGATGTTGTTATCGTCCATAAGTGCAAGATGTCGAAGTCAAGCAATACCTTTTCTCTCTTGTGATCTTTTGAGATATTAAAATTTTAGCACTGAAAATTGAAAATTTCCAAAATCCAGAAAATACATGATGGTAAGTAAGCCTATCATAACTGTAAAATTTATGCCAGAAACCGAAAATTTACAAAATTCAGGAAATACATGATGTAAAACTGTGAAAATACATGATATCAAAACTGTGAAAATGAAAAATTTCCAAAAAAGTCCAGAAAATGCACAATGTTGAGCCTATCAGAATTGTGCAAGTTTTCCGAAATATAGAAAATACACGAGGATTAGCCTATCAAAACTGTAAAATTCATACCAGAAATCGAAAATATCCGAAATCCAGGAAATACATGATGGTTAGCTATCACAACTGCTAGTTGCTCTCGTCAGATCTTACTCGTATACTATATTTTAGCAGCTATATTTTATATGAAAGAGCCGATTACTACACGTTTGCTTACGGGTACGATGCCTCCTTGAGGGAGAGAACACCTTGGTTTTTAATGGTTCTCTCGAGATCAAAACCAGTGACACCTAAATATTGATATGACGCATATTAATATTTGTATAGAACATTAACCGTTAAAGTAAAGGTGACTAACTCGGTGAGATAAGAACCAAATAGGGTATCGGATTATTTTTTAAGATCAAGATTTCTATTCGGATAAAATATAAGTGTCTGTCAATCAAATAAACTAAACTATGTATATCATTTTAAAGTTGCCATAAACTCGTATCGAATTTTAATCGTGTAATCGTGTAAATTAAAAATCAACACGGTATCATGAATATTTCGGTAAATCAATAAAGTCGATCCTTATACGATCGGGCAATAAAATAATTTAACACATTTTTTCTATATTTGTATACATTATGGGTACACCACTTGTGTAATGTTTGGTAATTTATGATTTGTTTTTTTTATTTTTTATTTTTATTACATTTCGAGACAAATTACAATTACAAATTTATTTTAACTGTGCTGCGATATGTGTAAATGAGCAATAAAAACATTTTCCCACCGGCCAAATCAATCTTTATGTTCATTTTATTGAACGAATTTCATAAGCAAAGCCGTTAACATATATGTAAAATTTATCGATCACATTACAATGTGAATAGAGTTTATGGATCCATTTGACCAAAAAAGGTGTAAAACTGTAAAATATATGAACAACTTGTTGCACTCGAATTTTTCCAATTATCAAAGTTGTAATTGCTTTTGACTTTATTTGAATTGTAATCGTTTCCAATATGTGGTCTTACGTCAAGTTTAATGCAATAATGCGACGATGGAGTTAGCTACTATACTGCACTATTTATATATGCACTCGTACCATTTGTAATTAAATACTTTACTAAGAATGTTATACAGTTGGACATATAGAGAGATCATATATGTAATTACAGATGAACGACTTAATGTATATGAATGCAATTTTGAGATATATCATAATTATTGTATAAATGTACAGAATACTTAAAAAAATTATTGTGCAATAAATTATGTTTAGTCGTGAGAATTTCATAACCCTATATAATGTAAAGTGTACTTGAAAGTTGTAATGATAGTAAAATAAATTTGTACAGGCCATTGCTGGTCGGTACCATATCAACAATCATGCCCCGTCGGTTTCGATAACTAACTCAACTGATTCACTAACCAAGCATTAAGCGTTTTAACACATAAAATAAAGAGGATTGGAAAGGTTTTTTGGTGATATAGAAATCGACCCAGTTACAGACACCTAAGTAAACCCGATAATTAGTAACACAATGTCAGTTAAATTTTCGATTTGTTTTTTAAAAAAATATGCCGTCGAGAAAGAGAAGTAATTTTTCTTTCACTCAAAACCTGCTAAACGAATGAGAGTACCTTGGTCCTTTGAAACAGCCGTAGCGCGTGATTCACGATTAGCGGCCAACCGAAAACGCTCATAATTTCACTCTGATATTATTGTAGAGCTTTCAAATTCCCTTTTATCCTTATGATCACATAAGGATAAAAGGGAATTTGACTATAATTTAATTACGTACATCGATCGCGGTACTGTCGAGCATCAGGTATGGTTTATTTAGCTCCAATCCAAAAACTACTCGAGCTACTTGATGCACTGTTAAATAAACTTCATCCAAAATCTAATGACTGTCAACATAAAATCAAGCGATTGAAGCTCATTCGTACCAATTTATAAAATAAAGAGACAAATCTGCTACCTTTTCGGCTCTTTGACGGGTCGATAGAATATCGTCAAAATTTAGAAAAAAATGTATGACATTTAGGCGATTACACATATAAAAATATTTTGATTATTTTAAAACGATACCAGTAGCGACATCTAGCACGTCAATGAGCTAACATACCATGGTAGTACTATGTATATTTATACTATTATGACGGTAACTCCTATGTGAGCATTTTTAAAACTTCTCTGGGATATGTGGCTAAAGGAATTTGTGCTGACAAACCCGACTGCTGTTCATCTAGGATGGTACAACGAACCAACGATCAACGAGGTAGCCATATTGTTGGTCAACTAGGAATTCCATAAAAGTGGCATTGTTTTTGGATTAGCAAAACACATCGTTTTTACAATTTCGAACAATACTCACTCTTATTTTTGTTATATACGAAAATATAACCAACCAATATTGAATATTGCATAAAAGATAGACGGTAGTCATAAAGGTTCTTAAAAAAATATAACATATGGAACCCATATCAACGTAGTGTCCTGCACCAGCGTCATATCAATTAAGTATATTAAGTAATGGGTTACATACCAAAGTGGCTAAATATCAATATACCACGCATCCTAACAATAGTGAACTCTATTATTTGCGTCTATTACTACGCACATAAAACTATCTAGTAGGCTAGTTTCAGTGACAGTTCTAGTCACATAATACATTTGTTCGCTATAATTTTGGCCCATCTACTGGAGTTATGAGACAAATATCAGCATCATCTATTTGAAGATTTTTACAGGCTTTACGATGTAATTCATCCAATAATAGAACGAAAACAGGCGAGCGCTTTAAAAAAGCTGCCCTTCTTCACTCCAAGACGTTGTTATCTCCATTGGTGGTAGTTCATTTAGTGAGGTCGGATTAACGACAAATGTCTGTCTCCGCAGAAATTCACACCTCAACAAAAGATCTGCCTCAAAAGTAAAAAGACAAGGAAAAATATTACTTCCAGTCTTCCTGGATTGCTGACACACTACTAACTAATGGTAAAACTTTGCACACGATGTTAGAAATTCCTATAGACTTAGACAGCAAAGATACTCCCTAAGCGCCCAGTAATAAGTAATAGTGGCAAGGCGAAGTTGCTTCAAGATTGCTGTCTAATTGTATGGGATAAATGAACAACGGCCATCAGAACAGCTGTTAATGCTGTATACCAAACCGTACATGACTCTCACAGAAATAACCAGGCCATGGGTAAGGTTTTTTTTCTTGGTGATTTTTCGAATTACCCTACCTTCGGTAATTCACATGCGCTCAAGTATTTTCTAATGTATAACTGATGTATAACCTGATAATGAGAAAAGAAATTTTTGCAGAAGAGAATAACCAGGTAAAACTCCCAGTAACATTTGGTAAGATTGTTGCTTGCAGGTGTTACAAAAAAAAATTGAGGCAGAAATTATAAAGGGATATAGCGCAGGGGTAACGATGTTTATACCACTTATTCTCAATGATTGTCCGTTCCAATACAGTCCGTTCCAAACGAATACAGATTCCTTCAAGGTTTTGCTTCGCTATCACAATTAACAAATCGCAAGGCGCTAAATGTGCTGGTGTTGATCTAAGAACTCGATGGTTCTTTTTTTAATCAGTTTTCTTTTCACAACTTATAACCCTTCGGTTTATTGAAAATATATAAATAAAATTGCGGAGATTTAACAGACTCAGTGCAAATAAGATCATCAGAGTATTAAATTCTGTAGATGAAGATCCTCCAGGTCATCGTCTTGTTGTTATTAATTACCTACCCAGTAACCCAACTGCTACTGGCGGTGGCATTGTCTACCAAAACCGATGTTACGATCTATTGATCCTACATATTAACAAATTCAAGAGACTGTATTATAGTAAGGACGATGTGACATTTTTTTACTTCGTATTTTAAAATAGTTTAGCTGTAAAAAAGTTATTGATCGGTAGCAGGACTTTTTATCTTCTTTGAACAGCACCAATTGTCCGGGAACCAAATTTGCTGTCGTCTCGAGCATTTTCGTATGTTGTTGGGGAAATACTTATTAGATCAAATTCATTAGACCATAATTCATACGTTGAGATTTTTGATAACGGGTCATATAATTCAATATCTACTCTAGTAGTGGTTCTTTAGGCGTGTAGAACCATATGGTTATTAGGTTCGTTCGATATCGGGAGCATTGATCTAGAATTTAAGCATGATTCATTCAAGCGACGATTAAATTGAATAGGCCAGTTTTGAAAAGTATGAAAGGGTGCTTCTCTTTGAGGAGTTAATTTGAATTTCGTATAGTCGTCCTCGCACACCTAAGATTAGGCCTTGGCCGACAAACGGGTTGACTGAACGAAGTGGATTTGTATTCATAAAGCCTGACATCGTGAAATTTCATCATGGAAATAAATCTTTTGGACCAGTCTGCCTAAAACTTTAGCGATAAATTTAGTTTAGGTGCGGTGGTGAATTGTCGTTTTGGACCACTAGGACGCAAATTTTCGATAAAATGTTTACATTCTATTCAAATCCAGTGAAACCCAAAAATTGTCTTGTGCGATGCGTTGTTTTCTTTGTATCTTCATTCATAAATTTGATGTAATGCATTGTTGTGAAGTGGTCTTTGTATTGAATCTCGTCAGTGGTCAGATTTCGTGAAGCCGAAACTTTATCGATTTTCTAAACGGATTTAAGTAAATTATCTTCAGTTGTATGGCTTTCAAGTATATGGAGTGGATATCAATCATTCCACCTTCCCATATAAGGTGAACCCCAGTTTTGTGTTCTGAACGGCAGTTTAACTTATTGAGACCGATGGTGCGGTTTTCTTCATATTCCAATGTGATGAGAGGCACTGTTCCTTTTAAAACTTATTTGTAAACCCAAATCCAACAGCGGTTGAACAGAAAAATGTAGGTTGTTTTTGGTAGCGATTGCTATTGTTAGGCAACGTTGCGGTTGATACAACTTGAAAAGACGAAGAAACATTTTTGCCTGATAGTTCAGAGTTCTGTATCGGGGCTTCGGTGTCCTTGGCGCAGACGTTTGGAACATAACCCCTTCTTATGAATGAAATAAGGTCGAAACTCTTTTCGATTATGAGTGGCTTGAAGCTGTGGCATTGAAAAATGTTGTACTTTACTCCACAAATAGGACAAGTTGTCGAATTCTATGGTGTTGTAGCATATATGAGGGATGCCTTGGTACGTTGGATATTGTCCTTCGTTAAACCATAACTCCCACTGACAACGAATTTCAGGATCTGCCAACACTTTTAATCAACTGTAAAAAAGCGGATAATGGTCGTTAGACGAGATTCAGTTTCTGAATACTTAAGGCACTTAGACCAATTTTGGGACTTCAAACATTCACATTGTTAGAGTTGTATGGTGTTTATCCTCGTACACCATGTTGCTTACGTGTGTATGATCGCCCTCCGACCACACAGGCCAAACAATATTGATTTGTATAAGCTGAATTCAATAACTAATATGTAGAAGTGTCGCTCACTGCAAATTTTAAATTTACAAGTATACATATACCACCTACATGACAAATTACAAATAATTTACATAAATTGGGGGTTAGTACATCATACAAGTATATATATCTGTATGTAAAACTATGTGTGTGGGATTTTGGTTAAGTATACCATACAATATTCAATATTGTCAACTGGAAATCATCAAATGCAAAGATTAATTAGCATAGAATACTAAGGACATACGAGTATATTGTTAGAAAATATACAATCCATTGTGCAATGTGATTAATGCCAATTTAATTTGAAATATGCTAATTAACATTTGCATATCAATCTTTTATTGTATGTAGGAATTAAATTAAATCTCGATTTGCATTTGAAAGACAATTATTTTAAAAAATTTGTTAATTAAAAATTCGGATAAATTAAAATCAAATGTATAACAATGCGATTAAATGAATTTAAATTTGATTAAGTTGTCGCTATTTAATTTAACCAAATTTTGGCTAAGTAACAATTTAAAATAGAGATATTTAAATTATTTGACAGTATTTCCTAAACATTTTTGCATATTGATTGGAATCCATTCCATTTATGGAAAATGTGCGAGACGTACAACCTTGATGCTAGGTAGTTCGTGGATTAACTTTAACTATAGACACAATAATTCGAAAACAAGGGATTGGTTCATGTTTCGTGATCAATTTGTTTAACGCAGTTCTGACAAAATTATAATATTGACAATATTATAGATAGTGTTATATATCACGTTTTTGAACATGATTAAAACTCTAACATAAATAGTTTATGTCTCTAACTAGTTCCGCCCCACCAGTTCTAACTTAACTATCATCTTACAAACCTAATAAGCATTCGAGCCGGATGTGATTTTGACTCCATATAATATTGATATAAGCGATATAAAGTCGTGAGATTAGCAAACAATTCTCACCGTAACCGACGTTTCACGACAAAATGTCGCAAAGAAGCGTTATCAATATAAAGCCAAATCGGACAAATAAGAAAACCACAGCAGCTGCAGAAAAGATCAACATAGAAAACCTTTACAATAAACAATGCACATGTTTTGAGCTGTTGCAGAAGATAAAGTATAAACACAACAAGGATGGCAAAAACAGGAGAATTTCTTTTTACCCTCAAAACAAAGCAGCAAAGCTCGATGAAACATTGCAAATTTATATCTCTAAACAAAATGCTATTTAAAAAAACTTTAATATGACAAAATGCACTTTAATAGAAGGACATTACACTTGAGCTGTACCTGTTTCTTTACAAGTATAGGACATGATCCATTTTGTCAAATCCTTAACTAAATTTCGTAGAGACTACCTCAACAGTTTACCACTTCTTATACTTAAGTCAAAAATTTTGTAAATAAAACAAGATTTGTCACCGTTGAGCGATCGTTATAACCACCCTACTAATGTTGGCCAGAAACTCATTTAAAGCAGTCAACCTTTCTAAAGTTGATTGATTGTGCCATGAGATTCCACTGGCATGATCAACACCAGATCAAGGATATTGCTGCTACGATTATTAATGTTGTGAAAATCATCATCAACGGCTATTTTATTTTTAATAGGCTAAAATCTCCCAGAATATTCACTGAATTGTATTCAGAAGCTGCAAGTGCTAGATAGTTTGAGAAAAATGCAAACAACTCTCTATATTTCAGCTAAGGATAAATATAAAATGTAATTTTAGCAGTGAAAATCTCCAACTCGTTACTCCCACCAGGTTTACAATATTTGTTCGAATGTGCTTCGAGATTAAGTTGGGCCCTTAAGTCCTGAATTTCTGATCTAAAGTTGCCCATGAAGTAAAATGGCAACCAATAAGCTGGCATTTTAGTAATTTCTGAAATAATAACCATCATTTGCAAGTTGAACTTAGCTCATGGGACAGTAATGGCCTAGACCACTCCAAAAAATGTTGGCCCTTTACCAAATGTTTGTTGAAATGCTATGTTGAAACAGCAAAAATCTGTAAATCTAAAATTTAGACATTTTTATCAATTTATGATTTTCTAGGTCATAAAACTCAAGACCGTGGTATTTACTTCGAGTAATTAAATTCCTAAAATAACATGTCGCATCAATTTAGTTTTCAACAAATTACATTTTTTTTTAAAGTTTAATAGTTCTGATGACAGATTTGTGTTTGAAAAACTAGAAAGGCGATAAAATTATTGCGATTATTACGGAGATCGCCGAATTTTTTTTTAATATATCCTCCTACGATTTATGGCAAGTTGAGCATCTTTAACGCCGGTATTTTTGTTTTTTATTTTATTTATTCTAAAATATTTTTTTAATACAATAATATTTAATAAACTTATAAGTTTTTATAAAATCTTGCCAGCGGACATTTTTTTTTTAATACAAAAATCACAAAATTTGCGCTCAGTAACTCGGATAAAAAATTAAATAGTTGGATGATTATAAAAGAAAATGCGAATAAATATAAGATTTGTATAATTATATAAATTAAAATTAAGCTGAAAAATTAAGCCAAAACCGTTTTTTTATGATCAGGATTATCCTAATTCGCACAGAATTGAATCTAAATCGTTTTGTAGTGTTACTGAATTTTCACGTGTCTTATTGATTTCGTCTAGTAAACGTTCAACATTTGCCGTTAGCATAAAGTTGCCTTTCTTTAGGGCGGTTAAACGGCCCTCATGCCTTTTCACACGTGGTTCTAAATTATCTTTTTTCTTATCGTCTGGTGCATCCTGAAAATTGAATATGGGAAATTAGAAATTATTTTAAATTGTAAAATTTTTTTATTACTTCTTGTTCTGATTCACTAGCTTCGTTGCCCGACTCGTTTTCTGATTCTTCTTCCGACGATTCTGATTCATCATCCTCACTTTCACCCTCTTCTTTCACTTCTTCCGGTTCTTTTTCTTCTTTTGGTTCAGAATTTTCATCATCCTCTTCCTCGGCCTCTTTCATCATGGCCGAAATTTTGTCGACTTCACGTTGAATTTTTTTGTATTTTTTCTTTTCTTGTTTCAGTATGGCATGATTTTTTTTCATAGCGCTGCGTAACATTTCACGTTCCCTTTTCGCCGCCTTTTTCTTATCTTTGAAACGTGACAAATTTGTCGTTAATATACGTACTTCACGTGCCAAACGACGTGCATGTCGTTCAGCTTTCTTTTCTTCACTCTCGTCCTCCTCGCTATCCGATACTTCAGGTTCTGGTTCGGGTGAACTATCTTTGCCGTGCGATTCACTTTGTCGTCGGCCCACATCAACACCGCCACCCTACAAAATTATACATTAGTATAGATCACAACACTCAGATTCGAGTACGGATTAAGCGGAAAATGTTTTTTTTTATGTGGATTAGAATTTTATAAGCCAAACACTACTAAATAAAGAAAAAACTGTCTATCTTACATGGTTGTTTTCACCCCACCAATCAGGCTCAACCTCATTTTGCCATACAAACGAATAGTTCCATTGACCGTCAGACACGCGTCGTTGGTCCTTTCGAGTTAGTTTTTAAGAGTTTATGAAAAGGCGTATATAAAAAAGCGTTAGTTTGGTTAGACAAAGCATTTGTGCACTGTTAGAAGCGCGCAATTAAATTTTTTGTTCGAATTATGTGTTAATCGTAATAAAAAAAAAAAAAAATTACCTGCATCGCTTGTGCCAATTTCTTTTCGAGCAACGATATTTGTCGTTTTTGTTCCTCAATCTCGTTTTTAGCCTTGTCCAAATATTCGGCCGTATCATGGAATTTCTTTTCGAGTAGTTGGGCCGTACTCTGCGCCACTTTAGCTTCTTGTTTTAGTGATTCGACTAGTGACTCGTCGGCGGTTGCCGCTTTCGATTGTTGTGTCTCGGGCTGTGACGAAATTGGTACAACCCATTTTTCACGCGCCAACTCAGCTTCTAAATTTTGTACGCGCTGTTGTAGTCGTTTATTTTCACGCTCCTGTGCTTCCCGACTGCGCAACTCGATCGCTAATAATTGTTTTGTACTTTGTAAATCGTCACGAAGCTTATCAATGTCGTCCATTTCGTCGGGTGAATCGACAGTGGGCGCCTAAATTTAAAATTTTTTTTATTTGTATAATTTTGAGATCCGTTTTAGTATTCGGGCATGCAATAAACGTTTATTAAGTCAAAAAAAAAAAAAATAAAAAAATAAAAAAAATTAAAATTAAATTAATAAAATTGTGTGTGTGTGTGTTGAGAATGTGCTAGTTAAATTTTAATGAAATAGCAAATAACCTCCATCTCCATGTCTTCGGTATTTAAAACGGCTCTCGACTCTGATTTTAATACTTGTTCCTCGACGGTCATTTGTCGCCGGAATTTACGTAACCCTTCTAATATTGGTTTTGAACGATCGTTTGTCTTCGTCGGACGTAACCGCACACCAATTTGAATCGATTGCAACAATTGATTGTGTTTGGTTGCCTTCTCCGTTTCATATATAAACTCACCTTTCACTTTGGTCATGGATTTTGATGTTAAAATTGGATTTGACCTGTCCAAAATTTAATTGAGGTTAATCGATTTTAATTAACATTTTTTTTATGTGAATGTGCGCATAATATACATACCGATCGTTACATTGAACATGTTTTAGTTTTCTTCCTGATTCGACTTCTTTCATCATTTCGGACCAATCGGGGCGCCGTCTTGGGCGAATTTTTAATTTTTCCAAATATTCTTTATGTTTTTTGGTTATTGGTTTTTTATCAACATTTGCGCTCGATGGTGGTAATGGTGGTGGTGCTGGACCTGGTGGTGGTGGTGGCGGTGGTGGTGGCCCATCTTTTGATACTGGTGGCGGTGGAGGCGGTGGTGGGGGTGTTGATTTATTTTCTAGAACAACAAACATCACGCAATAAAACATTTTCTTCTCCATATCGCACTATATTTCACTTGTATGTTATGTAACACATCTTACCCAATTTTGGAGTAACTTCTTTCGACACTTTTTCCGGTTGCGGTTTAATTTCGGGCTTAGGTGGTGGTGCACTAGTATTTGGTGTATCTTGATCTGTACTTTCATCGTCCGATTCATCACTTTCGGTTTCCGTTTCCTCTTCTTCTTCGACCTCCTCTTCCTCCTCCTCATCGTCGTCTTCAGGCTCCAAGACAGGCATTGCTTTTTTACTGACTAGATTCAGCATAAACGTAAAAAAATAAATAAATAATTAGCTACCGTCAAATAGGTAAATGCAATGCGAACTAATTTCAAGATTTTAAAAATTTTATTTTCAGAGCACACAAAAGAAAATTAATTTTCATCATTTTCCCGTCAATATAGGAATCGTGTAAAGTATAAATCAGATATATGTATTTGCATACACACACATCGATATTATACGAATACAATTTAAAAAAAAAATAAAAATAAAAATGATTTGTCGATGTATAGTTTGATCATGTATAAATGTCTCGACCATCTTATTTATAACCTTGGACCAGTATAAATAATAAAAAAAAAATTAAATCTGGAATAGATGTCAAATGAAATGTAAATATTTATAACCTAAAAATATGCCCACACTTTATGCTCGAGTAGTTGCCAAAAAAGTAACAACGTACATTCGAGTATCGAGAAGTTAATTACAGACTTTAATCGTCTAAAACCACAGATATGTACTTACATGAATGTTTTACGGGCTCTAATTTTTTTTTGGGCAGCTCTGGTTCTGGTTCCTTTTTATTGAGGAAGGCACGTTGTAATTGCACCGATTCAATTTCAGGTTTTCTTACCGGATCTTTTTTGATGGGCTCGGTCCTTTTCAACACAACTGTTGGTGCCTTAACCTTTTCGATCTCCTTAAATGTTTCTTCGACCTTTGGGGTTTTACGAAGTACGGGTCGAATAAATTTCTTATCGGTCGACATTTCTTTTTGCAACGGAATTTTATCGATCGTTGAAACTCTTTCGATCGGTTTTAAACTCGACTTTAAACGTTTCGGAACAATTTCTTCCTCAACTTTTGGTTTTTCCACAATCGTTTTTGGTTCTGTTTTTATTGTGGTGGTGGCTGCCGGTGGTTCTGGCTTTTTACGTTCAGTCATTATGGGTACTTTAATTTCACGAGATTGCAATTTAGCGGACACCTCTTTCGGTTTGTCCGATCCATTTTCGTTTGCACTTTGGGTCGACGCTTGCGTTTTAACAGTAGTTTTTTTTAAAACTGGCATAACTGGTCCTTTTTTATCGGCTTCACTAGGTTTTGTTGTGTCGGGAGCCGGTGTCGCTGTCGTTGCCGAAGGCCTGCGCCATTGCGATGGTTTTACAGTTTCGGCACCGTCCTCTCGCACCCATGGCGGTCGAAATGTTGAACGATTTACCGCATTATCTTTATTACTGCTACTACTAGTATTAGTTTTTGGCGTTACATTTGTAATCGGCATACTGATTTGTGGCTGCGTATGTATATATTTTCACAAACGTATCTGTAAATGAAAATTTCATTTTATTTATTTTCATTTCGGCAAAAAAAAAATGTTTAAATGTATTCGTGCATGTAGCTTGTTGTTTTTGTTATTGTGTGACGAAATCAAAACGTCATAACGTCATAATAAAAATAAGATTTTCATTCAATGAAAATTATTTTTAGCCAATTTTTTTTATTTACTTTAATGTTTTAAATTGCTGTGTAAATTCTGGTAAAGATTAAAAATAAAATAAAATTTTCATTTTCGTGAAGAAAAGCAAATTTCCCACTCGTAAAATTTATTGTGGTTCGTTATACCAAGAAAAAAAAAAGTTTGAGATCTGCTGATTTTTAGATTTGTATAACACTTTCTAGTTTAAAAATTAGTGTTCTAATTCTAAATAAACATTGACCTATATTTTGTGTCAGTATATAATATGTTGAAACCTTGAATACCGCGGTGTTGTGTATTTTGGTTTATCGGGCACGTTTTTTGTTTGTGCAACGAATAATTTTAGCTACATTGCTCATCTACTAAGTGACGTTTAAAACCGCAGTGATAAAATATTGTTTACAAAAGTACTGAGCGTATGATTCAATCATTTAAAAATTTTATATTGACTCTCAAATTCACGAAATTTCTTAAAATTTGCTCACCACCACCATCTGTGTTTGTGTCAGTGTATTTATGAAAATATATCTAGATAGGACAATAAATTTGGTGAACGCTTACATCTGTTCCCATATGCTACGATAAAGTACGTTCCGCAAATTTTAAAATTTTGTTTGATCGCACTTTATTGTGATCTTTCGATAATTTATAGATTTAGAATTTTAAAATGATTAAACCACATCATGACGATCTAAATGAGGGACCCAGTAAATTTAATTATTTTTGCAAATTCGTATTTTGAGAGAAAAATAATTTCGAGATCTTATTTTATCGAGTACGGAAAATTTTTTATTTATTATATAAGATAAAAAAAAAATATTACGATTCGTACTTTTATTAATTATCACTAAAATCAAAAAAAAAATATCTTTTTGATCACACCACACCACGATCAATCAACGAACTCATAAATATATATATTTACACACAGACACACACAAACACTGACTTGCTAAATATATTGATCTATAAATTTTCATACACTGATCGAAAATCACTTAATTTTATTGAACTTAGATTAACACTTAAAATATTCATAAAATTTTTTATAATAATGATCAACTTATAGATAAACGGTTTTGGGCGTGTTAAGATCGCGATCAGTTTTTCACAGACTGAAGAACGTTTTCTTTTTTTTAAGACTTGATCGTACGAAAAAATAAAATTTTTTCTCGTATTTTCTCTTAAAAACAAAAAAAAAATAATTTTCGGATAAAATTATGTCCGCGACCTGGGATGAGAATCACGATCGCACGATACAAAAATATGAATTTATAATAAAATTCCGGTTCTCATCCATGTGTGTGATGATCATCGAAATGTTTTGTTTATTTATAATTAAAAAGAAAAAGAAAATTTACGCGATCGCGCAATTTTCATAAAATAATGAACAAAAAGAACGATGATCATCATCGTACCGAAACATTTTAGACGATGACCTAGTCTATTAGAAACGAAACGAGTAAAACTAACAAAATATCTGTTACGGTTTAGCAAATTTACGATATGCAGACACAATTTTTACTGATCATTTGACTTTGTACTGCAACAAGCAGCATTACAAACGACTTTTGAAACATTATTTCTATTTTTAACGCGATCTTTTTTTTTAAGATGATCGTCCGCTGATTCTTGCGCATATATATAAAAATAATTCATACTTATTTGTAAAATTGTAAAATAAAAATTTCAAATGTGAAGAGAAGAATTTCTTTTGAAAATATGATGAATTTTGGTTTGATCTTATTTGTGTGTTGGTTGCATATGCTCGCGCAAAGTATAAAAATTGAGAAATTATGGAAAAGCGCGAGGCTATAAATATGTTCGTTGGCCATTATATTTGCACGTGAAATGTTTATACAATGTTGTGCAAAATTATTATGACTTGTGTTTATGGATAATTTTGGCTGACGGCCCATTACGCAGTCCTTGACAATAATCGTATATTTAATAGAGTATCTGTTACCAAAAGTCATGCTACTATATATACTGTCATAGTAATGTGGGCGCATCGCACAGATGAATTACCGATTGTATTGGTGAATTTCACTTATTACCCAAATCATGTTCAAAACGTGATTGAAGATACTGTGGTAAACAGTTCAATAATTTGAAACATGGCACGAACATGATTGAATACACAAAAACTAATTAGTAAATGCTGTCTGTAATCTTAATAAGACAAGAAAAAGCAATCATGGTGGTACCCTTATATAAGATATAATATGAATGGTTGAATATAAGAATAATACGAGTGACTTCAAGTTTCACAAAGTATAAACAATTAGGAAAAGCAACACATTTTACCGGACAAACCGATGAAACTTCGAATATGGCAGCGATTTTAAATACCTTATTGCACCAAATGACACAACTAAACAGCTAATCAGATCAACAAGTGTAGCAACAAAATAAAAAAAAAGTCTGATCAAATGGAGATGGAGAAATCTATCATGGCTGAGGTGAAAAGAAGGGTACAGAACCAGAAAAATCCTTCACAAAAAACAACAATATTTGGAGATATCCATCGCAGCTGACATAACCAACATGAAAGAGAAATATAAAATTGAAAGAATCCATCGCAGCTGATGTAACGAGAAAGATGCAAGAATTAAAGGACAAACTAAAAGAATTCAAAACTGTATAGGAGAAGTTCTTCTCATACACTTCGATGGAACTATTCAACAGAGTAGTGTAAAACCATTGGAATCAAATAAGCTGGCAGAGGGCATACAAACTCCAATATTTACCTAAAAAAACGTAGGAGAACGTTTTCAAGACATGGGACGAGAAACACCGAAACTCGCACAACAGGCGAAATGGATGGGTTCGTACAAAAATTAAATGAAAAGTATGGCAACTTTACTCCAACTACAAAAAAGATATGGAGAATCAGAAAAATCAAAAAATATATTTAGACTAGAGTTAGCTTGCTAAAATTATTGTACAGCGAATACGTAAGTAATGACGATAAAATTCGTGCAAGTATTCCACTAATCGAGGCAAAAACCAGTACTTCGAACTAAGAAAAAAAAATCTTGGACACATATACAAACCTTGGATATACAAATCTTGACAGCGCAACCACCTTCATAACGATACACCAGCTACATCAGCTTGAACTTCAACTCATCTGGCAGTCACAAAAAATAACACGAAAGGACAAGATGAGTCGCAGCAACCAACTTAAATACAAAAATGGACTATAATCTATCACCAAGATTAATTAAACAACAGGACATTCGGGTACGTGGTTTATATAGAGAAAAACGCTCGGCTGAGGTAATGCTGGCAACTAACAACAAAACCAGATCAGCATTAAATCTAATGTTGAAACGCAAGGAAAATGATGATCCAGATCATGGATCTAGAAAACTGAAGAAAGTGACTTAAATTATTTCATAAAAGAATACTATGAAAACTAGAATTTTTGAGTAATAAAATGGAGCCTGAATTAGAATTCAAAAGCTCTTTAAGAAATTCAAGGGAAATTCAAACACCTCAATTTTTCAAGTTTCTAGAGAGACGATTTCAATCACGGGAATCCGATAGTGTCAATAAAACACTACCAACTCATCGAAGAAGGTTTCAAACTCAACCATTGAAACATTCGTCAGTGACAGCAACACAACCAACGCATATAACTAACGTTTGTATATGCTGCCAAAAGAATAACTAAATCAATGAATGTCAACGTTTTGTAGTGTTTTTATTTATTTAACAACTTTATTTTCTTCAATTTTATTAAAATTTTAAATTACAATTTTATTTTAATTTTAAACAAATTCAAAAATAATTTTTATTTTATTTTTTTTTTAACACACGACTTAACTGGGTGCTTGTCAGCTTCTGAATAAATTTTTTAATGTTCGATCGGGAGAAAAAAACGTTTTCCAATGTATACACATTGACCACCGGAAAATATATGCCTTTCATATATTTTCCATTTGCCAGACAAGATTGACAATATAATCATAGTGTTGCGTATAATCATGCGTGTATGTATTATAAGCACACTGATAAACGGGGAATAGAATTTAAGCATTCGTATGATATTCGATTACGATATCATACGAGAAAAGGTAAAAAGCCGGAAGATAGCATAAAAGAAAACGTGGTATAACATATACAATCAATCAAAGTCGATTGTAAAATAGAAATAGAAACCACTGAAATGTAAACAAACTGTTCCCCAACAAACTTATAAGTTGTATACATTTGTTCTAAAATATTTGATATAAAAAGTTTATTCTATTCTACACTAGATGTAGTATAGTAGAACTAAACTGATAATAATTTATAATAAATTGGAGCGCGATTCAAAATACACTTATTCAAATAATTTATAAAATATAAACTGAATAATTAGAAATAAGTAATATAAGTTTGAATCGGTCGCTACAGTACTCCCCTCCTAATTGATTCTTAGTGAAACCAAAAAAAAAAAACTAAACGATAAAACGCACTGCTTTCATGATTCGGCATGGTAAAACCAAATCCACCGAACTCAAAATACCAAAAGCAGGTTTTAATCTATCGATCGAGATACTTTGATGTTTATCTTTGACCGAGATAATAAAAAACTTACGAAGGCGTTTAACCACTTTAAAGGGGCCTTCGTATGGAGGAGTTAGTCCAACACGAACCTTATCAGACCTCACAAACACAAAATCACAGTTGTCCAGAGATTTCGGGACAAATATGTGTTCTTGTTTCGCTAAACGCGTGGGTGAAGGTATCAGATTCTTCATGGCTTGACGTAAATTGTCGATAACTGTGTCGCTAGAAGGCAATGGTGAAAGGGGATTGTCCACAAAAAATTCTCCGGGAAGTTTAATGGTTTGTCCATATACCATTTCCGCGGGTGAACAATTCAAATCTTCTTTCACAGTTGCTCGGATTCCTAATAATATAATTGGAATCTCAGAGCTCCAATTAATAACGTTACCTCTGGCCATCAATGCAGCTTTGAGCTGTCTATGGAAACGCTCTACCATGCCATTGGCTTTAGGATTATAAGCCGTAGTACGTATCCGATGAGATCCAAGGAGTGTAGTTAGCTCCGCAAAAAGTCTGGACTCAAACTGTGATCCCTGGTCAGTAGTAATCTGAGCAGGTACACCAAAACGAGATACGTAATTTGAAACGAAAGTAGTGGCAATGGTGGCAGCTGTCATGTTAACCATGCAATAAGCTTCCGGCCAACGGGTAAAACGATCAACACAAGTTAAAATATATGAACAACCATTTGATACTGGTAAAGGACCAACAATATCCAAATGAATATGTTCAAATCGACCTGGTGGGATATTAAATTTTCCATGTTGTGAAATAGTGTGCCTTTGCACTTTGGCACGTTGGCATGATACACAAGAACTGGCCCATTGGGTTACGTCCTTGTTAATACTAGGCCAAAAATAGCGAGCCGTAATCAATTTACGAGTAGCTCGAATACCAGGATGTGATAAATTATGTAAACTGTCGAAAACATTCCGACGTAAAGAACTTGCAATATAAGGACGGTTAATACCCGTCGATGTCTCGCAATAGACTTCAAGGCCTGGCAAAACAAAAAGTTCAAGCTTAATATTAGCTGAATAGCGCCTAGAGCCAGAAAGTAAATTCTGAAGCTCGTCATCGGTCCGTTGTGCCAAAATAATATTCTCATAACTGAGAAAATTGTTAACAACAGAAGTGTCAACAGAAGCCGAGTCTATGTTATTGGTTCTGGACAAGGTATCTGCGACAACATTGTCGGAACCACTCACATGCTGAATATCCGAGGTAAATTGACTAATATAATCCAAATGGCGTGATTGCCTAGGATTACGTTCAGTTTTAGACTGAAGAGCTCTAATTAATGGTTTATGGTCGGTAAAAATGGTAAAGTCCCGACCTTCTACGAAATATCTAAAATGCTTTACTGCAAGATATATCGCGAGAAGTTCACGATCAAAAGCTGAGTATTTTAACTCAGGGCTCGACAACTTCTTTGAAAAAAAACCTAAAGGTTCCCACTTCTTGTTATTAAATTGCTGTAAAACAGCGCCAACTGCGATGCTTGAAGCATCGGTGGCAATACTTATAGGCGCATCAACCAAAGGGTGCGCAAGAAGGGTCAAATTAGCCAATAAAATATTTATATTAGAGAAAGCCAACTGGCATTCTTCAGGCCAAGAAAAATTCTTGGGTGTCTTCGGTAACTTATTTAAGGCAGACAAATGGCTATGTAAAGGAGCAATCAATTCAGCTAACCTTGGTATAAATCGGTGATAATAATTTATCATCCCGATATACCGCTGAATATGCTTAACAGAAGTTGGAGCAGGGAAATCTCTGATGGCCATAATTCTATCTTGGGAAGGAAAAATTCCATCAGGGGTGATCTTGTGGCTTAAAAAATCAATAGAAGAAACTCCAAACACGCATTTAGATGACTTAATATGTACATCAAACTCAACAAGTCTTCGGAATAATTCATCGAGATGGAGCAAATGCTGTGTCTCTGATTGTGATGCAACCAGGATATCGTCAATATAGACGAAAACAAAATCAAGTCCTCGGACGACTTCGTTCATAAATCGCTGGAAAGTTTGTGCGGCATTACGCAAACCAAAAGGCATACGCACAAATTCAAATAGACCAAACGGTGTTGTAATAGCCGTTTTAAAAATGTCTTCTTCAGCAATGGGAATAACGTGATACGCACGAACAAGATCAATTTTGGAAAATATTGTGCAACCATTTAAATTCATGGAAAAATTATGAATATGTGCTATCGGGTATCTATCCGGTATTGTGACCGTATTTAATTGCCGATAATCACCGCAAGGTCTCCAATCGAGATCCTTTTTCCTCACCATATGTAAAGGGCATGAAACTGGGGATGACGATGGACGACAAATCCCCAACTCCACCATATGCTGGAATTCTAAAAATGCGGCTTTATGCCGCTCAGGATCTAGTCTCCTAGGTCTCGCCACTGGCAAATGCCCAGATGTAACAATATAATGTACAACTGAATGACGTACCGGTAAATTAAAATTAGGCAACGCTGTCAGACTAGGGTATTTCCTAAGTAACGTGCCAAAACCATTATCAATTGAAAAATGAATTGGAGTCGGAGTTCTAAAACTTCTCACCAATGCATTAACTGACAATGAAGTGGTTGTATCAATTAAACGTTTATGTTTAAGATCAACCAATAAACCAAAATGAGCTAAAAAATCAGCGCCAATAATCGGACGATTCACTGATGCAATGATAAACGCATGAGTGAAATTACGTTTTAAACCGATGTCAATATTGATCAACCTAGTACCATAAGTACGAATAGGTGATCCATTGGCCGCTTTAAGAGCTAGATCCGTTGAAAAATTATCAATATTAATATTGAAAAAATAAACTGGAATAACTGAAAGGTCAGCTCCAGTATCAATTAAAAAATTAAATTTGTTTATGCTATCATAAATAATTAGTCGACTAGACTGCAATTCTAAAATGCTAGTCGACTCAACCCTGTCTGTCCCTATTCGTTTTTTGAAGGGGAAGAAATAACCGAATCCAAATGGTTATCCTTTTTAAAAGTGCAAGGCGGATTACAATAATGCGCCTTGTGTTTCCAACGGTTGTGCATGACACACCATGCGCCGTTGAAACCAGAGTTATTTAAATATACTCGGTTACCGGAATTACTTCGGTTCCGTTGTGTATTTGGCCGTGCTCTTGTTGTAGACCGCAATCGGGATCTACCACCATTAGGTTGATTGGTTAAGCTATTTATTTTATTTTCCAATGCAACAAGCCTCGTCATGATTCCTTGCAATGTTGGTGGCGCCTTTTTTATGCTTGAACGATTATTATTCGCATTAGCTTCAAGGTTTTGGTTACTTAGAGGTGTTTTAAATATAGTGGGCGACGTCTGATTAATTGAAAATATTTTTGATGATCTATTCATTGCATCAAAAATTTTATCAGCCGTTGCCGACAAATCGACGAGGGAACTAGTATCCGGTTGCGCCACCAACGTGAGGCGTAATACTTCAGGCAGTCTTCGGATCCATAATGTTTTCATTATAGGTGTGGTAAAATTGTTCCCCGCGAGCATGGTTATCTGTCTCAGCAGATCACTTGGTCGCCTGTCACCGAGGTCAAGGCCACTCAATAACGTCTCCAATTGGGCTTCGTCAGAGGGCGTGAGTCTATCTAAAAGGGCTCTTTTAATGGCAAAGTACATTTCCGATTCGGGTGGATTTTTAATTAAATCAGAAATTTTATCGCTGACCTCTGGCGACAATGCAGTCAGGACATAAAGAAATTTTCTTTTGTCTGACGTTATATTCAATAACCTAAATTGTAATTCGGCAGAGTCAAACCATATACCCGGATTGGCCGTCCAAAACGGGGTTAACTTAATAGTTTCCTTCGACTCGATGTTCTTCATGTCAACATCTGTGCCAACATTGGTATTTTGGACATCTTTATTATCCATTTTGATTTTGGATTCTTAAAACGCAATTAAAATATTAGGAATTTGCACCAGAATGTGCTTCGTATAAAAAAATGTTACTAAGAAAATTCGATAACCAAAATAATTAATATGGTATATGTGGAAATGTACTACTACACAATATTATCGAACGAAAAAAAAACTTTTGCAAGCGGATGTAATGACGAAATATTACCACGACAAAACTCACACCAGTCTTATAAATCAGTGTGTTGAATTTACAATTCCACTACGTTAAAAATTATAAAAATTTAATGTGTAATCAAAACAAAAAAAAAATATAACTTATCCTAAATACTGGCTGGAACTGACGGTGTCCACTATAATTCCGAAATCTTCAATCCTTTTCTGCTCAGCCTCACGAATTAAATTTATTTTCATTGATGGCTTGATGTAATATTTTATATCCGTATGGTGATTGCTGATGATCCGATGTATCTATCCGTATTAATATTTGAAATTTATTTTCTATGCTGGCTGTGATTTAATCCGATTGTAATATGAAATGTGCTCCCCAAAATAAAATTCACTCGGCGTAATAAAAATGTAATATTTTATATCCGTATGGTGATTGCTTGATGTAATATTTTATGTAATATTTGGTGGCTTGATGTAATATTTTATGTAATATTTGGTGGCTTGATGTAATATTTTATGTCCGTATGGTGATTGCTGATGATCCGATGTATCTATCCGTATGGATATTTGAAATTTATTTTCTATGCTGGCTGTGATTTAATCCGATTGTAATATGAAATGTGCCTCCCGAAAATAAAATTCACTCGGCGTAATAAAAATGTAAAATTAATGGCGGTTCTTTTAATTCACATGTGTTCGAGAATCTAAAAGAAACGTGCCTTGGTACATATATTGTACTAAGAATCCTATTTAATTCACTCAGATTCTGCACTTCCAACGTCCTAAACAGGACCGTCTAGGGTCACCACTTGTAGTGTTTTTATTTATTTAACAACTTTATTTTCTTCAATTTTATTAAAATTTTAAATTACAATTTTATTTTAATTTTAAACAAATTCAAAAATAATTTTTATTTTATTTTTTTTTTAACACACGACTTAACTGGGTGCTTGTCAGCTTCTGAATAAATTTTTTAATGTTCGATCGGGAGAAAAAAACGTTTTCCAATGTATACACATTGACCACCGGAAAATATATGCCTTTCATATATTTTCCATTTGCCAGACAAGATTGACAATATAATCATAGTGTTGCGTATAATCATGCGTGTATGTATTATAAGCACACTGATAAACGGGGAATAGAATTTAAGCATTCGTATGATATTCGATTACGATATCATACGAGAAAAGGTAAAAAGCCGGAAGATAGCATAAAAGAAAACGTGGTATAACATATACAATCAATCAAAGTCGATTGTAAAATAGAAATAGAAACCACTGAAATGTAAACAAACTGTTCCCCAACAAACTTATAAGTTGTATACATTTGTTCTAAAATATTTGATATAAAAAGTTTATTCTATTCTACACTAGATGTAGTATAGTAGAACTAAACTGATAATAATTTATAATAAATTGGAGCGCGATTCAAAATACACTTATTCAAATAATTTATAAAATATAAACTGAATAATTAGAAATAAGTAATATAAGTTTGAATCGGTCGCTACAGTTTCAAAGACTTGCGTATTTCCGATAGAAATCAAATGGCGATGCTGCATATTTTGTGTAAAATCCGCCTAAATCAAAATCATCTAACAACAGGTAGTAACAATAGCCGACTTGACGTTCGACAGTCTTGGGCCTAACGATTTTTAAATAGGTGCTGACATATATGGAGGAATTATGATAGAAGGCAAAAAACGGGATCCACATCATAAATTTAAAGCTCAAAAAACACTAATAGGATAGGATGGATAAAATCTGGCCATATTGAAAGAAAGCTATGTGGTTTGAATTCCATTTAACAATCAAAAGGTCCCCGGAAAATATATTGGTGATTCTAAACATAAAGCAGCAGCTATATATAGATTACTCCAGATGGAAAAAAGATTTTTTCAAAACATCCAACACAACATTCACTTACTATTTGCCTCATCATTCTATCGTGAAGGAATACAGCACACGACACGAAATAAACCTATGGAGAGCTTTAGATTAAAAACAATGACAGTGGAACGGCCACTGCGACATATTTGGCAATAAAAACCAATAACTTCCAATAACTTCCAAAATTGAACAAACTAACTTTTATGTTGACGATCTGCTTTCTGGGTATAACACAATAACTGAAGCGCTAATTGCACGAGATGAATACTAGCTCTCCTTTCTGGAGAAGGATTCAATCTCAGGAAATGGAACAGCAACAACAAATCAATATTGGTAGTCTTTCTAGACCTCAGTGTTGAAGTCACTGAGATTGGGCTGGTTAGCACCACTTACTGACATAGAGGCTCTCTATATAAACCATTCCATATCAACATTTTGTTGGACTGATTCAATGGCTGTATTAGGTTGGTTAAAAGTAAAGCCGCAACATCATAAAACGTTTGCTGCTAAAAGAATATCAGAAATAGAATCGAACACCAATCCTAGCCAATGGTATCACTAATTTCTGAAGATAACTCTGCGGATTGTGCATCGAGAGAGTTAAAACCAGTACAAATACTAAACTACAAGATTTGGTGGGAAGTACAAGCCTGGTTACCAATCAACAAGATGACCATTTCTGTTTTTCAAACCAAAGCATACCCAGACGTCGTACAATCTTAGCTCTAAATCCTTTTATTGACGAAACCGGCTTATTAAGAGTCGGAGGGAGGTTAAACAACTAAATCCTCAATTCAACGAAAAGCATCCTATCATATTGCCAAGAGAGCATCAAAGTTTGAAAAAGGAGGCAAAATAATGGATACTACACGCCAAGATTTCCATCTGGTACATGATACACAATTTCACAAAACGTGCAAGAAGAAAACCCTTCCAACAATTGATGGTTATATTGACACCAGAACGAGGACTTCCATCGTGTCCATTTACAAATTGCGGGGTTTCCGAGTATGCTGGGCCAATCAATTTAAAATTATACAAGGGGCACTTAAAACTAGCAAAGGATATATTGCCATCTTTGTATGCAAGCCAACAAAAGCGGTAGTTCTGGAACTGGTCAGCGATTTAACAGCTACCGCTTTCCTGGCTGCTCTCAAGTTCTCAAGCGGTTTATATTCTGAAGAGGACTTTGTCTTAAAATGTTTTGCAATTGCAGGACAAATTTTGTCGAACAGTCATGCCTTGATTTAAGGATGCCTTTATCAACGCCATAAGAAAGGACCAGATAAGCCACAAGTAGCCAGAGTCACACCAGAAAACAACCAACAACCCAAATCGAGGTTTTCAGGGTCCAATTTCCGGTCAAAATGTTTCAAATGTCAATACAAATGTCAAAGTAAAATTGGGCCCACCCTTTATATATTTGAATGTTTCTTTAAAATATTTAGCAATCTTTTTTAGTAAAATAGCAACACAGAGTTCTAAAATCCTCGCCAACATGTAAACCCTACTAATGCTGTTAGACATAAGATCATAAAATGCATGTTGATATTTTCTTGAGGTTTGCGTTGAGGAGATTACGTTGTTTGGGAGTTAATTTGTTTTAGACCTTTAAGCAAATTACATGCAGTTTCATATGCACTAAATCCATAAAAAACTACGCCGTATATGGACTAATACAGATACCGTAAACATTCGATATAAATGTATATAAAAGTAAACAACAAAATGATGATACAAAATTGTACCTTGATCTTAATAAAACCGATTTTAATTGCAATTCTTATTAAGAAAATAATAAAATCGAAGTTGACCTTCAGTATATTATGATGCTGCTGAAAACAGTAAAACAACCGATGACTGTTCAATATAATATGGAAATTATGTGTATAAACCTTTCCACCTTTTAACCTCCATCCACCTTGTGATATCATACAACATGAATCCGCAACGCTTATCATTACTAATTTCGACATAAAATTAAAAATCTAATTATCAAGTTAATAACTTTATGTATTGTAATTTTTTAAATCAACATAAATCATATACAGATGAAGACACCATCAATTATGATGAATTGGTCAAAGACTTTATGGAATTTATTTATTATTCATAAAGTGAAGGCTAAATAATCAGGAAGATGAACAAAATAAATTTTAGCGGCTGATTCGATCGATCGTCTTATAGATTAATGTTCCAAATATTTAAGATTTACCTTCAATCGAAATACGCGATTGATTCATATATAATTTGTACCTTTCACGCGTGTAACCAACTCATCCTTTCACAAACAACATTAAAAAGCATAACAGCACGAATATAGGAGCACCTCGATTTACGTAGTTTTTTAAAAACTGATAAATTATTTTTAAAAAAATTATTACTTTTATAGCGGCTGACTGGTAAAAAATGTTGGCGATTAAACTTGTTGCGGCTCCATTTTATTCTTTGATGAAGAATCACCACACTCTATAATACTTCACAAGAATAGTTATAAAATTAGATTCATTTCTGCTGAGACGCTTATGGCTACCATTTAAATAGTATCGTGTCTAGCCTTCATCCGGTCATTCTTGTTTTATTGGATCTAAGTGATTCTGGTATTGGTCATATAAAGCATCAAATTTTGGTCCTTCTGAGGTAATTAGAGATTCTCTCCAAAAATGCTCTTTGCTAGTGATACTTCCGTCACTGATCGATAAGCCAACAAGAACATCGGAATATGTTGATCCCAGTAGCATTGATACTTTTTTACGACCCCTGCCAGATACTTCTGACATATGTCCTGAAAGACGGCAGACTCGTAGTTTCGATCAAACGTAGCCCTATTTTGTTTCCTAGTGTCTTGTTGATTACTTCCACTTATTTTGCCAAGGTATAGTCCTTTAGGATCTCAGCAAGGCTCTGTGGTATCAAAGAGCTTTCTTAAACCCGTTTCAACCACTCATTTGTCATTTGCAGGCTTATCCACTGTAACAAATCTTCTAACTGGGTTATGTCCTCGGTTCGTTATTCCACAAGAAGCACTTGAATGAGCCGATGATAAATTCTTTTTTTCTCTACAAGTCCATCGGCATCTTATATGCGTGGTTCCCTTGCGATGTTCGATCTTGACGTCATATCTTTGAAATCGTTCGATGAAATATGCCCCTATATATTTTTAACTGAACTACACACCGTAATGTTTCATGATCCGTTTGTAATTGGAAGTTTTACCCATACAGCTAATTATGGGAATATTTAAGGTATTTCATTATAGCAAATAATTTCTATCGAGTAGGACATTATTTTTGTTCCGGTTTCTATAGTGTTTTTCCCCTCCTATCCCATTATATTTGCATCGGTGTCCTAAATAAACGTGACGTTGGGTATAGGATACCAAGATTGATGCTACACAAAAACGTCATCTTAGTTCCATGAACTCGTCTTCTTGATCCCTTTTATGCTCAAATGCTATGTTTTTTCTGACCAGATTATGCAGATTCTTTGCGTTGTTTGCAAATCCTGATACGAAACGTCTATAGTACGTGCATGATGAACCTCCGTAATCCATGTAAGGTTTTGGGTTTTGGCCATTACCTTACTCATGCAATTTTTTCTTCATTGGTTTTAATTTGTTGTTACTGTTTAAATATTTTACTTCTGCTCGGAATATTTCTTCGGAATTAATTTTAACCCGCCTGAATCCAGAATCATGATCAGATCGTTCTGGCAGGTTTTCTAGTGGAGTCCTATCAAATCGAGCTTCATTAGTTCTTCAAATGTCCCTGGGGCGTTACACAATCCAAATGGCATAATTTTAAATTACCATAGCACCTAAACGCCGTATTCTGTCGTCCTTCTTCTTGGACTTTCACTTGCCGCAGTATCTACTTTGGAGGTGTAGTACTCGACAATGTTTTCAGCGTATCGTTAATCTTCAGTTGATCCGGTAGCTATCGTTCTTTGTTACAGCATTCAACATACGGCAATCGATACAGAATCTTATATTATAACGTCCTTCTATTGGCCTAACACCACTAGTGAACTCCACGGATGAATTTATGTCTCGATCACTCATTCAGTATGCATATATCGGTTACGATTCGATCCACTTATTGTTGTTTTTGTTCTTGACGAATTGACATGTCCGTTACAGTGTCGCTTCAAATTCTCCCCGATGTTACCGAAAATTATAAAATATTCTGCTGTTCAAGTAACTGCTGTTCAGAATTTGTACCGTGGTAAGATTTTCGGTTCATTTCTGCATAATAAGTTTTGGCTTTGTTGGTGGCTTTGTTAATTTAATATTTCTGCTCGATTTTTACAAATGTCGAACTCTTTCATATTTACCGATGACTGCCTCCTTTTTGATGGTTTGCGTTTTATCCGAGAGATTAAGAGCGTCAATTAGCACACTGTCGTTGTTGTCTGGTTTAAGGGCTTTTGGTATTATTAGGTCCTCGGATCCATTCTTGTCTTCATAGGGGATGACTAGATGTTTTAAGCTGACTTGTTGTTTTACTCTTACTCATGGAAACTGCCTCATCGCTCGTTTGCGATGATCTAGAGGATGGTAAATCATCTCCTCTGCTTACAGTTTCCAGCCCCGTGTTATGTGACCCAATTTGTCACATGCCCGACATTTTGGCCTGCCATTGTTATTAAGAAAGTTAGGCGGCAATATCATTGTTTGCCCTGGTCTGAATCTCATCTATCCATATCTTCTCTATATAATCTGATACTGTATTTGCGTTTGCGAGTTGCACTAGTCTTGCGTTAACCAAGGCTACCCTGTAACTTATTGTGTTATACATTTATTATTTCACTTGACTTTTTTTTCTGTATAACTTCTAAAAAGCTTCCAAGGTTTAAAAATAAAATATATATCTTCAATTCTTAATCTTATAAAAAAAAAAATAAAAATAAAAAATTTCTTAATTCAATTTTAGAAAGCATGTTAATATTTAAATAAACAATGTGTTGATCAATATATGTAGACGTCACGTTATTATGTTGTCTATACAACAATTTCGAGATGTTCTTCTCCTTGGAAGTACGAGTACAATCCTTTCGATTTTATTTTTTAATATTATATTTGGATTAAACTTATATGTGTCATTTGGATACATTGCACTTTCTTGAGTTTAGAAAGGAATTGATTGTGTTTGGTGTTGAAAGAAATTCTGAGATTCGGTAAAAGTATTTTTTTTTACTGCAGGGTCAAGTAAATTCAAGAACAACAAATAGTTTTACAAAAAGTCCGCAAAATAGCTTTTGTTGTTTTTCATTTATTTATGTTTGCGGATTTTATACTTTGTTTTGTGTTTAATGTCGAGTTTCAATGGCGAGAAAAATTGATCTAAATTTGATCTATGACAGATTTGTAGTTTTATTGGGGAAAAACATTTGATTATTTTTGATCTCGATCAATTTTTTGAAATCTAGATTTTCCGCGAAATTTATTTAACACCAATATAAAAAGAAATGTCAATTATGACAATTTTCGATTTTTAGATGTCATTCGTAAGTTTTGTCTGGCTGCTGTGAAGGATTGTATTTTGATATTTTATAATAGACGCCAAGCCATTTGTATTCTAAACGTTTTTTTGTTGTGTATTAAAATTGAATTGAAAAATGTCAAAAAAAAATAAAATTCACAACTACAATGACAAAATAAAATCAATTTTTTTATATTTTTCATTGGAGACAAAAATCTGATTTTTATGACAGAAACCAATGAAAATCGACATTAATCAATGCAATCTTTTCTAGGGCTGAAACTCAACCATGTCTTTCGCGGTTATTGTTTCACGTGTTACTCTACACCGCCTCCATTTATTTAATTAATAAATAAAAGCAGATTAAAAAAAAATGATAAACCATAATAAAATACAAGTGGAGGCTTTTTTGGTGGCTCAATAAAAATATAATAGTTTACAAATACACCCTATAGTTGAAGGGCTCTTGACTGGTTGAAGTGATTTTACAATGCAGCTAACATGTTATATAGTTGGTAAGTTTTCTAAATCCTATATTTTGATGAACGTATTTAGTATCACAAAACCATATTTAAGGTTCAATCCTTCACGGAGACGTTGGCGACATATGGTGGCATACAGTGCGGTGCGGTCTCATTGAGATTGAAACTTTAGTCTACAACACCGACACCGGCTCTAGGGCATGTCCACAGTTTGTTTTTATAACACCATTACCAAGATACAGCCATGAGAGCCTACAGTTACAAAATATGCCTTTACAGATATTAGATACTTTTTGAAGCGATAAATGACTGATGTTGCTGAGGGAAAGTTTGTAGAATAAGCTTCGACATAACTAAACGAATTAATCGAAAAGCAACGATTTACAATAAAGCTTCCAATAACTTTTTTATTATTTTTTATTTATGTAAAAATATTTTTACAAGACGGAATTTTAACCATCCTTCAAATTTTAAAACACGTAACCAACTATTTTATATGCCAGGTTTCACTAATAATGCTACATTTCCAATTCAAAATAAAAATCATCAAATTCCAAATGATTTGTTGGTATAGAAATTCAATTAAAATTTTTAGTTTCAGTGTTTGTTACTAGATGTCTCATAATTAATTATTTTTGTTCTCTAAATAATAATATCTTATTTAGAAATGTGTACAAATTTACGTATATTTGCAGAACATTGGTGAGAATCAATTTGATCAATTGTTTGGAAGTATCCCTTTCCAATCGATGCGTGTTCCCAGTTTGTTGTGCTTGCGAGAGGTATGAACATGGACATCCCTTGCTGGTCGTACGGTCAATTTAGATTATTCGGTTTTAAGGTCAGAAAGGGTTCGCCAAAAAGGCATATTTTTGATCGGATTTTTGTTATTGGTTGTAAATGCTTGTAAATATTCGTAATCGGTTGAAGGGTGGTTCGAGTTTGAATGAAGTGTTTTGTTGGCGTTGTTTGTCCGGAATTAGGATGTGTTTTCGGATTTGAGTCGTATGGATGTCGCAGGTATTAGAAATGTTTTGGAGTTTTGGCATATTTTTTCTACGTTACGAAAATGCTGATTATTTCTTTTGTTGAGTGTGGTCTATTCAAGATTTTTTCTTGTCGTGGAGGCAGCCTGATTTGCCTATGACTGGACACATTAGGGATGGTTTGTTGGGTTTGTGGATAAGAATGGCTTTGGTATGTTTCCGCGGGAGGGGGATGTAAATGTAAAAATATATACTATAATTACTTTTATATTTTAATATTTTTTATATTTTTTATATTTTTATATTTTTTATATTTTTCTATTTTTTCTATTATTCTATTTTTATATTTCTATAAATTTTTTATATTTGTTATATTTTGTATTTTTTTATATATTCCATATTTTTTTGTTTCTATATTTGTAATATTTTTTATATTTTTATAATTTAATTGTAAATTTCAAGCGGAAACTAATTCAATTTATTACAGCTTACGGTTTACCCATTAATATATTTTGTTCAGAGAAACACTGCAATATTACAGAAAAATGGTTGCAGATTGGAATTCTTGATAAGATATGACGAAATGCAGAGCAGTTCATTATAATTGTAATTGTCTTGTGCTAACTAACAGTAGTTTGAATATTGACTGCCGGGAAACCAGACTAATTCTGTCATACTTACCCTTCCTTTCCCTTCGCCACACAAAAAAATACTAACTATCGATCGCTTAGGTGTCTGCAACCGTGTGGAGTCTGTTATAACTATCATTCCATCCACTCCTTCGGTTTTGTTATATGTAACACGGGTGTACGGTGGTGCCCGGGCTTCCAGGAGTTCCTGGTTCGTCCTTGGCCGTACAATCAATTTGCAGAACATTGGTGAGAATATTTACTATTTCAGTAGCGGTTCAAGCTCGTCCGATAATTTTATTGATAAAATAACTCTATACAAGAGCAATGCCGATTTTAAGAAGCACTTTGGATTGTCACGAACGATCGCGAATATTCTAATAAGTAATTTTTATTTTATTTATTTAATAAATCAATAATATTCAATATTTCAGAAACGTATAATATATCCAAGAGGGGATCGGTGAAAACGTAGGAAGAACAAAGGAAATCTACGGTTTTTTTCGTATCTCGCAAAAAAACCGAAGTTACCGGTAACTTATCGTAATCTCTTCGGTATTTGCGATAAAATTTTGTCATCATAGCATGTACAATTAACCTCAAATTTATTAAGTGGCCGAAAGAACTGCAGAAAAACTAAATCAATTTTGTTTAGGATTTGAAAGTATAAAGTGAATATCTACGGTTCTTGGTGACATAAATGGTACTTTATGGAACTTCATTGAATTCATTAAATATTTCGCACAATTCCTACGAAATGCGCTAGAGTTTCTCCACTTTCTGGAAGCACATTATCGTTTCCATAAAAATCGTCCATTAGCTCAATTACTGATTTGTAGGATTATTTCAAAGTTTTTATTTTGTTGTTGACCTCCTCAAATGTAAATGGCATGTCCTGAAATTCCTTTTTTTGCCACATGGTGAAACTCCTCCTTCCTACTATTTACAAAAATCAATAATGTTCGGGTTTCCGTCCGGGTCCATATTCTTCTTTGTGAACTTTGTTTAAATTCCAAGGACAAAAAATTTTGTCATAATTTTTAAGGCAGTACCACAACCACAGATCGCAACAATCGATTCAAAGTCCTTCTTCCAATTAAGCAATCGTGATGGATGTTATGAGATTCATTTAGCGCAGCAGTCAAACGCATGTATGCCATGGAAAATAAAACGCCAAAGTTAAATAATTTGCGGTAATGTACAAACGTTTTTATCAGAGTATATAAGTTTAGGACATGAAAGCCAACAATAGTTCTGATAGAAAAGGCAATGAATATCAGTTACCACATCATGGCGCCATCAAAGATTATAGCACTTCAATGGAGCTCCGAGTTGTGTTTGCTAGTTCTGCTAAGGTTTCTACAGAAAGTTCGCTCAATGATTGCCATGCAATTGGACCAACAGATCTATCAATTTTATATAAATTATTGTGTCGCTTAAGAATGTTTAAAGTGGCTTTGACAGGCGAGCACATTGGAGGCATGTAGATCCGAAATATAACCTTCAGCAGACTGTTCCTCTAGAGGAATTAAGCTTAAAAATCTTTCAAGTTTTAGTTTGTGGTAGAGAGTTCCAAAATCGTTAGCGAATCGTGCTAGTTGGTCAAAGAATCCAGAAGGGTCTGACACGATTAAAGAAATGGGTTACCATTTATTTACCTCTCAACTTCATCAACCCAAGAAAATTGACGAGCTATTCTAAATAAATTCCACCTGAAACAAAATGATACAATTCTAAGCCTATGAATGATAAACTCACCGAGTTAATATTGCGCCATAAATATTGGATTTTATGTCGGGTCGATAGAATATCGTCAAAATTTAGTATACATATATGACATTTAGGCGATTATACATATAAAAATATTTTGATTATTTTAAAACGATACCAGTAGCGACATCATGATTAACTGTCATTTTCATCGGTCGTATAGCGATGGTTAAGATACTTGCTTACCATGCCGTGTTTGATACTCGCCATTGACCAAAAATTTATAAATAGAAATTAACTGTTTACATCTTGTCCTGGTGATCAGGTTGTGTCTAATAAAACGTTGGTTGGGCTAAACACCTACAACGTTCGCCAATTCATAACAGGTATGGTTCCAAATGTGTTTTTAGAGACGAGGTTTGAAACCTTTATACACCTCACACCCATTAAAATTAAGAAAACATTGGTACATATACTCGCTACTTATAAGTTATGTATTGTATTCGGACATAGTATAGTTAAGTTAGGTAAGTTGTACGATTGAAAACTTTATGTAATTTATGAAATAACTAATGTTAATAGACGACTTCGTAAGAACCTAACAATTCGGGAGAACCATTCATTCAGTTACCACAACGATACATATCTCTCAGTGTTCAAATATGAATCATGGTCAATACGCGGTACACTGAATGTTAATTCGCGTTTTTTGGATAATAACAAAATATTAAGTGATAGAGACTTTAATCATAATTGATGGTAACCGTTATAGTAAATCAAGGGAATAAGTTGGTTAAAATAAACAGGCAGCAGAATTTGAACTACGCAACCTGATTGGAAATGTATACCAAATTTGTAAGCAACTCAAGCCAATATACCAAAGGCATAAAGGTCATTAAATATGTGAACGAGATTTATTATTTTCCAAGAGTGTTGACAGTAAAATAAAGTCCCAAGCGGCACACAAATAATAAGTATTGCTCATTACACTGCATATAACTCGCGGAGATTTTCAAGGTAAATTAATTAGATATGTACATACACGTATAGCTGCAATTTTATTACGTATCTTACTTCATTACAAGTCAATTATGGATACATAATAATCGTGTTGTACACAGTGTGTATAGAATATTATGCACGACAACGTTGAAGGCAATAAGAGAATAATCGGAAGATGCATGTCAAACAGATGAGATGAGTTATGATTTTTTATTGTATACGACGTCTTAAGATTTATGTGAATGGAGTTTGCTGTTTACTTGAACAAAATGAATAAAAAAAAAACATAAAAATATTTTCAAGGACGTACATAATGTAATCAGCCGTTTAAATTTCTTATGGGAACCAGAAAAGTTTTCTTTTGTTTTATTTAAGACAAAATGAAATCTAGACAGTATAACTAAAAGTGATATATGATTGATGTAATAATAGGATCTACATATATATAAGAATCAAATGTACTTTATTTAGATCAACATAACTAAAGCTAGAAAAATGTTGATACAGTTATTTGGTCACCCGGATCGTATGGTCCAAATACCATTTTCCCATTAATCAAAAAAAATTTGCCCTAAATAAACAAATTTTGAAGTCGATGTGATAGTTTTAAAAATTATGTCAAAGACTGTGAGAGATGATCGCGATATAATAAATTCATAACTAAGGCAAACTTGAAAGTTTTTTTATTTTTTTTTTATATTTTTTACCGAGTATTAAATAATATTTATGTACACGAATAGTTATTGTATAATGATTTTTACATTCAAAAGTACAATTAGAATTTTTATACTCGTATATACTTTCTAAGCAAACTGGAGATATATACGAAGTAATTTAATGATTTGAATTGACAGCATAAATTTGCTTCCTTATAATTTGCTCGGTTTCAAAACAAATTACTTAATTATAATGCATTATAAATTATAATAAATGAGGCGGAACTGTATCCACGCGTCTTCAATTTAAATGGCAAAGTCGTAAGACAGAACATTTAAGTAGAACTAAACATGTGTCGTACACGGCCAACTTCGTAATATTGAGATATATTAACATACCTATCATATATCTTAATAATACACGGAATGTCCATCTGCCTGTCACTCCAGATTTACAGGGAAGTTTTTGACGAGTTTCCTGGGAATACATTTTTGGAAGAGCTTTGGCTTAACTCCAGCAGATGTTACCAAATTAAAACATACTGAAACCTCATCAACTGTTATCAATCAACATATTCTCCGTGATGAACAGGTTATATAACTGAATCTTACAGTTTCCCTATATTTTCCTCAGGTGAGCAGCGATTAAGAAAAACAATGTTCACTGTTCAATCAATTGACGCGAGTGCAGGTGTTCAAATTAAACAAAGGCCTTATAAGGCTTCTCTTTGCATCTAAGACGAAATATTTAAGAAGTTAAAAATGCATTTGAAGTTTTAAAATCTGTGCTGGTGACAGCTCCGTTAGTTGAACTCACCATTATACGTTGATTTTAGGCTAGACCAATTAAGGTTATGGCTAAAGGGCTACACACCATACCTGTGAAAGTAATGACATAATTGTAGAGTTGCAGCATAAAGGATATAGATTTTCAGAATGCTGTCAGCAATATCATCAAAAAAGACAAAACTGAAAGTGATAAATGCAACCGCATCATAGTATGGGACTAGGGCAATATTTAAGGAAAATATTCAAAAATTATCTAATATTCGAATTCAACACATGAGAGTCAAAATAGAGCCTATGAGAAAGAATATTTCAAAGATAGTTAAATGCTGAAAGTATCAAAAGTTATAATCATACCAAAAATACTGCGGGCGTGAAGCAAGGTGTATAAAATGCTCTGATCAATATATTTAATCAAAATATCGTTGAGGCTATCTAACAAAAATACCAATTGGAACTTTGTTTGTGAATTAAATAAAGAAACTATGAAGTTTCAAGTGCTAATAATCAAATCTTTGCGAGGGGATGTTAAAAATCCCACTACGTTCACCAATACACAATGGAGCGCTTTGTTTTATGATTATTCTGGCTGCTTTAAACCATAACTACTTTTTTTAAGCAGACAAACGCTGTCAAAATTTTCAATAAAGCCTGGTGGTTGCTTCTTATAAACGGTTTTCTTTATTTGTCCATTTAAAACGCTTTCGATGCAATCGCCAACAAAATTCGAAACGTCGTTTGACGTGCAACTGGTGCTGATACAGGATAGTTCAATGGCAAATAGATGTATACAAAGAACGAAACCGATGAATTTAGTGATTGCAAACCAAACTGATTTTTTATTATGTTGTATCCCATGAAGAGCTAAGTCTCGATTCGAGCTTTAAGCAATCTCAAAATGCGAAAACTACTTAAAACGAGATATAACCATTAAATTTTTCCGTAACAATCTACATTCTATCCTGTTATGACAGAACATATTTGACTTAGCTCGAAATATTTTGCATTCAAGAATTATGAGAATTATGCAATACCACAACAATACGAAGAAGATGAAGAATCTCATAAATTTTTATTACAACATAATTTTGTGTTGGTTTTTGTTCAAATCGGCGCACATTTTTTTTATTGTCCATTCAAATCATAAAAATTTATGTTTATTACTGAAATAAATAAATAGAATCATAATTTAAATGCTAAAAATACTTTATAGCCATATTATAATAATAATAATAATAATGTGAATAGTTTTTGTGTTTTTTTGCATATAACTGTACAATGGTAATTTATATCATGAATTATAGTAAAACTATAGCAGCGAACTTAAAAAATAAAAAATAAAATCAGAGTTACTCCCTTTTTTCATACATATCATTAATTTACCTTCGAACCATTCGGGCTGTACATAAGACATACATAAGTAAGTGGTTTTCAATCATAAATTTTGAATTTATTAAATCTGCAAAACATATAATTTGCTTTTTACTAACAATAAACGGTGTTAACAGGCCATTGCTGGTCCATCACCAATCTGACACCATGGGATTCGTTAATTTATTTTTCTTGAAACTAAAGATGAAAACATAACTTCAAAGATAATAGCATATGTATAATAAATGCATAAGAGGAAGGGAAATCATTAGATGATGCAGCAAAACTGAAAAATCTTCATAATTACATATTGCGGAAAGCACCTATGAGTTCACCTTCTAGGAAATTGTAGGAAACTTAAACAATTTTTTTGATCTACAAAATATTTCCGATTGAGATTTGCATGCTTTAATTTCACATCGATTGTCAGCAGTTTATTAACGTTAAAAAGGATACCGCAATGATCGAGAAACCGAATTAATCTTTGGATAATGCTGTCAGACAGTAAAATCTACAAAATACATGCCTTCATGAATCAACAAATTCGGCTCCAGCGCAATAATAACGTACTCAGCAAACTATGCTGCCAATGCGGTTAAATGTGATGCTCAGCTTTTTGTAAATTTAAACAGCATACGCATGTCAACAGTGTGGTAAAATAAGACATACTAATTTATGAATATTTTCTATTAATATAGCATTGAGGTAACATCTTATATAGGAGATATATATCCATTGAAATCAATCGTATACAGCGTCCGATATGACAACCTTAAATAACATGGAACACACAGTTATCAGAACTACAGGTCGAATAATAACTTTGAGCTCAATTCGTGCGAGAGATGAGTGAAGACCCTCAAAACCAGTACCTAAGAAGGTCATGCATTGTGCCATCTTGTGTAACATCTGTGTTTTGGAAATCAACGGGCTTGAGAAATTTAATCTACGGAATTGTCCAACCAACTCAACCAGTTCCTTTTTATTCAGATCAAAAATCGAAAATGAGTATAATCGGTTTCAAGAACCGAGAGTTATATAACGTCAGATTTTCGAAAAGCATGCTCTAATAGTCTGCGTTCAAAAAAATAACTGACAGGTACAGATTTGCATTAATTATTCTACAGGATTAAATAATACTTATTTAAGAACCACATAAATTCCCATTACCGTTACCAAAATCAAATCTATCCGATTCATTTTTACAAATTGTAAAAGCAGCAGAGTTCCATGATCTTACAATCAACAGACTCCGAGATCTATTTCAATACAATCGATTACCATTTGGTATTAAATCAGCTCCAGGAGCATTTCCACAAATCATGAGTTCTATGTTTGACGACATCGAGAGAATATCAGCATACTTGAATGACGTTATTGTGTCGGGAAAAGCTGTTCAGGAATAATACTTTAACTAACATAAAGTACTAAAAAGAGTATAAGAGTTCCGGTTTCAACTAAAAATAAATAAAAGCAGATTGTACATGACATCAATTAAATATCTGGAGCAAATTATCGATGAAAAGGGTATACGCCTACACCTAATCAAGGCTGATGAAATATCTAACATGACAACACAACCAAATAATCATATTTAGGGGTTCGCCTTAATTATGCAAACCATTAAAAGCATTGCTTGTCTAAGGAACACAATTTATCTGAAGTAAAGAATGTCAAAAATCATTTCAGACATCTAAGGAGTTACTGAAATCTGATTAATACTCACAACCTAACATTATGCATCACAAAACAACTCGTTTAAGAATGTAGGTCAATGGTAGCGTATCCACATCGACTACTCTGGACCATTCCAAAAACAAAACTTCTTGCTTATTGTCAATGTTTATTCAAAATGGCCAGTCGACGATAATCCAAGTCAATCAAGTTAATCGAATTGATCGGATAGTAGTACATAGTTCGTTTCAGAAAATTTTCTTCATTTTCCGCAAATATGTTCAAGTATTCATTTGGTAAAACTATCCGTTTCTTTGCTTTTACATTTTTTTCCAGTAGGACAAACACTTTATCCGTGGAGTATTTGTTTAACCGGAAATTGGTCATTTAATTTAATCGTTTATTTGTATTCCGATGCGACTTTTTAGAACCAAAGTGGTAGCATATTGTCGCACTATAAAAATTCAGTCGAAAATAGAAATAGACATTCGTGTAGATTTTTTGGTCGGGGCCAGTCCTTTACTGCTAAAATACTTTCCTAATCCGCATGTATTCTGTGAGTTGTTACTTTGTGCCCTAAATATTTGATCTCGCCACGGATCATAGTTCACTTCTGCGGACTTAACTTTAGCCCGGCTGATTGTATCCTCATCGAATACTTCCTCAGGTGCTCATCGACGTCTTTTCCCATTAGCCTAATGTCATCCAGATACAATAGGCACAAAAGGCAATTTTGCCAAAGAGCATGTCATTAAATTGCCACAGTAAACGCTGTCTTTTATTTACCCTCATCTGGGACTTGCCAATAAGTATCGAGAACATTCGTGATCCTGGGAGTGAATCCAATGTGTCGTCGATCCTTGGTAAGAAATTACTATCCTTCTTAGTTATGGTGTTGAGCTTTTTTTAATCGGTATATCAGTACCACTGGCAAACTCTAAGGGCTGCTCGATTGCTCGATAACTCTAGATTTTTTAGCTTTGCTAATGGCAACCTACTCGGCGTCTGGCGTATTGGTATCTCTGCTCCTATGTCGATCCGGTGTTTAACCATGTTTATTTTATTCTGCCATGATTCTCTGGAGTACTACAGAAAATTGACATGTATTTTTCCAGTAACGCTTTCACTGTCTGTTTTTGTTTCGGTGTTAGGTATTCATTTCTCCATCAGATCTTCATTTGTTTTCTGCTGCTGTTGTTCCTTGGCTAGTAAACTCTTATTCGAATTTTCACACTTCACTATTTTTAATACCTCCTCACATTTCCCGATGATAGTCCCCTTCCTGGCGGTTTTTTTGATTAAATTAAAAGCTCGTATATAAACTCCTAAGGTTCTGTCCGGTTGAACTAAGACTTCCCAATGATAATTTCTTTTTACTTTTCTATCTTCATGGTTTGCTTCCTTAACCAACAACCTTTGTGATCTAGTAAGTCCCTCCTATCTTCCCCATACAACTGTCTCTGCGATAGGTGGCAACTTTTCTCGATGGTCTAATATTTAAATTTGATGCAAATTTCAGTACTCAAATTTGATGCAAATTTCAGTAAATTAGATCGTTGTACCGGATAAATAATGTTAATGATAGGAACAAACTAATACTTTTTTACAATAAAATATCTGATGGGTATTTTCTTATTTTTACTCGATCGCACTACTTTACTGCCACTAGCACAATTGCTAAAGCTATCATCATAGCAAACACCCACTTATTCATAGTCATACTCTAAATCGGGTCTGGCAATAAATCTTCTTTAAAGTTTCATTGTAGTCTTCCATCAGATATCTTACCTGTTAGGTTTGTGAACAAATTGTTCTTTAACTGGCAGTTTTTGACAAGGTGACACAAGTCACAGTTTGGGTACCACTTGACTACCTAAGCTAGGTTTAGTATTGATTTAGTCGCTTATATTATCTTATGATTTCTGATAATTAATTCCATTTTTTGTACAAAATTGAAAATGAAACTTTCAATAAAAAGAATTATTAAAATAAAGAGTAATAATTGAACGCTCAATCAATTCGGATAATAACAGTTATTTCCCATGGTGCGGTTTTTATATGTAAAAAAAAAATTTTTTTTGTCATACCATTTTCGAAACAGTATTGCAAGATTTATTTTCGCTACTATTCAATACGAACGATGAATTCGTTTCGTTCACAGTTTCGTATTTGTGAATTCGATCTTGTACTGAAAATTCACAATTTACCTGGGAATTTGTTTTTAAATTGCAATACCTTTAATAATAATACAAACAATGTCAAAACTGTGAATCGTTTTAATTGTTTTTCTAAATATAGAGATGCAAAGAGAAAAACAGGTTGTGAAGATGATGGGCAACAAATCAGAGCAGGTGTTAATTCAAGCTATTGTTGGAATAGGTAGTTTGTAACTATATTTATAATATTGATGGGTTTGATCAAGCCAGAAGTGAAACATGTTTTGCAATAAAAATATTTGAATTATTTTTTCGTGACCTCAAACTTTAAAGCATATGTGTAAAGCTATTTGGAATAATCATCACAGATTTCCTGCTTATCTCCCTTCATTACTCCAAAAGGAGTTGATGTACCCATAATTTATTTTAATCTAGTGTTCAAGAGTTAAAGTGCCATAATTATACTTACTTTGCCTACGATGAAAGCAAGAGATTTCAACTAAAGTTAGAATCCACCAAAAACCAGCATTGGAGATAGAAAAATCGACTACCTTGTCATAAATTAGTTATTCATAGTTGTTGATGGCAGAACAAAGAAACAAGTCGATCATGTATATGATGTTAATAAGAGGTTTTTATGCTACTTGAAAGATGTGAGAAGCAGGTGGATACAATAGTCACCTACGGATAAAAGTTGAAAACTAAATCAGCTGTTAAGCATTCAAAGAAATGTTCTTGGTCATTAAGATTAAACTAGAAACCCATGGATTGGGGATGATACTTAGAAGAAAATAAAGAAAAGCCGTAAGTTAAAATGCCATCAAAATACACGAATGGTAAAATACAAATTTTGATCTTGCCTAAGCCATGGCAACCAATACACATACACACACTACATCAAAGTGGAAGAAAGGTGAACCTGAAAATTTTCAAATACACCACAAAATTAAAAATTAAACTGAACAAGTTCTACCTTGTCAGATCAAAATTGGCAGTCGTTTAATGACATGTTTTTGGCGACCGTACATCGATGTTACAATTGTTTGTGGAATTCTTACACCATAGCCAATTGCAGGTCCAGAATACCGTGTTTAAAATGTCGCTATCTCTCTTTACTTCTCCATGCAATACCCCACAAGATCGAACAAGATCACATTTTAGTAACTTTGTCGACGCCAATTTTAAGTCAAATCAGACAAAATCCAGGGAGACATGGCTGCTATAGACTGCGCTAGTCAATATTCGTGGAGCGAACAACCATTTATATACCTGAAGAACATTGCTAGATTTTGGTGGTCTAGCGTCGTTAATCATTATAGCGTATACGTCCAAAAATTAGATCTAAGTGTCAACAACCAGCGAATACTACTGAAAAGAGTATCATCAGTAGTAGAATTATCATATAGTAGGAACGACGAAGGGAAAGGTGACACTATAAGTATTTTCGTAAACTCGGCCAAAACTATAATTTAACATAGAGGGTTCAATTTTAAATTTCTGCCAAGAATGTAAACCCCATGACCTAACAGACTCGATAATTGACCAGCCTGGTAACATCGATAATTTGATTGGTTGGGACCACTATTTACTATTAATTTTGACAGGTTGCATTAGTACCAAGATCTGGTTAATAGCGCAAGAAACTAGCTTAGGCTGGATAATTTTAGGAACGTTACATGAGAAGAAATCGTAAAAATTGGCCAATAAATGCGCGTCCATCAACCCATGGTTTGTAACCCATAGTTTAGAAAAAAAACCCGACGATCGTTACATGGTAGCCCTACCATTTGGCTCTAATACTGCAACATTTAAAAAACTCAATCCGTCGAACCCACATTAGCCATGAATCCATATTTAAGATTGGGAACCAAGCCAAAACGGGCCGATCGCTAAACCAAAACCTGGTAGTTAGACTACAGATGCAGCAGAATCTTAATCAAATTCAGTTACGCTTCCGATTTCATCGGTATGTTGTGACCTGGGAAATACATTCAAGCAAGTATTAATTATACCACACAAATTTTCAAAGAATTTTTTGGTGAGAAAAACCAACCGATCCAATCCAAGAATATCGATTTCTTACCGTTACATATGGCACCGCATCAACAACATTCTTATCGACCCACGTGTTAAAATAGAACCCTAACGATAATCGACACAAATTCCTAACAACAGAAAATATTATTGAGAGACACTTCTACGTAGACGATTTAATAACGGGCACAAATAACCTGGAGAAATCATCAAGCTGAAATAAGAAATATAACTGTTAATGAAGACGTCATCTCTTTGCCTAACAAAGAAATCGATAAAGAATCATCATACTCGAAGGTACTGAGTATTCACTGGAATGTACAATATGATATTTTCACTTACAGGGTCCAACTAAATGAAGTTCCAGCACTCACCAAACAAGGCATGCTGGTAGAATCATCGAGACTGTTCGACCCTCATAGCTCCAATAACCTTACATGTGAGAATTATATTACAGATGACATTACCTAGTAAGGCCTTTTCTATCAACGGGAGTAGATTGTGCTGGACCGTACATTATCGTGTTTGTCTGTTTGAGCACCAAAGCGATGCACTTAGGATTAGCTGGAGACTTGTCTACTAATTAATTCATTGCAGCCTTTCGTCGTTTAATATCATGACCTGGTGGTCTATGTCATGAGATCATAAGTGACAGTGGATCGAATTTTGTTGGGGCTAAATGCGACCTAAGTGAATTTTTCCTAGTTAGTTTGTAAATTTAACCCACTAACCGGAGCACACTTCAATAAATCACACTAAAGAAATATGGATACCAACTTAATTATGCCACATAATAATGATAACGGACACGCAGTTTAGGATTGGTATATGGAAGAACATGCAGTCGCTTAGAAAACCAGGTGAGTTTGATGTCACTATATCAGCCTTGCAAGAGTATCATTGAAGCTAGACTGTTACAACGGCTACAGCAATAATTCTGGAAACGGTGGCACTTAACCTACTATTCATCATTATCAGATACTCGAACAATAAAGACCCTGGAATTGCTGTTGTTCTAGCTGAACTATTAATCAGAACAAATTTTAACACCACTATTACCGCAGAAGTATGCATAATACAAGAACCTACAACGATCGCCAATTGCAAAATAATGATCTGAAAGTTCTTGTAATATATCACAGCAAAGTGACAACTATAGCCTTTAAAGCTGTTAAGCAAATACAAGGATAGTTCCTTTTTCCCAAAAATGGAAAGAGGACTCAACCAAAATAATTTCGAAGGAAGAAGACTTAAGAAAATGTAAAATATGGCGAGGCAAGTCCTCGCTCAAACCATTCAAATCAAATTAGGAAATTTAAGGCAGTATAGATCACACAATCTGTATTATCATCAAATCGAAAAAGGCATCTAATGACATAACCAGGATGTCTCTAGAGTGGAACACAAAGCAAATCTATTGTGGGAAAACCAGCAGATTTTGATTCAGACCTTACATCAGGAAGCATGGGGTAACTAAAAGCAATAGGTTTACAGTGTCCTATACCTGTCATTTTTGGATTTTCATTTATTTATACTGTGGAGCCAAAATATTATTGTTTGGAGAGTACTGAGGTAATTATGGAAATAAATAGTTACATAGCGGTGATTTGATACAGATAAAGGTGGAATGTGGCGACGGATTCTGTTAAATATGACTGTTACTATAATAGCAGGTTTATTACGACTAGAAATGGTTACTGTGCTGGAAGTTTATCCTGCTCGTGCATGCATATTTTACGAATTATGTAAATACCCCCGGGCAACGATTGCAAATTACATAAATCAAAATGTATAACATTTTTAAAATCACAATACGATTATTTCCTTGTTAATTCCAGAACCTTGAAAAAGTTTTGTGATTTTAATTGACTTACTACAAAATTAAGACAAAACTAAGCTATAAAAAAAGTATATCAGTCATTTTTTATCAATCAAAAATCAAAAAATATGAACCACAACGAAATGGACGAATTCACGCGGTGTATAAAATGAGTGATGAGCTTTAGACTGGCAACTTTGAACTTACTTTTTGACTTCCTCATCGAATTATAAATTTTTTATAATGTCACCTTAAGAAATATAATTACAGTAATTCGTTATAATTTGTTAAATGATTTATAGTTATGTGAATTTATGTAATTATATGTACAGATGTTAGACGGTAATTGATTTTTTTTTTATTTATTTAACTATCTAGACACAACAATTTAGTCTACACGCTATAATTAAGGTATTAATATATATTAAATTTAATATTCGATGCGGATACTAAAAAAATCTATAGTATACACTTAAATGTCAGAGATTCACTTTTCTTTAGTCCGAACGTACGGAGTGCACAAAATGCGACGGAACATTAGAACATTTTGAGTTCATTTAACTTTAGCTGTGTGTTTTTTGTTTTAGCTTTTTTATTGAGCATATCTGCGCTGATAATAAACAGATGTAGAGCGTTTTGTATGGAGGAAAGGTCCAACCAAAAAAAAATAAAAAATACAAAAAGCATATTACAGTCATAAAAGCAAAAATTGTTGATCCTATGGGATGACTTTCTCCTCTTACACTTTCAATCAAAATACTGTTCCAAAGGTTATGACCTTGAAGACACAAAAAATTTCCAAATTCCTCAATAAATCTATAAAAATCCGATAGCTCAGATTTACAGATAAGTAAAGCATCCTGTAGGTGCTTTTTGAATTTAGATTACTAAAATTTTAGTCTAAACTAAAAGGGGTTAGCCTTCCCTAATTTTTAGGCACGAAAACTATTTATGAAAATATTCAAATGTTTTATAACAGTATTTATGCTAAGGTCAAGAGCTTTAAATTAACGTATCACAAGTCAAAATCGGACCACTGTGGCGGGCTATATGCAAATTCATAATTCTTCAAAAACAGGCAAGGGGTTAGCCTTCCCTAATCTTTAGGCACGAAAACTATTTATGAAAATATTGAAATGTTTCATAACAGTATTTATGCTAAGGTCAAGAGCTTTAAATTAACGTATCACAAGTCAAAATTGGACCACTGTGGCGGGCTTTACGCAAAGTCATAATTCTTCAAAAACAGGCAAGGGGTTAGCCTTTCCTAATTTTTGACACGAAAATTATTTATGAAAATGTTCAAATATTTTATAACAGTATTTATGCTAAGGTCAAGAGCTTTAAATTAACGTATCACAAGTCAAAATCGGACCACTGTGGTGGGCTTTATGCAAATTCATAATTCTTCAAAAACAGGCAAGGGGTTAGCCTTCCCTAATCTTTAGGCACGAAAACTATTTATGAAAATATTGAAATGTTTTATAACAGTATTTATGCTAAGGTCAAGAGCTTTAAATTAACGTATCACAAGTCAAAATCGGACCACTGTGGCGGGCTTTATGCAAATTCATAATTCTTCAAAAACAGGCAAGAGGTTCATATTTATCCATATTGCGTTGCTAAACAGAGAGATGTAATTTCTCCAATTTTACTCGACTTAGTGGCTTGGCAAGAATGTTCCCAAGCTTCTTCTCAGGTGATACATATTTAATATATGAAAAAATCCTTGAATTTCTTTTTCGATACTCTGGATTTCATAGCCAATTTAGTTGCGCCAATTTAGTTGGCTGTCGATGTAGAGTATTGAAATTTTGTGATGAACATCTACACCAAAATCCGTTACCAGTTGAAGAAATTACTCTAACTATTTCAATTTTTTGATTGATTGTGAAGCTGCCACATATTTAGACGCAGTTATCGACCATGCCACACCCTTTTCTCTCAAAACACCAATTGATTGCTCTTAAACACAATTAAAATATGCAATATGTGTAGACCGACGTGTTGCTTGATTACCGGCTAATCAGGATCACTATAAGCACAGAAATGGAATTTATTTCGTCTCTTAAAAAAAACAAATCAGCTGTACTCTTTTTATATTTACGGACCCTCTTGACTGCGTTGGCAATTTGCTGACTCGGATTTTCTATAACTGACTGTATTATCGCGGCCCTTGATCTACATTAAATTTCCAATAGCTTCCCTGTTCGGAAATTTAACAGGTTCTGCAATAGGTGTTGACACAGAAATGCAGTCCTCTATATTGAAACTATAGAGAATTTTCTGCGCTTAGAGATGCTGATAAGTGAAATTTGAACCATCACATTGTCGATTGTGATACCTAAATATCCATCAGATTCCCCAATTTTGACCTCGAAATCATCTTACAAGTACTTGATACGAGAATATCCATCATCAATGTAAATGATAAGCATGATATTAACTTGACCATTATATAAACACACATGGATCCGAAATAGCTAATAAATTTCGAAAATATTTGATTCCAGCATGAAGCTTTGCAAACCATACAGACTATTGCAAAGCTTACAAACTTTTCCCGAACCATCATTATAGTCTTGTGTTTGGTCCATATAAATATCTTCAGGTAACTCTCCATGCAAAAATTCTTTTTTATGTCAAACTGATTCAAAATAATTTGTTCCTAGGCTGAAATAACCTTTCGATTGTGCTATCCTTTTACAATTTAATATTAAAAATCCAGCCCTTATCAACTATTATCTTGTCGTTTTGCAAATCGACCAGAACCTTTCGTGGCATACATCCATTTGTCACAATCATGGCAACTTATTGCTTTTTTGTAATACTTTAGCTCAATAAAATTTGCGGTAAAAGCAAAATTTACTCCCATCAAATCAATGTTCGTGACTTTGGTGCTGTTTTTCAATCTATTTTTGATTATGTCATCTTGTTGGTTGACTTCGTCCATTTTACCGTTGTGCCACAAGACACATGCTTTTTTGGGATTTGAGATCAAACTTCTGTCTTCTTTGTTTTTAAACATGTATATGTTAAACATCAGTACCGAATACCTTCAAATCAAATCTTGCTTTCTTGCCAAATCACCACCAATACGATTTACATTGAAAACAGCTGTATTGACAGGCTCTGCCCAGTATTTCAATGGCAATAATCACTTTGAATGTATGATGATACATATGTTCAGAGCGTTCATTCTTCTTCGAAGTGTAGGGAACAGACTTTGATGTCGTTTTCTATTGACAGACAACCGTTTTAAATCTTTCGATTCAAACACCCCAACATAGTCAGATCGCAATATTTTGAAATTATTACCAATATCCACTTTTAGTAACTTGGCAAAATCAATTAACTGCTGAGTGACTTCAGATTTATTTTACCATAAAATAAATCTTGCTGTAATATGAGAAGACATCCTTGAAGAGTAGAAAGTACTTGAAACTGGCGTACGGCACCACTTGCATTGGATCACAGACATCCCTGTGAATTATTTCACCACAAATATTTGCACGTTCATCAATTTATATGGAAATGACCTCACACCTTTCTTTATTTGACTGAAATTGGCAACGTTTGTCTAAGGCTTGATCGTCAACTAGCTCACCGATTTGACAAATTAAAGCATTGCATTTTGGAATATCGTTGATACCGTTACCATTTTTTGCTTTTGTTTTTCTTTTAGTGCCCAACCTTATGGCGCCTGAAACATTTATCTGGCAGTTTTTGGTTATGTTTTTTTTAGTGTGATTTACGATATGCATACCCTTTTTTACTAAAAATGCGTCATCTGACTTCATTTCATTTTTTTCAATAAGACTTGATTTCTCAATCATTAGTCTAACATTACATTTTCCAAACATTAGAATAATTAAAAAAATATTTTCCAAAGTCTCCGGTAGAGCCATTAAAATTTCCGAATCCATTTTAACAAACAAACTATACCACCGGAAAAGTCTTCATATTAAAAGTGCCTCCCGGTTACTTTTATACAGCACTGTGGTTTTTAAAATTATTTTTTGCAACTTTCTTGTCCCGTTATTACAAAACAAATATCAGTTTTTATTTGACAAAATCATTTTTGCTCTCTTTGACTCTTACTGAATTTTTTCCACTGTACAGTTATACTTTTCGTTTCTTAGAATATTTTTTTCTGGAAAGATCTGGTTTTCGAAATCATTAAACCCGTACAAAATACAAATACATTGGTTGAAGCCGGTGGAGCGGCAAATAAAATCTTAGAGATGCTCACTATAAGCAGCTGTATGCAGATTTTATGGTGACATACCTAAAATTGAATCATATGGGTGAAAATTAATTCAAAGGACATATTGACAAATGCTCCACCATTACTATCTGCCGTATCACACAGTGTAAAGAGGTTTATGATGGGTTATGCCGATTCTTACACCATCCAACCATCATTGTGGTACATTTTAAAATGATTTCGTTAACACCCAATCCGTGTGTTTACACGAGGCATTTCATACCCGGATTTTTTTCGTTTTCCATAAAACCCAGTTTTGTTTTACGATAATTTTGGGATTTTTTTGCACCAAAATTTTGTTGGTTTTTCTGGGATTTTTCGCACTCACACAAACACAAATGAATAAAAAGAATATTCAAGGACACAGTTTTTCATATTTTGTTTTTCTTGTCAGGTATTATTTTAAAATATTTTTTACATATACATATGAAAAAAAAATCCGGTATTTTCTTAACTCGTCTAAACGATGAGAGAATTTATTGCTGAAGAATCTAGAATAAAATGCCTCGTGTAACATTTGCTTCATGGCAACAGGCACTTGGATTACTTGGGTTTTGAATACGGTTTAGAAACAATTTGAAAAAAAAAGTCATAAATGTAAAAATGCTGAAGAAATGGCAAATGTAGAAAAAAAAGAAGAGTATTTCCACTAGGTCCATTTAAGCCATAGAAAGCATCTTCAGAGCTGGGGTAGACTCCAGAATTTTCATATGAATTTGAATTTATTTTATTTATTTATTTATTTATTTAGAATTTAGATTAAAGAGGAAAAGTACAAATGGAAGCAAATATAAAAACATCAAAACCGACATTTGCTTCCAGTAGGCATTAAAACCTCTTAATTTTTTTCAAAACAAATTCACCCCATACAGCACATCTCATTTTGAGCTAGAGCTCATTTATAATGCGCTACACGAGATGAAGTAATAATAATAATAACAATAAAATAACAAGTAACATAAAAAATTAAAAAAAAACTACGTATTGCCAACCAGCCACGCCACTCTAAAAATTTTGACTTAAATAATTTGGACGAACCTAGTCTTTTAATTACAAGTAGAATTGAATTCCAGAGAGAAATCCCCCTAACGAAAAAGGATTTGTTTAACGATCCACACAAATTTATTGGTGGAAATAACCGTAAGTTAGCCGAATGAAACCTACTAAACGACAACTTCCTATACAAATAAATTGGCTGCTTAATTTTAAGAAGTTTGAAAATAAAAAGACAAACGCGAAGTTCAAAAAAGGTAAATAAACTACATCCTAAAACAACATTAGAATAAGGAGAAATATGATCGAATTTCCTAATACCAAAAATAAACCTAGTACAAGCATTGAAACATCTTTGGAGAGTACTCATATTCTCCTGAAGTAATCCAAACAAAACTACATCACCATAAATAAACTGAGGGAGAATATAAGACGAAAATAATGTTTACGTGGTCACCCCATATAAGTGGTCACCCCAGGAAAGGACGAAGTATCAAGAGGTTTCTTATAAATTATAATTGACTGAGATTTACTCGCATTTAATCTAAGCCCATTCAATGCCGACCAATCAACTATACTACATAAATCATCATTTATCAGAGAAATATTCCTAACTACTAAATGACTGTTTCTATATATTTGGACATCATCAGCAAAAATATGTAAAATATGGTAAATAGAGGATTCTATGTCATTAATATACATAGAAAACAACAGGGTTCAGTGCTGGGACGCCGGAAGTAACTGGAAGGAAATCAGATAAGCTATCACCGAAATAAACAGCCTGAGAACGATTAGAAAGGTAATTGAGAACTAATTTGGCGCCGGAAAACGAAAATCTAAATTGAGAAATAAGCTTATTGAATAAAATACCGTGATTAATTGAATCAAAAGCCTGGGAAAGAGGTCAACTCCCTATTACTCATATTACACCTAATATCGTCACACACGATTAATAACGCAGTGGTAGTACTATGATATTTTCTAAACCCAGATTGAACACAGCTAACTAAACTATTGCTATTAAGGCGTACCTGAATTTGATTCTTAACAACTATCTCAAAGGCTTAGAAAGAGAACTTGACATACTTATTGGTCGAAAATGAGATAGTTCAGAAGGATTGCTAATCTTTAGGATAGAAATAATTTTACTAAGCTTCCACTGATCAGGAAAGGAAGAGGACGTAAGGATAAAATTAAAAATATGTAGCTAGTACTTTGAAACGAAAGGGAAAACTCGTTTTACCAATTTTAAACTGATATTATTAAAACCAGAGGATTCCGACTTAACCTTCCAAATAGCGAAATGTAACTCATTGAGCGAAATATTTGAGAACGAAAATGAATTAAAGGACTCGTCAGAAAGTAATTCGACTGTATTACTACCAGAGTTCAGATTTAAGCTAAAAAACTATTTAATTCATTTGGCTTGAAAACCTCATGAATGATACTCCTGCATCTACCAAGCCCCAAATTACGAACATTATGCCAAAATACCTTGGGAGGGAGAGAGGGATCTATCTTATATTTGAAAAACTTATATTTAGAAGACCTAATTAACTCTACAACCCTATTACGCGCCTGCTTATAATCAAAGTGGGACTGGAAATTAGGGTACTTTTTCCATAAACGATATTTGCTAATCCTAACGCAAATAGCATTAGAAATAGCATTCGAGATTTTAGTTTTAGAGTAATGGTTCTCAACGGAATACAAGACTCAAAAACGAAACCAAGATAAGCGTTGAAAATTTCGATTTGTCTAGTAGAAGAACAAACAGAAAAGACATCCTCCCAAGGAACCGAGGTTCAAGCTAATTAAAGACAGGAATCATCTAACCTAGAATAATCCCTAAAGCTAAAGCTTCTAGACTTTGGCGGAGAATAACAATTAACAGAAAAAACTAAAAGATCATGATGGGAGCCTATACCGAGGGCCAACTGATTGTAAAAACAAATAGGGCTATTACTAAAGGAAACAAAATGGCCAATAAGAGAATAAGATATACCACTAGCGGTTGGACAACAAAAAGTTGGTGCAACAGTGTTAAAAACGGATAAATTAAGACTATTTAAAAGATTCAAATAATCTCTAGAAAATGTGGAATTTTGGAGGATATCGAAATTAAAATCACCCGCTATATATATTTCATCGAACCTACAAGAAAATTACTAAACAAACTTTCTATATCTACAAAGGATTTTTTAAATTGAGCATACGACCTCTTACTAGTTTTTGGAGGATTGTTGACCGTACCGAATAAGATTTTACGACCGTTTGCGAAAACATTAACAAAAATAAACTCTAAATCGGAGACTAACGAATTTAAAATAGAAGAAGGTACACTCACTAATCTAGCCTTAATATGCTCACTTTCATATATACAAACGCTGCCGTAATTAAGAGGTGATATCGTCCTATCCTTTCTGAAAATATTAAAACCCTTAATAGCCAAAGCCAAACTAGGAATATTAGGATTAACAAAAGTTTCAGTGAAACAAAGTATATCTACTGATGCACCATTGAAAATGTGACGTATTTCGTCAATATTTGGAAATAGGCTTTGAACATTTAAACTACCAATGGATAAATTGGACTTATCCCCTAACATCGATTTAAGAACTATATTCGGAATATTCACCGACATAATAGAGACTGGCTTAACTAATTGACAATACTTACAATTAAAACAATAAAATATTTTTATTTGTTGACGGACAGTCCTGGAATGAGGCACAAAACAAATAGATCAAATCTTCAAAATAAGATGACGATGAAAATAAACTAAAAGAAAAAAACAAGAATTAATTAAATAGAACACGAACTAATGGAACGATACTTATCTTGGTGCCCCAAATTTATGCCAAAAAAATAAAAATAACAATTAAATATTTAATTTATGGCGGGAAAAAAAGAAAATTTGAAGTCCGTTGAGTAAGGCAATTCGATCACCCTGATTAATTTGAAAGCTAATAATGTCGAGGCCATATCAGACCTAGCACACGAAGCTTTGTTGGCTGCCCTTCAGGGCTCTATTGCTATAAACAAAGACTTCCTTTAGAAATTAATTCTTATAAAGGCACTACTTTCGTTATATATCACTAGTCTAATATCAGATTACTTTTATAATAATAGTAGTAAAATTTTGAAGTTTCTTCTGTTAGTTAGAAGTTGACTACGCTGCCATGTCAAATTGAAGCCATCGTGAGTTCACGCCCATTGTGTTCAATTCAGTCAAATGGCCCAAGCAGCATGGACATATCGATTCCAGATTATTTTATTATAATGACACCACACAAATCACTTCCAGAGCCGGATCTAGTAGCCATGACTGACAGTCGCCTTACAAGATGGGATCAAGTTACAAAACAGATACATTGTTATTGAAAGCAACAGTCATGATTCACCCTTCAGCAAAGAACCAAATGGCAACACAAACAAACCAAACATACAATTTAGAGGGAATATCTGGAATTAAGAGAGCTGATGTTTAGATGCTTTAAATGTATATATTAAGAAAGTCCATTTTCCCGATGCTTTTCATACACTCTTTATGCAAACAACCAACAAGGTAGCATATACTACTAGTCAATGTCGTAATTTAATACGACCATTCTATTTCATATTTCTCATTAGAGATGAATAAATTTGTGTGCTAGATTATCGCAGAGGGAAAGTATTAGAAGAAAACAAAAATTTCTGTTTCACTGTAAATCTGATGAACTTAGATTAGATAAATTTCTTATTATATTAAATAACATATTTATGTATACAAAAGCAAATTTACTTAACAAAAATTAAGTAGAGTACCGTTACATGGTTTGGGGCAGAATTGTTTAGAAAAAATAAAAGATTAAATAATTGAATAAGTGGCGCGAACAATGAACTTTCACTCTAAAAATGACTAACTTAAGAAATTCGCTTGATTTATACGCTTCAAAAGATTTCTGAAAATGGTCAATTCAAAATTGTTTCGCTGCTCTCGATTAAATATCTTTACTTCAAGATTATTTTGTTACGTACTGAAAGCGAGACGATTTATTGTTAGTAGGTTTCAAGGTAAACTACTGCTGTGTAAATCACATGATCGCTAAATGACAAAGTGCATAAAATCGATTATGGTAGAGAAAGTGATCAAAATGATTTGTATAGGAGTACCGCGTGCTAACACTGAAATCAATTGGATTATTCACTCATTTCCGAAAATCTGTAAAGACCGCTTTTCGAATTTGTATGCTTAGAAATGATTTGTCAAAAAGTATCAATTTTTTATAGCAGTCACTTTCTGATAGTCCCGAGACCGTTCTTTGATATTAACTAGGTCGCTAGTTCACGTTACGTGTCAAGAGTACGAAAGTGTCATCAAACCAACTTGATTTCAGCCACCTAGTAGGAATTTTTTTCGAGTTTGTTTAAAAATAAAAAATAAAAACTCACGCAACAAATAATTATCGGCGCCGTATATTAAATTAGGCTAGTTGTGAGTATTATTTGAAAAAAATGTCTGATCGTTGTGTCTATATACAAACATTTTTACCTTGAACTCGAAAAATTTACGGCTATACAACACCTACATGCGATATAAAATTATAACCCAGACAACATTTCTTATTTCTCTTTGTTATCAGTTGCATACACACGATTGTCGATTGCAACAATGTCATAAATTGTCCACCCTGAAACCATACAATCTCATTACCATAAATAAATTCTGTATTTCACTATCTCGATATGTACTCGTAGACGTAATTATTTTGATTAAATTATTCTTGTAATAAATTAATTAACATATTACAAAATTAAATCATATTTATGTACATAGTTGTACATAAGAATATTTAATTAAGAAAAAAAATTGAATTAAATTAAAATCGAGTTGTTCGTTCGCATGGATTAAGTATAAGGTCTAATTAAACGTATATTGTAACAACGAAGCGGGTGTACTCTACTCTATATAATTTATACGAAACTACATTTCTTACCTTTCATAAATAATCGTATTATATGGTGCCTACATACTTTTCAACCGTGTCTTCATATTTACCAAACCCACTCATCTCAATTTAGCTAATGTCTCGCTATAAACTAATTTACTAAACTGCTTTGGTATCCATAAAGTGCAACAAATTAGTGGCAGTTCATTTTTTTCAAGTTATGATTTAGATCTGGTTTTGTTGCGTCTTTAGCATACATTTTTTTTTTACATAATAAATGGCAATTTATGGTTTTCGTGTATTTCAAAGAATTTAAATTTCTCACAGTTTGAAACGAATAAAAAGACGTAATTCAAAAACCGTTAAATAAAATATGTATTCCAAATTAATGCTTCAACCGTGGTCTGAGAGTATTCTCATGACTTGTAAAATATAATTGTACAATTTCAACTCGGAAACCATCTTTCCGGTAGTTTGCTTGATATACCTTAGAATTTCACGAAAGATTATCAGCGTATAAACATAGACCAAATTATTCCGCTGTAAATCTTTGCCGAATGCTTCTGAAGTTGCTTACGAAATTCATCGCATCGGTGAGATCTTGACTCGACGTCAGTAGAGCAATTTTCTGGTTGCGACGTAACAAAAGTTTTCCAGCTAAGAGGCACCTGATTGAACTAGCGTATAGGCTTATTAACGAATCCCTCCAATAATATTCCGCAAAAATAGTGATATCGCTCAGGACTTCCTTTTTTATGCGATACACTAAGCCAGCCATCAATTTAGCTGCTTACAGTTCTAATCTGGTGATCGTGAAGTTTTTGGTTGGTGCCAATGGGGATTTGGCATAAAGCAATCGAACGACTAATCGGACGACTCATTTCGTTTGATGACGGAATCGCTGTGTGATTTTCTTCGTTAAATGTTTCGGGTCATAAGAGTACCGAAACATGTCGCTAGATGATTGCAAAATTAGTCCAAATGCCTTTACTGCACCACGCTTGTCGATTTTGAGAAACTTTTCCCGATGCTTAATGTTAATTGAATTGATGATCTATTCGTTGTTGAAACAGAATTTTGATAAGGAGAATCCTCAACAAATTCGTGGTTTGGTTTCAAATCTGTAAAATTTCTTTTATAGGATGCACTCCTATAATCCAGTGCCAATTAAGAGTCGTTTTTATTCATCCGCTTCCAATCGATGCAGAATTTTAACAGCTAAAAATGCTCCTGGCGCAGTACCAGTCCCACCGAATTTGATTTCCCGTACTGGAAGGTTATCACCCATAATCTTCTTATGCAAGGAAGAAAAAGGCTTTCTTTTGGGACTCGGAATGCCTCGATTGTGCAGCAAGTTTACAATGGCTAACACGACAAGAGCTTTCTGTGTACTGGTGACATTCAATGATTCTGTAGTAATTGAATGACCAGCATACGGTGACTGATCTGGAATGGCTGACCGGTTTCAAACGTGTGATGATATTTGCGAGATCGTTGACAAGTAAAAGTACTTCAATTTCTAGTAGAATGCTTACCTCTAAGGCATCCTGATTCTGTTTGCATAATGACAACGATAGTTGTGCAAAAATTTCGTAAATCTGGTGCAAGCTGTCAATTCATGGTCCTGTGATTTATACAAGGAAATGCAACAGTCTGGCTTCAATAAAAAAATAGTTAACCGGGCACTTTCAACCAGGCAGGATTTGAGAAAACAAAACTGATCCACATCGCGCTTAAATGAAATTTTTCCTTAAGTTTCCCAAAAATTTAGGTTCAATTTTGGAAGTTGTACAGATTTTGTTGCCATCACAACAGATTGATTATGATCGGAACCAACGACTGACCTAGGCGTAGAATGCTATAGCAGCCGTGCTTTAGTGGTGACGTATACTTGCACATAATTTTTCGAACCGAGCTCTTCTTCATTTTCTCCTTAAAGCAACGCTTGTAATATGAATCTGCCAGCTCTAGCTAAACCTTAAGCACCATTAACTTTGCTGATTTCGCTTGAAAATCGAGCTAACCTTGTAATGTTAATAGTTGATCGACAGCTTTGTCGAATAATTTCGACAGCCGCTTTCGTTCCTATTTATAGCTATTTGCCCACCTTGAGTGTCATGGTTAATGATTCAGAACATAAAGACCCCATCTGCAACTTGATACTTGAATCAGCAAACTACACACGGATAATTCTTAGTCAGTAATTCGAATCAGTAACCAATAATAGTGGTAAATTTCACAAAGTGATTGTTTCTCAACTATTGCGTTCCATTTTACCATGTTTTGCACGTTCAAAATCAACGAAGAGCAGGTGTAGTAGAGAATTCTATCCATTTGCTTGTTTAGTGATGGTTCGGATTGAGTTATTGTGATCGGTACCACTTCTTTCTGGTCTAAAACCAGGTTAGATTCGCCAAGTACTTTCGAGGAACTCTGCAATGCAAATTAGCGAGGAAAATTTTTCCACGATTTTGGATACGTTGACAGCCACTACAATTCATATAAAATCGGTCTAAGTAAAAACTTACAAAGCTCTCAGAATTAAGTAGTTCTACGCTACAGTTTACATTAACCTGGTTAACAGGAGCGTACCACATAGTTCCAAACGTGGAATGGATATTTGTTAGAAGGGTGCAACAGGGTTTTACACTAACTATATTAGTATGTAACGTACCATTTTTGGTTTCGGCTCTGGATTAAATGACTGCAGAATAAGCAAATGCAGTTAACATTTTGTATATTCTGTAACCAGCCATCTATTCTCATTTCGAATCATCATCTCATTTTGGATACTTCTTTCAACATTTCACTATTGATGTTGGTAATGCTGATGAAAACATGACTCTTGGGTGCTTAGAGATATTGATTTAAGCAAATGAAGGGCAGTTCGACGTCTTAATCGGAATCCTGCGATTTTCTGTTTTTTGGTATTTGAAATCGTCCCGGTACAGATAATTTTTCATAATTATGCTGTTTCCAAATTTGCATGAATTATCAAACATTTTTGTGACTAAATAGAGTATCGTATATGTATCTGTTGGCATAGTCTTAAGTTTTCAAATGGTAATGCTGGATCTTGCCGCCACACAATTCTTAGATAGTCAGGGCCTTTTAATTCAGTGAATATTTAGCGGGTACATCTTCTCTACATCGCTAGTAAAGTTTTTTTATGTTTGAGAAATCGGAGTAAAACGGCAAATCGACTATAATGAACAGCACGTCTACCATCAGATAATATTTGAGTAATCTAAGTTTTGTCTAAGTTTGGTCGTGGTGCTTTATTGAATAAACTTTTGATTTTGGGTCAACGTTCAGTTTGTTGGGTGATATGCGTTCCTTGTGGCACAGGGCGATTCTCTTATAAATTCGACGTATCCTTAATTTCGGATATTTGGAAATTCACTTTTTCAATCACAAGAAAAATATATATATATAAATGAATAAAAAAAAATGGGTTCCTCGATATTAACAAATATAGAATTTGTCCCGTTGAAAAGGCTCTAATTCAAGACGGAATAATGGCTGAGGCCATTTTTTATATTTTTAAAATTGATCGTATTTGTAATAGATTTGGAGCCTAAAAGTCTTTAGCATTCAGAGCAGCTCGAACATCGCTTGGCTCTACGAAACCTTCTATTCCCCTTACCGTTACTACCAACCCAAATTCTTTGTTTACCAACTGCACAAGAATCACGGATACATTAATTACATTTAATTTGATACTCGAGTACACAAATTCACAATTCTGCACCACGCATATTCAACTTATATAAGTTCAATTAACTGAGATGACCGATTTGATATGCGAATCGGTCAAAAAACCACTTCAACATTATGTTATGTAAAATTCAAACTACGTTCAATTTAATTTAAACGATAAATCTTTTAAACGATTTTATTTGTTTTATAGATCGGTTGAGTGCGATTTACATACATTAATAATTGATTGATTAGTCAATAAAATTTAAAAAAAAAAAAAAAAAAAATTATTTATTAGAATACATTAATTTTATTTGTAAAATGTCACAAGTTAGAACTGATATATCGGTTAGATCGAAAGGTGTGGTCGTATTCAATGTACACACAATACAATATGTTTAATGCACGTTGAGTAACAATTCTTGGGATGAGTCAAATCGCATGCGTTTTGCGATCACAATGAATTCACAAAAAAGTGAAATGATTTATTAGAATTTAAGCGCCTTCATTTTATAACATCTTGTATATTTATTCAAGGTGAACATAATTCAAAATCGTCTGCTCAAATACCAAAGATATTAAAAAAAAAATTGGATTTGAAAGTAAACATAACATTTTACAGACTAATTTGACACTTGATTGAAATTATTTTTAAATTGGAAATTACTTTTCTGAAGAATTATCGAGTTTCGCTCCATTCAAATATATCTGACTGAGTTGATTGCAAAATTCAGATCCGAGAAATCAAACTTGTAAAAATTATTCAGCCAATAATCTACGGACAAACATTGGTTTAATATTCAAGAACGATCTAGATACAGCGGTAGGATGTATCAGAATTAAGTAAGCTTTGTAAATTCGCCTTTATAGTTTAAGCTTCATCAAGAGTATTAGCCCATGTTAAGACATCATCTATTGCTTTAATGTGCGAGTACCGAGAAATGGTGCAGTAGCCGTACCGTACCCACTATAACATTTTATTTCGGCCCTGCAAGTTTCACGACCCCAAATTCAATAGGTAAATCCTGTTGATTATCGTGAAGCCAGATTTGAGAGTAAACTGTTGAAACTGCTAAAAAAAAAATAAAAATAAAAAAAAATTGGTTTTGTTGAATAGTTGTACACATGACCATGAGACAATTGCTGGAACTGATGTTTGTTGAAATTTTTAAAGAAGCTTTTACCACAAAATCTAAGCTTTGGCCTCTAAGCTTTGTAGTGCTGCTATTTTGTTTTAAAACTGAATGATGAGGTAAATAAAAAAGTTTACCCAATTGCCTATCAATTTTATTAATATTTTCGACGATTGTCATATGACCAAGATCAATATATCTCGACATACCTTTTTTGTAGTTTTCATATAATTGTGGATTTTAAATTAATTTTTGTTCGAGTTACTTGAATTGGCGTAGTAGAGTTGAACTTGATTCTCCGATTTGACGTTTATTACATTTGATTGGCTCCAGAGTTCTACCGATTAACGGTAAAAACACTTGAGAACCGGTAAAACATTCATATTCAAATTTCATGAATACTACGCTGGAATATAACTGAAGTACATCAAACCAACGATATTAATCCGCATCTGTCAATTTTCCAAAGAACTATGATTGGCACATTATTCATTTAGTTTGCTCATTTGTTCAATTGGGGTTTTATAAATCAAAAAATTGAATAAAAAATAATAAAAATTCTTCTGTGAAAATTTGAAAAAACAATTAGGGAAAGAATTGCAGTTGTTGCTATAAACAAAATTGCGTTGTATTAATTTTATTATGGTATGCCGATTTTTGGAGTTGGCAGTAATAAAGTCTTGACGATTTAAACGCTTTCGTTGGTAGATGTTACTTTCACAAAGTTTATGGGATATATTGCTCCCGTAAGATAAAGAAGTCTGGGCACTGGGTAGGAAAGATGTCAATATTCTGACCACCGATTAATTTCTTGGCGAAATAAAAATTTGTTTTCTTCAACCAGATTTGTACAGCGCCCCACCCAATTTAAACAAATGCATCACTTGGAATATTCTCTCAAAACTACTACTATCGCCATCTTGTGTATTCTAGAAACTAGTCTAGATGATTCAAAGGATAAAAACAAACATTATCTGAAAGACTAAACTCAGCTATATTATTATCGCTATCCTAGCCTGAACCAACCCAATTGAATTTATTGCAAAAAAAAAGTTGCGATATTTCTAGTTACGGTAACATAATCATAAATTTATGCAAATTACTTAACGTACTGAAAACTGTTAAGCCTACTTTCATTGATAGCGAGCGAACATTTTTAATTCTTGGCAGTTTCTGTACTATAATAAGATTCATAATCTTATTCGGGTTTACCGATTTTTCCATTATTTAATTTACCAAAAACCGGTTTTTCAAAAATCGGCAATACGTCGAAAGTATGGCTCACACTTTCTTTTTTCAATAGAAAAGATGTTGTCAAAGTCAAATTCTTCAAGCTGCTAAAATACGTGTGTTTACATGTGTCACGAGGTGTTAATTACATTGCTAGAAAATTTTTATTTATTTTTCCAGATACTATATATTCGCAGATACTTGATATGAAAGGTAGAAAGTCTTTTAAGACTTTCACCTATATCATAATAAATCAGCCTCTATTAGTCTGCTAAATTGATGAACTGTTGAAGGTACGATGAATCGAAGTTAATAGGTTCCGAATAACTGGAGACCTTGAAAAAAACAGAGAGATAATAATCTTCAGGGGCTCTAGGCCTGTACCAAGTCTTACGGCGTTTTCTCTTTTCATTACCCAACTCTCTCACTCAAACTGGATAATTAATATTTTTAGTAATATTTCCTGCTTTCATGAGTACTTTCTCTTCGTGAGTACGGCTTTTATGAGTACTTTCCCAGGCTACTTTTTATAAACTTTCAAGAGGCTTTTAAGATCTTTTAACATGTAAGTATTCGAGATCAGCACCTGTTGGTTTTCGCTTTCTTTAAATAGATACCAAAAACATTCCCAGATTGTTTTGTTAATTTTTAGTTTTGTAGGGTTTGTTTTATTACCGTCCCACTTACTGTCAATAAAACTGGAGAATGGCCTCCAGTCCAAAATTTCAATATCCCAATATCCTGGTGTCCAATATCCCTTGTCTCTGTTCTTGTTTTTTCATTAACTCTCCCAAAGATTTTAATCTTTGGTCCTGCGTAGCCAGATGCGAATTGATACTGTTTAGCTTCTGAAGTATTTCTTGTAGAATATGATTTTTCTGACTCGGTCCTGCCTTGATAACTTCGTTTTGCTAGCCATTTGTGAATATTTTATACCTTTTTTTATTGTAGCGCTATTTAGAGTGATTTTCCCAGCGCACTTTACGCATCTGGGCTATTACAGTATTTGGGTGTTTGGTTATAGACCTGACAGTTGTAGCATAGTGACATTCTACTAGCGTACTTTTTAATGTCCTGATCTTAACATTGATATTAAGGATTACTTGGATTCCATTTACTCTATCAATGCTCTCAGCGTTGTCAAATGTAAGCATGAAAAGATTTTGGTTGTTTCTGTTTCACCGTTTGATGGTTTTAGTGACCTTTTTTCTAGTATGTTTCCATCATTTAGAATTTTAAATTTGTGGTCTCTCTTTCGGTTGTAGTGATATTTTTTTATGTAAATTCACTAGGTCCATGATTGACTAGTCAGCTCGGTTGGGTTGTTATCGTCTTACGCAAGAAAAGGAGCCTGCTTTCATTGAGAAGGTGAAATTTCCAAAACCTGGCTGTCCACCTGAGGTAATGTCTTCTTTTATTAATGGTACGCGGGAAATATTTTATTTTCTTTATACCCATCAGAATCCGTGGAAGCTGACGAGCTTTTCATTGATGCACCCCTATAATTTAAACATAAGTAATTTAAATAACTGGTCCATGTTAGTAATTCTAAGTTCCAAATAACGAGTTAAAAAAAAAAAAATAAAATGACCCACCCTACATCTAGTTTTTTTCAGTTACCTGCTTCTTTTTTTTAATTTGACAGCAGTCTGATTTGTAGTGTAGACACCATATCTCATTTATGTGTAAACTGATACATAAACTAAACATTTAAATATAAACATGTTCGCCTACAAAACATTACCCAAAATTTAAAAATTAAAATTTAACAAACACGCAAACTATATTCTCAGCGCGATAACAGGTTTTTCCATTGCCGCGGAGTGCGAACCGAGACACCAAATTTTTCCGCATATTATATTTACGCACAGCAGATTAAATGTTTCAGATCAAATTACACAAAATACGAATTTTATGTTTACACGACAGTGATTGATTTAAAACTTTTGATGATGATAAATTGTGATGTAACCTTGTGCAAAATGTAATATGCTTATATAAGATTTGTTGGTCTATGTGTCCAAGATTTCACACAAAATATTATGATCTCGGTACACGTTTGTGACAACACAATTTTTTTTTTTTAGTTTGTGTTCGTTTAATTAAATCAAAAATTAGTTTAAAACTTCATTGATTTATCTTGATGGAGTGTGCGTAAAGTAAAAAATTTATGATTTCGAAATTTTACACGGGGCTTTACGTCTCATAGGTGCGAATGTTAACGGGTGGCATTATTTTTTTTTAATTTTGAGGTGAACTTGTGGTTTCTTTAATTTGGAAAAAAATGTTATCTATATGATTCGTTCGTTATACATTGTAATTCCATCCGGCCGAACGAACGATTTATAAAAAATTTATGATGAAAGGTTATGGTAAAGTTTGACAAACAAGTCTTGTACGTATCCATAATTGATAATTAAAACCAAAAAAAAAAAAAAAAACAAACTGTTAAAATATTATTTTACGAGATTAAATGTTGTACTTGTTTTTAATTAAATAAATAATGTCAGCTGATTGCCCTAAATTGATAGTGAATTATTATTATTATTTTACAAAGTTACAAAATATTTCAAAATAGTAATATAAAATGTTTTTACTTTAAAGCATTGAATCTGTTGAATTTTAAACTAACAACAAATGGTTTATCTGTATATAAGTACACAATTCACCTGCGTTCAATTCTAGAAGATTTCTTTACGTGAAAACTAGTACGTAAATCGAAAAACATTTCAAGCAAATAGATCCCAACAAGGAATGCCATTATCCATATATTTTTAAATTTTATCGATAAATTCGATACCTGATGGGACTGTATAGTAGAGATGCTTACTTTCTTGTGAAGGATCAACATCCAGGCGTAAATATACTAACTAGTTTGTTTCGTCCACAAAACTAAATTGTTAGAGGCAAAGATTTGGCTAAAAAGGTGTTTCGTCGATGCAATAAGAGATGAGAACGCAAGATTAGTGCATAGTGTGGGATTGTAAAATAAATTAGAAGGTCTAGTATTATATGCGGGTACGTAAAAATTAATTTTCGAAACAAGGGATGAATCAAGTGTATTAATAATAATTTTAAATAGTAAATACTCATCCAAAAGCATCCTTCTAATTACAAGTGACTGCATATCAAATATACCAAGTCTTAACTCATAGGTCAATTTTGAAGTAGTGGGTACAAATTTGAAACATAAAAATCTTGTAAATTTTTTTTGAATTCTCTCAATTTTTAATGTCCAAAGTTCATAGAAAGGATTCCAGATTTGACATCCATACTCTAAGATACAACGCACTAAATGATTAAACAAAATTATTAGAACAGTAGGAGAATTAAATTCCCTATCCCGCCTACAGCCATTATTACATTCAACGTTCAACATGTTCGTGAATCTGTTCTGAATGTGAAAAGGAAGAGGTGGTTAACAACTGACTGTTGTGGTTGTTTACTTGCACCACCCATCTATATAAATGAAAGCCTTACGAGATTTAGAAACCAACTCTCCGCGGAAGTCAGGAAGCTGCAAAAAAACAACATACTAAAATATGCATAGATACGTAACGGTAAAATATTGGTGAGAAAAACTGAAGGTGGCCCATCTATTTTGATCAAGTCACCATCTGACCTTGATGGTTTATAAATACATATTTGATTTTTATTCCATTTATTTAAATTATTTTTTTGTCAACGTTAACTCATCGAGCTGATGATGATTTGATCAATAATAATGTTACTCCGAGTGTATTGTTTTCCAACCTTTATCTTATTCATTTTAATATTCGAAGTATGCGAGCTAATTTTAATTCGTTTCTGGCTAATTTAGCACCTTACCCAATTGTCCCTGATGTTGTTTTTCTGTCTGAAAACTGGATTAATGAAAAAGAGGCATCGCTTTACAAAATTCCGAATTACGATCTTTTTGTTAGTAGTGATGATAATATTCGTGCAGGAGGTGTTGCCGTATTTATTAAGAAAACCATTACAGTAGTAAGCTTAAACTGTAATAAATTATCTGCTGCTTGTATCGATTTGAAACTGGTTTTAAGTGGATATATCTCAATAAGCTGCTTGTGTATTTACAGATATCACGCTTCTTTAATCAATAGTTTTTTAGATGAATTCGTACCACTGTTAGACAAACATCGTAATACTAAAAATCTAATAGTCATTGGTGATACAAATATTCATCAATTGAAAATTATCTGTTAACTTTATCGTCATTTGACCTTTCCTCTCTAATTAATGTGCCAACTCGGGTATTTAGGTTCTCTTTAGGTTTCGGTCTAAAAAGATTTATGTAGAAGGTGATTTAGCTAACCTAAATATAACTGATCATTATCCTATAGTTCTTGCGTTATTGATTAAGTCTCAGCCAAAATTTACCTCTCATAGCTCATGTCAGTTTTATGCTTTCGTTCAGTTTGATGATTTTAACAAATATTTACAAATTCAAAATTGGGAAAGTGTTTTTTCAGCTAATTGTGTTAATGTTTCAGTGGAAAATTTTTTACGAATCTATAGAGAAGGCCTTAAAATTTGCGAGACTCGTAGGCAGACATTTCATTTCTACTTGTAATTCTTCATCAGCACTTGGCTGCTTTAACAACTTGGCTGCTTTATTTGATTGATTGATTGATTTTGAATGTACTGCCAAGCATTAAGCAGGATATCCCGGAAAGCGCCGGGCCCACAGTACACCCGTTTTTACATATACTTGGAAGGATATGGAAGGATACTAGTTAAATTATTGAGATCGACCCGATTACAGACACCTTGGCGGCCAATAGTTAGTAAATTTTTGTGGGTTAGGGAAAGGAAAAGTATGTTAGTTATGACTTAATTGGTCCGATTTCTCGGTATCCAATATTCAAACTACTGTTAGTGTAAGACAATCACATTTTTGTTGTACTGCTCTGCATTCTGCCATCTCTTATCAGCAACCCCAATGTGCCACCATTCATCTGTAATCTGCAGAGGTTTCCTGAAAACAAAATCTATTAATGAACTAATTGCTCTTAGCCATAGACTGTAAGAAATAGAATTAATTTCAATCTGAAATTGTAATTTAATTAATTATAATATTATAAAATTATAATTGTGCAATCCATATGCTGTAATAAATTTGATTAGTTTCCCTTGAAATTCGTTCCGTTGCGTTTTTGCTAAAAATTAGGTGTTAATTTAGTACCGTACTATAGTGGTAATATAAATCATAATATAACAATACAAAGATATGAAATAATATAACATACAATAATATAACAATATAAACACCAAAATTCAAATCTGAAACATAAGAATCTACAGAATATAAAAATATAAATTATAAAGATATCGAAATTAATTAAATAACATCGGCATTTGTACGCAAATTAAATGGAGCAGCGATACTTGATTCGTCATTTATTATTTTACGGCCCTTCAGATCTTCGTTAAAATATGTAATTTGTAGGAGAAGCCAGCATCCATAATCTTCGGGATGATAGCTTTCAACAACGTCACGTATTTGAGCATACGGATATTTTTTTGGGTTTAACACAAAATCTTCAAAGCTTTTCTGGTACAGATATAATTTATATAACTTCATTTTATTAAATAAAATTGATCTTTCAACATATAAATTTTAATTTAAACCCTAAAAGAGACCACCCAAATATTACGAACAGACAAAACCACTCTACACTCCAACAAAACTAAAAGATCCTAAGAATTACAAATACTTAAAAACTAATAAATTTAGAGTTATTAGTTAATATAGAAATATTTTATCTATTTATATATTTTATATATTTGTATATAGATTATAAAAATGTTTGCAAACTACATTTTCCTAATTTATTTGTTGAACAGCCCAAAAATTCAACAAATCGAATTTCAATAAAATAATTAAACAACTGAATTCGATCAAATCCACCGTTTTTTAGCAATTACACAATGTACTTGCATTAAAATCCTATTTATATTTACTTTAAAACCAAAAACACTAGAAATCGAATTTTAATAAAATAATTAAACAATTGAACTTGATCAAATCCACCGTTTTTTAGCAATTACACACCTTGAACATAATCCTATTCATTTATGTAAAAAAAAACATTCTATTATATAGTGTATGTACTTTTATACATTTGTAACCGCATCGTGTTATCTGGTGTCTTTCCTGATATCTTTAAACGTGCTAAGGTTATTCCTTTGCATAAGAAAGATGACAGGTTACATATAATTAATTACCGTCCCATCTCGCAGCTGTCCATATTTTCAAAAGTTTTTGAAAAGCTAATCAAAAATCGTCTGGTATCCTATCTTGATAATCTAAATTTTATTAGTAATTCTCAGTATGGGTTTCGAGCAGGTTGTAGTACTGAGGGTGCTTTATTGGGAGTTTTCTCGAATATCTACGACTCATTAAACGAAAATAAGGTTGCCGGTGTATTGATTTATCAATCATTTCTTCATTTATCAAAAGCATTTGATATGGTTAATCATTTGCTTTTAATAAAAAAGCTATGGTGTATTGGATTCAGGGGGTTTATGTATGAGTGATTAAAATTCTATATGAGTGATTAAATAGACACTATGAAGTAGTAACTGAGGGTTACTCCAGTGAACTAGATAAAATTCTAGGGAGTTAAATGTATTTTATCTTATACAGAAGAGTGCTCTGTGCTAGTTGATTCCCCAGGCTGTTTTAAAATACAATTCGTTGACGATTTTAAATATTTGGGTCTAACGATCGATCCAAATTTGAATTTTAAACCACACATCAAGAAAGTGAAAAATTATTTGAACATGACTCTTAGGAAATTGTATTTGTTAAGGTCAGTCTGTCCAGTAGATGTTGTACATAAAGTTTACCATGGTTTATTCAACTCGAAGTTAGAGTATCGATTTGTCATTTATGGTGGAACTTACACCACTAACTTAAGTACATTAATTGTTGCGCAGAAATTTGCGATGAAAATTATTTATAAGAGGAAACGTACAGAACATAGTTTGCCATTATTTCGAAAAAGTAAAATTTTACCATTAACCTACCTTTATATTTTCAAGGTTTTAAAGTTATTTTTTCTGCGAAGTGGTACTGATATAATTAAGGTGCACTCTTATAATTTACGGAATTTAATATTGCCCATTCCATTTACGAAATTTGTTAAACAATTTCATTTGACATGTTCTCCAACCTTTTTTAAAAGATTACCTCAATTTCTTCAAAATGAAAAATTCCCAAAAGCGTTTCGAAATCTTGTGAAAGGAGTGGCTCTTCTTAAGAGATGATGTGGAAAAATATTTTTTCCGGGTTTACAAATAAAAGCATCAGTCAAAGTAGCATGAATCTTGTTTTTAAAGAGTTAAACAACATAAGATGTCTTTATTTATTTTTATTGTATAGCCTTAGTGCATGTATTTTGGTTTATTTGAATTAACTTTTTTATTATATTTAATGTTCATTTAATTATTGTTTGTTCCTCTTCAATTTTTTATTAGGCATTAAGTCGGATCCTGCACCCGACTTAATATTAAGGTTATCAAGTACACTAATTACATCAAAATTAGAACAATATAATCTGAAGCTACATCTGTACTACTATCTATATAGTTCCAATTAGTATAGTACTCACTATAGATACCTTGAAATTGTTCTGCAAAAAGATTCGCAATTGTGGATGGATCAGATGAACAACACTGATTGAGAAACATTGAACAAGGAAAGCTCGATTTATTTTTTAATGAATTATTATATTTCCAGAACTTCTTAGGATCATATTTAATTTAATTTTCGAGAAACCTTAAATATTTTTTAAAACATTGCTTCATTTCAATGTCAACTGAACTGTCCAATCTAAAAAAAAGCACACGATCACAGTAGTTACTATTAATACGCAGCTTTCTACGAATTTTATTTTTATCTTGAATAAGTGTTTTAAGGTAACGTGAAAACCATAATGGAAATTGATTATTTTTAGCATTAGATTTAGATTTAGAAGTGATCATATTATGATCAATAATATATCATAAAAAATATCAACCATTTCATTGACATTAGGAAATATAGATTGGAATTTGTTATTATTTGATTGTACCAAATAATAACAAATTCCAATCTATATTTCCTAAGTCCCTTTCAATGCAATCATACTGTAGCTTACGAAAATTAATCGAACAACTAAGGATAATTGACTGGAATTTAATTTTGTTTAATCGAATATTAACTAGAAGAGGAGGGTGGAAAGGATCAATTTTTGAAAGGATATGTAAACTTGGAATGACTTCAACTTGCTTAAATTCAAGGTTATTCAAAGCCAAATTTAATATTTTCTTTTAATGGTTTTTAACTAAATTAAGTTGATATAATCCAGAAACTTTCAACATATTAATTAAATATTCAGCAGCCCTGCCTCTATTATTCAACGCAGTGATTGTCTTAGAACTATCTAGATACCATTCGATGCATAACAAATTAAAATCACCAACTGTACAAAATATACAAGTGGGGATGCAGAAACAACTTAATCCGAATTTTGATGTGACAAAATTTTTTATGCACTTCAAAACGGGTATAAATTAATGTTTTCCGCTTTCAAGGTAGCAATATCACTGTCATGGGCTACACCTTTTCTTCTATTTGTAACAGTTGATCCATTTTATTACTTAATTTAGTGAATGGTTCATTAAACAATTCTACTTAGATCATGATCAAAAATTACCAATGTGTTTTTGTGAACTTTAGTTCCTAAGCAGGCCCTGCACATTGATATTTGCATGAGCTTAACTATATATATGGAAATGTTCCTGGAAGCGTTGAAAAGATTGTTTTGCTGACGAGGAGGTCTATGTCATGCTATTTATTGCGATTTTGCAACGAAATTTGTAACGCAAAATAAGTTAATAAGATATTTCCAGCTGATTTTTAAAGTTTCTGAACCAATTAAGTCTATTAATTTTAGCCGACATCACTCTAAAAAGTCAATTGCAAATGCCCTAGAAAATCCAAAAGATTTGCTTCTTCTAACGATAATTGACAAGCTAACAAAGAAATAGGTTTTTCGTTGCGGAAGTGCGGACTTTAGTACAAGTGTGACGAATCTGTATTATTCAAATTGTTGTAGAATGCATCTTTTTTTACATGCTCAATATTTCACGCATGTCATTAGAAATAATTGAACAAGTCAACATTAAAAATTCAATGTACACTTGCACTTTAATTAGGAAACATAGATGAAGGTAGAGTTCAATGCTTGTTTTATGGTATTTCCGGTTTATGCTTTTAGTAATTAAGATTAGATGGTTGAGGCCAAGGTAAAAATTTTAATTAAGTGTTGGCACATTGCTAAACGAATTAATTGAAGCTTTTATTACTTATTTTGTCTTTGTTATAATCTTATGAACACGACTTCGGTTGACTAAGATAGTTGAAATTTATTTTTATCTCATAAAAACATGTAGGACTAAAAAAAAATTATTCACGACACAACATGATCTTAGTCATTCGCCGCGATCCATTATATTAATCATCTTAATGTTTGCGATCATCATTAAATAGCACATAAGGTATGGGGCTTTGTACTTTTTTTTTTTATAAATAGCGTACTTAGATCATGACCATATAGCGATTAATCATCGGTTTTTGGGTTAATGATCTATTTTGCGGGTTCGTTCCATAGATTATAATATACTCCCAATACATTAGATCGTAGATAGAAGAAGAGGCGGGAAACAATTTTTTTTAGAGTATGTTTGCGAAAAACACAATTTTGGTCTTAAAAATATCAAGAACAACAATAACAACAACAACATTCACAAATAATAAATCGTAATAATAATTGTAGTTCAATAGCATTTCGTTATTTTGATCTTGAAATGTCATAATCTATCGAGTTTATCAATTTTTTTTGTGCTTGGTTTTTGAATTTTTTTTGCGTTCGTATAATATGTTGATTTTTTAAAGGGTGGGCCATCGACTGGTTTCAAGTTTGATCTTTTATTTAACAAGCATTTCATTTAAATGGCAGCCTTAGCACGAGAAAGTGCACCTAAATAATTCAACTCGAATAACTCCTGAACCATAATTACCAGACAATAAAATGTTGCTCTTCTGATCTTGAAAACAATTCAAAAATTATTGTATCAGAGTGTTGGTTATTGTAATTTCTTAAGTCATCCTAGTCTAATTCCCTTCAAGGCATGGAAAGTAAACCCATTTAGTCTTCTGTTTTAAGAAAATCTCCTGTCATGGTTACTGGTCTAAAATTTACCGATCATTAAAATTAACGTATAATTTCATCCATTACAGTTTAATGTTCCACGGATATTTTTCTATTTTGAGAAAACATCTACAGAGCCCTCGACTTCATTAACTTTTCTGACAAAATCTGAAAGCAGAGACTGTATTCTCTTGAAAAATATAAGCAGCGAATTGCACAATTTGCCAATACTTTTACTATATAATTTAAAGGCTTCGTCTGCTCGTTTACATACAGGTTTGTAATCTCTATATAGCCTTTTTAAGGAAGAGTGGCCCTTATTATAATATTATTATATTATTATATTATTATATTATTATATTATTATATTATTATATTATTATATTATTATATTATTATATTATTATATTATTATATTATTATATTATTATATTATTATATTATTATATTATTATATTATTATATTATTATATTATTATATTATTATATTATTATATTATTATATTATTATATTATTATATTATTATATTATTATATTATTATATTATTATATTATTATATTATTATATTATTATATTATTATATTATTATATTATTATATTATTATATTATTATATTATTATATTATTATATTATTATATTATTATATTATTATATTATTATATTATTATATTATTATATTATTATATTATTATATTATTATATTATTATATTATTATATTATTATATTATTATATTATTATATTATTATATTATTATATTATTATATTATTATATTATTATATTATTATATTATTATATTATTATATTATTATATTATTATATTATTATATTATTATATTATTATATTATTATATTATTATATTATTATATTATTATATTATTATATTATTATATTATTATATTATTATATTATTATATTATTATATTATTATATTATTATATTATTATATTATTATATTATTATATTATTATATTATTATATTATTATATTATTATATTATTATATTATTATATTATTATATTATTATATTATTATATTATTATATTATTATATTATTATATTAGAATTAACAACTACAGACTTAATAATTTTTAGTAATTAATTTATTGAATTAAATAATTTTTAATTTTGAGGCGAATTCTAATTTGAATAGCAACAATTTTTTAATTGTGCAAATTATAGTTGATTTGTGCATTGAGATACACCTCATATAAATGTGGGATGAACTGCATCTATTCTAAATGTTGAACCTTTTTTTAAATATATGTTTTTTTGCCTTTAGGCTGTAAAGGCCTTACTCAAAACGTAAGGCACGAGAGTCACAATATAGTTCTCTTACTTGGAATGAGTAATATAAATAAATAAGAAAAATGAATACATACATACATCATGATAATTGATTATGAGAGAGCGTGTTGTGACGTGTTTTGTTTGTTAAACGGTTATTTTATTTAATTTTCGTGCTAAATTATTTTTTTTTCGAATTTGGAATTCATGAACATTTTCATGAATAGAAAAGGGGATATGTTACTTATTTTCTAACTTTGAGGTAAACTAACTTTAAGTTATTACAGCTTACGGCTTGGAGATATTATTGACATACAATTTAAAAATGTTTGAAAGGTCCTATAACAAATGATTTCTTATCAAATGAGTATTTTGAATTATTTCAGAACAGTATCACCCTAAACCTAAAGTTAAAATGAGGAAGTTGAAGGAAGTTTGTACATTTATGCTAACAACCCACATCTCGTCCATTCAATCATTCTTGACCAAACATTTCAAAACAAATTACGACATTTCTTATGCGAAAGTAAATTAAAAAAAAAAATAAGTGTTACGAAAAACGAAATATTAATTTTGCATATAATTAAAATTATGAGATTCATTTGTGTTCATGGGATCTTCGTGCGCAATTAAATTATAACGAGTGTACACAGCATTCAAGTGTTACATATACATAAAAGTGACCTGAATGCTGCTGGTTTAAACAAAAAAAAATTTCAGGGTCGTTAAGTTTTTTGTTAAATAATTTTTTGTATGTAATTTGACGGCGAGAATTTCCCTTCGTACTAAATCGCGCGGTTTCAAATTACTTTTGGTCGTGCGTATGGATTAATTTCCAAAAGCTGTATAAATTAATAGTGTGTCGTTAACACTTCAACACCTTAAAGATTAATGTTGTTATAAAGAAATCCCATTGTTTTTGTTTTAATCTCACACATTGGGCACAAAATAATATATTATTATGTACTGCAACATAATGATTATCATCATAACGTGAACGGCTGAAATACCTTCCTATTACTATTTACGACTGTATACATATAATCTTGAATTATAAGATGTGAACACACCTTAGAATTCCACATACGAGTATATACATATATGGATTGATTTAAGATTTAATTAATTTGTGTATTGATATAACGATACTATTATTAAAAAATTAATAATTACAATACATTACGATTAACCACACAAATTAATATTCCAAGTACAGTTGCAATTTAATTAAGAAACATTTCTGAAGAGAGTTCAATGATTATTGTGGTATTTCCGGCGTGTGGTGTGCTTTCAGTAATTATGTACAATACATAAACTGGTTGTATTCAAGGTAAGCTCAATTTGGTTTTAGCATAAATCATAATGAAACAAATTAAACATTCATCAATTACATATAGCAATGATCGAATGTGTGCCCATGGGATTTCTTTAAATTTCGTTGTAATATCAGCTATATGTTTATATGCCTATGTCTTATTTTTGCTTAACTTTTATCTTTTTCCAATTAATAATCCTTAATCTTCCTTTTTTAATAGAAACCGATAAAAGCTAAGTATTTACTCGGTTGGAATTTTGCACAGTTAGTACACATTAGCCAAATCAACCATCGTGTGAAACAGTCATCCATAAACTGTGATTAATTTGATCCACAGAAAAAATTCTACGTAAGCGACTGGACTGTTTTGCAGTATATATGACACTTGATTATAAACAAATGTCTGTTATTTCCATGACCAAAGAACCTCTTCATAGTTTTACTTGTGAAAATAAAATCCCCTTCTTCAGTGAACTTGTTAGATTTCTAACCATACCTGAAGCTTTACTCAGTTGTCCGGTCCGGACATTAAATCATCAAGTTATTTGCTGAGGATGATTCTTTCTTAGTATATTAGGAAACATCTTGTGACATCCATCAGATGTTCTTGGATTTCCAGTAAGCCTTTGACTCATTCTATAAAAGTACATCTCGTCGCTGTCAACCGTGCTTTGTAAGTTCTTCATCCACTAATATTGTCTACATAGCTTGCAAATGAAGACAAGCTAAAATTGTGCAAGATGTTGTTCAGACCCGTTGTCATGTGAGAGACTGACATATGAGTATGAGAGATAGTTAATAACATTCGAGAGAATAATCATGCGTTTGGCCCTGAACTCAACGTTGACGACACTTACGAATATTCCTAATATGGTTCAAGAAGTAAGAAGGGAGTGAGTACGCCGGCTAGGCTATGCTCTCCGAGTCGATCCTAAACAAATGAATCGTGCAGCGTTTTTTGAAAGGAACATCTTCGTTTGGAAGACATAGAGGTCACTTTCGGCGATAATGGTTATTCGATTTGGAGGTTTTTGCAGTTGAGATTCTGAATGAAAATGATGCAAAGTAACAGGTTACCAAATCGGTAGATATATAAGAAGCATAATGAAATAGTACAGTGCATAATTACATATCCAATTCATGCTAGAGATCGTTTTGTTATTGATTTGGCTATACATATCTCAACGAATTCGGAAGATATCGGTAAATTGATTTCGAATGAATCATTCAGTTGGGAATGTTATCTTATCACCACTTCGATTTGCAAGTGGATGGTGGGAGACTAGCACATTCGGTACTGAAATTTCATTTGTTGTCATGCTTAAAATTAGCTTTTGATCAAAATTCCAACAAATCTAAGAGGAAAAGTTTTAAATGGTCCATTTTCTGCAAGATTTCCTACTAAATTACTCGAAATTAAACCGCACAAACCAAATATTGAAATTACCAGTTAATTTTTGTAATTGCATACAATCCAGAGACACCTTAATTGCCAATGTTTTCACAAATTTTTGTAACAGCTACAAAAACTGTCATTGTTAAGCAAAAGAGCTTATAAGCAGCCAACAAATTTTGAGGTTTATGTCATCATTATCAAAACTAAAGCCTCAAATCCCGTAGACACGGTCGTTTAAGTAAATGAAAATTCTATTTCCCTACCACGTTTTTGAATTCATGTGGGATCTACAAAGACTATCGCCGCATATGGCTCACCAATTTTTTTTTATTGCGGAACTTCAGCAAGCCAAAAAAACTGCAACGGAATCTGATTACAACCTTAAATTTTTTTAGTTTATACGATGTTATTAGCATCGCTTATACGTCATATGTTACGATTGCTTCGGATTTCAATGCAACCTATGTGTAATTTGTTAAATTTGTGTAATTTTGTTGGGAAATATAGTTTCGGAAAACAAAAATTTTCTTTGAGAATTGACAATAAAAATATCGGATCTAAACTAAAGAAAGAAAAAACAAAATCCATTTAGCGGTTGCGTGCCGAGACTTGTTCAAGTGAATCCCGCCTTCCCATCTTTTTCTTCCTTGTGATTATTCCAGCTTCTAAGCACGCCTTGCAAACCCCACCCCCGACAGCTCCTGAGCTCTAGCCGGCTATAATACCGCAGCAAGGCCTCTGCTGAGAGAATTTCTGTTAATGCCATCGCAGTGTGGCTTCCATTTGTCGTTTTAATAACACGAATGGGACTCACACTTCGAGCCGTTGCATATTCTAAAAAAAAGTATTTTTAATAAATCTCAGCTCGTGCGCGGCGCATATCAGCCTCATACAAACCAATCCAATCAACACATCTAAACCATGTGACAAGATTTACCAATCAAATCACTCGTTTTCGGAACAAAAAAATAAAAAATAAAAATAAAAAACAAAAAAAATTATAAGAATAAAAGCAAAGTTAAAACAGTAAAAACATTTTTAACTCGGTTTTTACTTCGTTTTTATTCTTTATAATTTTATTTTTTCTTTTATTTTTGTTTTACCGCAAACGAGTTGATTTGATTGGTTGGTATGCGGCTGATATACGCCGCGCCAAGTCGCATACGTGCAGCCAACTATAGTGTAAACAAACATAAAATAGGTCATCTTTTTTTTCTTTCATCGCCTACCATTATCTTTTTGAATAATAGAAACGTTTTCATCATTAGGTGTCAAAAATTAAAAATTGGAGAAGGCAGTGTATAATCTGAATGAAGTGACATGAAAGCAAGGTTTCGAATACTGGATAAATTGTATTTCTTGTTTTTTAGCCGGCATCTGTATTTTTTAATGCCACTATACTTAAACTCAATAAAACTAGACCGATCAGTTCAGACAAGATGCACAGAATGTTCTAGTAACATAAATTTTAAATACATTTAAGGACGTGATTTCGACGACAGTGTCAAAGCAAATATTTAAAATTCTATCATCTTTTTCCGTTAATTGATTCTTGTCATGTTTTTCGGATGACAGCCCTTGATAATGTAAACGACCAATTTTATTACACTTTTTGATTTTTTTTTAAATGTAGCAGATAAATTCTGACGTTTAGAGGTAGTTTAAACATGCAATGGCCAGTGCCATTCTACCTACAGTTCATTAGCTAGTAAAATATTAATACCCAAATGACTTTCGTGTTCAACCAGGAACATCTACGAACAATTGTATTACGGTTGTTGCAAACGTTGTCGATGGTTTTATCGAAAGCTCGTTGTCGATCAGATACTAACTTAGGAAAATTTGTTTGTACGTAATTTCACAACATAGCGGTTAAATTCAAACCACTTTAATTATTTTTGTAGAGATAACTGGCATTTTTTTGGGTAAGGCTCGATGAAGGCAAGTCTAAGTTAGTGAGGTGTTATTAAAGGTACCTCCAGAAAATGGTACAGTGTTATCATTGCATGACTCTCGGACATGATGCAGCATTACACGGAAATAAAATCAATATGGGTAGATATTATAGACTCTACCGAGAGACGGATTTTTTTAATACCTTGATATCCTTTAACATTTCTGGCGAAATCATTTCAACTATACGCAATTTGAAATCATTGTTTTTGATGTTCTACTGTAGTTTTGGAGATAAATGTAAGTCATATAAGATAACAACACACCACTGTAAAGACAAATAGGTAGATACACACACAAGTTACAACAACATAAACGTTTGGGGTGAAAATGTCTAGTTCATTGAATTTTTTTTTAAAATCATTCTTTTTTTTAACTATTCAATACGACTTATAAGTTTTAGGAAGTTAATAAATTTAGAAATGATGAAATGGTTGAAGATAATTATTTTATATCGGAATTACGCAATCTGTCACACGTATAGAATTATTTATTACCAAATAAAATTTTTAAAACGTGACGACGACGACAATACACGATATCAATCATCAAAATGGCAAAAGAGTTCAAAGATCTCTTTCACGGAGAAATGACATAAAATTCATAATTTTGTTGTGTTTTCTAAACGAAAAACATAAATCTCCACAACAAAATGTACAATACACTTTCTATGGCTTGGTTTAAAGGCTGCATCATGTAATTCACCCCGTTTTATAGGTTATGACAATTAAAATACACAATTTAAATTCTAAGATCATTAATCAAAAAAATGAAAACGAAAAAAAATGTTGCCCCGCACACTTAAGAATTATTGTAAATTATTAACCAAATATGACTTTCTTTTGTTTGGTATATATACTCGTACTATGCAAGTAGCTACATAATATTATTATGACTTTAGTTCATTGACACCCAAACAAATTTAATTAATGTTCCTGATTGCTGTAAATTTGATCAATTTTGACCGAAGGCATTTTGCAAAATTAAAACAAAAAAGTAATGATCTACCACCTTGACATATAACTAAACCTCCTTCCAATAACCAGGGCGATACAGTTTCGTAGATAGTTTACCGAAATTTTTTGGAAAAACTATTTTGCCTTTGCATCAATTCACTAATGTTTCTATTTACAGCGATCCGTAATTCCTTTGATTCTAGCCGGTTCTGCAATATACTTCTGCAATATATAGTGGAAATTATTGTGTTTAAGAATAAACAGTATTTAAAGTGGAAACTGTTGTGTACTTTTTTGTGGGTAGGAAAAATCAGTGGAAGTTATTCACAATCTAGTGATATGAGGCGGCAATAGGTAAAAACGTAACAATTGGTGACAGCGGTGGGATTGTGAATATTTAAAATGATTATAGACAAGTTAACAAATAAATAATTGAGGGAGGAGTTGGCTCTTCGTGATTTGCCAACTAATGGTAAAAAGTGTGAATTACTAATAGGACTCCATGAAGTCATGATGAATGAACGCTTAGATCTGGATCAACATGAATTCGCCATTACAAACATGGATACGACTGAGATGAAGGAGTTTGATGATGGTGAGCAGAATGCATTACCAGAGAGACAGTCGCTAAATGAACAATTTTTATAATGCTCATTTGATGACAGCAATACGTCAGATGCTAACCAAACAAAGCATACGAATAATGAAATATCAAGAGGGAAATCGAAAATGTCAAAACAAACGAAGCAAGAGGCATGAAAAATTTCTTGATGAGAAATTTCGAGAAATTACCGTTATTTTGATCAAAAATTAGAAAAAATTCAAGCTAAAATTTGAAACAGCAGTCACCAGAATTTGTTGTAGTGAAGAAGATCGCATCGTATCGCTGATTGAAGCATTAATAAGAACTGCAGCTGAGACTCTACAGATCATTTCGGAAAAGGAGCGCAGTGATTACGGTAGAGTTATGCAAATGTTGCAGCGAAAATACTGAGCCGATCATAAACGAGAACTCTTTAAAATGGGGCTAAAAGTTCGATAGCTAAAGAGTGAGTAATCACTACAAGAGTATGCGGCAGATGTTGAGAGATTGGATTATCTGACACATTCAAAAATGGCTCCAGAATACATAGAGAGAATTAAGATTGATGACTTCGTTGACGGTGTACAGAATGTTGAAATCAAAGACCGTCGATTATGCATTAACAAAAGAGACGGCAAATATTATCGTTAAAATGCGAAAATTGAAGATACTGATGAAGCAGCAATAAAAAGAGACAACACCCAGTCGTCAATAAAATTCAAAAATTTCAACCGAAAGATCAAATGTTGTATCACAGGCCAAGGGAGGGATTTGAGAGATGGACCAAGAAAGAAGAGCAGGTAACCACGGTGTCATTAAACTAAAGCGATTCAGTTTTGAGGAGCAGAAATTGACTCCCACAACCATAACCTCTATCACTATCCCAAAATTAGCAAGAGTCGCAAACCGCTACTAGTAAAAGTGCGATATTCTAAGGCAAGAAAGGAGAGTTGTTATGCATTGGGAACAGCAAGTTTCACCAAAAAGTGTTGATAGCCGATTATAGATGAGGTAATTTTGGGAATGGATGTTATGAGGATGAATGGATTTGTTTAGGATGATGGTCGAGATATTTTAACTTACAGTATCGTGGAACTTCTTCTGCAAATGAGCGATGGAAATCCAGTGATATGACGAGTGATATGACGAGGGGAAGAATGACCTGGATCACAACATTTCATAAATATCTCTATAGTTAATCATTCCATTGAAGAACGGGTCTTAGCGCTTTGAGATGGTTACTGCAGTTTAAAAACCCGGAAGGACAAGTTTCTACCACAAGAAGAATGGACTCTTGAGGAAATTAGAAATGGAAGATTCGGATTTATTGGTAATAATAAAATACAAAACAAAAGCGCTGACCAGCATAGATTGAAATCACAGAAAAAAATCCAGTAGCAAAATAATATTGGGTTCATTGGGGTAGTTTGCAGATCGACTACTGAAGTCTAAAGTGGATTTGGCAGAGTTAAGATAATCAGTCAACGCAATCTTTAAAAGTGGCACCTAAGGTTCGGATTTCAGCGATTATAAATGAGTATCATGGAGGTAATAGCGGCGGCCATCTAGGAATCATTAAAACGTTAGTCAAAATACGTATGGCATTTAAAAAGCTCGTTTGGAGAAGTTGTAGTACAACGTGGCAGTACAAAGGTGGGCACCATTCGAAAGGATCGCGATGGATGTTGCAGGACTGTTTCTAACCAGTGAAAGTGTAAACAAATATGTGATGGATTACTTCAGCAAGTGACTCGAGATATATTCAATTCCAATTTAGGAGACAATGACTATCAAGAATGCGACTATCAAGGGACAAAATTTCCAATCAGATGTATTCCGAGAGATGAGTTTAATGCTGGACATAAATAAAACGAACGATACCTATATATGCATCAAGATTTAATGACAAAATTGGAAGAATACATCGCAAAGACTGTGGAGAAAAACTGCATCTAGGATCGTAGATAGATAGTGACATCTATGAAGTAGTATTAATTCTAGCAAAAATTGAGCAAATAGAAAATAAAAGAATATCGTAGTGACATCTCGAAAAAGTAGAATGAAATAAAAGAAAACGAGAATATTCAAGTTACAGGTAATTTTGGTATATTAGGGACGTACTGTTGTGAGTTAAGTTATATTTTAAATGCAAAAGGGTTAAGATTAGTGTCACAGCTGCCACCAGTGGCAATTTAGAATTTATTCACTCAATTTTCATTAAAATTTATTTTTTTTTTAAATATGTAATCTGGCCAGTCCGTTTTTAAAATTCGGTATCCTAATTCGGTATCAATAGAAGCAACCTTTAAATGACAAAATACATCCTTGGTTCTCATTCATTGATGCATGAATACAATTTATTGACAGGTTGGCGTGTTGCTGACGTAGCTTACTTATACATACAGTTATGGGCTGCTTTCAAATCGAAATCTGCCTGTTATACCTGTGGCCCAATAAGAAGTCCAACACCAAATTGTAGTACCATACTATAGTTGCGAGTGCGTAAATAAGACATCTTTCGAAAATCTCTTTACAAATCCCAGAACTGAGGCCACTTTAGTAATGTTACATTCAATACTACTGTTATAAAATGACAAATCCAACTGAGATCATTGATTGTATCAATAAGGTGATCATCATTGTTATCCAAAAGTTAATCATGGTTCGACTCTAAACTTGAGCGACTAAAACACACTATATTTTACACTTAGCCAAAGGCTTTACTTATATCAGTTTACACTACCTGAACATTACTACCAACTTACAATACATTTGAAACGTAATTTGTTAGTAACAATAGATTAGTGATAGATGATCTACCAGAACATAATCAGTCTAGTCAAAGTATATTGTGTCAGTATTATAAAGGTCTCATGTTCGTAATACCCGACCCCAGGTAACGTGATAGGCTTACTACTCGTCAATACATTACTATTTGTATCGCACTAACTAATTTTACAAATTTAGCAACCCTCTAATCGTTATATAGTTTCAAAACTATTTCATTCACTGTAAACAATTTTATGTCCATTCTCTGTTTGCAGTTCAATTTTCTTTTCAACTCATTTCAACTCAACAGAGATTGATTTTTTTTGTTTTATATTCCCGCTCAACGCTTAGCTTTAAGAAGAGATTCCAATAATAATACTCATTACACATACCACCGAAGCAACGTGTAACTTCATATAAAAAGTAATACTTGAGAATATTAAAAACGCGTTTTTGTATCTTCAAAGAAATAATAATATAATCAAAGAATAAATAAAAAATAAAAAACGCGATCCAGTGGTCGGCTAAAAAAACAACAACAACAAACTAAATAAATATAAACAATATAAGTAAATTTGTTTGTTGTTAAATAAATAATTTCAATTTTGCTTTCAGTTGGGCTTTTGTCGCCAACGTGGATTGTCACGTTTATTACACTATATATATATGCTCTTCAACAGTTATATTCATAAGAAATATATTCTGTCGGTTTATTTGAATTTCGAATTATTTAAAAAAAATTTTATATAATAACCGCGATAAAATAATTAATTTTAATTAAAAACATAATAATTAAATCAAACAAGAATTAAAAACAAAACAAAAGTGAAGGTGATTAATTTTTTTTAAATTTTTTAAGTGAATTGTGACTAACAATTATTATAAAGTGTTTAACAAAATAAGTGTGTTAAATATTTAGTGATAATTAATTTAAAAAAAAAAAGTTTAAATAATTAATTTTGAGTGATTGATCGATATTTTGGGATATTTAAACATAAATTTAATTAATTGTAATTTTATAAAATTTATATTATGATGACGGGATATTATAATAAACCAATGGTGAGTTACATTTTTATTGACCTTCTTAAAGTATTGACGATGGGTTAACACATCTTCGACTCGTCGACAGGAGCAAGATACAATTTTATGATTTTATTAAATTTTACAACCGGTGTTGCTGTTTTTACTCTATATCGTTACATAAAACAAAGTGCTACCATTTTAATATCGCGTGACAGGAACCTGAACTTTTTTGTGCGGCCAAATTTGATTATACAATGCAATCAATAAAATAATGCAGTACCGAGAGACGAACGAGATTTAAAAATAAAAAAAAATGTTTTCCAATTACATAATCTATGCTCGAGATAAAAAAAAACATTTTCGATTACTTAATAATTAAAACTGAAAACATGTTACGTTGTTGGGAGAGACCGCGTGCATAGTTAATTCTATGCTATTACTACATCAAGTAATTTTAATTAACTTTAATTAAAATATATAATTTATCAAGATTTTTATCTTAGACGACGACGCACATACTATATACGAGTATGTAGATACGAATCGAAATACTATTATTGTGCGTGATTGATTATAGAATTGATTTGGTAAAGTGAAGAAATTATAACATAATTACCAACTGTTATGTATATTGGCTTGGCGTCTATAATTGGCCCCGATGGCGATTTAAATCAGTCGATTTTATCTGCCATACATCATATATTTGGTGAAGAAATTTATGTTTTTTTACATTTTAAGAGCTAATACATAAGCCACCATCACCTTAAAGGCTATTTTGATCTTTAATTGAAAATTAATTTTTGTGGTTATGGTATTTCTTTTGTTTTAACAATATAACAATCAACAAAATTTTTATGTTGAAATATTTATTTCCTCCGGTGTTAAACTAAAATAATTATAATGCATAAACATTTTTTTTTATTTTTTTTTTTTTTTTAAATAATATTTGAACAAATGTTTGAAATGGGTTGAGGTTACACCATTTATTTACCATTTTATTATTATTTGCCTGAATAGAATCTTAATCAATCATAAATAAAATATAATAAAAAACCAAAAACTATTAAAATACGGTGAATAACGGTGATTTACTATATTTTTATCTCGTAAAAATTTATGGACATTAAATAATAATATTTTTGAGCAGAAGGTTGAATGTTATTGTTAAACTATTTATTTTGCAGCAGGTTAGTTATTAATGGATGATTGAATAGTTTGATCTATGGATTTGATTTTTTAACATTTTATTATACCAATTCAATAACCTTTTAGTATGGTAGTTAAAGTTTAATTGGTTTTAAATTCAATTACTTAAACTATATTATGCTAACTACAGTGAAATATTTTTTTTTTATAGATGTTCAACTTGACGAGCGTAACATAAGATAAATTATTTTATATTTATTTATTGAATTAGTCCTAACCTCCAAGGTTTCTAATTATATTACTAGAAAACCTTGGTGATTTTTTACTGTTAGATCGACTAGAACTTAAGGTTTTTGGTATTAAAACTATTTATTCAATCAATTCTTCTTTTCCGAATCGTCTCTAATACAGTAAAACGTTTTTTTTAAAATTTCACTCAAAACTTGAGTGCAAATTTTCGAACTTTAAAGTTATTACAAAATACTTGAAGTTTCGTTACTGAATCAGAACATTAATGTTAACTCAATCAGAAATTAGTGTAGTTAAATGTTTCATTTTAAAACAACTTTAATAAAGTCACTCAAAGTTCCAATTTCCGTGGTTGATACTTTACTTAGCCGAATCAGTTTTATAATAATTTGAATGATAAATCCCTATAATATATTAGAATTTCCTACAAAATTTAGTAAAATATATTTTTTTAAACTCCACTCAAAACTTGAGTGTTAAAATTATAGAATTTTTTTTTAGTTAATACAAATTACTTGATGTTTCGTTACTGAATCAGAACAGTGTTGTTATTTCAATCAAATTGGCGTAGTTGAGTGAAATTTTTAACCTTATAATCACTCAAACCTACTTCCTATTTTTGTGGTTTATACTGTATTTGACCGAATCATCTTTTAAAGAAATTAAGTAATTCAAATTAATTGTTATTTCGTTTTACTCAAACATTGAGTGCATTAGTTTAGTTATAGTTAATTATAGTAGTTTAGGGCCAAATATCGTAATACAAAAACCAGTTAAATTTTCGACTACTAAAAAGATATTTACCTTCTCTAGATTTTATAACTTACTGTTTTTAAATTTCACTCAAAAATTGAGTGAAATTTTTAAAATTCTACAGTTAATACAAAATGCTTTATGGTTCTTTACTGAACCAGAATAATAACGTTAATCTGAAATTAGAGTACATTTAGTACATTTAAAAAATATTTTTTAAAAAATCACTCAAACTTAAAATTGTTTATTTTTTTCTCAAACTTACAACTTACAACTTTCACCGTATCGTCTTTTATAGTAATCAATTGAAGTTCATCTATTAAATATAAAAAGGCATTCTTTTTGTTTTAATTTACTCAAAACTTGAGTGAAAATTTTTTAACATTACAATTTTTACAAAATATTTGACGATTTGTTACTGAATCAGAACACTGTCAATAACTTAATCGGAAATTAGTGTAATTTTATAGATCATTTTAAAACAACTTTAAAAAATCACTCAAAGTTCCAATTTCTGTGGTTGATATTTATCACTAAGCCGAATCGGTTTTATAATAATTATTGATGATAATTACTTATAATACATCAGTATTATGCAGAAAACTATAGTTTTTGAAGTTCACTCAAAATTTTAGTGAAACTTTACGTTTATTGAAAAATATTGTATGATTCATTGCTGCTAGCTCAATCAGTTGTCGCGTGTAGTTGATAATTTCCTCTGTTAAATAAAAAATTCAGTAAAATATATTTTTTTTAATTGCACTCAAAACTTGAGTGTTAAAATTTTAGTTTTTTTTCAGTCATTATAAAATACTTGATTCTTCATTAATGAATCAGAAAAGTGTAGTTAACTCAATCAGATATTAGAGTAGTTATACAGTTTATGCTCAACTTTCAATTAATAATATTTTAAAATTCTTGTAAGAAACTTTAACTGAAACAATCATTTAAACCAAAATGAACAAATTGAGTGAAATTTTTAAAATTGATCACCACATAGTTACGGTGTTTCCAACATTACTAACAGTAAATATAATCAATGGGACATATATAAAAAACTCTCAAACTTCTAAACTTATTTACCTTATAATCACTCAAATTTTTTTCGGCCGTATTGTCTTTTATAATAATTAATTGATAAGTTCCTTTATTAAATATAAAAAACATTAAATTTTTTTAAAATTTCATTCAATATTTGAGTGAAATTTTTGACTCTAAAAATATTTAAACACTTGGATAATTGTTTGTTAATAATGGATCAGTTAAAAACTTTAAAATTATCAATCACTGAAACACCATAGCTCTGTTTAATATAAAAAATTTAACTGCTGTTTTTTAATTTAACTCAAAATTTGAGTAAAACTTGCATCCACTCAAATTTTAAACTTCTGTAGATAATACTGATTTTCTCTGATAATATTAAAACATGTATAGTTCATCTATGATTTTTTAGGGAAGCAGTAATATTATGATTGAGTAAAATACAGAGTGCGGTGGAACTAAACTACTAATATTTCCAAATTTTGTTATGAGACGATTCAAAATTTTTACTCGTCTATTGTGTTTCTCACAATATAAGCTAGGCCGCGTCTTTACTGGAACCAGATGTTGTTAACTTACTCCAATTGTGGAAATAAAAAGTTCTGAAGCATTTTCCGTCATATCCGCTCAAGTTTTTTACCACTCAAAACTTGAGTGGGATGACTGTTTTCTTAAAGCTGTTATAAATTTCACTCTAAAATTAAGTAATAATTTCAACACTGCTTATATTTTTAAGCCCGTGGTGGTGGTTTACTACTTATTCGATCAGTTAGACACTACAAAAGTAATAATTACTCAAACGTTTGACTTTTTTATTTGTATTTTTTTATGCTCCCATTTCGTCCAAAAATATCGCTTTACTTCGTTAATACAAAAAAGGTATAACAACTTGATTGAAAATTTCGACACTATTAATATTTCAAAACCTTTGATGACTATTTAAGGCTTTGTAGATCTCTTAAAAACTTAAAAAGAAACAATCACTCAAACTTCTGTGGTTAAAATTAAACTTGATGCGTCGCCTTTTATAACAATCCATTTGGCCTGTCCGTCTGTTAATAAAAAAACTGAATATTATCTACTCTTTTTCAGTTTTCACTCAATAATCTAAATAGATTAGTGTCAAATACTTTATTTGAACCGAGCAATTGGCTCAGTCGTTAAAGCTCTGGTGTTTGGGTCAGAAGCAATGCAATGTGCAGATGAATATTTAAAGCGAACACGTGATTTTGCTAGTAATGGCGTAAAGTGGGACGTTAAGTTAACCGCAAAAGAATTGGAAAAGCTTCAGCCCCAGAACAGTATGTATGGAATAAACACTAACTAACGAAAAAAACCATCCACACAAAACTCAGTAAGACTAAAAAAAATCACTCAAACTTTAAACCTGGCGGGCTCTTTTTAAAAACCATATTTTTAATTACATGATTTAAAAACATCAAACATTCTACCACTTAAATTTCTTTCTACTGTGGTTTAAATTAAAAGAATCATGCATTTTTTGAGTGAAATTTAATAAAATTGTCTTGACTTGTGGTTTGGTAAATAACAGCTAGCTCATTTGACAATGAATTGTTAAAAGTGACAATGATTAATGTCAATTTTAGCAGTTGTACAATTTCAATGTACAATGTGATTTCTCTATTCAATAATTTAAATTCTCAAATACAGAGTAATAAGTTTTTTTTAATTTCACTCAAAATTTGAAGCAGTGATATTAATGTAGTTAAACACAAGGCGTGACCGACCAGTCGCATATTTCAAAATTTCGATAAGAGTCAGATATATTTGCCAAATAATTAATAGTGAACATAACGGGACACAAAAAAACACTCAAGTTTGTATCTTTTGCGTTCAATACTATTACTTCATAAATGCTTATTTATAACACTTATTTGATCTGAATTGTGCTAAACACTAATATGCTTCTTATCACCAGTAATTTTACCCGAAGTTTCTCTTTATATGTTGTTTTTAATTTTACTGAAAAATTGAGTGTTATTTTTGGTATAGAATAATTATTTTAAATACCTTAATGGTTCGCTACTACTAACACCATTAAAATTCTATGTAGTGAATATTTCGAATTAAAGTAATAGTAAACGAATTGTTTGGACACATTTAAAAAGCACTCAAATATATTACTTTTACTGTAAATACAAAATAATTCAATTTGTTTCCATGTATTCATGCATGTTTTGTAGCCGACTGGTTCTCCTTTTAAACTGTAAGAGAGGATTATATATGAATTTGACTATGATATACAAACACATAAAAAATACTCAAATATTCAAGTTTTGCGATCGGTAAAGTACGCGGAAAGTTTCTTAAAAGTTGAATTAATATAATCTAATATGTCGAACACATGATGCACTTTTTTGAAAAAATTTCACTCAAAAAAATTGAGTGAATTTTTTAAAATTTTGATAGTGTTCTCTTAATTTCCTTTCCATTAATAGTTAAACCTACTACAGTTGAAAAAAAAAATTGTCTAGTTTTCACCGCTTAAAATATTCCATTCAAGGACATGATCTTAACTAATTAAGTAATCAATTTCCTCAATGAATCTTTTAATGGTTTCGTACACATCCTGCTATTTAGACCTAAACCATTTTTTAATAGTTTTTAATGGCTTTTAATTGAAAATAATTTAGTTTATCGGAGTAACATATGTGCGCCGACCATAGCACCGACACATAAATTTGCAACAATTATTTTAATCAAAACAACTCAATTTTTTTTATAAATTTTTTTGTTGTTGTATGATTAATGATTTTCCATCGCTATAAATCAATCAATTTTATTTAACCTTCAATAATAAATATTGGAGATTAAGCGCTAAAAAAATTATTTATGAAAACTATTAAAATCCAATTAAAGTTATATTAAAAAAAAACACTCAATTGATCAAAAAATGCTAATTTTGTATTAAATTTTATAATTAATAAACTTTAATTTCCTCATATGGAATCTATTTATAGTCGCGATACTATTCACCTTATGTCTAGTGTTGTATACTATAGAGTTGCGTTGCTGATTCGTTAGCCAAAAACAATTCGTCGGAGCTCGAAATGTTTAGTTTTTTTACTAACCTCTAGCATTTTCATTCATTTTTCTTTTCTTCGGCTCAGCAACGGAACTATTTGAACGATAGGAGTTTCAGGAAATGATAAGAGTTTTCCTAAGTGAAACGATCCCGGTCCAGTTGCAAATTGTTCGCAAAGATTTACTCTTTTCTTATCCAAAGAATGGGGAGCGATGTTGATGTTCATTTAGCTGTTTGGATGGACCAATAGTCTGCCAAACATGCTTTGCAATATAATATGACCTTTGCAGTTATTAGAAAATACAACAACTTTCATTCACTGTTATGTTTAATTTTCAGCATGTGGTTTCTCTGTCAACCATAAAGAACTTCCTAGAAAGGCGTCTAATTAATTCAGGAAAGGTCATAATGAGATGGCCAAATTTAATTTTTTTAAAATAACTTTTAAGGCCATTATTGTTGTAAGTTTTGGTTCTTGTTGTTGACAACATACCTTGCGAAATGAAAATAAAGTAATTAGGACCTTTGATGCTAAATTGCATTAAAAATATATCAACAGATATCCAAACTGAGGCCAAAAACAATTTAGAATGCCTAGGACTGTAGGGCCTAAGGATTCATATAAGGCATGCCGTTCAATTCTCTACCTATTAGTTTCATCGGCAATTGCTTCTTTCAGCATTTGTAGAGTGGCCCACGATAATTTCTCAGGCCGTGCAATGCAGTGCATTCTAAATGTCGTTTTTATTGTTCGGGTTCATGTCGCAATTGCAGTAAAACAGACGTAGGGCGTTCGGTTTCACACTAAACCAACAACTTGTTTCTCGATACTATGACATCTACTTTGGAGTACTCAACATTCTGCCAGAAAACGGGGCACTGACCTGAGTAGATGGGATAGTGTAACAAGAAAATGTGCGTGTTGGTGGCAGCTGTTTTAAGTCACCGCAAAAATAAATATTTAAACCGCTGAATGGTTTACCCTTTTTCCACTGTAATCTGCTGCAGCCACTCGTCTTTTGCAACACCTGGTGCACGAACATATTTCTGTGTACGTCCAAAACTTCAATGGGCAGCGCGGTCGTTTTCCGCGTCATATTCAGACGAAACGCCGAGTGCACTGTTGTTGTCTAACTGAAACGCTTTAAGCGTTAGCTCTTCGGCGTAGCTTCCCCCGCCTCCTGTTGACCTCAATGTGACAATATTGCGAATGGTACCCCGAAATAATAGATACTACATTTAACGAGTAATACCTGTGCAAAAAGGGCAAATTTCATTCACTTTTCTGATCACGCTGAGATTATTACCTTAAGACGACACAATTTTACTTTATTGCACCGATTACAAAACATGTTCAAATCACGTTTGAAATAGAGCACGATCCGTTTGTTTAGAAAATATTTTCATGTCACCACGCAGTGGTTAATGCAATGTTTAGATTGGGAGGTACTGGGTTCGAATCCCAACGGAAGAAGTTTGGATAAGGGATTATTCATCAGTTGATTACGATCGGTGATGATGATGAACACAACTATGATCCTCTGTTGGAATGCCGAATCCATGGGCCGATCTATCGTCTTTATGAGTACAGGCTGGCGGGAGCAATGTAATGTGCGATGGATATTCAAATGGAACCTGTATTCGTGCGTCTTCGATTTGGTTACGGCGGAAAGTAGGACGTTAAAATTAACGGCAAAAGAGTAGGGTGAGCTTCGGCCCAGAAATTATTGGACTAGAAACCTGAAGAATTAGTGCCGCAAAAAAAAATAGCTATAAATCCCACGTCAAGGTTTGACGAGAGTCATCGCTTCTTATTTTGGCATGTGATATTTACATTGGCGATCATTCAAGCTGAGATGTCCATACCCGATTATTAAAAGACCGTCACAGAACTACTTCTAGTCATACTAGGCATACTACTGCCCAAAATATTGATACTTAGACCTTTAGTTTTCGAGCAGGGTAGTTTTCAACATCACCATCATAAGATCTTTATCCTCCATTAAAACACTCAGTAACTCGTTTTATTCCCATTCTAAATATTCCACGTCGATAGTGCTTCTCACCCAACTTTTCTATAATCCCAGTGTTGGAAACTCGTCTTGTAAAGCATGCCTTTGAACTATAAAAATCTACAGCATTAAGTTGACCCTTTACTGAAATCTTTTACAAGTTCTTTTAAACCATTATTTTACAATTGAAGAGCATTGTCATGGCGTTGCGATCAGCGGTGGAAACCGACTTAGAATGACATCATCCTCCCACTCAAACTATACTCTCCATATAATTAAGGTTACCATAATTAACTCGCATTACACTGTTCTTTCACGACTAACTATCTCAACGCACGCTAAAACCACGCATTTTGAATTGCTGCAACTCGAGACATAACTGTATTTGGATTGTATTTGTTACTATGTAGTCAAAATATTGTTGCAGCAGAAGTGCAAATTAATGTGATCGATTAAAAATCGATTTTTAAGTAATCGCTTTGCCACGTACGTCTACGTACATTGCAGATATATAATTAAATCCAAGTTAAATTTGTAGACTTTTGATTTTAACCATTTTGTTTGTGTAAGAGCTCGCTCGCATGCTATTATAAGCGCGCAACCACAGCAAATAATTAATCAAATTTAATTTGACAGTAAATTGTGTAATTATCAAACATGATTGGCTATAAATAAATACACAAAATGTTTAATTTATGATAGTTCCAGAAATACAATTAATTAATTGTGATTTATTAATAGTATTAGATTTAATTTACAAAAAAAATTAAATTATTGGAATGCAGCGCAAAAACTATTAAGTGTGCACATATTATACATATGACCAATATTGTGTAGCACAGTTACTGATTGTGTAAGATGGAATTATATGATTTTTTTAAACCATAAAACATTTAATGAATGAAATAGGATTAGTATATTAACAAGATTTTGGTCATCGCTATTCTCAGCGCGGTATACATTTCCGCCAATGCTAAATTTGTTGACTTGGTTAATGTTTCGCACTTAATTAAATATGTTACTTTGTAATCGTTATGAAACATGTAGTGTGAAAAATATATGAATGAATTATGTGCTACACGATGTCAAGGCACTTACAATCGTCTTACAAAATTACCAAGTACATAATAGACTTAATATTGATTTACCATCGTATTAAAAAAAAGTGAATGAATTTTACATAATTCCATCTAATAATACACACACACAAAAAAAACTGTCTACATTACCTTTGAGACGTATCAATCTTAATCATATACAACTCTACAACAAATTGTACTCACATATTCAATTATACTAACGGTAATTGTAATTCTTTTGAAATATTCTATATTTTAAATTGATATTCACCTTTCACTTTAAATTTAATTGAATTCGTAGATATACACACATAAAAAATCATCCATATATACCATATGTGAGAAATATTTGGTAGACAAACTTTGGAATTAGAAAAGAAAATGGTTGGCAAGAGAACACAGTCATTGAAAAAAAATCGATTTGTTGTGATTATCGTGATTTGCCAACATATAATTACAGTGTCAGACTTATTAGCACGACGATCGAATTTACGAAATCGATCTATTTGTAAATGAATTGATTTTTTTTAATTTGATGATTTTCAGTAGCAAAAAACAGTCCCTACCGTTTTTTTTCGTAATAAAATAAAAAATTTAATTATTTTGAATTAAATCTTAATCACAATTACTTTAAAAGCTGGCATTGCATAATTTCGTAAAATTCCGTGGTACACCTCCAGCGATTTGAACCTTTTTTCTAAAAAATTTAAAAAGTTCGGACTTTTTTGGGTTTAATATCATTTGAGCGTGGTTTAATATCATTTGATATTCGGAACTATTTTTTTTAATATGATGAACATGAATACTTCAAATATAAGAGCATTAAGCTGCCAATATTTTGCATTGCTCGATCTGCTTGTCCCGATGCTGTTTGCAGTATTGAAAAGGGAAATAGTGAATTAAAATAGTTATTTGCTAGCAATCTTGAGTTATTATAGAAGGGCTGACAATATGGTTTATATTGTATAGGCTGTCTCATAACAGTCCCCTGTTATTTCTGAGTGGGAGGAATGTAAGTAGATGATAAGTTACGCTGTCTCATTTTGAAGTTTCGATTTTAAATATGTTATTTTTACTACTACTATTTTGGTAAAGAAGTTTGGTAATGATATCATTAAATGCACTTCCTCTATCATCTCTGTCTGTCAATATCTATCTCCATCTCTCTTTTCTGTCGAGTAGTGCGGTTTGCTTATATTGACTTGTTAATAGATGTCAATTTCCTATAAACCTGTCGCATAAGAGCATCCTGCTTCCTGCATAAATTATTTAAGACAAAAAAAGCAATATTATTTTTTTTTCTCCAAAATATAAAAAAGAAATTAAGCTTGGAGTCTCTTTCTTCTATAAATAAAACCAAACTTTTGTTCAAAATTTGAAAATGGATGGACAAAAGATTTTGTCTGTGCTCAGTTTTCTCAAAATCTAAAATATTACTTTAATGGTATGCCACAGGCAATATAACGTAGAAGCGAAAGATTTGTTCCATAAAGATTCCACAGGCTTTTTTCGTTTTATTGATTCTTCGTAGTTAATTGTGCGATGTATTCTAAATGAAGAATTTGGCGCAGACTTCATTCCGTTTTAGATATGATCGCGGCAATCAATGGTTTATGGTCTGTAATCACGCAGAATAACCTTTCTTCCACCAAAGCTTTAAATCTTTTTATAGCTAGGTAAATTAGTAATAGTTTGCGAGCAAATGTGGAGTATCATGTTTCCACAGGCTTGTTTCTTAGAGAAAAAAAGTAGCGGCTCCCATAATTTCTTGTTATATGCAAAACTGCACCCACAGCTATTTCGGAACTGTCAGTTGTGATATTTAAAAATGCATTATCTATCGGGTTAAAATCGGAAAAACATTGAAGTAGTTCGCATAAGTATTATTTGTGTTCTTTGATACTGTCTACTTTGTGTGCGTATGCAAATTTGAAACATTTGATTATTTCATTAATAAATCTTTACTAGCTTGTGTTTCTGAGTTCAAAACGCTTGATTTATACCAGCAAAAAGGTTTAATGATCGCAGTCTTGTAAATATCTTAGGTGGCTACCAGAACATTATGATGGCCACGCACAAGATCGATTTTATAAAATACTACATTCATAAAGTTGTACACTAAAATCATGAATATGAGAGGCTGGGTATCGGTCTAGGTTTGTACATGAGCTTTAATGCCTGGAATCTCCACAGGGTCTCATGAATGAAGTATTTGAAGAAAATATTCGGATAACCCGGACGATTAATTGATGCAATAACAAATGGATTGGATAATGAAAGAAATGAAGCACAGTTAAAAACCGAAAGCAATTGAAGCTAACCGAACAGTAACCACTGTTAACAGGGTGTTAAACCAAGACAATCAGTCAGATATTTGTCAAATTTTTGTGGATGTTGACGGGAATCTATACACGCAAATTTAACATTACAATTTATAAAAGCGCAAACAGCAATTCGTAAAAATTGCCAGGGCAAGCCCATAGCAATTAATTTTTGATTATCCTTTATGTAAATAAAGGTAATTTCTACCGATTTATGATCCGCTAAATTTATAATTTTCATGACACCAGTCATTGCTCTGTAAACTAAACCAAATATCATTTGACTATCAATTAATCACGATTTTGAAATCTTCATACTGTAAAAAATTAAGCGCATTAAGCGCAACTGTATTCGTCGGCATACAAAATCAATGCGATCATCAAAAATTGTTCCAGACTAAAACATTTAAATTTAATCCAAGGGCAAATCTAAACGGCTGATCAATCACTAATTTTAAAACTGTTATAATCTAATTAAATTTTCTAAATTATTTGGTTACGCATAATTATTGTTTAAACTTTATTTTGACAGCCGCGTTAAACCGCGTATTTCACTTTTTATTTATTTTTTATTGATACGCGTTATGGTCGTTAGATAATCCTTGGTTAGTACGGTTATTTGGATTCAAGACACCAACCACTTTCTTAATACAACTAATTGTTGTTATAATTGTTGTTAGGTCGAAAATTGACCACAAGAGTTTGTTTCGATAAAAAGTCTTTAATTTGAAATTCCAAATAGGTTTTCTGATCGATAGTAAAAAGATCCACTTCATCCAGTTACTTGCATCAGTATTCATTTTCGGCTAATTATTGTTACAGCACACATTGATCACCAAATTATTGCTTTTCGAGTAGTCAATCTTACAACTGATATATTTTCAAACACGAATATTCTTGTTTAAATTTTTAAATATAAACAAGATCGTGATGGTATTATGTATACTTATACCCATATTTAAATCTGTCCGATATTTGGCAGATATCATCCAAATTATTGTAAAATGATTGCAAACACTTACGTGTGCTGTCTATCTGTCAACTTTATTTGTTTACCATTCAAAATTTGTGTATTTGCAAGACTGCCATGCTCGATCATTTATATTTTACGATCTTGCAGATCGGTTAAACATATTAAATCACTTAAAATGTCAAAGTTCACGAAGATAATCTGAACCTCATATTTCTTTTTCGTATACATTTTTTAAATCGATCATAATTTAAAGCACAACGATCATGATCATAAAATTATTGACCCCACATCCCATTAATTTTTCGACGTTTTTGTTTTGTTTTGCAGATCTCCACAGAGATAATCGAACCGCGCACTTCGAAACCATAAAACTAAATTAAATATTTATGATTATTACATAATTTGTTGATAGTTTTGATGAAGTGTTTATAAACCGTATGCTGTGCTGCTCTGTCTCGGTCTCTCGCATTTTTTTATACGATTTGCAACTTTTATTTATGTAACCAAAACAGTTTGGGTTTCAGGTGAAAGAAAATTATACCTCACTCGATGACCTTTTCAAAAAATGTAATGGTTATTTGAATTTTTTTTTTATTACCAATATATATCGTTGTTGTTGTTTTAAAATTATAGAGTGCTTGCACTTACCATTTTTATTTTGTTTCTAATTCAATGCACGCCAAAATTGAACGATTTTTTCCGAGGCAGTATACACACACACACACAAATTAAAATGCATACGGGATGGTTGATTAAGTACGTTTGTCTCTATTATCTAACGGTAACGTGGCACAAGTTATATGTTAAAAATTCGGTTTATATATTATGTATTGTCTGTCGTATGTACAAAATACGACATGTGAGTATTACCATAATTACCTCACACGACATTTTCAATAAAAAAATAAAATTTTGTGTTTCGATTGGCTGGAGGCTAAATTTTTACATACTAAAATATATAAGACAGTGCAAGTAGATATTTTCCGACATTCGCGACTTTAAAACGGTCACATATGTATGTCATTTTTTTTAAAACAAAGACAGTGTAAACAATTACATTTATTGTTGTTGCGATTGAACGAAATTGATTGACAATAATTAAACATTACAACGTGTTGATGAAATATTATCTGATTTTGTATAGGGTAATGAATTTTGAAGTTATAATTATTGGTCGTTGAAGGTTTTCTTAATCGTGTTTACTTTATGCATGTGTGAAGTGTGGACATATTTAGTGTGATGCATTTAAACTGTTGATTGTAACTTAAAAATTGTGTTAATTAGTTGGGCAATGCTAGTAGGTCATCATTAAAGGTTTAACGTCATATATTACAAATCGGATTATAATTTTGAGCACTTCTTTAAACCAATAGATTTTGTTGGACATTTTGAGCAAATTTTGTACTTTGTATTAAAAAATCCACAAACAAACTCCACATCTCTAAGCTCGTAAATAATTACTTACTGCAAGTCGAATAGGTTTTAATTTTGAGCACCACTTTAACATAATACATTTTGATCTATTTGCTCTATTTTTTACTTTGATTGCACAAGTTTAATATGACAAGTTTATGAAATAACTTGTATCAATTATCCACAGGTCTTGAAAAGTTTCAAAATATTTCATAGATTTGCCGATATATTTGCTCAATTTATAATTAATACTGAGAGAATGTGTTTCTTTCTCATGGGTCCATTTTCAAAGCTTAAGTTTATCTGGATAAAATCTACTCCGTAATATTATTACTAAAAACGGTAGTAACCTAATAGCAACTACGGTTAACCTTTTTTCTGTTTTGCTCAATATAAATTTTTGATGTTAGTTTCACTGCTTTTCTTACTGTTTATAAATGCGGATTTTATATTATGTAGTTAAGTTTTCTACTGTGAGATGGTGGACTGGACCTTTTTGAATTTCTGCTATACTTTTGGTTTGTGTCCAATATTGTTTTGCAATTTTATTTTGGGTTATCTGATTAGAGGCATTTTCATATTTGGGGCTGGATATGGTGCTTGGATGCTGGATATATAGGGATCTGGCTTTATATTAGTCGCTTATACCGAATTGTACAATTGGTACCAAATGGACCAATAGGTGCGATCATCTTAAAACAGAATTGGTTCTTTTTTCTACGAAGTATAAACTTCCTGTTTTCAACTCACCCACTCTTAATGGAGTTGATTTAAATATCACAGATAAAGGGAAATTATTTGGGTTTTATTGTGGAGGGCACACTAAGCTAGAAACCTAATATTTTGGAAAGGGTAAAAAAGCTACGTTAGCACTATACTTCTGTAAAAATGTGGAAAGGATGGAGACTAAACAACCGCATCTTACATTGGCGTACACCCCTGTATAGTTAGACCTGTTTTATTGTATGAAGTTACAGTTTGGTGGCCAGCTCTAAAAACATCGGCAAACCAAAAGCTGTTGATGAAGATTCAAAGAAGTGACCACATCAATTCCGGCACTAGAGATTCTACTTCATCTAATCCCTCTTGAAATCTTAGCTAAACAAATGACTGCGTGTACAGCTATTAGGCTTACATCAATTTCTCTGTGAACCTGTAGTAATAAGAGGCACTCATCTATTCTAGAGGACTAGATAAGTGAAACAGTTTTGAATCCTGATACAATTAACTTCTTTACGGATGGATCGAGATTTGATGACAGGGTGGGTGTTCTGCAAGGAACTAAATTTAAACCTTTCTTTTCGCATCTCTGATCACTGTAGTGGCTTTCGTACTTTTTGGATATCGGCATATTTACGGACAGTCAGGCTGCCATTAAAGTTCTACAATGTTTTAAATATTTTCTAAGGCACCTGTGAATTTCAGACCATTGGGTATTGTTATGTTTTTAACATCATTCATATTTTCAATTACTTGGTCGCAGTAAACAAATACAAATATTGCAATATCTATGCTATAAATTATAATGCTGTCTGACCAGAGTGATGGAAAGTCCGTTAGAGAATCTTTGACGGTCACATTTCCCTCCACCGTTATTTTAAATTTATTAAACTTAAGATAGGTAGATAGGTACAAGTCTTAGTTTTAAAATCTTCCAAACCTATCTTCAAAATCTGCAATGTTATCAAGTCTTTCCAGCGTTGCTACTTTTTTGGTTCCTAAGTACAGCATTCATAAAAAGCCTGCACCAGCTGAGGAGTATTTATGGCATAATTATTCTAGGGAAAAAAGCCACATGCCTTAAATCCCTCCCACAATGGATCGAAAGACACTGTTTTCCCTAATCCTGTAGCCACAAGCTTTTAGCACTGATTTCTCCACGCTCTTGTTTGTCTGGTTAAATAATAAGTGACGAAGTCATAAGATCTGAAGGTGAGTCGATTAAATTTGATTTTACTAAATCTTATCAACTTCGTAGATATTTTTGAACCCTTTTGCTACTAAAACACGTTTTTTTTTAGGGCACAGCATGCAATTTGTTTCATCTCCATTAATTATTCGACTGGGCTCGCTCTAAAAATAGTCATTCTCCAAATAACGATTTTCTATAGAGCCGAACCATTTGAGTGTTTTGCTGGCTGATGAAACAGGGTCTTATACTTTTATTTTTATGAAGGGGTGTCGTTTTAGAATAACTAAAGCTACCCTTTTACCGGCAAGTTTTTACCACCACAAGGATGATCTTGATTATTTTCCTCGAGAATTTGGGACCCAATCTAAATTTAATCGTTGAGCTCGAAATGTCTTAATTTTTACTCATCCATTAAACCCTTAATCCGGAATGATAGAACGGCTTAATCGAATACTGGAAGAAAATATGTGTAAATAAGTTAATGCCAACCAGGATAAATGGGACTGTTTATTGTGAGATATCGTAGGGCAGTACACAGCACTTCAGACAACTCGCCATCCATAGTGATATTAGGCAGAGACCTTCGCTACCACGTGGCATAAGAATTGACTTTCTAGAGATTAAACATGCCGCAAAACAAGACTACGTAGCGAGCTAGCGAAAGTAAAGGATTCCAAAAAGGAGCGTTGGTTTGGCTTTACAATTCCAAGCTGCAATTAAATTCTGTACGGGTCAAACAGTATTAAAGTGGAGATAATGTAACGATTCCGAAAAGACAGATTTACTTAACCAGTTGTAGTCGTGAGTTGGTATGACCTAATGTGCCTAATGTTCTCGAATTTCCACAAGTCATGTTCTTTACCAGCCTTTTGATGAATTCTTGAAAAAAATTTTCTTAGAATACTCCCAAACCTGCTCGATGGGATTATTCACTGGCCAGTTTATTGCCGCAATATTTTCATTATAGTTGAGCTTTTAAGATTCGTTGATAGTATGAGGCCCAGCTTTATTTTACATTAAGATAAATTCTGAACCAAACCAATCTAAGAATCGTGTTCATTCACTTGTCAGCCGCAGTCAGTCCTCCATCAATCACTACGAGTTCTGTTTTGCTTTTCAAAGTGATGTCACTCCAAATTATTATTATAAATCTCCAACAAAACGAATGGTTTTTTTAATACAGCGATCAGTAAATCGCTCTCCAGTGCGCCTATATATTTGTCTTTAAGCGAAAGCACGATTCATCAGTCAAGGTTTCACAATGGCAATGTCACAATGGCCAACTCTTAGGATCTTGGCAAAATTTAAATTTTGCTGACAAAAATACATGGCAAGCAGAGCAAACTGAATTGGTTTTTAAACAGATTAGACTTAACATTTCCAATTCAAATTGGCATCTAGGTGCGAACCTAATAATCGAGAATTCCAGATGACAAAATTTATGGCTATTAGAGAAAATCATACCACCACCAAAATCTTAATTTAATTTTAAAGCTATTCCGATTGAAAATTAGAACGATACGAAATCTAAAGTCCGAACCATAATAGAGATAATTTTGTTGACGATTCTGATTTGCATGAAATGTTCAGTGAAAACATTGGAAAAAACATGGCAAAAACATCTATAACCATATAATCAATCAGCCTAACAAAATAAAGGAGGCACCTAAATGTACATACAATTTTATGCTTGTAAGTTTTCAGTAAAATGTAACGGTAAAGTAAAACTTGCTATGTTTTATGGTAAATATCACCTTGCGAATCAAAATGGATTTTCAAAATGTCATTTTAGTCATATGTTGGCATTTACTTATTAGATTGATGGGACAATCCTCACTTGAAGTAACAGAAACGGTATTCTCTTAGTCGTATGAAGTTGATCGTTGCATGAAATGATTATGGTAAGGAAAATTGGTCCTGTTATATCAACTAAGAAAATATCGATTTTCACTTGAAGTAATGCGACCAACGACCAATTTTATTTCTAAAATGCACCGACATCATTTTAATCGTAAAATAATATTTTCAAAAGACTTTTCATTCAAAGATAAACCAATATACAATTAATAATAAAACAAAACAACAATTTTAATGAATCTATAATGACTTGCATCAATGTCAAATTTATCACTTTCAAAATATACATCGTCGAGTACTTTCATAAAATTTATATGACTTCCATTAAAACTATATACTTCAAAAATTAAATAACAAAGTCAAGGTACTTATGCATTACAAACACGATTTGAAAAAAGATTACATTTTTTGTTCGATTCGAATCTTTGTTCAGTACATGATTAAATGCATAATCCACCCGCTGAAAAATACGGAATAAATTTGTTACCTCATCATCTTTTTTTTTTTGTTTGTTTTTATTAAATTGATATGTACAAGTATATTATGTTGTAACCTTCACATAAGTGTGGAAATGTATACTTCGTGATGTTGAAGATTTCATAAATACCATTGATACCACCTTATATCCATAAATATATGTGTTATGCAAGCTAAATCGGCGAACAAGTGTTTTCCTATTATTAAATCATCAACCAAATTGTTAGACATGTATTATGGCCATGTATAATTTTATCATTTTTTTTTCTCGTTACAGACGCTTTTATATTTAGCAATTATATTCATTACAGCATGTAATGCTATAATTGTCGACTGGAATACAAATAAAGGACCGATTGTGCCACCAACATCGACACAACGGCCGATACCACAAAAACCATATCGAGAACCGGCAGGCGTGTGGGAAGATCAAAGCAATGATATTCCTAATCCAAATCCATATGTGTAAGTTAGACATAATATACATAAATTATTACAAAATAATTTATACAATTTTTGCTCCTCTCGCTTTATTCCAGATATGTACTACCGCCACCATCTCGGCCAAAATATAATGACATCGATTCTGTTTATAAAAAAGCACAAGCGCCAAACACAAATCGAATAATTACGCATCCAAACGATAATAAAGGAAGTTCAAGTGTACCGGCACTTACCGTGCAGTACGTTCCAAATGTTGGTAATCAATATGTTGCCGTTGTTGCATCGCCAGCATCATCCGTCGCCACAAATTATAACACAAATAATAATAATAATAATAATTTTGTGACAAATTCACATTCAATTGCTCAATCATCAACAAACTATAATACAAATAGTGATATAAATAATAACAACAACAACAACAAATGGGATTACATAAAAACAAATAAATTGGATAAATTAAATGGAAAATACGCTGATAAATTGAAAAAGTATAAATCATACGAAAAATTTAATTCAAAATTTTTACCGTACTACATGGTAAGTCCAATAATTACCGACATAACATTACATATACATATATACATATAGCTTTCTGCCCGAATGTGCAATAAAATAAATAAATAATCATTATAACATGATCTAACGAGAGTGTCTCATGTCACGTAAGGGAAATAGATTTGTTGACGGTAAAATACGTTCATGTCTTATAATGAATCGAGTCGAGTCGGTTTTTTTTTATGTTTTTGTACTTTGAAGAAAAACAAAAAAAAAATTATCCAATTTCCTTTGCACATAAATTTCTCCATCTCGCATATTACGTTTTCGGTTTTTAGATAACATCAGATTGCATTTGCAGACTTGCCGTAATATGGAAGTAAAATAATTGTGTAATTATGCAGTTAAAAATTGGGATAGCAGGAAGTGTTTGATTTTATTTAGTTGTGCCATAAATTCAGTGTGGGATATAATAGGAAATTAATATTTGAAATAATCGGCAAAATGAGTCGAATTATTATCGAGTAATCTGCTCGAAGACATTTCCATTGAGACGTCGAATCCACTGAGTGAGTCGAGTGGCTGTTTTTTTTCGGTGGAAAAGGGAATCTTCAAAACCCTTAAATTCTTTTGTGTCATTTGGTCATGTGGAGCTACTGATAAGTTTTACTTCATGATGTCGGCTCAGCTGAAGCTGTCATAATTTTTAATGCTTGAAGCTGGAATCCATATTGCTTTTCAGGTCCCTTTTGTTTTTAATGGCCTCATGTAGCCTTCGCTTATGATCCTCTCTAAAATTTTACCAACCGTATCCAACAAGCAGATTGTGTGGTATAATGATGCATTTTCAAAGGCTTTCGTCGTTTTTTGCAGAAGTCCCAACCGTTAAACTTTCCACTGCATAGGGAACAATCCTGCCTCTATGCCAGTATCATACAAGCTAACAAACCGCCCGGATATGCACGGATCGCAGTTGTTAGTGCTATTGTATATTTTGACAGGATGGAAGCCTTATTTAAATACTCTTGAATGTAGCCTCCCTTGACACTGGTGGAATTCCTTCTTCTTTGCCTCTTAGTTCGATTAATCTTACATACCCAAGCTGTTGTAAAATTAACGCAGAAAGAATATTTTCTAACAGTTCTGAGCACGACTGGATCTCCTTAAACCTTGTCATAATTACTCTATATGGCTTCCCCCAAACCTCTTCACTCAATTATTGAAAGCATCGCTTTAGTGGAATACTTAAGTACTGAGCGTGATGCGCCCGTAACTCGAATTTCGTTTTGGTCTTTGCACGTTGATATAAGCGTCCAGTACGAAGAATTTTTTTAAGCAGTTCGGCTATTTTCTTGGTCCACCTGAACACTGAAATATTCCACCTCTCTATTGATCTCCGTGACATTGCTGCATCACAAGCCATTGTAATGGAATTTAAGACACCTGCTTTTCTGCACTTCCTGACAAAACACCTGCTTTTCTGCACTTCCTATTAGTAACTCAAAAAGCCTAAGATTGCGTGCGTCACTAGTCAGATGATCTAGAAAGACTTTCAACCCTTCTATGGTTGAATTGGGATAAGTAAAGCAGCTATATAGGTGTGAATTCAATTGATGTTACATCTTACAAAAGCAGATTTTGCATCGTTTTCGACAGGCCCAGGCAGCTACGCGATTTGAGCGATCTGCCGTCTGATATCAAAGTAAACATCATTGGATCATTGATATATGACCCTTTTCTCCACACTTCCTACAAAGCTTAGACATATCCTTCAACAACCTGTTGAGCTTGGTGACCATATTGGAGGCATTTGAAATATTTTAAAGGCTCATTAGATTCTCAAATTTTGCAAATAACCCAACTACTGCCATTTGTGTCCTCCGAAAAGAAGCGTTATGCGTTTCGTTTTGACAGAGGCAATATCTTAATGTCAGCTTCTTGGTTGATATTTTTCTCCAATTAGGATTAGAAAATAGCTGTTTGCGGTTGGTTCCAAGTGCTTACCAAATCTAGCAAAATATCTCCCTTTGTAGTACGGCGAATATGAATAACTTTTTTCCCACAGACCAGTTGGTCTGCCATTCTTTTGCCATTCTGTTTATCTCCTACTGCTTCCTTCTCCAAGATTTCTTTCTGGTTCTAATGTTGGCTCTAGATTTGTCAGAGTACGCGTGTTTGTTGTAATGTATATTTTTTTGCCCATCTGAAAACCTGTCTGGGGAGATGAAACACTCTTGGTTTTAGCATTGTATGCATAAGAGGTATCCAAGGTTTCGCTTATCCCTGTATCTTGATTAATCGAAATGCCTGCTGGTTTGGCACGATCAAAGGGTCTTAAATCGCTGGAGCGAACAGTTTCCGCTGTTACGTCTAGATCCGTATTGGGCTGCCGACCTGTAACTTCACAATCCTCCTTCAAGGCCACCAGGATTTTCTGTATTTCTCACTGAATTCTTCAAATCCCGTTTCTACCTGATTATAGGAAAGTTTAATCCGAACAATCCTCGAATAGGATGTCCAAGTAATCCTATTCGAATAGGTTGTTTAGCTGCTTTTTGCCTGCAGATAATTTCGAAATACACTAGAGTTCGAACTCATTTTTTTTATCTTCTTTTATACCTGTTCTTCATTTTAATCAGGAAGTAAGACTGCCCCAGATATATATGCTACTGTAGGAGATCTCTTGAGCCTCTTGTTATTCTTGAATGTGCCCTGCCAACCAACTGGGGACCAATTCTCAGAACTTGATCAAATTTGGCCGCTCCCTTGTTTTGCTGAACTCAACGAAGTAAACGAACTTGTAACAATTTTTGCTTCGGAAGCCAAGTTTTCCACTGCAGGAACATTCTGGTCGTTAGATTCTGATGCTCGCTCACTTCGCTGCCAGTAGTTAGGTTCCGATTCAATTTGGTCCATTTCTTTAGTATTTTATAATTACTACCAGGTTTTGATGAAGCCATACTTTTAACATGCAGAGCAGACGCTGTTAGAAGCCGCATCTCTTGATGAAGAGACTCTTCTTGGCTGCTTTGGTCCCCGAATGATATCTTATTTTCCGCTGGAAATCTGGTTAGGGGTTATCTCTATCCACCACCTGAGGACACGTCTGATGTGGGACGTCCAACTCCACACGGGCCATCGAGAAGCCGTATCAGCTGCCATCTGCTGATTGAAAACAATGATCGGCAGAAGATGGGACAACACCTATAAGGATTGAGTTACTGTTGTCTTCAGTGCTCCGCTTATGAGCATACAGACTAAGGTTTGTGCTTCGTCTAACATTTTTTTGTACATGAACCGATTTTACTACGTCAGTGTAGAAGCACCGGTTATATGAGTAAATCGTTAGAGTAGCTTTATTAGCTCTTTCTATGATGTTAGGCTTCCAGCTAAGCTTACTGTCTAGGACTATGCCTAGAAATCAAGCGCTGTCAGTAAATGTCAGTTTAATGCCATTTAGGGTATGAGGGGCAATTACCAGGATTTTGTATTTATTAGTGATGAGTACCAGCCCTGTCATAAAACCTGTTATTACCTCCTCTTAATTATGTTTACCAGGGGGTGTGATCCGCTTGTCATCAGAGTACCCGATGACACATATACCTTCCTCCCTCCAGTTTTTAGAAGAAGTGATAATTCTTTAGCATTGAGTAAGCTGCCATACAGTACTCTTGCTAGTGAGTTGATTTCTCGATCATACGTACCAAGGCGTGCAGGGTTATGTCTACAGATAGCCCTTTACAGTACGTTTGTTGAGACACTCCTCAATTACTTGATTTTACATCTAGGAGCCTTTCCAAGGTTTTCAATAGAAAGCATGATAATTTTATAGGTCTTAGAATAAAGACTACGTTTGCTTTCGTCCATTTCCTAGGAATATAGACCAGTTTTAAACATCCCTTAAGGAACACTTCTGTATATTAGAATATAATCTCCAAGTTTCTTTGGCTTTCTGCTGGTATAATCCGAATCAGGCCAGCCAATTTATTTTACTTGCAAAATCTGCTCAACGAATACTCTCTGCGTGCTAAACTTGGCCGAGTCGTCGAAGCACCCTTAAAAGTGGGTTCCAATGAAAAATTTTAAAGATTCCAAACTGGAAACTGTCCTTGAACCGGCTGGTTTAGCTAAATTACTTATACAAGTTGAATTGGTGAAGAGGGTAATCTTAAGATAAGAGGTCTCTGAGACCTCCTCCATTTTCTCACATTAAGGTCGCCAAGAATTCCTCTGTGCCCTCATCAATTTCCTCTTGTACAGTCTTTATACAAGACTTATAGTCTCGAGACTTCTTGGTTCCTATGAGTTTTTAACCTTTTAGGCTACCAGGCAGGTTTCTGCTTCACTCTAGGCTTTCTTGTAACGCAAGCAGAATTAAAAGTTCGATGGCATGCTGCTGTAGTATCTACCGATCAGTCTATATCTTCAATTGTTGCCGCGTGGATCCGATTTCTCAACTATACTGCTTTTCCTGCCAGGCTAATGACTTGACCTCCTCCATCTTCTATCACATTGTTGAAAAACCTGCGGAAAAGGGTGCCGAAGAAAACCCTTCTTGGCTGGTTGCAATTTGTAAGCAGCTTAATTCTAGGAGTGCGTATCATTTTTTCGTCTGGTGGACTGCCTTTACCAGTGACCTGTGTGTTTCGATTTGAGGTAATCCTTTGTTTTTTTTTACCATTGTCTTCTCTTTTTTTATCATTTTGACCGAAAAGATCACCGTAGAGGAGCCTTTTGAATCAGAGCAGGCGTGTAATCTCTTCGTTGTTTATACGCTCTCTAGTGAGAAGCTACTCCGAACTCCGATTCAGAAAGCTATTGTTTGTCGAAAAAATTTCTGAATGTACTTTAAATTATATGACAATAAAACAATGTTGGCAATTATCGAGTTCCCTTAAACCACCACTGGCTTTGTTACGTTCTGCGTGCTAATTCGACATGAGTGGTTTCAATCTATGAGATAAAATCTATTACAAGAGATGTGGCTCTTCTATCTTAGTACAGATATTCCATTACATACACCACTGTTCAGTAATTTCGTCCGGCACTGCATAAAACAAAAGAAATGTGAACCAACCCATAATTCAATCAAAGTCCTAATTTAAATTCAAGTTTATCTGCTTACCATTGTCAGTTAAATACAACAATTCAACAATGCAAGATTCATTTGCATATACAAATATGTGATACAGTTCGGCTTAAATCAAGGCCTTATCAACGATAAATATGCAGATTATAATTCAGAGCAAAATATATGTATTCGTACATGTCAAAACTGATGGAAGTGCGATGTTACAGATTATACGCTACCAGGAAATAAAAAATGTGACATCTTAACAGGAAAAAACTACTTGTTGCATCGCCCCAAAGCAAACGAATTAAATATCAATTAATCTGTGTGTATTATGTTCCCGTACATACGGTCATATGAAAATTACACAACATCATATAGTATTACCAGACGTGATTTTCTTTAATTCACGGAAATTATCTTCGATCTTTACAATGGTCGTAATTTAACACAAAATATCGTCAAGTGTTATAAATGTGATGGACAATCACCTTCACTTTATGTACATGACAATTCAAATTTTTGATAAATTTCACTTGTCGGTTAAATACCAAAATGATCAGTCATACCTACAATAATAGGCCTATCACATTCCGGAAATATATGTACGAAAAGTTCATAATTTGACGAGAGGCACTTTGTCTATCGATTTCAATACATTCCACAAAACCCATTTTAATAGTTAAGTCATGACTCAACAAAATATTATCGGCCGTGCAGAGTCTAATCGATCTACAATCATTATCTTCCACTCGAATAATTTGAAATTCGTGAAAACTTTTCATTTTTATTGTTATACTAGTTGAGAATTTAGAAAATTTAGACATAATTACAATAATTATACAATAACAAAAAAAAAATTTATGTAATCAACGCAAAATATGTGGGAAGTTATGTTAATCAAAGTACATAGTAATTAAACAATCTAATCGACAAGAAATGGTGGCCTGTGGCAAATCGGAACAAATGTGGAAAGAAAATTGTCTTACGTTTTATAATTTGAGATCGTCAAATAGCGATAAAAAGAGTTTGCTTATTTGTAACGTCTATAAATTTTAATGACTTCCTAAATTGGTAATTGGTAAGATTTTTGTGGAACATAATCGATTTTAATGTGCGCAGCTGTAATACTTTTCCATTGACATTTTAATGTTGTAAATTAACGATAAATTCGAATTTCCTTATCGGTGTCACCCTTTATCGATTTATTATTGTGTCTATCGATTAACCGTTTTATTAGAGTCTCGTTAAATCAAGTTTTTACGATTGTAATTTAGTGACGTAATTTAGTTTTCGTAATTTCACTCCATCATGCTACCTCTTTATGTAGTGATGTTATTACTCCAAACTATAATAAAAACTTCAAGTTGTAGTTTACCCCGAAGAGCTCTGACTTGTCAAATGGCCACCATAAGCTATCCTGTTTGATTGGATCATGAGACGTTTCGTAGTATTTAGAAAGTATTTTCCTCTTTTCTTGTAGTCACCTACAATTTCCTTCGCCATATGGGTATTACTCTCCAATATTATGAAAGATGGTAATATACTAATTAAATAAGGTCGAAAAAAATAGTCCCACAAAGTATCCCCTTCGAATATAAAGAAGTGTACTGTTCTAAGGGTGGATCTTCTATGAACATCTCCTATTTTGACGTATTTAACAACTTTCAAATTCAACATTTGACCCTTGTTGTACATTGAGTAAGTCAGAGAATTGCTCCTTGCTAATGTATATTACTGCATTGATGTTAACTCGGAGGTTTCCATCCTGATCCCGAATGGCAATAGACCTAGCAAAAGCCCCTTTGTTATTTATATAGGCTAAGTTCTGTTGTTTGAAAAAAGATGACTCTCTTCATCAAACCAATCATTTGTGGATTTATTTTTCGCTATACCTAATTTCGCCTTGGCGGTACTGATAAATGAAATTTTTAATACCTCCCGTAGAGCGTTCACATCACTGGTTTTGTCCATTTGAAAATTTGCGTCTTTGTACTGTCAACGTGTGGGCTTTTACTCGAGAAAGTAATTACTGGAAGGTTAATGTACGCCTTTGAGAGTAGTGGTAGATACAGTGACAAACAGTTCGGATTTAGAGGGAATCATAGTCAAATGATTGTTTGAACTTACTTCTTCAAACTATGTTTGAACATAGCCAAACAGTCTGAGCAAAAATATGTTCTTGGTATGTTCCTTGGAATATCTAGAGCTTTTAACAATCTGTGGTGGCCTAGTATTATGAGTGAGTTAAAAAAGATGGACTGTCCTCTGAAAGATTTGCAACTATTGTCACAAACTTTGGCACACTATAGAAAAATGTGACCAAAGCGAGTCCACAGGGGTCCGTTTTGGGCCGATACCTCTGGAACATCGTATTCAATAGTAGCATGAACGCCAATGTCCAAGAAGTAGCATTTGCGGACGACAAGGTAATGCTACTTGCTGGAAACTCAAGACAAAGTATTCAGGAAGCAGCGCAGAGTGCTTTTAATAAAATGACAAATTGGTGTTGCAGCAATAAGATGGAGCTTTCATCTGCCAAAATAGTTATGATCCAACTTAAAGGATCAATCGGTATCAGAAGACCACATATGGTGTCTATGAATCGAGCGAGGATCAAGATGGTTAAAACTGTTAAATGGCTTGGGGTAGATTTTGATAAAAAGCTCGGAGTCACGTCGCATGTCAAAAGGATTGCAGAAAGCAGTAAGAAAGTTTTACGAACTTAGAAGAGCAGCTAAAGAAACTTGTGGTCTTAAACAAAAGACGCTCAAGATTATATACGAAGGCCTCGTAGTTCCGTTACTTACATATGATTGTGCTGGGTGGGCTGACAGAATGAATTGTCACCACCAAAGAACATTAACAAGTGCACAAAGGGGAACCTTTATTGGTATTACTAAGGCTTACAGAACTGTATCAACCGATGCACTTCCTGTGCTACCAATTGATATACTGCTACAGGAAAGAGTTTCAAGATATAAAATTAGAAAAAAATAAGTGTGACATAGGGAAACGTGGTGATACAAGGAGAAAAATTGACACAAACCTTATCGGTTCAGGAGGCAGATGCAAAATGCATCTATCGCAATATGACAAGATAGATGGAACCACGCGTTGGATGGAAGGACAACTTTTAGTTCCCCTTTTAGATGTTTCTCTACAGCTGCAATCTTGTCAAAGGGGAAAGACTCCAACTAATGATGAAGCTGAGAACAGAATGGCCAGCCAGTAGACTGACGTTAATGATGCCCAGAAACATCATGGCTCTTAAAAGATTCTGTGACTCTGTTCTAAGTAATAGATAGTGTCAAGTTCTCGCGATAAGGACACTAGACAGTGCATTAACATGTACATGTTCACGAACTAATCAGACAAAGGGGCTAGATAGTAGAAAGTATGCGCCTCCACGTGGCAGGGCTGGAAACAGGTTTAAAAACCTGGCAAAGCATACAAAGAACAGTTAGAAAGACCAAGCACGACAGCGCGAGAATGTATAAAGTCTAAGTCTGGGTGATATTCTCACGCAACAAAAAACGTCAAATGATTATGATGATGATGATGGCAATGTGTGGTGTAGAATAATTGCCAACAAACTAATAGCATGCTACATTTTTGAAGGCAAATTGAATGGGACCTGCTAACATTACTTGAACTCTTGAGTTAACAAGTTGGACAGAACATGTGGTTTTCCTAAGATGGGTGTCCTTAATTTGAATGATTTTACCTTGATTTTGATCTTGATTTTAATGACCAGTAAAATATACTGCTAGATCACCAGATCTTATTTCGTCAAAATTTCTTTTTGTGGAGCTTTCTAAAAATTAAAACTTACAAACAAAAACCTTTAACACGTGCATATGATTAAACGAATCTGGCATGTTTGTGACCAAATTCAAGCAGGCACACTTACTTTAGTTAAAAGATAATGAAGCAAGGGGCAGGAGGATTCAGTGTTCTGAGTAAAAAAAGACTTTATAGCTGTAGAATCCGAATTTTTAATAAAAAACATACGGGTTCCCATTTAAGATATTAAAGTAACCCCCGCCTCATATAAAATCATTTTTAAGCATTCAAATTCGAAAAGGAGTAAGCCTTTGCAATTTTTCGAAAAAGAATGAATAGTCAAAATAACACAAGTAACAGTGGTCCAATTTTAATGACATACTCTAATCGAAGCTCTTGACATCAGAAGTAATACTGCTATAAAATATTCAAACATTTTCACAAATCATTTTTAAGCATACAAATACCCAATTTTAACCTGGGTTTGGCCAAACCAACCAGAAATGAGATGATGCCCTTGTATTTCTAAAATATTCGGAACCTTGTTGCACTACTTTGACCTGAGAAGCTGCTACTTTTGCAATTATCCACATTTCGACTTCCTTTTTAAGATCCAAACTGTCGGTTTTTGCAATCGAGCCTGATTCCATTATACTGTTGTCATAGGTTAGGTTAGGTTTATGTGGCCGTCCAACAAGGACGAGGCATAGACACATGTGATCCATAGCATTACCATAAAACTTTGGTCTCCTCACTACCTTACTGAAACCAGTTTGAGCTTCTCACGAAGCAGTGGATATCTTTAACGCTCAAATTGCTGAGATCCGTTAGATCTGTCGGGAAACGAGCTCCAAAAAACTTGAGTCTGTTTTGAGACAAACAAGGACAGTTGCATAACAAATGAAGTATTGTTTCCTCTTCTTCTTCGTCCTTGCAACTTCGACAGAAATCATGAAAGAAAACGCCAAGTGTACTAGCATATTTACCTATAAAACATTGACCAGTAATGACACCCACGATTGTGTTAATGTTACACCTTTGCATAAACATTAACTGGTTCGACTTTTTCAAGTCCAGATAAGGCCAAATCTGCCTGGTAATTACACAAGAGGTACAATTTGCCCATCTATTTTTGTGTAATTTTATAAGCTTCCACTTTAAGGAGCAGTTTTTACGTAGCAAGTGGAACTCCAATGTCCATCTTGCATGGTAGTAAGAGGCAAGTAGTTTGCTGCGCAAGTTCATCGGCTTTTATATTTCCCGTAATATTAAAATGCCCTGGCACACCAAATAAGATGGATGTTAAACTGTTAAGTCATCTAGTTAAGAGATGAAAGACAGTTCCGGGCTACTCTCGACGTGACATAGCCTGATTGTAGAACTTTATTTGCAGCCTGACTGTCCGTAAAAATGCGAATATCTCTCGCAGATATTACATGATACTTCATCCAGTCTATGGCTTCCTTGATGGCTATAAGCTCTGCCTGAAAAATACTGCAATGATCAGTGAGGTAGAAAGAGAGGTTTACATTTAGTTCTTCGCAGAAAACCCCACCACCGACCTTTCCATCAATTTTCGATCCATCTGTAAAGAAGTTAATAAAACCTGACTTTGAAGCTGTTCCACTCACCCAGTCCTCTCTGGAAGAAATATCAGCTAAAAATTTAACTTCAAGGTATGATGTCGAGATGGTATAGTCAATAGATTTGGGAATTTCTTTGTTCGTAAGAATAGACGAGTGTCCCATAATGTTACAGGACCACAAAGAAATAGATTTAAGCCTTATAGCTGTACTTGCAGCTACTTGTTTGGCCAGGATTTCCAGAGGGAAGAGATGAAAGAGAATTTACAGTGCTTGAGAAGAGGTACTTCTAAGTGCACTACTAGTACACAAGGCAGCAGTTCTTTGTACTTTCATCAACAATTTTTGGTTCGCCACTGTACTTCAAGCGGGCCACCAAACCGTGACTCCATACATTAGAATTGGTCTAACTATAGAGGTGTAAAGACTTGTAAGGCTTGAAACTGTTAACTGCCAATAAGATATTTCTCCTAATGACAATTTTCCCCGGAAGGCTAGTTTTCCTAGCAAGAGCCGCTTTATTGTTGCGTTTGTTCGGACCAAGGACGGGGTTTATGCTAGCAATAAAGCTTACACTGTTCGGGCTAAACCTAACCGAGCCAATTCGAGAAAGTGCGGATGATGTTAACCCATTATTCGAACGCAAAATAATAATCGTATATGTTGGGGAGCAGTAAATCAAAAAGACGACGCTCCTTTGTTCCACTTTCAGAACCTATCACTATAATTAAGCGAATCGAAAATATAACCCTACATGTGATTGATCTTATATAACCGAAAAGATGAACATGAAACTGAACATGAAACGATTCAATCGTGTGTAAGAAAAAGTAATGATGCGCCGCCGCTCACCAACAATTCAAAAAAATTGTGAAATTAATTTTTTTTTTTATTTTAATAATAATGCATAAATTGTAATTAAAATATGAATAAATTGTAATAAACAACAACTTTCTTGACGATTATTTATGTTTTATAAATAATTGAAGATCGGTGATTGCAGAAGGTATATACGTAGTACGTACATAAGACACAAAACAATGGTAAATACATAAATCATCGGTCGACCCTTATTTTCAATTAAATAATTCACCTTTTCGTTAAAATAATTGCGATATTCATTACAAACGATCGTTGATATGGTTATGTATATTTTGGTGAAGATCGTTGCCGCGTGGTCAACCTTTAAAATAAAAGAAAAATCGTCCAATTTGAAATCGTAATTTGTTTTTTTTTGTGGTTGCTTGGATCGTTTACGTTTTTTTTTTATTTTGTTTTTGATAAATTGATATAATTAACCCTTTCGGTACATCCGTTTTACATAATCATAATATTTAATGTTTGTAGATATACACGCTTAAAGGTTAAATAAAGATGCTATTAAATATTCGTCGATCATTTTATTCCGCTTTTATGCTTATTTATGTAGCATGTTGATTTCGTAAATATCATCGATCATGGAGCGATCGCATTTATAAAACATTTAAAACGAAAAAAAAAAAATGCCAAAATTTATACAAAATTAAATTAATGATCAATTCTTAAGATTATTTGTTTAAAAATAATTTAATTGAAAAACTTGGGTAAGAAAATTTAAATTAATTTAATAACACAAGCAGATTAAAATAAATGATTTAACAAATTTTGTTGACATATTTTTTGACATTTTGATTTTTTTTAAAAAAATCAGTCAATCGGCGAATAAGTCTACCTCCGCACAAAACATATTGCGTTTATTTTAATTTAATTTTCCCAAATTGGATTTAAGAATTTTTATTGAATTGGACGCGCGTCTCATGTGTATAATTTATTAGCCATAATTACATTTTTATAAGCTTTGTATCTTGACGATACGGTGGCAAAGATCAATTTGTGTATTTTTCGTATCTGCATTAAAGTTTTTTTTTCCAATTAAATTTGATATTTGTAAGAATTTTAATTTGGTAATTTCGAAGATGTTAATCTGTGGTTTGTGGCATACGTATTACGTACTACATTGTATCGAACAACTTGTTCGACATATATGTAGGCGTCTTGAATTTTGTTCTGATTTTATCGTGTCCATACATGTTTAACCTTGTTGTGTAATACTTTTAACATTTTGGTATTATATAAATTAAATTTTAAATATTTTACTTGGGCCTTGAAATAATCTTCACTGCATAACAGGAAGTATAGATTTATATCACTAAAGAATCCAAGTTTGATAATTTTAAATTGCCAGAAATTTGGCTTCGGTTGTATATTACTAAAATTCTAGTTCTCATATGACCTTTTCGATTTGTGAATTACATTTACTTTTATCTTAACTGAGAACTGCACAACTATGTAGCAGTCTCTGAAATGAGTTCTCTCATTTCCCTAAATGCTATAAGCCATAACCATAAGTTTTAACCATAAGTTTGTAAGTCCAACCAATTGTGACCTACCTCTTGTATTCAACAACGCATTATCAACTATTGTTGATGACTTTAATTGTTAGGACAAAAAGAACCAAATGGCTCGTCCAAGAAAGTAGACTGCAATAAAATAAAACAAATTCAAATCAATTTTAGTGATCAAAGCAAAAAATATCTAAACTTCACTCCAACATTTTTTGTTAATTTCTAATTTTGAAAAATCTTTAAAAACATTTTAATTTATTAGAAAAATTCAAAATTCTTTATTTTTCACTCAAAAAATTTATTTTTGATCATTATGTATTTAAATGCTACTCAATTTTGTAAATTACTCTTGTCTTCTCCAAGGAATATCACTCAATCAAACCATAAATATATTCACGTGAAACAGTACAGATTTATAATACTTAAATTATTTTAATAATTTTAAATTTCACTCAATGCGATTTCACTCAAAATAGAAAAATTTCACTCAAATTTTAAATCAAAATTAGCCGGACACTCGAAAGTTGTATTCCAAATATAGAGAATAAAACACCCCATTTACCAGAGTTTCACTCAACAAATTTGTTATGTTACTAATCGAGTTAAAAGTTTAACTCAAAGGATTTGTGGAATAGGCTTGAAACCAAATTTTATTTTTGAATTTAACCCACAATGGAACGGCCTAATATTTAAACCTCGAAGCTATCATATAAAACAATAACAATTGTTGACCCTTTGCTAAGAACCTTGTCCCCTTTTTAAATTGGAAATTTTTAAAGTTGGTCAGCTGTAGTATGCGGTGGGAATGACTGTTTTTACTTGTAAATTTACTTTCTCTTTTAGGAAGCACACAAATATACATTTATCGAAGTAAGATCTGAGTTTAACAAATCAAGTTCAACTACTTTAAGTGCTATCACTTATTAGTGTGCTCGAAAATCATTTTATCACAACTTACCTTTGTGGCAGTAAATTTTCCCAAATTTATCGTTACTTATTCTAGTCCCTTATTTCTAAAAAAATACTGTTAAGTTTCCTTCAATAACATCGAGTTCGATGAGTTTATTGCCAATTATTCTACTTGGTACTGTCACGTTGACAGTCCAAGAAATTTAGAAAATTTGCAAAATTTGGACTTGGCAATGCCAGTGTGGATTGACTAACTGAAGTATAATACGTAACAAAGCGAACTCGGGTTATGTCGTACTTGTTTATCCCTCCAATAAAAAGCTACCCTATTTTGGAAATCGACGCCATGAAGGTCTTTGTGTAAAGAAACATTAGTCGGAAAATACTTATGACGTTTTAATATTTTACATACATTAGTCTTCATAGACACATTAGCACAATCTGCCCCTGTGGTCGACAGGTACCCGCATGTCTCGTAAAGCATTTTTACATGAGCATGCGGCCCTTAAACTACCATTGTTCTTTATCCATCGTATGAAGCGACTAAATAAAGATCGGATCACTTGACAGACTATAGCCACACCCTTACAACAACATTACAAAAAAATCAACAATAAAGAACTGGATACCGGTAAAATTTAAAAAGACTTCCCTCACTATTATGCGGTTTAGGACTTTGTGGAATTTTCCTTTAGACCTTATTTGATTCACGTCGCAACGCAAAGTTATGCCCGATGAATCAAAAGTGACCGCTTTATGCCCTCAGTTCAGCAAAGAAAATCGCTTCTGTGCTTCTTTGCACAGCATACAAATTACTATTTTAATAATATTAGAGGAAATCAGTCCTCTAGCGAAATACATTGTAGTTGACTTCCAAGGAGGATTTCTTCCAAACTGGTTAAAGTTGAAAACAAGCTTATCACGTCTTGCCGCTGGACGCCGTGCTTTGTTTGTCCTTCGGCCACTGATAACAATAAAAAAATTCAACAAACTGAAGTTGTACAAGGTGTTAATCAGATACTTCGTCATGTATGGGTGTGGTAGTTGGACCCTGGCGGATGAGTATGAAAGTAAGCTACTGACATTTGAGAGTAGGGCGCTTGATATATAGTACGTGGATAAATAAATTCAAATTACTCAACCATGCCAGTGAATGTGATATTAACCATTTACCTATCCAATCGGTACCTCTTTAATATTTTTGATGGTCTATAAATACATCCAAATAACCCAAAAAAAAAAACCGCAAAAAATAATGTCAAAGTTACAAAATTAATGCTTACGACCTTTACATTCTAAATATAAAAAAAGAAAAAAAAAACGAAATTTGATAAAATTGTCTTACATTGAAATTAAAACAACAAAATTTGTAATTGGCCAGATATTTCCACCAGCTAGTAGCTATCCATATTAAATGCTTAAACTCTTCAATAATACTTATTATATAAGTAAAGTAATTATTTGATGCTAAAAAAACCAATTACCTTGAGAAATTGTTTATTACTCGGTATATAAGACAAAATTTTCACAAGGTAACCGACAATGAACTTTGAAATAATTTTTTACGACTTAAGATTTGTGAATATAAAACACTTTCGATGATTCGAACATGAAGAAAATTAATAAAAATATTAACAGGGTTGGTCAATAGAGTGCTCAATTTTTATTCGATCAAAATGCTAAAACTGTCAGTCACTGATCAATTATTTACTTTATACATTATTTTAAGGAGAGCTAATTGAGATATTGGGAATTCCTTAAAAAATAAGTCGTTATTGTCAAATGGGAGTAACAAAGTCACAACGTTTTCAAATGGGAAAAGGATCATAAGCATAATTGCAATAAACGGCAATGTTAAAATTTAACAGATCCAATTCTACTCTTTCGTTGGTTTTAAAATCAGCTAGTCTGAAACAAAATATGTGTAAGCTTAAATCAAATGTATCCTCTTTGTCAACCTTTAATCAGAGTTGCGTCTATTCTGGTTGTTGCAAAAAGCAGCATGTTTTAAGTTCGGCCTCTAAAGAATGCCATTAGGATATTGTAAATTTATGTTTCTCCAAAAAAACCTGGATCACCCAAAGAGAAGCCTATTTTCCCTATTATGTCATCATCAACAGGATGTTGATGTTGTTTGATACGCTCCCAGTTTATGCTGAAATGTTTATACCTAAAATGGTGTTGGGGTCATGTAAAGCTGTGTTTGAAGCAGCAACTTCCTCGTTTTGTCTATGTTAAAGACACATGTCATCTTTGAATGTGTTCCACAGTTCAAGGGGGCTTGACGGCTGACAATACAGATGAAAACAAGCATTTACCGCAAGTATTTTGACATCTGATAAGTTTTTGCTTCGTTCAGCAGAACTAGCCGAAGATACAACTTGATATTTTTATCTGGCTTTGTTTACTTGCGTGATTCCATTTTATTTCTACCTCGCTCTTGTTAATGACAGTTTCTTTTGGAAAATGCACAGGAAGTCTCACAACTCTATATGAGAGGCCGTTGTACAATGAAAATAGATCATAAATCTAACTAGTGCTTACTCAGTAACCTTTTAACTTTTTCGAAAGCAGTTGTCTCTTCTCTGAGACTTATGTACTTTTTTCATCAAATTGGTTAAAGGCCTAGCCAAGGTTACTAAATCCTCCAGAAACCTTCAGAAATAACTGCAGAGTTCAACCAAACTGCTCATGTTGACACTCGCTGGCTCAAGAAAACTTTCTATACTCAGCCATTTCTTTTTTTTGGTTCAATGCCATCTCCTGAAATTTCTAAGCCCAACTAATCTTCATTTTACCCGAAAAATACGCATTTGCTGAAATTCATATTAAGTGCCTGGGATAATAATATTATCCAGATAAGCCATTGCTTTAGTGTAATGAAACCACATCATTTATCCGCCTTTGTACTACCGTACAGGGCATTACGCTTCCCTGTTACTCTTGCTACTTGATAGTGTCCACCCACCGAATCAATTTTGTTAAAATGCATTTTTCTTTGTAACTGGTCTAGTAGGCCATGTATGAGTGGTAACGGAAAGTGGTCTTTGGTCGTCTTGCTTTTTGGATCGCCTAAGTCAATGCTCATTTTAACATAACAATTCCTTTTTCGACATCAAGTTAAAGAACCAGCATATGGTGTTATTTGTCATTACCATATCAATATCAGCTTTCTTTGATTTCCCAATTTGGGCTTAATCCAAATTCAGTAACCGTTTTGAATTTTTGCCGCATATATGCATGCGTGAAACTACATATATGGTACCAATGTACTTTAATATTCACCGAACCAGTGATTCCTTTCAGTTATATCAGTTTCGTTCTTGTCCAGGAAGACTATTTTTAGCAACGAGCATTACCCTACAATCTCGACTGCATCAATAATAACTGTGATACCCCAATTTTTCTACTTTCCAGATTTTTTCAGATTACTAATAAATTGCAATCGGCAACACTGCCTAGAATATTGGGTAACGGTTTTAGAAACATCTCCTACCTGATTTCTACATTTCACTCTTGAAAGGTCTCCGCAATAAGATTAAAAGCGTAAACAAAATTTTGGCGTTGCTTTTGACACTTTATCTCCTTACTGCAATTTTGGTAGTATCACAGCTAGTCAGAAATCTTTCAACTCGGCTGTGAAGCAACACCGATATTGAAAAATGTCCTTTAGAAAAAATTTTTTTGCTGATTATTTTTAGCGATTTTATGCTTGATACGCGGTCACCCGAAGTTCCGTCTGATGTAATAGAATAGTAAAGCTGACAAGCCTATAGATGAATCGAGCTGATTGTGTAGATCTATAATTGCTTTTCGATATTTGTTTGCTGTATGTATGGTAAAATATTGCAAATTCACAGAAATTCACATCCCGGTGACATTTACAATTTCAGATACTAGCTCTATTATATTAAAGGATACATTCACAATTATTCTGGTTTTCTGAATGTACGATCTAAGTAAATAAAGGAAGCTCTCAAGCATTGACCACATGCTGCTTCACCTAGTCTTACACTCATTTAAAAATAAAGAGAACATTATTTACCGACCTCTTCATTTGTTTGCAGAATATCATTGTTCTTCGAAGGTAATCATCAACATATAGACTGACGATTTTCAATCGACGCTAATATAAGTCCCATCTCTAATATAAGTCACCACTCTTGACAGTGTTATCGAATAGTCACATAGCAGAAAGCTGTCCCGTAGCAATCTGTCTCCATATGTTTCAATCCCAAGCGGGCCAACTCTCACACCCAAACATGACAACGAGTCTAATCAACACCTTGCTCAACTTCAGCTTGTCGGCATTTGCAAGATATTGGCTCTTAGAGCTTAGAACTTTTATATTTCTTTCCACACAGTTATCGTGAGTGACCAGAGCTAAATGCAAAAATTCCTGATAGGTTGTTCTCAACTTTGACACAATATTGTGATTGCATTACCGTAATTTTACATAAACGCACATATTTGTCAGATATTCCTAAACTTGAATTTTCCAGACATAGCAAAACAAACCATAATCTATCCCGAAGAATTGAGTCATAGGCAAGTTAGAAATCCAAGAACACCTGATGTACGGCATGAGCTGTTTCCTGATATTTAGAAAGAATCATCCTAAAGGTATGATACAGACCGGTAACTCCTTTAAAGCAGTTACGAGAACTGTGATCATTACTGAGTTGTCGTACTCTCTAGACTTTAATCTTCCACCATTCATGCTTTTTTGGTCTACAAATTCAGTTGACGGTACCCCTGTCTGTTGCTCGGTGGCACTCCTCATCAAACAAATCATTTTTGGGTTTAATTTTTCCCATACCATTTTTGCCAGTAAATCATTAAAGTCACCAATCACCACTATACTGATGTCATGCTCCGGTATGGATCCCATCAGATCATCCAATCGTGTTTTTTGGAGAGCGAGGATTCCATGCGATACTCTTTTATGACGCCTGGGTTTCTTAATGACTGCGCGTTTCATGTACCGATCCTACAAACTGCGTGCCCGTTAACATAAGCGGGGGTAAGTTTAAATTTTGGCAGTATTCGTATTTTCTATCAGTGATTTTTTTAAATATGTGGGTAAAAAAAAACTCGGCACACTTGTAGTTCGGTATTTACTATTTTGAAAAAAAAACGCATTTGGGAAGATTTACCACATTTAGCTGGTTTTATTTTTTTAGCAAGCATGGTTTTCCATTGGTGACAGATATATATTTTTTACCTGACTGTCGTTTTTGTATATTTTATTTTCCCACTTACTTTGTCTTTTCACCGCTTTCCAGAAGGTGCTCTAGTTATTTTTTTACCGATCTTGGTTTGGTTTGAGATTTTTTAAAAGCATGGTTACCAATCCTTTTTTCAATTCCAGAACATACCGAAGCATTCCTTTTTTGTAACACTAGGTTATAAAAAAAATCAAGATCGTCGCTATCTTGATTTGCTACCATTTTTCGAGAATCTGAATAAGATTATCTACATATTATCACTGGACCGGAGGAAAACTGCCCATGCCGATCAATTCGTGGTGGCCTTCACTGCCCATATTTTCCGTAAATGTTATTTGCGTAGAATGTCTCCAAAGTCAGCTGTTCTTTATGCAGCGTTCCATGAAATCTGTGAATGTCCCTTGAGTATAACTGGAAGCGTCTATCAAAAGCTATTGTCTGTCTAAGCATTGTGATTTTGACTCGCTTGGCCAAAACTTCTGCTTCTGTTAAGCTCAATCTTAATGAATCAAAGCTTAAATCCACTATCGCGCAACTTCTCTTTAGAACCATTGCAGCGATTTAGAAAGATGGCAGTTGTTGCGGACGGTAATGCAATTTGGTCCCGATTCGAATGATGAAATAATTGTCATTATTTCCTGAACTAGCAGGCTCATCAATATAATAGTTACAACTGAAAAAATTTGGCTGAATACATCCAGCTATAATTTGCTTATTGTTATGATTCTTCTTTTGGTGCATTTCCTGTAGCTGTAGGCAAATCAAAGGCCATGATTTTTCAGAGTTGCGCTGTAGTTATCAAGGGCTTTGTTCTTTTCTTTATCTTAATTATTGTAATTTCAGTGACCCACGTAGTTAACAAAAGCAGCAGTGCGTACCGCATCTCGTTACCTTCCGCAAAGATCGCAACCTGTTGGTCCGGAAGACGTTGGATAAATTCAAATGTCGCGATCGGATGGTGAGTTGTGTTCCTTGTTAGCAGACATCAATGGCATTTCGTTGGATGTGGACATTGGTTTCATCGTTTATCTGACTGTCGATCATGCCTCAACACCTTGTTTAAGATGTTCGATGCGCTCTGAATTGATCTAGAATTTTGGCAAACGATGCCTTTGTGCCACCTTATCTTTGCTTTATTCACGTTTTATTTATTTATTTATTTTATAATAGTTGCGCTGTTCATTAGAAAGCCTTGCTCTTGGCTGTTACTCGACCTCGAATACACATTGAACGCATATACTAATATTAGCATTATAAATTTATATAAAACCAAATTTTAATTTTTATTTACAGTATGTTCAAGTGCCGCCAAAACAAACATACTACTACCAACAACCTCAATATCAACAACAACAACAACAACCACAAAATCAACAACATGCGTCACATTACTACCAACAGCAGCCACAAACGTTTCCACAACAAATCAACACTAGTTACAAGAGTAACATTAGCAAATCATAAAAAAAAAAAAATTAATTCTATAACTTTTTCGGTTAATTAAGGAAAAAAAATTAATTTCAATTACAATTAATTAAAATAACATTGTAAATATAAATATATGTAGTTACAAATTTAGTAATTTTAAATTTAATTTTTTTTTTTTTTTTGTAATTTTCAAATTATTTCCATCTTCTCAAAAACTAAAAACTGATGAGTGTGTGAAAGTGTTGTGTGTGTGAATAACTTTGGTTAAATCAAATTACTGTGTGCATGGTCAGTGAATTTATTAATTTTTTTTTTAATTTTTAATTTTTTTTCCTTTTAAATATTAAAAAAATAAAATAAATGAGAGAGGGAATCATGAATGAATGCTGTTTAAGAATTATTTTTTTGTCTTAAAAATAAATAAATAAAATTTAAATGTAATTAAAGAAAAAAAATTAATTTTTTAATTTAATTTTAATTAATGAGGTGTATAAAGTTTTTATGGTTGAATTTATTGCGGTAGATTAGGTAAGAGGTAAGTATATATGGTTTTGGTGAATTAACATTTGATATTTTGTTTTTCGATTTGAGAAGATTTTGACTTTTAAGTGGCTCTTAGCAGTAAGGTAGCAGGTGGTAAACAAAACGAAATTTTTTGGATTATATTATGTCATAAGAGGATCCATGCGCATTATATTCACACGATACTGTTTATTTACAGTATGAGTTATAAAGTATTTACAAAAGATTTTTTGTGCTATGCTTGAGTAACTTTTAATATGAAAATCGAAATCTTACCCCATCAAAACTGTGATGTGAAAACAGCCATAACCGATTTTGATGGCTGATACCATAATCGAAAGCTTTCGACATCAGTATTAATGCTGCTATAAAATATTAAAAGGGGTCCGATATCTTTACAAATTTTCGTAATTGAATGAATAGTCAGTTATACACTTAAAAGTGGTCCGATCAGCCATCAAGAAACCCCTTTCAGCACCTAACGATAAAATTGTGTAGGTAAATTTTATTCATAATATAAAACAATTACGACTAGCTAACACAATTGTGTATTGGTGTAATAAAATTAAAAAATGAAAAAAAAATATTTTTGATTTGGAGATTAAATGTCACAATTGTGTAGGTAAACCTGAATTGATCCATAAAGCTCGCTAAATTAAAAACAAAAATGTAACCTGATTTTTGTTTAAATCACTGCAGTTTTGAACCATATATTCAAAGTTTACAAAATTTATGTTCATAATATACCCGGTTCGGCCGTTGTAGCATCCACACAATTGTGTGGTTTGGATTCATAATAAAGCAGATTTTTTAATCGACTGAAATACAAAATATGAAATTTACAAAAAATAAAATTTTCTTAATCACAAATTCATGAATCACAAATCATTTTTAGTCAAATTCAGGTACCTAGTACTTTACTATTTAACTTAAAACTAATTATAAAAAATGTTTCCTAAAAACAAAATCTATTAATGAAATAATTAATCTTAGCCGTAATAATTAATCCATTCCACTATTCCCAAAAATTTGCCAAAAATCCAACCTAAAATAACTTCCAAAATCGACTAACTAACACTAACAAAACCTCGCCATAAATCAATGAAAACTGATCACTCGCGCCGCAATTTATTAATTTTAAAATCTTAATAATTAAAGAACGTCAAAACAATCCCCCTGCCGCCCAACACCACAGCCCTCCTTCAACCACTGAATCAAGGCACTACAGCCACATTCCAAACATATTACATTCGTCGCAACCCCAGATAAAAAATTTCGAATCCAGATATGATAATGCCTCAACTACGGGAAACTTCATGACCCTAACTTCGAATCAAATTGAAGACGTCTCCAAACATGAATATCGAAGAACACCACTTAAGCGCACACAAAATAACCACGAAACAAGCTATAATTAAAATGGAAGGATTAGACTCGGCTAGAAGCTTGATGAACTTTTTTACGGATAATGCTCCGATGGACCACTCGGAATCAACGCAGTTCCATTACTATACATATATAAGATCGAAATATCTCAGCAGCCTCCTGAAACGCCACAGAAATGGAAAATGTCATAACTCAAGCGACGAAATGCCCGGACAACGTCAGACCATTTTCGACTCAGCTCAAGTAATGAAACATTGCCCGTGACAGAACTAATCCATTTTATTATCTATATTATTTTGTAGACATGTTGTTGACTTGTTGTACCGACATGAACCCTTCTCAAACCAAAAATAAATGAACACACTCCTTCATTGAACCAGAAGACAAATGGTTTTGTTTGCAAACATTAAGAAATACAACCCCCACCCCATAAAAAATCCATGTCGCACACAACGCGAACCCCCCTCCGGAATACATCTTCCGCGCTATACGAGTGGTACTTGTATAATAATATATAAATACAAATTTTTTATTACATACAAATGTCAAATATAATATGTAAACATTTTATATATAAAGAAACGGGATCAACGGGACATATTATGTATACAGAGTACAGATATATGTACATATTGGTATATTACAATTTACACTCATTTACCCAAAATAATAAAAAAAATAAAAATGTTCCAACAAAGAACACAAAAGACAATAAAATTACTAAAATACTAAATAAAACCAACACAACTGTATACATTTTTCGTTGTCTCTCATTTTCCATTTTTTTATAGAAATTATTGTATTTATTTAGTAAGTAAAACAAAAATTCGCTAACGGTACTTATGTACTTCCATCAATTTAATTAAAAATAAAAATTAAAAATGCACATTAAGAATGATGCATTGGTACTTGATCTCTGGGAACCGACAGAGTACATGACTTTACCACTTAAAAAATCACTCAAAAAAACAAAACAAAAACAAAAGAAATAAAAAACAAATTTTAAATTGAGGAGATCGGAAAAAACACGTCCGATCTCTTCAACGATCATCGATCGACTGTTTGATTTTTTTGTCTCTTGTGTGAAAAATTTTAAAACTGTTATTGGTTTTCGATGAACATAGGCATATATTACATTTTTCGCATCTGCATCTGGTGCGACATTTGCATGTTTTGAGGCAGCACATCTTTGCAGTAGGCATGTCATCCCACACTGGTCAGTGACCTGACGTGTTTTTTCCTTTATCTCCAATTTAGGAGCATAGGGCGTCTACTATTCTGAACCAACTTACTTTATTTGGGGCTATTGCTTTAATTTCCGCCCATGATTTTCCCAGGTGTTTTGCTTCTGTTAGCATCGTTCTCTTCCATGTCATTGCTGGTCTTCCAACCTTTCTTTTTCCTTGTGGGTTCCAGTCTAATGACATCCTCGTTATATCACTTCATGCCTTTCTCAGTGTGTGGCCAATCCATCTCCATTTTCGTCGCTTTATTTCGGTCTCAATGTCTGACTGACATGTTGTTCTGTGCAGAATGATGTTACTAATCGTCTTAGGCCAGAAGCACTTAAGTATTAATCGACGAAGGCATTTGTTTACAAATACCTGTAGCTTCTGTATGATTTTTCCTGTATGCTTCCATGTCTCACACCCATACAGTAGTACCGATTTCACACATGACTTGAACATTCGTATCTTGGTCTTGCGCGACAGGACAGAAGTATTCCAGACATTGTGTAACATGTTGAAGTGCTTTATTTATACGTTTGTGTATGTCTTCTTCTGTTCCACCTGTTTTCGTTACTGTGCAACCAAGGTATACGAATTCATTTACATCTTCAATTTGTATAATGTTGATGTGCATCGGTGTGGTTATATTTGTGTTAAGTCTCATCGTCTTGGTTTTCTTGAGATTAATCTTGAGACCAACTTCGCTAGCTAGATCTGATAGCTGTTGCTCTTGTGAGCAAGCATATGTCGTCTGCATAGTCCAAATCATTGAATCATATAGTTTACCAGTTAACCTCCATTGAATGCCATTAGGTGACTTGTTATCTAGTTTCCGCATTACACTGTCTAATACGATTAGGAACAGCATTGGTGAGAGTACGCAACCTTGCCTTACTCCTCGAAAGTTGTAGTATGTTTCACTTTGTTTGCCTTTGTATTGAATTCGGTTCCCAGCTTCCCGATATATTTCTTGTGTGAGTTCAATCAATTTCTTTGGAATGCTCATTTTACAAAGTGTCTTCCATATTGCGTTTCTGTTTATCGTATCGAATGCGCGTTCGAAATCGTCGAAGAGCATATACAATGGTGAATTCCATTTATTGGATTGTTCAGTGATGATACGGATTGTGTTGATGTAATCAGTGCAACTTCTTCCTGGTCTAAATCCAGCTTGTTCGTTTCTTAATTTTGCATTGATCGTAGGTGAGATTCTGTCAAGGGTGATCATTGCAAGTACCTTTGTTGTGTTGAGGAGGGAGATACCTCGCCAGCCTTCTTTCCATTTTAGTGGAATTTTCCCAGAATTCCAGACTTCTTGGATTATTGGTGTTAATATGCTTGCAGTTGTAGATGAATATCCTATGAATATTTCGGCGATTATATTGTCTGTTCCAGCGGCCTTATTACTCTTCAGTCTACTAATGACATCTTTAACTTCCCGTTCCGTTGGTGGATGGGTGTTGCTAGTTTCGTTATTGATGTCAATTGATGACTGGAGATTTTCGGGGTCGGCGATGACGTCTTCTTCGAAATATTTCTTTCATCTTTTTAACTGCGCTTCATCTGTTGTTAATACCATTAGCGTCCCTTATAGGTGGTATGTTTGTAATTTTACCAGTGACCTTTCTTACACACTGGTGTAGTGCTCTCATATTTTGGATTGCTGCTGCCTCTTCAGCAGCTTTAAAAATGCTTTCTGTATATTTTCTTCGATCATTCCTTGCCATTTTTTTTTACTTGACGCGCTGTTTCCTTGTATGTACGTTTCAGCGCTTCCGTGTTATGTTGGCACATTTGCAACTTAAATTGACGGCAAACCTCAACTTTCTGCCATGTATCATCACTGATTCAAGGTTTCCGATTGTATTCTCTGTAGCCGAGTACGTCCGTGGCAGTCTTGATGTAGGTTTCTTCTGCTTGGTTCCATCTTTCTTCTATATGGTTGACTTCAGACTAGAGATTGAGTTGGAGCGTTTCATTGAAAGTGTTTCTTATTTCAGTGTCTCTCAATCTATTTGCGTTAAAATTTCTCCTATTTGTCTTCGTATATTTCACAGCTGCTGGCTTGATCTTGAATTGTGCTATTACCAGTTGATGATCGCTGTGTACATCTACGCCCCTCATTGTCCTTACATCTTGTAGTGATGTGAGGAATTTCTTATTGATCATTACGTGATCTATCTGATTTTTAGTTCTGCCAACTGGTGATGTCCATGTGTATTTATGTATATTTTTGTGTGGAAACCTACTGCCGCCTATGAACAATTGATTTGTGCTACAGAAGTCGTGCATTTCTTCCCATCATAGTGGTTAGGTTGATGTTGTCTGTACCAATTTTTGCATTGAAATATCCTTGTATGATTTTGACGTCATTTCTGTGCGTTCTTGCTGATTGTAACTGCTCGTAGAACTCATCTTTCGTTCTATCTTCTGCATCTTCTGTTGGGGCATAGCACTGAATGATAGTTGTGTTTTTTATTTTTGAATGGAACCTTGCCATTTCACTGAGGCCGAGAATCTCGATGTTATAATGTTTCATTTCCTTCTCTACTTGTGCTAGCCTTGATGTTTCTGTAAGGGTTCTGATGTTCCAGTTTCCGATTCGTGTCCGTGTACGATAGCCAAGGGTCGATATTTGTGTTGGTGCCCAGTTTGTGTTGTTATTTGTAATAGTATTCGTTTCTGTAATCATTTTGGTTTCAGATTAATTAATGATTGGGCCATTGAATCCTAGCCAGTTTCCAGGGCTACTGGACAAGGTATACTGGCATGCCGGGGAGAGAAGTGGAAAATTTTCAGCGATTAAAAAACCTGGATCCCTTTGATTTTAATTTTATGATTGCTGAGTTGTACTCTAAGATAACCTCCTCTCATCTGAACATATAGAAATATTAATTTGCGACTTATGTGATTTGTAGATTAGTCACATGTATTCACACATTATCTGTGAAATCATACTTTCCATTATGTACCCTTAATGGAACACTCATAATATTATGTTCACCTTCGAACACTTCATATATTACGGATATTTATGGAATTGGTTGCAGGTGGAAAAACTATTATAAATCAATAGTTTTAAACGATAAATTATGTTGGTGTAATTAAACAAAACGTAACTCGCGGTTGGTGAATTAAATTCAAAGACCCCAGAGTATTTTATTTGTGGTAGAGAACATAAGTAAGTCGATAGACCAATTAGATGTCAGTGAGTTGAACGTATTACTTGATATATGCATTTATTTTGACAATTAAGGTTAGTAAAAAATAATAAATTTGAAATTGTGAACGGTAATTAAAGATTTGAACTCAATCGCAAAAGAAAAAATTCTGTTCGCCGTTCTAAAGAAAATGGTATTTGAATATCAACAACATAATGGTAACTATAAAGTAAATCACTTAAAGCGATTTAATCGATGTCGTTGAAATATATCACTTGCAGTAATCACTGGCACTAATTTGATAACTTTCGAAATGGAATTCTAGTCGTCGACTAGAAAATTGTTGGGCTTACGATATAGCGTCTGTATTGAAAAACATTGTTCGGTTAATGCTGTATATACTAACATTTAATTATGTTCATGTTGTGTGTAAATAAGACATTCCCAAACTCAAACAATTAAGCAAGAAACACTCAAATAGTTTTGGTTATATTATCTAATCGCGGATTACAAACGATGAATTTAATTTGTGTGTTTGTCTTTCTTGCGCTAATTACGTTTTTGTAGTTGTGGTGTTTTTAAAAAAAAGAAATCACTTTTTTAAAATTCACTTGATTTAAAATTTTTTTTTCACTTAATGATTTTATTAATTTTATTCACTTTTAAAAAACGTAATAAATTTATATTATACGTATTGGAGTTATCTGGTTAAGGTATAAAATAGTTCTAACCCGATTGTATCTTAATTATGAGTTTATATAATGCAAAAGAATAAAGAAAATAATCTACGTTAACTAACACAAGTGTGTAAAAGAAAATATTATGATATATGAAATCATAATATGATAAAGTATATATCTACGTTAAAATAACACAAGTGTTCAATTTGATTTGAAAGCAAAAATTGATATCGCAAAATATTCTTTATGAGAATATTTTGTAAACAAAAATTGAAAGCAAAAATTTGATGACCCAAAATATTCTTTATGAGAATATTTTGTAAACAGAAAAATGATTACATTGTTTTACATTGTTGCATTGTTTTATTTAACAGTTGCAGAGGTTTGTGTTGGTGAAGAAGCGGGTGAAGGCGTAAGACGTAACTTCTCCCCCCTAAGAGATGGCCATAAACGACGTTTGTGGACATCATCTGAAGTGCTGCTGTCTTCAATAGGTTGTAATGGAATGTTGATGTTAACGGCTGATTTCTTTTTGTGTCTTTTAATGCAGGTTACAACGGTGTATACTCCAATGAGTACAGTTATTATGATTATTGTACCTGAAAATATACTTTTGTGCATGGTATGCGTTATGTTATTAATATGAAGTAATTCAATTTCTTGGTTATTTTGAATCGTCCAATTTTGTAAGGTAGGTAAATCGACGTAAGTATCAATATTTGATATGTTGATATCATTATAAGGTGATATAAAGATGGTTTTATCGTAGTATATATTAGTTGGGTTGTCATATTCCTCATTATTGATGTTGATGATGCAATTGGAAAACTGGATTAAATTGATTCCTTTTACCGATTTTTGCTGCTGTAAACATGTTGAATTAAATGGTAGTTCCTGCTGTGTTGCTACATATAAGTGTTGCGGATGTAAATAAGTGATTTCCGTTTCAAACTTCTGTTTGGTGAAATTGCATATTGCTGGTTTGTTTAATACGATGTTTGGTATGCAATTATCTGCTACTGATTTTAATTTGTCTTTTCCACAATATTGGATTTGTTCAATTTCTAGGCATGGTTTATACACATATTGATACACATGTTCATTTAGTAATAGGATTTGGGATTCAGGTTTTAACATTAGTGTTTGGTTAATAGGTATTGCTTTTAATTTATAATAAGAAAATATGTCAGAATGAAATTTAGGAATTTGAATGCTAAAAATTAATCTTGTATCATTATAATATGCTTGTAATTTTAATAATTGGTATATATTTTCCTCCGAATTAATACTAATATTATCTTTGGCTAATCTGATATGAATATATTCTATTTCCTCATTATATAATAAATGTCTAGAAATAGTTTCTAATTTTGCGAATGCTATTGTTTCAGTTATATCTAAAATATGATTGTTAAGTGTATCTATGTTATAATTGATTTTGAAAAAATATTGATCTAGTTTTAAAATTTGTACCAAATTTTCCGTATAATTTTTGATAGTTTTAATTTCAAATTCTATTTTCCGGGCATGATTGTTAATATATTTTTGAATTTCGTTGAATCTATCAATCATTTTATTATTGATTTGTACCTGAGAATTATATTGATCCTTTAGCGTTTCTTGATTTACATAAAGTTTATCAATCGCGTTTCCAATTTCTATATAATCGTCATGGTCCATGTTACCAGTAATTGATTTGAGTACTGTTCCTAGTCCGTCAATGAGTCCTCGTTTCGGTCTAAATTTTGGTCTTATGTGATCTATATTTTTTACTAAGTCGTTATATTTTAATAATAATATTTCTATGCGAGGTTTATAAAGTGGTTTTAAAAGAGAATTATTTGTAACTAATTTATTAATTGATTGAATATTGTCGTATAAGATTTCAGTATTATGGTCATAGTTGTCTAATTCGATGATATGTAATAGTCGTGAATAACCATCGATTATTCTAGCTTCTGATATTTTAAGTGGGAGTATCCCTTTATTGTCGTCCAAGTTAATTATGTTTATCGTTTGTGTCAAGGATGTCCGGATGAACCTGAAATGATAGGTTTCTTTATTTTCTTTTTATGAATTTTACGTTTACCGGTTGTTACTGTAATTTTGTTATCTTTCTTTACTATGTGCTTTGTAAATTTTGCAGCTAGTTTATTTCGTCTATTATCTGCTTCGTAAACTATGTCATTTTCTTTAAAAATTGGGGGATCTACTCTTGTTTTATTTAAATTTTCAATTAGATTCTGTTTTGTCTGTGTGTTTCGTAAATGTATTAAGTTTGTTAATTTATTATATTTTGATTTGTGGTCTTGTAAATAATCTTGTTCAGTATTAATGTTCGTTTCTGGTGGAAAAGGATTTGAGTCATTATAATGTCCTGTCAGTAATTCAAAGGGTGTCATTTTTGTTGTAGAATGAATTGAATTATTATAAGTCAACACTGCTTCGTTCATAGCTTCAGATATTAATTTAGTTTTAGTTTCTGTGTAAATTACTCTAAGGATTTCCGTTAAGGTTGAGTGAAAACGTTCAACTGGAGAATTTCCGGTTGATGATTTTGCTGATGTAATATGCATTTCAATTTTGTAAAGTTTTAGAAAATCTTGGAATATAAGTGAGGTAAACTCAGTTCCATTATCTGTTACTATTTTTTGTGGAATTCCATGATGAGAAAAGTAATGCTTCATGTGCTGAATTAAATCCAAACTATTTCTTGAATTTAACATGTAAGCACTTCCGAATTTTGAAAACTTATCTATGATGGTTAGGAAGTTACCTTTATTTACTGAATATACATCTATATGTAATATTTGTAGTGGTTTGGTCGGGGTTTCCGTAATCTCAAATTTTAATTTTTTCCTGTTTCTTTGATATTTAACCGTTTGACAAATTTCGCATTTATTGATGTAACTGTTAATTATTGACTTCATGTTAGGAAAGTAATACTTCCTTTTTAATTTTTCGTAGCTTTCGGTTATTCCTCTGTGATTTGAATCGGAATGATAATTTTTAATAATGGTTACCTGATCTTCCTTTTTTGTTATGTCTTCGACTAGGGTTGTGCATCTGATTAATTTAAAATTACTACAATGTTTTTGGTATATTAGCTCCAATATTTTGAATATTTTGTCACTACATATTATTCCAACTAATTTATTTGGATTTATATATTCTTGAATTAATTTAAGGATTGTTTCTTCTGTTCCTAGATTATTTTGTTTAATTACGTATCTTCGTTTGTTTCCGAATAATATTTTAAATTTAATGTCTGGTTGAGGATCTTCGATTTCCTCAAAAATAACTTGATGGGAAAATTCGTTTACACAGGTTTTTGAAATTGGTATTTTGTTTATATTAATAGTATTTTCTGAATTATTAGAAATTGGTGAACTGTTATATTCTGAATCTGAATAAGAATGTTCATTTATGTTTAGTTCAGTAATGTTATTATTAAATTTGTTATTGTTGTTTTCATTTAAGTTTTCTATCTCTATACGAGATAACGCATCTGCGTTAGTGTTTTTTACACCTTTCTTGTATTCGATAGTATAGTCGTATTCTTCTAATCGTAAACGCCATCTAACAAGCTTTGAGTTAGGTTCCTTTAAGTTAAATAACCATGTTAACGGCTTATGATCCGTTATAATTTTGAATTTGCGACCAAAAAGATAGGGTCGGAAATATTTTGTGGACCATACTATTGCAAGTAACTCCTTTTCAATAGTGGAGTAATTTTGCTCCGTTTGCGTTAATGTTCGGCTTGCATAACATAAAGGTTTATCGGATCCTATTGGTCCTTGTGATAATATGGCTCCCAATGCAATATTACTTGCGTCGGTAGTTAGAATGAAAGGTTTAGAGAAGTCTGGATATTGTAAGATGGGATCATTACATAGTAATGTTTTACAATATTCAAAGCAATTTATGTAGTTATCATTTAATATAATATTTTTACCTTTACGTAAACATTCGGTAAATGGTTTTGTTACCTTTGCGAAGTCCTTAATGAACTTCCTATAATATCCGAGTAAACCGAGAAATGATTTTATTTGTTTCTCTGTTCGAGGAATTGGGAAATTTTTTATAGTTTTTATTTTTTCTGGATTTGGTTTTACTCCTTCGGTAGTTATAAGGTGTCCAAAGAATGCAATTTCCTTGTGTAAAAATTCGGATTTATCAATCTGTATTTTTAAGTTGGCTTCTTTGAGTTTTGTAAAGACTTTGTCTAAGCTATCAATATGTTCCTGAAGGGAAGTAGAGAATACTACTATATCGTCCATATAGCAGAGGCAAATTTTACCTTGAAGATCTTTGAGTACATTGTCCATGACTCTTTGAAACGTTGCCGGGGCATTTTTAAGACCGAATGGCATTCGAACATATTCGAAATGTCCATTATCTACCGTGAAGGCAGTCTTTTGAATATCTTGTTTCCTAACTTCAATCTGGTGAAATCCAGATGCCAGATCTAACGTAGTGAAATACATACACTTGCCAAGCTTGTCTAGTATTTCGTTAATATTAGGAAGGGGATAACGGTCATCTATTGTTTTTTCGTTTAATTTGCGATAGTCTACAACTAATCGCCATTTGACTTTGCCTGAAGCATCAAGTTTCTTTGGGACTATCCATATAGGTGCTGACCAGGGGGAATACGAAGGGCGTATGATACCTTGATCCAACATTTTATTAATTTGAGATTTAACTTCCTCTTTATGGATATAGGGATATCGGTAACTTTTGTTAAAAATAGGGGTTTCATTGCTAAGATTTATTTCGTGTTTTATTTGATTCGTAAATGTAAGTTTTTGGTCTTCTTGGAAGAAAATTTCTTCATACCTGTGAACTAGTTTATGAATTGCTTTTTCTTCTTCTTTATTTAAATGATTTGTTCTAAGGGAATTTATTACTTTAGTATTATATTTATGATTTACGATTTGAGATGTAGTTGAATGATGATTGATTTCGACATGGTAATGAGAATGCAGTGATTGAACTTTTAGAGGTTGTTCAATCATGAAATTTTGAACTTTATCTGAAAAATTCACTACTTCTAAGTGTGAATACCAATTTTTACATTTATAGATACCTTCGGGTATGGTTAAGTATTCGTTAATTTTTACTGGAGTTAGGTAGATATCTCCGTCTTTTATATCTACAGGTAATAAAACTATAATTTTACTTCTGGGACTAACGGTGTATGGTTTTGACATTAAGTTGGGTTTAAATATTAATTGAATTTTTACTTTATCGGTTTCAATTAAAGAATTTTGAAAGTCGATTTTTATTTTAAGTTGTTGCATCATTTCGAGGCCAATTAAACCATCGAAATAATTATGAAACTTGAAAACTAAGAATTGAAGAGGTTCACGTGTTTTAAATTCCATTAACCCTTGTATTTCTACTTGTTGATCTATTTCATGAGTATTAAATAATGTCTTGATATTGACTGGTTTTATTTTTGTGATCCGTGAAGGATGTACATACTTGGGGTCGATAAATGATTTGTTGCTTCCAGTATCGATTAGCATTTTAAGTTTGGTAGTAGGGTTTAATGATATGTTTATATAGGGTAAGAGAAAAGATTGATGCGAATTTAGATTTATGTATCCGATGGGGGTTCCAAGGCTTCTTGATGAAAATCCTCATCATCGACTTCATTATTTGATTGGATATCCAAACTTGGGTAATAATTATCGTCTTCTTGATAAACGTTAGGATAGTTGAAATAATCTTCCTCGGAATATTCTTCTTGTGGAATTTCTGAGTGAAATAATTCCTGAGAATGGAATCTTGGAGGCCCATTAGTTGGGAATTGATAAGGAGGTCTATATGGGGTTTGTTGAGGAAACCGTGTAGGTTGTTTGTATTTGTCCATGTTAGACGTGGTATCCATGGGTTCGGGTTTTGTTTGATAATTGTTACTAATATTTGGTTTGTTGTTGGTTTGTTGGTAAAATTTCGGTTTTTCCTTACTAAAATTATTTGAAAAATTTCTTTGAGGATTGAAATTTTGGCTAGGGAATGGTTGGAATGGTTTATAGGTAGGGGAATTATTAAAAGGTTTGTGGAAATGAGGTTGTTGTAATCGAGGTTGAAATGTTTGTGAAGGATTTCGCTGTGGAATGAAATTTTGATAGATTGGTCTATAAGGAATGGGTTTCTTTAACTGAGGTGGATTATACGAATTATTTTGTTTATTTTTTAAGTATGACATATTTTGTTCCTTTACACAATTTGTAAAGGCATCTGTTAAGTTTTCGGGCTGCATTGCCCTAATCATTGATCCCAATGGTTCTTTTAACCCTGACAGAAATGTACTTAAACACATTTCTTCATATAAGATTTTCTTGGCCATTATTACCGAACTATTGGTTTCGTTGAGTTTAATGTGATTGATTATTGTGCTTTGAATGTCAATAATCTTTGAGAAGTATTTTTCGACCGTGTCACTTCCCTGACTTAAACTATACAAGTCTTTCACCAGACTTGTCTCATTACGTTTATCTGCGTAGTGAGTTATTAAGTTGTCTCGAATAGCTTCCCATTCGAGAGGAGTACCATACATGTTTAAAATTTCATTGGCTTCACCAACGATTTTGTTACGGATTGCTCTTAGGAATATTTTTGAGCATGGCTCACCATCTATATCATTACATAAGCTAAGGATTTCTTGAATATTTTCAATAAAATCGAAAAGTGTATGTCTATTACCATCAAAACGAGGTAAATCTTTAATAGCATCAGGGATTCTGAGGCAATTATATAGGCTTGGGCTCACTTTACTTAAATCTTCGCAAGACATCTTACAAATTTCAGGTAAATTATTTAATTGTTTATTAATTTCTAATTTGTCTAACTTTAAAACTTTATCAATATTTAATTCTTTATTTACTTTAAATTCTTTAATATTTCTTAATTCACTTATTTTAAATTTTAATTCTTTATTTAATTTTCTTTCAATATTTATTTCTTTATTTGATTTTTCTTCAATATTTATTTCTTTATCTATTTTCAAATTACTTATTTTTTCTATGATCTTATCTATTTCTATACCTAATTTAGATTTTGTACCATAAACCGTGGTACTGTGAGAACTATTAACCACACTATTGTTTGTAATTTGGGGATTATTTTTCTTGAACATGTAAAAAAAATACGTGTACTCACCATCCAATTAACAACAGGACCAGCTCCATATGCGTAGGTGTGCGGCTCAGCAATTCGTGATTAAAATGTTGTTCGTCGATAAACCGTCGATTCACTTTCACTTTTCACTTATTGTCAATAGTTTTTATATATATATTTTTTTTTCTCTGACACTTTCACTAGCACTGATAAACCGTCAGTGTGGATTTCTCCCGAATAATGCACTTGAATAAAAAAAAATGTTTTTAACTATTTCTGAACGCACTTGAATATTAAAAAATATCCGCTGCCAACTGCGCCAATTACGTTTTTGTAGTTGTGGTGTTTTTAAAAAAAAGAAATCACTTTTTTAAAATTCACTTGATTTAAAATTTTTTTTTCACTTAATGATTTTATTAATTTTATTCACTTTTAAAAAACGTAATAAATTTATATTATACGTATTGGAGTTATCTGGTTAAGGTATAAAATAGTTCTAACCCGATTGTATCTTAATTATGAGTTTATATAATGCAAAAGAATAAAGAAAATAATCTACGTTAACTAACACAAGTGTGTAAAAGAAAATATTATGATATATGAAATCATAATATGATAAAGTATATATCTACGTTAAAATAACACAAGTGTTCAATTTGATTTGAAAGCAAAAATTGATATCGCAAAATATTCTTTATGAGAATATTTTGTAAACAAAAATTGAAAGCAAAAATTTGATGACCCAAAATATTCTTTATGAGAATATTTTGTAAACAGAAAAATGATTACATTGTTTTACATTGTTGCATTGTTTTATTTAACAGTTGCAGAGGTTTGTGTTGGTGAAGAAGCGGGTGAAGGCGTAAGACGTAACTCGCTCAACGGAAATTACACTCGTAAAGGTTTGATTTTTTGAAAGTTTTACGATTTCATCCGGTAAAAATTGTATTCTAAATATAAGCAGCCAGCCTAAAACAAATACACGATGCTAATTAAAACATGTCTCGTAATCGGGAACTGTACATCTTAACACAGCATTTGAAAAACAAAATTTGTAACTTTACCGTTTTATACATTTTGACATTCATACCGTGTTTTGTACTTTCAAAATAAAAATTTCAAAATTATGAATTAAGACACCAATCAAAGTAATTTGGCGATCGTGGAAAGGTCATCCGCACATTAACATGCAATTTTTCAATACACATACTATATGTGTACATATAGTTGTTGTGTTTCGCACCGAAACCGAAGAAGATTTCGTGCTATTTTTACATAAAAAAAAAAAAAAAATTTACATAAAAAATTCTATTTTAAATTACTGTCACGTTTTTAGTTTAATTTAATTTGTTACTTTTAAAACATTTTAATTTTAATTTCTTCAAAATGACATAAAGTTGACGTGTACACCAAAAACCTTATGCAACTATTTGCGTTGTCGCGTCTTTTTTTGTAATTTAAATTAATTTTTATTTTATTTTTAGCAATTTCGAGTTGTCATTATTTTAAATGGCGCAAATATTGTATATACAAGTACATTTCACTTGTGATGTACTACGGTGAAGTTTTAAGGTGAACGGACTTTTTATTTACTAATTAGGTTATTTTAATTTTAAAAATTGATTATGGAGTTTAAGCCGAAATAAAAATTAAAGTGAAATTAAAATAAAAGTGAATTTAAAGCATGTAGTTGAGAGCTGAAATTTAAAACAAAATGTCCTTTACTTAAATTGGCCATTAGACTTGACACCTGCGAGAGGGCATTAAGTACGCACAAACCATGCAAACCGAGATCTCCTAAAACATAAAAGACACATTTATCAAATACCTGAAAATTGGTATTGCAGTGTTTTGGGTGTAGCAACTCTCTAGAACTTTGAAGAAATAGTTGGAAGACCTTTCATAATTGTATGTATCTTTTTTTGGAAAAATTTCCTATATAGCTATTGAAAAACCACCCTTTAAATATCATGTTCCTTTCAAACAGGATAATCTTGTACCCAAACGGGGGGTGAAACTTCCTCAAATTGCATTAACCACGTTTTCGGGGTATGTAATTTATTAACTTTTCTGTGTTCCATTTCAACCCGAAAAGAAAATGTATATAAATTAGATTTTCGGCGATTATATGACGTATTTGTCATAAAACGGTTAATTTATTTGATTTGGACAAATGATCCAAAAGAATTGCAGATCATAATTATGATGTATATATTATGTACACCATGCATTATAAATTTATTATACGTCTATGGTATTATAAGATATTGGCGGACCCGAAAGCACCCATTGATGAAATAATTTTAAACGAGTTTTTCCACACGTTAGAATGGCTGCTCGAGAACTTGGATATTCGACCCTAAAATAACAATGATTTAATTAGAAATAAATGATAAATTTTTCGTATATTTCAGGTATCATTAAAATAATTTAATTAATAAAAAATTTAATTAAAAAAATAATTCATTTGAAAAATAATTGTCAATATTCTATAAATTCATGGGCAAAGCTTTTTTCGACCTTTCAAACGAGCAGGATAAGAAAATAAATGTAATTCCTTTCGATTGACTAAAAGTATGTCGTATTGCAAAATGCAAACCAAATTAACAAAATTTACACCAAAATTATAAAGGAAACTAACGGATTTTCAAAACATAAAATTATTACGGTTCATTTTTGTTTCAGTGCTTGTTTTTTTTTGTTGTATTTACTTAAATGTCCTATTAATCGTTTAACTGTAAATTAAAACAGTTTTTAAAAAATATTGTGTTACTCAAACATCTGTAGCGATCGATTACAATAATCCAAATATTAAGTTCAATCTCTCGCTACAAGTCATTGTATCACATAATCGTCACAATTGCTTATTGCGCCATACATCGTAATGCAATGCAATCAAAGATGTGCACATGAAAAACCATGGTACACAACCTGAACACAACATAACCATCTTCATTATACGATTATAAAATGGTACATTATTATTCACTACCCCAACTGCAATGCCATCGCCAACAAACAATTCGTAGCAACCGAGCAAGGGTGCTTTAGAGATTTGATAAAACAATTTTATACCGAAAATCTCAACCATCTTCACGCCGAATCTCCATTTTCGTTTTCGACACAAATCACGTTTCGACGAGTCATAAATGTTGGCAACGAAAAATTGTTCTGGAAGAATTAGGTAGTCCTATTCAAGTTATCAAATGAGTTGGTCGATCCTAATAAACAATATTAATTTCAATATCCATATTTGAAAATAAAACTAGTGGTGTTTTTAATTTAATAATTGTATAATCTAGAAAATAAATAAATTAAATTGTGAATTAAAAATAATAAAATACAAAGACAAAAAATAAAATAAACCATTGCGTTATTATTTAAATAAATAAAATAGCACACCAAGTGTTAAACATCCTATAGACTAGGATATTATGGAAATAATGGTTAGCTTTTATTAAAATCAAAATTTAGATTCTATATTTTGTTCATTGTCTTTATAAATTGTAAAAAAAAAACAGTTATACGAAAAAATAACACAAATCTAAGTAGTAGTGCAATATTTTGTTGAGTCATAAGTAATAGAAATTTCATTTGTTCACGTCGTAACATGATTTTTCCTAGGCGTTTGTCCTATGTTTTCGTTGAGATATTGTTTTATTCTTGTTTCATTGTCTTGACGTGAAACAACCAATAAATAACTTATCAAAATAACTTATCAAATATTTCGGAAGATCTACGCTAAGAAATATTAAATTTGAATGCGGAATATCAGTGCAAGAATTAGGTAAACAGTTAAAATTGCAGAAAAGTTGTATTATATAAAGTTGTATTATATAAAAATATAGTTGTATTAAAAAAAATATATAAAAAATGCAATAGACGATAACAGATGAGAGTATCAAAACAAAAGTCGCAGTAAGTTTTAGTATAAGAGATTTTATTAATTGTTGGTTTTGGCGGTTTGTAGTTTACATCGAATCACGACGCTAGGCAATTTTGTTTTTGAATTGTGTTTTACAAAGGCGGAAAAATATAATTTGATGCTAATCACTGCTTATTTTGAAGATGATGATACAGCTGAGCAAAAATTGAAAAGAATTTGAACGTTTCAATAAACGGTATTTAATAAATGGAACGAAGAATTCGACAAATAAATATAGTTTAGTTAATAAATTACTAATTAGATTAGAAAATAGTATTAAAGAAATTTCACATGAAAATTAGCGACTTTTTTCGAGAAAAGAGTGTAAAAGTTTAATGGAAGCAAGATGAATCTAAAATACAATCAAAATCTCTTGTCTAAATCTCTTCAAGCTGTTATACAATATAAACCAGACTGTACAATTTTGGAAGAGATTCCATCGAAAACGTTTATTTTAATATAGAGGAAATAAGTCTTCAGGATTTGACAAAGCAAATAATCGGCTAAGATTGACTAACTAATGAGCAATCTTTGGTTACGTTTTTTATGTTTTAAAAGTGATTAAAATGTAGTTTAAGTGAAAAGATTTTGGCTATTTCTTAAGCATGTGAAGTTATCCCAGTTTTTCATCCCAGAAAAAACTAAAACTTTCATCAGGCAATACAATTTCATCCCATCCCAGTTTTTATAATCATTTATGCATGAGATATAGAGTAAAAAAAAATTGTTTTTAAAAGAAATTTTGTTTTGAGTTCCATAAAATTAGGGCATTAAAAATATCCTATCTCCTACGATCTTCACGGGGCTAAAAATATTCTTAATGTTTTGAGATGAATATACTAATATTAAACTGTGACCAACTCGCCAGAATCATTCTATGTTTCATATTGCCACAATCGGCCAATTTGTAATGACCCAATATATGATATGGAATATTATATTGCCAGCTCCTAGGAACTACATGGGCCTGAAAATATTCTTTATGTTTTGAAATGGCTATACTAATAGTAAACTGTGACCAACTCGCCAGAATCATTCTATGTTTCATATTGCCACAATCGGCCAATTTGTAATGACCCAATATATGATATGGAATATTATATTGCCAGCTCCTAGGAACTACATGGGCCTGAAAATATTCTTCATGTTTTGAAATGGCTATACTAATATTAAACTGTGACCAACTCGCCAGAATCATTCTATGTTTCATATTGCCACAATCGGCCAATTTGTAATGACCCAATATATGATATGGAATATTATATTGCCAGGTCCTAGGAACTACATGGGCCTGAAAATATTCTTTATGTTTTGAAATGGCTATATTTATATTAAACTGTGACCAACTCGCCAGAATCATTCTATGTTTCATATTGCCACAATCGGCCAATTTGTAATGACCCAATATATGATATGGAATATTATATTGCCAGCTCCTAGGAACTACACGGGCCTGAAAATATTCTTTATGTTTTGAAATGGCTATACTAATATTAAACTGTGACCAACTCGCCAGAATCATTCTATGTTTCATATTGCCACAATCGGCCAATTTGTAATGACCCAATATATGATATGGAATATTATATTGCCAGCTCCCAGGAACTACACGGGCCTGAAAATATTCTTTATGTTTTGAAATGACTATACTAATATTAAACTGTGACCAACTCGCCAGAATCATTCTATGTTTCATATTGCCACAATCGGCCAATTTGAATTGATATATGATATGGAATATTATATTGCCAGCTCCTAGGAACTACACGGGCCTGAAAATATTCTTTATGTTTTGAAATGGCTATACTAATATTAAACTGTGACCAACTCACCAGAATCATTCTATGTTTCATATTGCCACAATCGGCCAATTTGCAATGACCCAATATATGATATGGAATATTATATTGCCAGCTCCTAGGAACTACATGGGCCTGAAAATATTCTTTATGTTTTGAAATGGCTATATTTATATTAAACTGTGACCAACTCGCCAGAATCATTCTATGTTTCATATTGCCACAATCGGCCAATTTGTAATGACCCAATATATGATATGGAATATTATATTGCCAGCTCCTAGCAACTCCACGGGCCTGAAAATATTCTTTATGTTTTGAAATGACTATACTAATATTAAACTGTGACCAACTCGCCAGAATCATTCTATGTTTCATATTGCCACAATCGGCCAATTTGAATTGATATATGATATGGAATATTATATTGCCAGCTCCTAGGAACTACACGGGCCTGAAAATATTCTTTTTGTTTTGAGATGGCTATACTTATATCAAACTGTGACCAACTCGCCAGAATCATTCTATGTTTCATATTGTCACAATCGGCCAATTTGAATTGATATATGATATGGACTATTATATTGCCAGCTCCTAGGAACTACACGGGCCTGAAAATATTCTTTGTGTTTTGAAATAGCTATACTAATATCAAACTGTGACCAACTCACCAGAATTATTCTATGTTTCATATTGCCACAATCGGCCAAATTGTAATGACCCAATATATGATATGGAATATTATATTGCCAGCTCCTAGGAACTCCACGGGCCTGAAAATATTCTTTATGTTTTGAGATGGCTATATTTCTATTAAACTGTGACCAACTCGCCAGAATCATTCTATGTTTCATATTGCCACAATCGGCCAATTTGAATTGATATATGATATGGAATATTATATTGCCAGCTCCTAGGAACTACACGGGCCTGAAAATATTCTTTTTGTTTGGAGATGGCTATACTTATATCAAACTGTGACCAACTCGCCAGAATCATTCTATGTTTCATATTGCCACAATCGGCCAATTTGAATTGATATATGATATGGAATATTATATTGCCAGCTCCTAGGAACTACACGGGCCTGAAAATATTCTTTGTGTTTTGAGATGGCTATACTAATATTAAACTGTGACCAACTCGCCAGAATCATTCTATGTTTAATATTGTCACAATCGGCCAATTTGAATTGATATATGATATGGAATATTATATTGCCAGCTCCTAGGAACTACACGGGCCTGAAAATATTCTTTATGTTTTGAGATGGCTATATTTCTATTAAACTGTGACCAACTCGCCAGAATCATTCTATGTTTCATATTGCCACAATCGGCCAATTTGAATTGATATATGATATGGAATATTATATTGCCAGCTCCTAGGAACTACACGGGCCTGAAAATATTCTTTTTGTTTTGAGATGGCTATACTTATATCAAACTGTGACCAACTCGCCAGAATCATTCTATGTTTCATATTGTCACAATCGGCCAATTTGAATTGATATATGATATGGACTATTATATTGCCAGCTCCTAGGAACTACACGGGCCTGAAAATATTCTTTGTGTTTTGAAATAGCTATACTAATATCAAACTGTGACCAACTCACCAGAATTATTCTATGTTTCATATTGCCACAATCGGCCAAATTGTAATGACCCAATATATGATATGGAATATTATATTGCCAGCTCCTAGGAGCTCCACGGGCCTGAAAATATTCTTTATGTTTTGAGATGGCTATATTTCTATTAAACTGTGACCAACTCGCCAGAATCATTCTATGTTTCATATTGCCACAATCGGCCAATTTGAATTGATATATGATATGGAATATTATATTGCCAGCTCCTAGGAACTACACGGGCCTGAAAATATTCTTTTTGTTTGGAGATGGCTATACTTATATCAAACTGTGACCAACTCGCCAGAATCATTCTATGTTTCATATTGCCACAATCGGCCAATTTGAATTGATATATGATATGGAATATTATATTGCCAGCTCCTAGGAACTACACGGGCCTGAAAATATTCTTTGTGTTTTGAGATGGCTATACTAATATTAAACTGTGACCAACTCGCCAGAATCATTCTATGTTTCATATTGCCACAATCGGCCAATTTGTAATGACCCAATATATGATATGGAATATTATATTGCCAGCTCCTAGGAACTACATGGACCTGAAAATATTCTTTATGTTTTGAGATGGCTATATTTCTATTAAACTGTGACCAACTCGCCAGAATCATTCTATGTTTCATATTGCCACAATCGGCCAATTTGAATTGATATATGATATGGAATATTATATTGCCAGCTCCTAGGAACTACACGGGCCTGAAAATATTCTTTTTGTTTGGAGATGGCTATACTTATATCAAACTGTGACCAACTCGCCAGAATCATTCTATGTTTCATATTGTCACAATCGGCCAATTTGAATTGATATATGATATGGACTATTATATTGCCAGCTCCTAGGAACTACACGGGCCTGAAAATATTCTTTATGTTTGAGATGGCTATATTAATAATAATAAACCAATGAGCATTTGTGAATAAAATGCTCTCTATCTATAAATATTTTGAGTAAAAATAACGGTTACGGTTTTTTTCCTTTTTTTTAATATTCGATCTAATTCATGAAATAATTAAAAAATAAAAAATTGTTATTTTTACTATTTATTTCTTCTTTGTTAAAGTGTCGTTAGATCGTTTATTAAAAAAAGGAAAAAAACCGTAACCGTTATTTTTACTCAATATATTTATAGATAGAGAGCATTTTATTCACAAATGCTCATTGGTTTATTATTATTAATATAGCCATCTCAAACATAAAGAATATTTTCAGGCCCATGTAGTTCCTAGGAGCTGGCAATATAATATTCCATATCATATATCAATTCAAATTGGCCGATTGTGACAATATTAAACATAGAATGATTCTGGCGAGTTGGTCACAGTTTAATATTAGTATAGCCATCTCAAAACACAAAGAATATTTTCAGGCCCGTGTAGTTCCTAGGAGCTGGCAATATAATATTCCATATCATATATCAATTCAAATTGGCCGATTGTGGCAATATGAAACATAGAATGATTCTGGCGAGTTGGTCACAGTTTAATATAAATATAGCCATTTCAAAACATAAAGAATATTTTCAGGCCCATGTAGTTCCTAGGAGCTGGCAATATAATATTCCATATCATATATTGGGTCATTACAAATTGGCCGATTGTGGCAATATGAAACATAGAATGATTCTGGTGAGTTGGTCACAGTTTAATATTAGTATAGCCATTTCAAAACATAAAGAATATTTTCAGGCCCGTGGAGTTCCTAGGAGCTGGCAATATAATATTCCATATCATATATTGGGTCATTACAATTTGGCCGATTGTGGCAATATGAAACATAGAATGATTCTGGTGAGTTGGTCACAGTTTGATATTAGTATAGCTATTTCAAAACACAAAGAATATTTTCAGGCCCGTGTAGTTCCTAGGAGCTGGCAATATAATAGTCCATATCATATATCAATTCAAATTGGCCGATTGTGACAATATGAAACATAGAATGATTCTGGCGAGTTGGTCACAGTTTGATATAAGTATAGCCATCTCCAAACAAAAAGAATATTTTCAGGCCCGTGTAGTTCCTAGGAGCTGGCAATATAATATTCCATATCATATATCAATTCAAATTGGCCGATTGGGGCAATATGAAACATAGAATGATTCTGGCGAGTTGGTCACAGTTTAATATTAGTATATTCATCTCAAAACATTAAGAATATTTTTAGCCACGTGAAGATCGTAGGAGATAGGATATTTTTAATGCTCTAATTTTATGGAACTCAAAACAAAATTTCTTTTAAAAACAATTTTTTTTTACTCTATATCTCATGCATAAATGATTATAAAAACTGGGATGGGATGAAATTGTATTGCCTGATGAAAGTTTTAGTTTTTTCTGGGATGAAAAACTGGGATAACTGCACATGCTTTATTTCTTACCTTTTGTTATAATAACAGAATATATACACCATAAAATTGGATTTAATTTGATTGATTTTAATTAGCAATTTTCGTACAGCATTTAGATTAAAATACCACAAAATGCAAAACTCATATCTTTTAACTTGTTTCCAAATTTAGCAGTATGAGAAAATTTAACAATAACGGGAAATATATTAATCGAGAAATTGCAAATTATATACCGACGCAGAACTAAAACAAAATGACTAAACATATGTTAGTTTACTTAAGGTTGCAAACACAAAAACAGAAAACGTTGTATAAAAGGAGGATTAAGGATCAATGTTACAAATTCAAAGATTATAAATTATTCTGCTCTGCCACAATATATAAGTTAATTTCCAAGAATTTGCATAATTAAGCAATTATAGAAAGTTTCCCTTAGCGATGGTCAAATGGTCGAGACATGTGAGATATTTGCATTGCATTACCATAAAAATTGATAATGGTAACCGACAAATAAAGGTATAAAATTATAAATGTACAAGACCTCCAATTCAATTAAACTAATAGCCTCATTATAACTATTTCGCATTTTATTCATGTGTACAAGAATGCCAAGTTGGTTTGTTTTTTGTTGATTTTTTATGTGTTTTATTATCAGTTCTAAAAAAAAATAAAACATGCAACAGAACAATAAATCTTATGAAATCGATCAACATTATTGCATCATTCCAAATTGAGTCGTCTCTCGTAAACAATTAAATATTTTAACTCCCGCTCACGTTCGTTACAAAGTCATCAAATTTATTGCAATGAATAACTTTTATGGACAGTTTTACCAATGAATTTATTGTTAGACGTATAAATAAAATTTGGTAATTTCTGCACCTTTTTCTGTGTCCCACTTTCTATGCGTCGCTGATTTTAAAATATTATCCTTACACTTTGTTATAATTAGTCGCATGGTGCGATACATAACAATGTTGAAGGTAACTCCAATATTCTTAATTGCTGTGTTTTTAAAATATATTAACACTTTAACAATTAAAATTGGCCCCTGTGGTTGGAGGGCGCCCACATGTCTCGTAAAGTATTTTTACACTATATCGTTAGAAGACCACCACAGTGTCCTTTTCTTATAGAAAGTCGATGGCCAGAACCTAGAAACTCGTTGATTTACAGTGGAGATGACCGTTGCAATTTTGGTGCTGGATTTCATCTAGGGCCACAGGTACAAAATGGTATTTTGAATTTATTAAGCAGAAGTTGTGGGAGAGCCACGATTTCATTAGGCACGAGGGCCATTGATGGTGACGATGGCTTCTCGGGGTAGATAACGAGTTACCTTCTTCTGGTTGTCTAAAACAATACGACGAGCAAGCTCGGGACCGAAACCGTTGCAGCCAAATAATTGATTTGGAACGGGCCAGCAATGGCCCGTAAAAGCCGATCATTATTATTTTAACAATTAAAATTATTTTTGGTTTCTGTGATCTATTAAAAATTGAAAGTTGATTTTTTATTTTTATATCAAAAACAGTTAGTACCACTTTTTTTTTTAAATAGTTATTGTTACGTCAATGTTGCATATATCGATCGCCTTAAGTGGCGCACGACTCATTAAATTTTATGAATCCTTACAGATTAAAAAATTTGATAAAAAAATTTACATTCTTATAAATTGTAAAAATTTAATTATGATATGATCACTTTTCGTAATATTAACGTGTTTGACATTCATTGTCAATCTGCGCGATAAGATTTATTAAGATGCTAATTACAAAAAAATAAAAAAAAAACCGATCGCAATTTGTAAATTTACGAAATTAATTTTTTTGTTTTTGATTTTGTATAAATCATAGGAAACTGTGAATATATTTCATTTTTCCTGTGTCGATTTTTCAAAAACAAAAACAAAAGTAAAAGTTACAAGTACGCTATTGAAACAAAAAAAAAAAAAAAAAAAAACAATGTACACAGACAAAATGTACTTTCGGTTAATTAAATAGAATTTATGCAAAGCAAGCATTGATTTACATAAAACAAAATATTAAATTTAATTTGTGCAGATCCTGTGTGAACAAGGTATGGTCGATATTATATATGTTACATAACACATCTGATAAATAATGGGCGTCAATTAAAAAACACATATGCGTGCGAGCTATTATGCTCCATTTACGCCAAGTCGTTAATCAATTGATTGATTTCACATCATTTATAATTTCACTTTCAATCCTAAAAACAACAACTGGCTGGTTTATGCTATTAATTCATTTTACATTTGGTTTACACTTATTTGGAATTCAATTAGCATAGTTCGAAATGGTAAATTATTGACTAAATTTTTTTAAATGGCCGCTTATTTATATAAAATGCCGAAAAAAAAACAAATTTTTTGGTTTACAATAAATCAATCAAAAACGCTGTATGAATATTTCAGAAGGCGAAATTTTAGTAAAGTGATCCACTTAAAATTGTCTTTGATGTTTGAATACACTGGTAGAAATAATTATTAAATTATTTCTTTTGTATTGGGACCATTAATGTTCATTAAACAAGAATCCATTATAGGCAATCAGCGAGCATAAGAAAACCTTATGTACGCCACGAGATGTTTCGTAATATTTGGAAAGAATCATCCTCAGTGAAAAAACTTAATTAGTGAATGACAGATTCAGGCGAAATCCCCTTTGGTAGTCAGTTACAATTGCCTCCACCAGTGGATTGATTCTCTCCAGTATTATGTATAGTTCCACAAAGTGTCCCCTCTGAATAAGAGCTCGGAATTAATGCAATTAACTCCATGAGATGGTTTCTTTTTAGCCTCTGCAGTTTAATCCAAATTAAAAATAAAACTGTAAATGTTCCTTTTTCACCGATTCAAAAAAAAAATTTTTCTACGTTCTGCGCGTGTTTTGTATATACCCATTTCACACCTGTAATTTTAAAGTTGTTATGTCGATTACATGACGCAAAACGGTTAATTCAATTGATTTGTAATTTAAAAAAAATCTGATTTATTATTTTCGTTTTTAACTGTTTTCTTATTTTTCAGTGCAATTTTCGGTGGAGTTGGAACTGTATCGATTGAAATTGACCTCTGCAATCTAAACTGAGGAAGAATGGGCTTCAATAGACGAGTGAAACAGACAAACAAATGCTCAAGTACGTGTCATGGAAGCAGCAGAGCGACATGAAGCCAGACTTCGGGATGTACGGTTGCGAGCACGGCAGCTTCAGATCTGCTTCGTTTTCAACAGAATAAAGGCGACAGGCTGAGTGTGGCGGAAAGACTTTAACGAGAAACAGCAGATCAGTTTCAAACATGACTCCGTGCTCGGCAATCTCACGAATCCAATCGCCTTACATTTCGGTACAATCCATCTGAGGGTTATAGTTTGAGCCGGCATGTTCTCATCGCACTATGACTGAAGTGTATCCTCATTGCAAGAATCTGAAGTTTAAAGGAAAAATGAAAGGAATGCGTTGCGCCACCAAACAAATTAAACTACCACAACTTGAAGAAGAGCCATGAAAAACTTTGCTTGCCGAATATACCACCAAATCAAAACATTTCCTATCCAACATCAGGAAATATAACTTATGTTTCCTAATGACGTTATTCGGTGCAGAAATCGTAACAGCTCAATTCAAGCCAACTTTCAAAATAAAAGAACAAATTTATCATAAAGCCGGCTCCCTGCTTCCGTAATGATCAGCATAAATGTATAAAATTGTGTGAATATTCAATGCTCTAACTATAGATGAAGTGGCAATTGTTATAGTCGGATACCAATTTCAACCTAGAGATATTGTTCTTCATCTGAGAAACGATCAATTGACAAAAGTTGCAGGACCTCATCGATGCTACGATACCCTGCAATATCCAATCATTTTTTGGGATGGTGCCGATGGATATCACTTCAACGTTAAGATGATAAATCTAGTCAGTGGCGAAGAAACAAATAAAAAAATGCAGCGCAATGAACTATTATTCATACCAATTAATGGTACGAGATAATGAAGACAATCACATTCTAAAATGCCGTCAATTGTTTCACTAAAACATCGTAGATATGTTTGCAAAAATCGAAACAGAACATTTAATATTCTACCGTTTGATTCAGACCAAACTTTGATCTGAAGAAAACATTCATTTGCGGGATGCAGTTGTAAATGACGGTAAAACAACTAACGTTGGAAGACAATCGATTTTGCCATCATAATATACAGGCAGTCCACGACATATGCATGGGTTCGCTCATGATGCAATTGCGTTTATTCGTCATTACGGACGTCTAGACCTATTTATTATATTTACATCCAATCCAACTTGGGACGATATACAACAGCTCTCACTTCCTGGGCAATTGCTGGTGCATAGACTTTACATCACAGTACGTGTTTTTTGCACATGAAGTGTTTGAGTCTGCGCGTTGCTGGATATAGTCGGTGTAATGCCAAGAAAGGGGTTTGCCACAGTATATATGTGCATACTAATTTGGCTCTGTAAAAAAAGCATTTCAAACGACGATGTAATATGCGCTGAAATACCCGATCCCAACGTCGATAGGGATTTGAATGAAGTTGTGATGTAAAATATGTCAACTGGACCTTACAATTCACCATGCATGATAGACGAAAAATGCTCTAAGCATTAGGAAAGAAAACACTATTACAGGAAATGATGGATATCCTTTATACAGAAAAAGAGCAGTAGAAGATGGCGGTAAATTAGCAACCATACAAATGCAAAACGGTATCATCGAAATGAACAATGTGGGTTGAATTCACGGTAGAAATCTACATTTAGGCGTTAAAAAGATTAAATATTTGTGCTTAGAATCGCGACCACAGTTCTCAATCAATTGGGATTGCCATCTCTGAATCGATCTGCTGCTGCAGATAATTCGATCAAAAATTGAAATCAGTAAAATGATAGCGCATAAAAAAATGTCATCCTTGCATTCGAAAGGATCCTTTGTCCTGAAATATTTTCCGAGTGATATTATTTCGCCATCTTCTAATTGCGTCCATCTTGTTAACTCTCGATTATTATTTTTCGAAAATCTGTGTTATTTTTTATAGATTTTATGTTCTTTTGATTCAATTTCTTCGTTCATTAATTCATTCAATTTTCTTCGTTCATTCGGTAATTTTATTTTGACGATTCACACTTCTTGTGAAATTGCAGAATGAATATTGGAACGATTTGGTTTCCATCTTGTTTAAAATTTAAATCTTTTGACATAATACATATTATTTGTAGTTAAACATATTGCGAGTTTATCAATAAAGTGGGATTCAATAAATGTATATTGTGATTTGATAATTAATATACAATTAGTTGCAATAATATACATATTTCCGCGTCAAACAATATTTTTCAATACAAATGCGGCTTGGCTTATATCTTTCTCTTTTTATTTTTATTATGCTTTTACTCGATATTCGTTGAAACAAAAATATAAAATTAAACCAACTCTTGTGAAAATTTTCTTAAAAAAGTCACATGACTGTTTTGAGCTATATAATTGGTTGAAAAAATTGCTCGAATGAATGAATGAACGAAGAAATTGAACTGTTAAGTCGCCTTAAATGTTTTTTCATACTATTTGTCTTTTTTCTATACTTGCGAGCTCAAACAGTTTGTTTGCAAATATTTATATTAAAACGACCGAGAATGCACTATTGTCATTATCGCAAGTTGCTAATTTGCTTGCTAGAACGTATCGAAAATATACCCATAAATTATTCACAAAAGTCTACTAAATTTTGATTTAAAACTGAGTTCAAAATAACCATTAAAGTTAAAAATAAATAGCACCGGGCAATAAATTTGCGCATGAGTTTGATTTGGTTGACTACCAAATTTATGAGAGACTATCTTGTCTAAATAATAGAAGTAAACTTATTTAACTTTACAATTTTTAAGTTATTCACCAACCATAGGATTGTGTTTAAAATTGGTTCACTACAATAATATATGAGACCAAAGACAGTCAAAATTAATTGTACATATGTTCGTAAAGAAACTATGTCAAATTTAATGGATGCATCAGACGTCCTTTGCAATTATGATCTCGTCAATTTACTTTTACATAAAGTTCCACCTTAAAAAACACTATTGTGCAATCGATAGTTTACAATCTCCAGCCAGCGCAACAACTTAACGTCTCCTTTTGGAAAACATGTTTCCCTTCTGAATTTAATGTTTGTTTACCGATCAGTGAAATTTTCGACAATATTGCATCACTTTTTTTATGCATTCTTTAATTTGATTTTGGTAATAAAACCGAATTTAATGTGAAAAAAATTCTTAAACAAATTATTGCACTCGCTCTCTAATTTAAAAACATTTTATTATCATTTTTAGCATTAAAAATAAATGATCGATAAAGTGCATCATTTGAAATGCAATTGATAACAGTTTTTTTTTTTTTTTAAGATAAACAAACATTTAACTGAAGTCGATAACCGTATAGCACTTAATTTTTTTATATTACTCCAAATCAATATAACGTTCCAAACATTTTCCATAAAGGCGGGGTTTAGTTAAATATTTTCTCAAGATTAACCACACCAAGAGATCGTACAAAATTTTTTAATTAAAATTTAACGTGTATTTGGTTTTATCGGCTTTAGTATGGTTTTTTTGTAAAGCCGCGTTCACATTAGTAAGTAAAGTGAATTGAAACAACTTGAAACGCCTAGTAAGGTGAGTTGTGCCAAATTGTAAAATTTAGTATTTGTTTGGTACATAGATAAAAATAATAGATTTCCCATTTGCGCAGTTAAAATAATAAAATCAAACTCTTGATCTCATCGTTGTATTTGTGATTTTACATTATTCGATAGTATAAAATAAAAAAAGAAAACATAATACAATAAATCAACGCTTGTACATCAAATGAGAAATCTATTATATTTATCTATGGTATTAGTAGGCTTCCGCTACTCTGTCAATCCACTTCGTAACCCATCGGGTTTAGAGGTGAACACCAACTTCAAGTTACTTGATTAATGTGAGTGAACGCAGCTTAATTGACTTTAATTACCAAAATTAAATTATAAATCGAAAAACAAACGAAATGGAAATGTTGAATTTAATTTTAAAACGCCCAAAGACATATTTTTCGACGATATTGTAATATTATTGTTAATAACGGTAATTTAATTTTCAAATAATGTATTATTAACACTTCCATCATCGTAAAAATTATTTATGGGAATTTTTTTAAAATTTTTTTTTCGTTTCAAACAAAATGTTAGATTCATTGAAGAGCACACTTTAGCGTGTCCATTGCAATTATACGAAATTAATTATTTACAAGTTAAGATGAAAGCGTTACGTATTTAACGATGATCTTTAGATTTGTTTATAATTTATTTTTATTTATTGTAATGTCAAATTCGCTAACAAATTCAATTAATTCTCGTCTAGATATGAACGGTACAATACATATGTATACGTAAAATAAAAACCGCGACACAATCAATTAATAATGCGATTAGTTCAACTTTTTAAAGAAGTTCTTTAAATGACATTGTCCTTTAAATGTTATAGATTCATGTTTTTTGTTTTTATAACATTTTGGTCGATTCGCAACCGGCTGGCTTATTAAATGTCATGCGAAATTGTCACTTTGATCGGATTTGTTAATTTATTTTGATTGGATTTTATATTTCGTTTCGTTTGTTTTAAAAATATGAAATGGCGTGCACATAAACAAAATTATCGTTCGATAAGATAAGCGCCCATGTTAAATAAGAATAAGCGCGGTTCAAAAAAACAAAAGATTAATGTGGGGTTCGTTTGGTATTTTTATTTTTTTTTGTGTTTTAACATAAAGGTGATGTAAAATTTATGCGTTTAAATGAAAAAGTGTCATGCATTAAAATAAACTTGTTGTGTTGGTGATTACAATTGATTTGAGCTGATAAAAAAAAAATTACATACAAACATTCATTGACCCCAATTGGCGATGAAAAAATAATGTGAACCGTTTTCTAATAAAATATTTAAACTACTCAATGTCAAGGTTATATATTTTATGTTATATAATATTGAAACCTAATATATTCGGCAATCACAAATTGTAAATAAATTTTAGTGGCTTAGCAAAATCAAACTGGTGAATGACACCATTGGGTGCGCTAACTTCTCCGCAGTATGTCTTTCAAATACAGCCTTTGACTCATGTTGAACTGAAACATGTAGGTCTGAAAGTAAGGTGCGGTTTCCTGTTTTTATCACTACCAGCATGTTTTACAGGACATCATGTTACTGATATGAAACATTATTCTGGTCAATGTCTGCAAACATATAATCGTTGATTGGATAACCTCCTCTCCAGTGGATTACTTCTAATTCGATAGTGAAATAATTAATGCTAATAGAAGGTTTTTCAAAAATGTTGCTTCTGAAAAAATTGTAATGTCATTTTTACCAATAATTACCTGCCTTCTTATAAATCCATCTTTACTATTACTATCCGCCTTTAATAATCTAATCAGGTATAATTAATACTAATAATACTTATCAGCTTCAAACGTATAATGTCGAAAACAGCAATGCTTCTTATATAATTACATTGTGCTCACACAATTACCGTTATTATAGTGAAGTTTATTTTTTTGCTGTACATAGTTTATGTATTCAGAAAAAAAAAATAAGTTAATAATGAAACTATTAAAAGTGTCAAGAACAAAAATTATTATTATTGTAAATATTACAACAACGGTAAAATATTAACCATAAAATTAGATGTCTATCCGTATGAACACTTATTGTTTGGTTGCATAATTTTCGTTAAGTTTTAGGTTTGGATTTTGTTTTTTTTTCGCGCGCGCGAGATTATCTTTTTTATTGTTTATGGTAGGGTTGTATGATAAGTACATGACCTCATATATAAAATAATTTTATTTAATTCGCCCCACAACATTTAGCTGAACAAGAAGTTGAAGGCAATGGTGTTTTAGGGCAACTGTGTTTAAGAAGAGGAGTCATTAAGTTCGATTCGTATAAGGTCTAGGTTGTGGTTGTGGTTTAATCCTTTTTTCAGAATACGGTTATATCCGAAAGTCAACAATTGCTTGGGAAAATCTTTGGCAGATGGTTCGTTTAGAAATGCAACTCACATGTTTGTAGACGGCTGAAGTTTCTTCGCATAGTCGACGATTATTTCATCGCGGGCGATTTTGGAATGAATATTAGTGTTGACGAAAATCACCAGGTATTAGAATCATTGCGCCTTCTAAACATTTTGAGTCAATGCGCAGATCCTACATAGTTCGATTGAGTGTTTCCACTAAGCGTCTGTGAGCCATTGTGCTTACATGCCAGATGATGATTTTATTTGCTGCCTAAACTAAGGTCATTGCTGAGTGTTTCGCAATGTTACATGTCGATTTTCAGTCGTTTTAAGGTTTAACGACAATTTCAACGCTGCGTGAGCCGTTCGGCATCCTTGTAGCAATGTGGCTGATACCCCAGAATAAGCAACTGCTACATCAATTCCGGATCTCGCACGAAGAGTGGCCAAATCAATGATATGAGGAAGGTCTTCCCAGTTCCACCGGACTCATCGAGGAAAAATTAGCAGCTATTTCCACCATCAATTGCCTTCATTAACGTATTGTACACTTTCTTCTATTGGGGGTTCAACAGTGATATATTCATTCGAACTTGTTGGTTTATGACATCTCGACCGATAACAAACTGCCGAACATAAGGTGCTCTTTGATCAAAAGCAAAGCCTGGTTGTGTATCTCTTCCTTCATCTCGAGATCAGGATTTCGTGAACTGACACAAATTCGATGTAATTTCGACGATGTCTTCTGACATGTAATCCTAGAACCCTTCTGCTTGTTCCACAGTTCACGTGGATTCGATGGAAAGCATGTTAAAATAATGATAGAAAATAATGTGCGTATCTGAGTTGGAGATTCAGAAACAATTGCAGCACAAAATGTTGTGCACACTATACCACTGACAGTTCAAAGTGATTCAAATGTTGTCGGCTGACGAACATTCACCAGTAACAACCGCAAATAGAAGCATTCGTCATCTTTCGATTTCTAACAGCATTGCTTTGCTTTCGATGTTAAAATTTCTTCGATGAAGCGTTTCAAGTGGCATCGTGGTATCTCAGAGTAGAGAAATGTTCGTTCAAGCGTGTTACTTTGGTAAATCCAAAAGAAACTGGTCAATGATTTCGCTGGAGGTGTCTCAGCACGTTGAGCAACATTTGATGCATTAAATAAACTCGTTGACCATTCTCCTGATGAACCGCCACGTGTATAACGGTGGGATGACGTTTACGAATGAGAATATATGGCAAAGCGCGTCAATGCAGCTTACATATCGACTAACTTGACAGTGCGTGACTTCATTGTTAGTATTGGGATTTTGAACGGTAAAAAACCGCAATATAGTTGCCTTTCATTATATATTTGTAGATGTATTTGATGGACGTTACTGAATTGCAATACTCCACGTTGCAATATGCCTTGAATGTTTTGGAAAGAAGTAGCGAATACGGAACAATCCTTGTATTGTCGACTACAAAATCGTTTCCTTTCACTTTCGTTGTGATAGTTCTACCGTTATCGGGTGAACGATCCGTTTATTTTAACCGTTATTTTAATTTTATTTAAATGTGTTGCGTAATTTCGTAAAATTTTAAAATAAAACAAAACAATTTTAAAATCATGTATCCGAGATGGCTTTGTATACGGATTTAAATTTTTTGTGAATTTGTATAAGAAAATTAATTATCTTCATAACTTTATTTTCATGTATTTTTCCGATGTTTTAATAGTTATTCAGCTATTCGGGGTGGAGACAAATCCAAAAAATCAAAGATCATAAAAATCGGTTCCGTCGTTCTTGAGTTATAGCTCGTGTAACTAACACGGCTTCCTCTTATATGTATATAGATTATGATATTATGATATTATGATATTATGATATTATGATATTATGATATTATGATATTATGATATTATGATATTATGATATTATGATATTATGATATTATGATATTATGATATTATGATATTATGATATTATGATATTATGATATTATGATATTATGATATTATGATATTATGATATTATGATATTATGATATTATGATATTATGATATTATGATATTATGATATTATGATATTATGATATTATGATATTATGACATTATGATATTATGATATTATGATATTATGATATTATTCGACATTGCACTGCAACAAGTTTCGTCATCGAGGACTGTCAATACAGATATTATCATACGACCATCATATTATTGTTGATGGTTAATAAATTTTCAATTTATAACCTTTCTATATAGACAAATTTAACATCTAACCTCATCGTACATCGACATAGCTAAAGAAATCAAGAAAACATTTTTCTTCTTCGCCACTTTTCAATTGAGCACACAAAAAATGCTAAACATAAATTTTAAAAATTTTGATTTCTGACAGTGAAATTATGACATAATCGAAATTTGTTTAATAATCTTAATGCGAGATATGTTTGATGTTAAAGTGTGGTGACAGTTTTGTTACAAACGGATTACGAAACATGTAGTTTATGTACTTTGTAAATCGTATTATAGGCAAGGTATAAAATTGATAATTTCGATTGATTTGCTTTATTGGTGTTTGTTTTTGATGATGGATTATTTGTTTAGGGCAATTGGGTCAATTTTTTTGTGGTTGTTGATGTTATATGGATATGGTTAATGATACATTATGGTTATTGTACGAAAATATATTTGAGATAAATCTTCGTGTCGGTAAAAATTGACAGGTCTATCAAAACTTTCGCTCGAAAACTGTGAAATGTATTCTTAATTATTTGGAATTGATTCGTAATATAATATAGTCGTGTGTTAGGTAATAAATAATTGGGGAAATGTTTATTAGGCCGATAGTATGGTTCTAATTAAAAGTTGTTTAGTGTGAGACAGCGCGTCAACTATTTTTATTAAATTATTTTTTGGAGTTTTATGTAACTTTTTAATTAAAAGATATTTTACATGAGAATTTGCAGTACATTCAAATAATTTCAAAAATTTTGATTAACTGAATTTGGTATGGTCAAAGATTAACAAGGAACACCCGGAATGCCGAGCGCTACCGTTCACCCTTGTAACATATAACAAAACCGAAGGAGTGGATAGGAATGTGTCATAACCAGACTTGGTCACCGACAACTTAGCGATCGATAGTTATTGTCTGAGTCAGCTAAGTGATTAACATGAAATTTTATTTTTTTTCCTGTTAGTAAAAAAAATTTTTTCAAAATATTTTTCAAATAACTTTAATCAGATTATTCAAATTAATTATATTTCGTTAAAACATTATACCAATTTACGCCTCATAACGCCTAACGTACTGTATGTAAAAATACATATGTAAAACAAAAAATCTTTAAATCATTTCATTTTAACTGCTGTCTTCTGATGAATTTGATATTTCGGCCAAGGGTTTTGTAAAAAAATTTGTTCTCTTGAAATTTAAAGTTCCTTATACGGCGCTGAAGCTTCGGTCAAATGTCTGTGGAATATTATAGAATGCTGGAAATCAGGGTCTAAGTTAATGGCTTCTTCACCAAATTGATTGCCAATTTTCAAAAATTCCATCAGTCTCTCGCTACTTAATTTTTTTCTTCGACTGTTTCTGCAGCATCACTTTCGTCTTTTTTGAAGTTATTATATCTGCGAAATACGTTACCATTTCTTCAACAGATAGATCTTTTTGAGCGCATTCAATAACTTCAGAAAAATCTTCTAAACCTATATCATCAAATCCTTCGCCACCAATTTTTTTACCCATTTCCACAATTTCCAATAGTGCTGGCATATCCACAACTTCCTTGAAGCATCAGTCAGATCAAGAACACTTTACCTTATCCCAAGCAAATTTAATATTTTGTAAGATGTTTTCTAAGATGTATTGTTGCCAATATTCATAAATTGAGAGTGTATCTGGTCCATTTGTAGCTTCAATCTAGTTAGAAAAACGTCCTTCTAAGATAATATAGTTTAAATGCAGCAATGATACCTTACTCCATGGGTTGAATTAACGAGGTAGTGTTCGGGGGCAGAAATATTACCTTAACATTTGGATACAAATCAGCTAATTTTGCTGGATGTCAGTGCATTGTAAAGAATGAGCAATATCTTGAAGGATACTCGCTTCTACGCGAAAGTAATTTTAAAACCAGTCTTCGAAAATTTTACCTGTCATCCAAGCTTTCTTATTTGATTTCCAATAGACTAGTAGCGAACTCTTTGAAATTCTTTTAAAAGCTTGGGGATTTTCATATTTATAAACTAACAGTGCTTTGTTCTTATAATCCCCGGTGGCATTCCCACATAACAAGTCATAATCTGTATTTTGTAATCTTGAAACCAGGAGCAGATTTCTTTTCTTTCTATATAAACGTTTTACTCGGCATCCGTTTCCAAAATAGGCCAGTCTCATCGGCATTGAAAACTTGCATTAATAGATAGATATTTACCACTTTCTATTAGATCTTTCAAACATTGTGGAAATGCAGAAGCTGGTACCGTACAAAACCCGATAATTTTATATTGTGTAAATTTTGCCGTCGGTTAAACCTTTCAAACTAACCTTTACTGGTTGAGAGTTGAAGCTCTCCAGAATTTGATGAAGATTGCTCTTCCTCTTTCAAATGATCAATAGCTTTAATGCGAATAATGCCTATACTAATTGCCATTCCTTTTTGATTATGGTTCTCTATCCACAAGCTTTGCAATTTTTCAATCTTCTCTACAGAATTTCTAATTTTTGTTTTGAAGATAATGGTGTAGAACAGGCAACTGAACTTTTAATTTACTCAGCATTTAACTTTATTCTTCTTATGCTTGATCCATTTGTATTATGTCTTTTAGCTAATACAGATAATTGTTCGCTATTTTCAATAACAATTGCTAGTTTTACCTCCAATGTTAAAATTTCCCTTTTTCTAGCCACGTTTATTTTAGGCGATTTAATAAAACTGTCAAAAAACGTGCTTTAACAACAAAAAATGTTTACCTTAAATAAAAAAACTGTTATAGAGGGTTTGTTTGGTTTTGATGTCGGAGAAATCGGAGAGATGAATTTACTGTCAAATTTTCAGATATGCGTTTTTTTTAATATCCGAAAAAAAAATTATCTCTCTGTGTCGTTTTTTTTACGGTCCGATAATTATCGGATTTGATCTTTTTACTAAAATATCCTCTTTTTAATTTTAATAAAACGAAATAAGGAACCTTGTTTTAATAAAAACAAAGAATCCAATACTTCTTGTTTTATATATAAAAATAAAAATTATTTCAGAAAAGAAGTAATTTTTATATTAATTCTTTCTAAAAAGAAAAAAAATTTCAAAAAAATGTATAATATAAATTATTCTTTTTTCGTTTTAAGCAGGTATTAATACCTAGTAGTAATCCTCGAAATTAATGGATAATACCTAGAAAGTAATACCTACAGAGTAATCCTCGAAATTAATTTCGAGGGTTACTATCCTCTTCATCAGCCTGTACTAATTTGAACCCGAATTTACCTTACTCAAGTCCTTATATACCTTTCTCAGGTATGATTTTGGCTCCGCCCCCTTGTGCTATTTTCATTTTTCATTATTTTTTTTTAAACAGGTGGTTGATTTTAGTCTGTACCTGAACGTTTATTATGTCCTTGTTATGTCTGTTTTTGTAAATTTCGAAATCTTCTAGTGTGGTCATCATGCTACCTTTTTTACATTTATGCAACACTTTCAGATTTTCGTTAATGCTTGTGTTTTTGTGGTTATTGTCAGTCATGTGTTGTGCGTAGTTTGAGTCTATTTTGGTTTTGCCGATTTCTTTCACATTTTGGTTAAACCGAGTTGCGAGTTATACAACGGCAAAGTGTTGGACTATATTAATGATAATGATATAATTAGACTTAATTGTGACCCAACTGATAAATTTTGTAGAAATATCAACAAATGCATAAATAATTGTACAGCTTTTCTTAGTAAACAAGAAATGAAGTACATGAAAATGATCAAACCGTCGGCACCACAAATCAAAGAGCTTCCTAAGGTTCATAAATCGGATATGCCTATTAGACCGGTGATAAACTTGACATCCGCTTACACGTACAGGATAGCGAAACGGGTTAATCAGTACCTAATGAACAAAGTTAAACTGGAAAACAACGTTTCGTTGATGAACAACCTAGAACTCGTAAACAGAATAGAATCAGTTAAAATTCCTCATGGTGCAAAACTGGTTAAATCAAAACTCTTTTGATTTAACGAACATGTATAGTAACATTCCAATAGAAGAAACTATTGGAGTTACTTACGACCTGCTCGTGAATCAGGGAGAAACGGAATGTGCCGAGGAAATTAGAAATCTCTTAAAGGTGATTACTAAGCAGAACTACTTCGAACATCAAGACATATTCTATGAACAACAAGAAGGACTACCCATGGGAAGCCCTTTATCGGGAACTTTAGCCAATATTTTCTTAAACCACTTAGAGAATTCGAAAATATTGAGTGAGAGTAACCCTTATAGGAACTGTGTGGTATACTGGCATAGATATGTAGATGATGTACTTACACTGTTTAGAGGAACCAATCGGCAATTAAAACAATTTCACGACTATCTTAACAATATACATAACAACATCAAGTTCACTTTGGAAACTGAAGAAAACAAGTGTATTAATTTCCTGGATCTAACGATTCGGAATGAAAATTATGAACACAAGTTTAAAATCTTTAGAAAACCAACACAAACGGACCACACAATCCATAACGATTCACACCATCCACAAAAACATAAGATTGCGGCATACTTGCACATGATCAACAGACTGAATATGATACCAATGGACCAACTGAACTGAATATTATTAAACAGATTGCTAGGGCCAATCGGGTTTCAACCGGCAAGGATGGACCTATTGAACAGAAAACACAATAGCAAGAAACTTCACGAACAGTATACTTCCCTAATAGCGAAAGACTACAAAGACCACAAATACATTACATTTGACCAGGAAAGTACTGAAAAATCATGGTATACAGGCAGCATTCAAAACTAGCAACAAAATAGGACAAATACTAAACCCACCAAGACCGTCTTCTCAAGACAGAGGAGTTTATAGACTATCATGTGAAGACTGTGATGGATTCTATATAGGCCAAACCGGTAAATCTTTCGCAACTCAGTTTAACCAACATGTGAAAGAAATCGGCAAAACCAAAATAGACTCAAACTACGCACAACACATGACTGACAATAACCACAAAAACACAAGCATTAACGAAAATCTGAAAGTGTTGCATAAATGTAAAAAAGGTAGCATGATGACCACACTAGAAGATTACGAAATTTACAAAAACAGACATAACAAGGACATAATAAACATTCAGGTACAGACTAAAATCAACCACCAGTTTAAAAAAAATAATGAAAAATGAAAATAGCACAAGGGGGCGGAGCCAAAATCATACCTTGGAAAGGTATATAAGGACATGAGTAAGGTAAATTCGGGTTCAAATTAGTACAGGCTGATGAAGAGGATAGTAATCATCGAAATTAATTTCGAGGATTACTACTAGGTATTAATACCTGCTTAGAACGAAAAAAGAATAATTTATATTACACATTTTTTTGAAAAATTTTTTCTTTTTAGAAAGAATTTGGATAAAGAATTAATATAAAAATTACTTCTTTTCTGAAATAATTTTTATTTTTATATATAAAACAAGAAGTATTGGATTCTTTGTTTTTATTAAAACAAGGTTCCTTATTTCGTTTTACTAAAATTAAAAAGAGAATATTTTATATTGTGATAACAGTATACAAATACAGTGACAGAATGGTATTCTCACGCAACAATATCTTTTTACTCTGAAAAAATGTACAGATTATTATTTGACAGCAGTGTGTTGTATTTTATATTTTTTAGTAAATTTTAAAATTGCGACTCCGATTAATGTTGATCTATCAGGTAACAAATAAAACTTTAACTTAGGGAGTTTACTACTGAAATTTATTAAATAATTTGTTATTTTCGATCTGACAGATACAAATCGGAGAAAAAAATTATCAGATATATCCGATAAATAATCTCTCTGATCTCTCCGATGTAAAAAAAAAGACATAGCCAGAGTCAAATAAAACTGGAGAAGTTGGTGTAACACTCAATTTAATATAAATCTACATTAACATAAAAAAAACTGTTCTTTTCTTTATTCTTCCTTTTTCAATACGAAAACAACGGTTAACTCCAACAATGTATTACGTAAAATTATTAAAAAATTAAATTAAATTATTCGCACTTTAACACGTCTTTACATGAAAAGTTTCGAAAACAAAATGCGAATTATGTGTGTACATATGTACAAATTACAAGTCGCATCACACAATTTACGGGGATTCACCAATTTTTATATGTACAAATATGCTGCAAAACTTTTACCGAGAAATGCGACATTTTAGTGGTAAAATAAAATCGCGCAACTCCGATACAGTCTCCGAGTCAGTGGGAGGATGAAAATGACCCTTAATCATTTTTATTATTTTTTTTGTGATCGTTTCACCTGTAGTTCATCATGAATGTGCACATGCTCAATATAGACTATAGGTGATTATGCTAAATTGTTGTAAAATAAAATAAATAAATCAATTATTATTTTTGTGAGGAGGAAGGGGAAGGAAAGGTATGTCAATAATAACAGAATTGGTATTAGCACAAAACCAATGCTTTTATAATGAACTGCGTGCATTCGAATGACGAGATTTTTAATAATTTTAATACCCATATTGGAAACCTCTTTACATGTGTATAAAGTCATTATATAATATTAAGTCTTCTCGAAATAATCATTTTTCAGTGATTCCGTAATTAAGTATCTCAATGATTTCGTATAATTATATTAATCAAAAAGGTATCCAATACAACGACAATAACAAAAAATATTGAATAATCGAATTTAATTAGGTGAATGGATTTTAATTCGATGAAATCAATTAATTTCAAAGAGCTATCACAGTATTTATTCAGTCAATCATCGCTATAATGAGTGCAAGATCATCTTATAATTGATCTCGTCTTTGAAATGTGATGTGTATTCGCATAATTTATCTTAATTAGTGACATTATTGTATTTATTAGGCTTTGTTTGCGTTATAATTTGAGATATGTAATTAATGCGTTTATTATACGAGCATCATATACTGCACCTTATACCTGTTAAATGTCATACACACACATTTGGTAACCTTCAATTTAACCACACATTTTACTTTCATCACGGGAATGTTTTGATATTATAGTCTGTTGTTGCGTTATTTATTGACTAATGTAACGTTATAAAGTTTGCATATCTGCACATCTAATAACATTTCATGTATATGAAAAGCGGAAAGATTTTTATCTTGGAATAAGCTTTGATCAATTCAATAAAATATATTGTATTTAAAAAATATATATTATTATTAAAATATTTTTTTATGATTTACGATTCTCGATAGAAAGTCTATTCTATATACAGCTCAATGAAATACAACTTTCTAGCAAGTGTCAACCTAAATACCTTTAATGGATCAGTTCATATAATATTAAATGGAGGCGGAGCTAATAATGCATCAGGTTCATGGAATGAACGCGTTCGATCTAGTTTTAATCGTATTACGCTCTTGGCATTTAGTTGATGATTAAATTACAAAAAATTGTATTCGCTAAACTAACGGTTATTTGTAAATACGGTTCACGGTTATTTGTCATTATCTCAATGTGGAGATGCTTTCAATGATTCCAATTAAAACAAAAATTGATTACCAAATTTTGCGCAGTTCAAATTTTTTATATAATATCCGAGGAAGTTTATTTTAACCGAAATATCGATCGACACCTTACCAAGATTTTATGAAGTCAAGGTAACGTTTGGTAAAACAAAGTCAATTTCATTGACCTTTCAATTCTTTGGTCAATCGAAAATTTGATTGAAGTGTGAATAGAAAAAAGTCCTTCAAATGTTTGATTGAATTAATTTAAACAATAACTCGGTTTGACGTAAAGACAATACAACAATTTCTTCAATTAATGGTGTTTAAGAAACGGAAACAATATTACGATTTGAATTTGTTATCTGTTTTTTTTTTAGGTGTGTACAAAAGGTGAGACGGTGTGTCGTGTTAACATTTTTGGTAAAACTCACCAAGCAGAAAAATTTGAAGTATCAAAATCGGTTTTATGTTAAAATATTTTACGATGATCGCATTTTAGTATCTGTGATAGGACTATCAAATCCACAGTTTAATTTTCGAAACGTTTTTTTAAACTCTTCTGTGGGAAAATAGAGGAGGTCTCAGAGACTTCTTATCTTAGGAAGATTCTCTCCATTAATTCATCAAATATATTCCATTTAATAGAACTTAACTGTTCATGGACTGCTTTCAGTGAGTAATCCTTGGAGTTCACATTATATATATATATATATATATATATATATATATATATATATATATATATATATATATATATATATATATATATATATATATATATATATTAAAAATAAAATTATTGGTTATGAGTCTATTTAGTTTTTACAATTTTTTATTAATAATATAAATTAATTATTTAACGTTTCGGATGTAATTCACATACATCATCAGAAAAATCAAAATAAAATGCATGCAATATGAAAAAAAAAACAATTACATTAAAAAATTAATCAAAACGTAAACCCTGAAGCCGCTTTCAGGCACTTTCATAGAAAAATTCTGCCTAATTCTCCAGTAATATTTCTTCGGCAAAAAATGACGGGATTAAATATTGTTTATCTTTTTTAGTAAATTCCGAAAGTGTATACCAACTTAAAATTGAATTTTATTATTTATTACTAAAAAATGACTAAAGAAGATAAACAATATTTAATTCCGTCATTTTTTGCCGAAGAAATATTACTGAAAAATTCTGCAGAATTTTTCTATGAAAGCGGCTTCATAAAACATTTCAAAACCATTGAAATTGGGATCATAAAAAATAAAACAGGTAAAACAACACAACAAAATGAAAAATTAAAAGTAAAAAAAATAAAACTCCCGCCAAAAGATGGGGTATTAAAAAAAAAACAAAAACAAAATAATTAAAAATGTACGTAGAATACTAAAAAAATATTAAAAAAAATATATAAACTGTCATTTATGTATTTTGAAAATGGTTGTAAGTATTTTGTAAATACGCAGTCAGATTGTTTATTCAAACAATTTGGATTCAATTTAATATAAATCATTTCTAATACTCTTCTTACTGATGGTTTTGGCTCTCTACTCAAAATTTTTATATTATCCATAAAAAGTTCGTGTTTAGAATTGTGTAAATGTGTGGATAAGGCACTGTCAGTGTCTGAACTAATATTTAAAAAAAAGTTGTTTAGCGTCACGTTTTAGCGTCACTTAGGTAAAGTCTTTTCGATAAAAGTTGTTGTGTTTGGCCAATATACGTCTCATTACATTCACAGTTAATTTTTATACTACATTTATGTTATCACCTAACGGAGTGGGATCTTTCAACGAAGAAAAAATAGTTGTTTCTAAATTGTTAAATGCTTTGCCGACTGTTTTAAAATTAAATTTATTTAAGCAATGATTAATTTGTTCATAAAGAAATTTTACATATGGAATAGCAATGGTGACTGGTTTATTAGTAATTAACTGACTCTCTTCCCCTAATTGGTTATTATCAAAATCAGTATAGAATATTTGAAGATTCTTGATTTTATAATTTAATTAAAAAAAGGAAAAAGGATAATTATTATAAAGTAAAGTTGACTTTAAAAGATTGAAATTTATTCTATGAAAATTCTTATTAGATAACTAGAGAATTTTGTTAGAAAGTAAATTTACAGTATTTCTTTTATATGACAAAGGTAAATGAGAGTTGAAATTTAGGTATCTGCCAGACCAAGTTAGTTTATGGAACCAATCAGTGGAAAGAGAGCCATCATAATTTCGGATTATCAGTAAATCTAAAAAAAAAAATTTGTTATTCTCCATTTCCATTGTAAATTTAATATGATCATTAAAGTCATTAAATGTTTGAAAAAGAACATCAAGCTTATGTTTTGGTACTGCTGTCACGATATCATCGACACATCGGAAATAAAAGCAGGAGTAAAATCAAGCGAAGCCAAGACATTTGTTTCCAACAATTCCATCACCAAATCAGCAACAGCTGTACTGACAGAAGAAGCCATGGGAGAACCAAAAAGTTGTTTATATATTTTAGTATTGAAAGAAAACTCACAATTAAGAAGTACATGTTTCATACCTTCTATAAACTGTGATTTCTTTAATTTAGTATTTGAATTTCGCTTGATTTCTTGCCACCTCTCACTCAACAAAGTTAACGCCAAATTACTGTCTATATTAGTGAAAAGAGACACTATATCTAGTGATATAACTACGTGGTCATTTGGCAAAATGATATGTTGGATAGATTTACCAACAGTACAATTCATAATCTCGGATAAAAATGAAGATAAGGCATATAAAGGTGTCCCAATTGAACTAACAATTCGACGATATGGTGTATTTACTTTATGTATATTAGGCAGATCATAAAGTTTAGTAACCACACCGTAATGACATCTCAATACCCTACCCACATTCTCAGAGATTCTACCTTCATTCTGCCAACACGTAACCATAACGTTAAGCTTACCTTGTACAGACAAAATATTGTCTCTTTTCACCAATTTATAAACATTAGTGTCCGACAACAACAACTCTATTTTTTCTATATAATCGGCACGATTCACTACCACGGTGGTGTCATCTTTGTCTGCTTTAATAACTAAAATTTCTTGATGTTCCTTCACAAACCTCCTAGCAATGGAAATGGTATGAACGAGATTTCTGTCATTCCAGTCTAAACGATCCTTGTTCCTACAACGATTCCTGAAATTTGTTAAAATATTTACTAAATTATTGCAAAGCAAAAGTTTGTCAACTAGGTAGTCTGAAGTATTTATTAAGTTTCTTTCAATATCCGCTATGATCTGAACAAAAGGAACAGATTTATTGGAGATTGGAGGACAAAATGTTTCACCTAACTTCAATATATTCGAAACTTCAACAGGGATAACTGTATTGGACAAACAAACTAACCATTTATTATTTATTTCATTATGGGTTGTGCTATTGATACCTGTCTGATTTTCTTGTAAATTTATATATATATATATATATATATATATATATATATATATATATATATATATATATATATATATATATATCTGTAAATAATTTAATTTATAATTTTTTTGATCTACGATATCTACTTTTTTCTTCAGGCATAAACATACATCTTACATCTATGAACATACATCTATGCATCTTAGTATAGTTACTACCTGTGTCTTCGAGATGATTCATGTGTTCACTAACACCGTAGTTTTCAGCTGCTGCATTTTTCGGTTTCACTTATTCTCTTATTTTATTAAATGTGAACCACCGCATAGAACAGAGAAATTTTAATTTTTTTTAATTTTATTACTTTACCTGCGCAATTAGACTATACTGTTGGTTGAAGTAGTTCGTGACCTGAAAGTTTCCTTCTGCGACGGTTTTTGTAAATTTAGTTTAATTTTCCATTTAGCATCATTTGAAGATTCTTGTTTCTAGAACAATTTAACCGTTTATGACAAAACAATTGCTCTAATTTAGTCCAACAATTTAACTGTTATACGAATGTTATATAAACCTTGTCACCCGGTCTTAAGATTTTATTTCTTAGTTCTATGCTAATTATAGGAGAAGCGAAAGAAATCTTGGGTGGAAGTAGAAGCATTATCACCTACTATAGTAAATAGATCTTGCCTTGTAATAACCTCTGCTCCTAAATTGAAAAAAACTTCAAAGTGCACAGTTATATTTTATGGAGAATTATTTTGATAAAACTTTGCAAATAAATTATGTCAGCCGAATAAAGTAAGCTTACATAAATTCAAACGGAAGCTTTTGACTGTCCGAAAATTTCGTAAACATCAAGGATTTCAGGTTTGATTTAAAAATTTTGAAAAACTAAACGGATTTTATCAGATGCGTGTTCGAGCAGGTGGATGGCATCCTTAATCCGTGCTATTTTTGATTTGCTGTACATTTAATAAACAGGTTGAAGCCGTGTTTTGCAAAAATTGTCATCTTCGCCATATAGATTCAGTAGTGGATACGATATTGACTTTAAATTTGGGCTGATCATTTTCATATTAATGAACGGTTGTCGCACGTTCGAGGCGTCGAACTACTCTCAACTGCTCTCAACTTTGTGATGGTACTTGAATGTTGTATGACATCATGAAGAGGTAGGAAGCACCAATTGGACTCGTTCACATAACTGCTATATGTCCCTTCTTTTATTTCCATTGCAATTAATCTCTGGCATTAATAATTCTCCATGATTTTCCAAATAGATTCGGCGGAGCTTTAAAAATGTAAATGGATGACAAATCGCTCATCTGCTTTAATTCGTTAGCTTTAACAAAGTGACGACAAAAAGCGTGTGCGTCTGTCTAATATAAAATGATGTTCTATACCAGTGAATGAGAAGTTATAGTTGCATCACTGTTTCTGTTTGATTGTTACTGCTTACTTATTACCAATCCTTGCGGTTTTTAGTCTATATTAGCATTTTGGCTTATTACAAATCTAGGCATGTCAAATAAATCTGTAAAAAATGGTAGGACAAGTCCCTTTTAATTAGTGCAAATGCCATATTACGTAATAAAGTTATTTTAATAAATTCTTCTTATGAACTGCCCCCAATCACAGTTAGTGTCCGCAAAAAAGCATAAATTAAAACGTCACCGCGTACATACGTGATTCCCGATATGTTTATGAATCGTTCGTTTAAATTTTTTGTTTTGTTATTTTGTCTCTCCACTCTCTATAGACATAAAAAATAAAATTACAAGACGTTATAAATTATAATTTGTAATTTTAAAACTTTATTATAATCAAAAAAAATTAAAAGAAATTAATTATTTATGTCAAAACTATTTAAAGTTTTTATTTTAGAATGGTTTTTGTCGGATTTTATAATAATATAAAATTTTTGAAAGGTTTAATTTTTTTTTTTTTTTTTTTTACAATTTGTTGTCTTACATTAATATGGAAAGTCTACATCTAAGTTAAGAAAATCGTTTTTTTTTTTATTTTTTTTTTTGGTTGCATATTGCATTATACACATTTGATACACATACACGAACATATATAATCGTAGGATTATTTAATTAAATTAAATAACACATAAAACAAAAATAAACTGTTACATATATGATCTTAATTGAATTTTAACTTGATAATTGATTACGGTTAGATATTAACTGTGATTTTCAATTGTAATAATAATAATAATATTCGGTTCATACAAGCCATTACTGGCCTGTACTGTATCAACAATCCAGCTCCATAGGATTATAACACCGTACAAACTTCCTTTACATTTTGTTCCAGACAACTCAAGGTTAGTCGTAATTCAGTACTATTCGAAATACTGGGAACGTCATCTGACAATTTTTCGGAATAGTTACCAAAGTTACCTGTACTAAAAACAAAGCTCTACCAACTCTTCCTCAGTAAACTACAGGTAAAATATTTCTTCAGTTCACAGTTTCTAAATATTCCATTACTTTATCGCCACCGGTTGTTTTTAAATCTGAAACTCAAAATGGAACTCGAACTCGATTAGTTAAAGTCTCGGATCTGAACCTGGAACATTTCTGGATTTTATACGAGTTCCGTTTTTGAACCCGGAACATTTTCGTTTCCGGGTCCAGTTTCATTTTTAAGTTCAGTTTTAGTTCCAGAATTGGATACGTTTACTGTACTAAATCAGAAGCCTTCCGATGGGAAATAAAAAGAAACTAGAAATAAATCCAGAAATGTCCCAAAACCAGATTTTGAAACGTATCTTGTCACTCAATACTGGCTTGGAGCGTGCCTGCGAAGATTTTTACTACTTCGGTATTTCTAAATCAACGTCTTACTACATTTCGGATCAGATTCTAAAATATTTTTTTATTTTGTATGAGTTCCGTTTTTAGATTTGGAACTAGATACATTTCTAGATTTCTTTTTAGAACTGGCCACGTTTTAGTATCAGAATTCTCTTTTTACAACGTTTATGGTACTTAATCGGAACATTTTGGTTCTGGAAGGAATCCGATTAAATACCGATTCCGAAACATTTATGCGTTTTACCAGTTCCGGTTTGGATCCAAAAATGGATATGTTTGAATATCTTTTGGAGCCTGTCACGTTTCCGTTTTTGTATTAAGGTCCAGTGGTCTCCAGAACTAAGCCCAGAACATTGGTGCATCTTGTTTGAGTTCCGCTTTGAGTTCAGGATTTAAGTCTTCTACGGATCTTGTTTGAGTTTCGGATTTTGGTTCTGGACATTCACTTTTCGTATCAGAATTCAGATCATTTTTGGACCCAGTTCTAATTTCGTTTTAAGGTTCAGTTTTACTTCCAGAATTGGATACGGTTACGGTACTAGGTTTCTGAATCTGACAGGAAACAAAAGGGAATTGAAAACAGATCCTGAAGTGTTTTAATACTAGATTTAAAAACGTATTCAGGCCCGGAATACTGGATTGGATTGTTTCTATCGAGGTGTTCATCCATTCGGTATTTTTCAATCAACGTCTTGATTCGTTCCGATTCAGATTCCAGAACGTTTCTGTATTTTATATGAGTTCGGTTTTTGAATCAGGAACTAGATACGTTTCCGGATGTGGTTTTAGAGCTGGACACGTTTTTGTTCCAGAATCCAGAGTATTTTTGGATTTGGTTCTAGTCTGTTTTTAGATTTAGTTTTAGTTCTAGAATTGGATATGTTTATGGTTCTAAATTTGGAACATTTCTAAATCTAACAGAAAATGAAAAGCAGGAAAAAGATCTGTGTTCCAATACCAGATTTGGAAACGAATTCAGAATCAGCATACTGGATTGGATCGTTTCTATAGATGTTTACCATTTCGATATTTCAAAATTAACGTCTTGATGCGTTCCAGATCAGATCCCGAAACATTTCTTGATTTAGTTCCATCTCCAGACCTAAAACGAACTAAATCTGGAACAAAGACGGATCATGTTTGAGTTCCGTTTTAAGTTCCGAATTTGGTTCCGAAACCGGATCTATTTTCGGAAATAAATCGGGAACATTGATGGATCTTCTTTGAGTTCCGTTTTGAGTTCAGGATTAATATCCGGAATATTTCTGTTTTGAGGTTCAGTCTAATCAAATGACATTAACAAGATGACAGATGACAGGACTATGAAAACGTCAAAAAACTTCACGTAAATCATTCGTTCGTTGGACGTCGTTGTGATAACATTGTTTGTGTTTCATTTTTTTTTATTTATTTTATTTTTTTTAGTTAATCATACATATTAACTTTATCAACGTTTCTGTGATATTTAACTGTGTTATAAACATATACTACAAGTATCGAATTTGCATTACAGTGTTTCCTATATCATATGAAGTGTATATTATATTGTGACATTAATTTATTAAATAACTATTTTTTTTATTAAATGTGATACTTTTATAGTGTTACTTTAAGTTTTACCGATAGCTACATATGTGTATATACGATTAAATTCATTAAATCTTTAAAAATCATAGGCGAACTGTGTTATATATACATTAAAAACAAGTATTGAGTATACAGTGACCACTGTTTATAAACTGTAGTGATATTTATTTGATATTATTCCGTTATAACATCACATTAAAATCAAGTGTCAACTTTTTGAGTGTTTATATTATTTATAATCACTAAATAACTGTGTAACCGATGTCGGAGATTTGTGGTAAATGCAACGTTGAGTGGAATGGGCGCGAGGAGATGTGTCCATGTAGCGGTGTATGCAAGTCGATTTTTCATCTTAAATGTGCTGGGCTAAATACATCGTCTTACAACCAATTAATGAAATCCAAACAATTGCGATGGTATTGTACTGCTTGTTGTGAAATCACAATCTTTGCAGTTATTCAAAAAGTCGATGAGTTAGCAGTTAATATGATGAATCTGTTTAACTCGTTTTCTATTATGAATGAATTTATGAAAACATCAATAGAAGCCCAACGTTTGTCTGCACATTCATTACAATTGCAGTTTTCAAATAATGCATCATCTGGACAACCAAGTACTATACATGCTGAAAGTGAATCTACACGTGGACTTATTGGAGTTGGGGACCCTGTCATATCGTTGCAGTCTGTCGAAGTTCCGGACAAAGATATTATTTATGTAAGCAGACTTAGTCCACAAACAGAAGGGGATGCACTAGTCGACTACCTCAAATCAAAGTTGGATGATATCGGGGTAGTTGATTGTCGTTTACTGCTACCTAAAGGGAGAGATAGGACCTCATTAACTTTTGTTTCATTTAAAATTGCTGTTGACATAAAATTTTCCGGTGAAATTTTATCTTCCACTTTCTGGCCCAAGGGTGTATTAGTAAGACGATTTGTTCGTAAGGTGTCACGGCCAAAAAACGACAACGGAATTATCTTACCAGCCATGAGCAGATAAAGCCTGAAAAAAATATAATGTCCATCAGTAGTTTAAATAAGACCAACAGCGATAGCATCATCGACAGCAGTATCACAAATAATTTATTAAGCATAAACAATACAACGAACAACAATAACGGTTTTCATATCTACTATCACAATAATAGCGGGATGCGCTCCAAGGCTACTGCAATTTATTCATCACTTTTATGTAATGATTACGATATTGTTGTTTTTACTGAGACCTGGCTAAACGGCAACTTTAATTCAGAGGAATATTTTCCGCCTTCTTACACGGTATTACGTCAGGATCGGGACGCCGATAACGTCACAGTTGTTGGTGGTGGTATCATTGTTGCTTTAAAAAAAGAGTTAATACTTCAGCGGGTGAATTTGATATGTAATAGTGGTGAATCACTCACTGTTAAAATCAAATGTGGCGAGTTTTGGCTATTTTTAATCGCTGTGTATATTCCTTTTGGCAGCATTGCAGATGTCTACAACGGGTTTATGGACTTCATTAAAGACGAGATATTACCGATGATGAATGCGAAGGATCATATTTTATTTGTAGGCGATTTCAATTTACCAAAAATTACATGGAGATGGGCGGACGACAATTTTTATGGTTCAACTATGGATGATCTATCGAATCAGGTGTTGGATAACTTTGGAATTTTTGGGACTCGTCAGTTTAACACTGTTTTTAATGATCATGGTCGAATTTTAGATCTAGTTTTTTCTTCTTTATACGACGTTGAAATCGAAGCTTGTCTTGATTTAGCTGGTCATTCTAGTATTTATCACACACCACTTTTGATTAAGTTTTATTTTTTTGATTTTGTTTCTTGCGATTATAGTAATAATATTGAATTCAAATATGATTTTGTAAAAGCCAATGTGGCTTCTTTGACTAGTTTTCTGCTAAACGTTGATTGGACAACACTGTTTCGCAATCTGAATATCTCGGATGCCGTGTCTGAATTTTATAAAATTTTGAATACTGGTTTTGATTTATTTGTACCAAAAAAACTCGTTAATTCCGTTTATACTGAACCATGGTTTAATTTCCGTTTAAAAAATATTGCTAATCGCAAGTCTAAAGCATTTAAGGCTTATAAACGAACTAATGACATTAATACCAAACAAAAGTATAGCGATTTATGTAAAGAGTTTAAATTTTTAAATGATTTTTTATATAGAATGTATATTTTACAGATTGAGAATGAAATTTGTTCCAATCCTAAACGGTTTTTTTCATTCATTAACACGAAAAGGAAATCTCAGGGCTATCCGCGTGTAATGAACTATTTTAATTCACCTATTACTGGCTCTCAAGTAATTTGCGATACCTTTGCTAATTTTTTTCATAGTTCTTTCGATGACGACGGCACGAATATAAATTTAAGCTCGGTAGATTTGCAGTCTTCTGCCTTGATCCAATTCACGTTTCATGAAGTACTTAATGGCTTAAAAAGTCTAAAAACTGACAAGAGTGCAGGTCCCGATGGCATTACTCCATTTATATTGGCTAAATGTGCCTATTCTGTGTGTCGGCCATTGCTACATCTGTTTAATTTAAGTCTTTCTACTGCTTCCTTTCCTCAGATTTGGAAATTGTCATTTGTTATACCAATATTTAAATCAGGTAGAAGAAGCGACATTACCTGTTATAGGGGAATTTCAATTCTATCCGTGATTCCGAAGCTTTTCGAATCTTTAGTTAAATCAAGAATTGAGTTCCATTTGAAAAACAAAATTAGTGTGTACCAACATGGTTTTTTGGCGGGTAGATCTACAATTACTAATCTTATGAGTTTTTCTGGCCATTTATTTAATGCTGTGGGAAGCCGTGAGCAGGTTGACGTCATTTACACCGATTTTTCGAAAGCGTTCGACAAGCTAAATCATAATATTCTCTTACATAAGTTGATGGTCTTCGGTTCCGATTTTATTCCGGTGGCTTGGATTGCTTCTTATCTAAGTTTACGAAAGCAATACGTAAGAATTTTGGGCGATGTTTCATTTGTATATAACGTACCGTCGGGTGTTCCACAAGGGAGTCACTTAGGTCCAATGCTTTTCATAATATTTATTAATGACGTAGTTCAGTGTTTTAATTTTTGTAGATGTCTTTTATATGCGGATGATTTGAAAATTTATGCCAATATTAATTCTTTTATTGACACTGAGCGTTTGCAGCGAGAACTTGACATATTTTGTAATTGGTGTGTGGTGAATAAGCTGTCTCTGAATCCTAATAAATGTAAAGTTGTATCTTTCTCAAGAACTCGGACATCTTGTATTGTGTCACCATATGTCTTGATGGATGTACAAATAAGTCGAGTGTACGATATTTTAGATCTTGGAATAATTTTTTCATGTAATCTTACATTTAATAAACACATTGATTACATAATAAGTAGGGCGTTTTCAATGTTGGGATTAATTAAGAGACACAGCCGAGAGTTTCATGACCCCTACACGTTAAAATCTCTTTATGTTACCTATGTCAGGCCAATTTTGGAGTATGCTTCGGTCATATGGCATCCTTTCTATCGGATTCATGCTGTCAGAATTGAAAGCATTCAAAAACAATTCCTGATTTATGCATTACGACGTTTACCGTCCCTGAATCGACATATATATGTTCGTGAACCGTACATAAACCGCCTTTCATTAATAAATTTACAAAGTCTAGATCGTAGACGTGAAATAGCCTGTGCCGTGTTTGGTCGGGATGTTTTGTGTTCAAGGATTGATTGCCCGGAATTGCTTGAGAAGTTTAGCATTTATGTTCCACAGAGAAATTTAAGATTGCGGCCGGGTTCTCTCCGTATTCCGTTTTGTTCAAATAATTTTCACAGTACAGAACCATTGTTAAAAGTTCTAATCGAGTTTAACAAGAGTTTTAATTTCTTTGATTTTCATATTTCGAGAGAGTTGTTCAAAAAACGTTTATTATAATTCGAATGTTTTTATTTTTGTATATAATTTACATAAATTTATATTTAATGTTCCTTATTATTATTTTTACCATAGTAGTGTGTGAGTAGTCAAACTATTGTATTTTTACATGATTGATGAAATAAATAAATAAATAAATAAATAAAAAAATCAATGTGACATATAGAATTTTTCGTATCTCCTTTTTGGTTAGTAAGTTTAATTATGTTTTACCTAAATTTTTATTTTGGCCAAAATAATAACGGAAAATTAAAGAAAATTACAGAAACAAAAACTTTACTAATTCATGGGTTAATTATCATAAAATAATTATCAAAACTGTAAATTGATTTTATTTCTGACTGGTAAAGCAGTTTGCAGAACGAAAATTGCACGCACCGGCACTAGTGATACAAGACCTCTAGTTAGTGAGAAACAAATCAAGATAAAGGGATAAGCTATGTTGCACTGTAGAGCTTGAGAAAGATGTGGCAGGACCTGAACCAGATTGGCAGAAATGACTACCGAAATATTCCATGCATCACATGCGGCCAGATGGGCTTTTAATTAAAAAGAAGTGAACTTTATTGTATGCTAATCTGCTACGAAAAATGGAGGCGGACTCAGCACTTATTACTCTAGGGAAAAAAGTCATTCATATCTACAAACTATGAAAAAAGATCTTTTACTAGAATTGGAAATTGGATTTACCGAATTCTAGAAATAACCGATCCTAAACTGTGAAAGGTTTTGAACGGCTTGCAGCAACGATCCAAAATGCATACATTTTAGTAACAAGCCCATTGGTGAGACCCGACCTGCTACTTGTAGTTTTAACTATTTCAGAAAGAAATACAAATGAAACGGAGATGGTGAGTGAAAGCTTCGGCTTTCACCAATTTGATTTATGCTGGAGTCCGAGGAAAAGTGGGAGATGGTGATTCACTTATATTTTTTACACAATTAGCTTACATTTTAATCAGTTCCAGCATGTCTCCATAAAATCCAATCACCTCATCAAATCAAACTACAAATAATACAGCCGCAGTAATAAAATTAGGCCTAGTTTTAAAATATCAAAGCATGAATTAACCAAAACACCGATAAAGTTTTTAATGTTTACCTTCAATTTTAAACCGCCTCTAGGCCCTTCACTTTGATTACTAATCTTCTTCTGTACTATATATACATAAACAGCAATATATCATCTTAAAAAAAAATCGAAATCATGAATTTTTATGAAAAAATAAAAAAATTTCGTGGGTAAATGTAAAACAACAAAACGAAAAGTTGTTAAATTGAACAATAATGATTGCGATATTTTGTCAATAATCATGTGTTTTATGCTGCTTTTACAAAAAGCATTTCACAAAGATCATCTCGAAAGCAAAAATGGCAAAAACATTGATCTACATTCAATCTTTCACCGCCGCTCATAGTAATATGCTGTAATACAGCATAAAAACCATCCTAGATTTAAATTTTTTTTTTTTTATTTTAATTTTCATCTTAAAAAATTAAAAATAAAGTTTTTTTTCCTTCAACTTCTTCTTTTAATAATAATATTAATCGTAATGATAGTAATAGTAGTAATAGTAATAATGGTAATCATCACCATTAAAAAGTATGCGCGCGAGATAGAATGGATTTTTTTTTTTTACAATTTTTTTTCTAATAAACAAATAGAAATATTCAATTTTGCAGTTTACATTGAACATTTGTTAGATGACGACGACGATCATATATAGATAGATACAGTAATAAATTTATTCGTTTTTAATGTACATTAAATCATAAATTGCATCATAATAGCATACGTATGTAACGATCGAATAATATTCACTGTACTGTGCCGCGCGCGTTATAACTCAAAAGTGCATACCAACGATCGTCTTGTTTTTGTTTCACGTCGCAACACGTTTCAAATCCATTCCGTTACAATTGTAACGTAATAAAATAAAAAGAAAACGAAGATAAAATTAAATGCCAATAAAATAATAAAATTAATTAATAATTTACGATTCGATTAACATAAACAAAGTAAATTTACAAGTTAAGTGATTAATATAACGGTTTTAGGTGCAATATAAAAGTACAATTTTATTATTGGATTGATTTTAACACGAATTATGGTAAGTGAACTTTGATCTTAGTGTATATACATATTACTGTTAACAAATATCATCTTTAAGTGCGTCATACCATAATGGGAACCTTGTTCATTGTAAAGTAGGCTAATATTTGGTAATTGTCGTATTTAGGTCAAGTTTTTTAAACTAATTTCTTATCACATATAGCTTGTAGTACTTGAAAATTTCAACAATGAAAACCAGTTTCTGTCAAAATTCCACATTTTTTGAAATAACTAGATAAAGTGCAGTTTGATATTCATTAAAATATAAAGTCTGTTAGTTTGGAAGTTAGTTTTGGATGGCGGCCGTCAGAAACCAATAGCTTCCAATCGCTTTAGTTTTGGGGCCATATATCATATATCTCTTACGGATCTAACTCTCACAACCATACATGAAAATGGGTGTGATCAACACCTTCAACAATTTCAGCTAGTTGGCATTTGACAATATACCGTTACTGATAACAAGATGCACTTTTACATTCCCTCTCACACTTATCATGAGTGACAATGGATTCGAGGAATCGTTTACCCATTACTCCTTCAAAAGAATGGTCTTCACTATTGAAATCCATTGCGTCTTGGTCTCTAAAACTTCTGATCTTATATTTTATATTCATTGGTTTTGAAACCAACGGAAGCTAAGAATCCACAAGTTTTTTTAAAACAATTGCCACTAAAAGCAATCACACATATATTATCTCCATAAGCCAGGGCCTGGTTGTAATGCATTTTTAGATATCGCAAACCAACTTTCTTAAAGGATTGAGCCATAAAGACTTGCTTGGAATTAAGAAACATCTGGTGTGCTTAACCTCCTTTCTTAAAGACAGGTATAATGCCCCGTGGTATAATTCCGTAATGTATGGTGGGTCAATATGAGCAACTACGATGTTAACCGTAAAAGCGAAATCTAAATGAATTCGTCGATTTTATAGGTTTCAAATTTCATAACCTTGACTTTTTGTCATATAAATAACAAGGGTCATAACTAGAATTGGTATCCTTTAACAGAAACAGGAGTTATTTATGATGTTTGAGTCGTTAGTAATGGCGGAAGGATTAACTTTGAAAAACATGTCCGCAATTTCTTTCGAATCAGTGCTGTTGTTGCTATTGTAAGACATATTGACCCCTTAATTTCTCGTTTAGTCCTGATATATACTCGCATAAGCATAAGTTTTATGGATTAACGGTTTTTTAGATTTATGAGTCCATCACTAATCCATGGCGAATCTTTAGTGGTCTTTTTGGACGGATGCTGGACGGAATATCATATTAAAAACCACGCGTCATTATCTCATCAAATTGGTTCATTTTGCCATTTATGTCGCTGGTATTTAAAAAATTACTCCATTTAACTTCTTCCAACAATTGTTGTAAACCTAAGTTGGTAGCTTTGCTAAAATAGTATGTAAAGGGTTACCCAATACGTAGTTTCATTTTGAACATTCATTTTGAAGCTGTCATCTTTTGACATTTGACAAGTAAAAACTACGCCATTACTAAAAATGGTACAATTCACGCTTCAACAACGCATTGAAATGGTTCAAATAAACTACAAAAATGAGGCTGGTGCAACTGTTACGAACGATTGCGCTACCGAATTATAGTTGATAATTTTTAATGGCTGGAATTGGCAGATATTGATGTGAACGATGTTTATTTTTAGCAAGACGGCGCTACGTGCCACACAATTGGTGAGGTGATCACAATTGGCCACCGAGATCTTGTGATTTAACACCTTTAGACTTTTTTCTTTGGGGCCACGCAAAGGTGCGAATTGGTCATGGATAATTTCACGATGTTAATGGCATACCTTCCTCTTTACAATGAAATAATTATTCATTGGTTTCTCTTAAAAATACTAGTTTTTTTTAAATATCAAAATGAAAACTCTTATTGGAAAACCCGTTATAATGTGCATTAAGGGCCATTTTTCAGTATACGATCTGATTACCGGCCATTACTCATTTTCATTTGACATCAGGTAAGCTAAATTTAATTTTGCATAAACATCACTACTGGCATGGGGTGGTATTTGAGCGTTATTAATAAAAACAAAAATCGGAGTTTAACACTGTCGAGATAGGGAGTTAATATGCTTTGGGTGATAAATTTTTTGATCAACAATTTTTTTATCTATACTCATTCCAAAATTCACATTCGATAAAATCCAGCTTAATGGATACAATTTTTAATAGGACTCGATGCTAATAAATTTGCCTCTCTGACGTAGTATTTGATAGAAAATGTACTCTAACATAACTGTTATACTTGCATCATGGCATCTGTTACCTTTTGATACTAAAATCCTAATTACCAAAGCATTTTCTCCACTTACAACTTTAAAAATTACTTTATGAGCTTGCCTAAATTTATCAAAGACAGGAATTTACAGAAGTAACTCAAAAAATGTCATTGAACTCTTTCATAACAGGGGGATAAAGTCAATAAAATAATTCTTTCTTCAAACACATCTAGAACCATACCAATGCGATAAACGGAATACCCTTGTACATTAAAGCATTGCCACATGAAGATACAAAACCAAACAAAGTTGGCGGATTGTCGATTAAAATAACATTAAAATAAAAATAATAAAAAGTGACATTTGAAAAACAAAATCCAAGCTAAAAACAGATCGAAGTGAGGTTATGTTATTTATGAAAAAAAACGTACCATTTTGATGCGTTCGGAAACTGAAAAAAATTATACCATTTGAACTTTTCGACAAAAATAAGTTCGTAAACCGACAAAAATTATACCATTTTAGATTTTATTGACCGAATTTTATTGTTTCGGCCGACGAAACATTAAAATACATAATTTTGAATGAAATTATAATAATATTGATAAAATTTTTAATTAATAAAATAGGGTTTGTAAATCTAAACTAAATTTTTATTAATTTTGATAATGTACATAGAATAGTTTAGTCTGAAATTGAATTTGTAGTTTTACTCTGTCGGTTGAGCAAGTGTGCATGTGGCAATGCTCTAAGGCTGGTGACATACCAAATCAGGGGTGCGATTATGTAAGCATTTCGAGTTTCGACAATATCAAAGCCGATATTTAAAAAAATTGATTATTTAACATGTCAAAATTGCGATAAAATGTTGTTGTTTTACTCGAATACTTTTTAGGTGGCGACAGACATATCGATTGAGTAAAATAATTTTTTTTTATATAAAGCCACATTATCGACATATTTTGGCATGTTTTGACATGTCAAACCTCGAAACCCAAAATGTAGGGTTTGCAAAAGTCCCGGAAATTTTGAATCCCGGGATTCGGGATTAGTAATTCGAATCCCGGGAAATCCCAGGGTAGAACTTAATGATTCCCTTAATTTTGACGGAGCATTTCTGGTTGTTGGTAGAAGACCCTTTCTCAAAGCTTCAGTTAATTGTTCACTGTTAGCTTAAAGATTTGTGGCATTTAATCTCGTAAGAAGATCCAACATAATCTTTTTGCTTTTTAAATTTGATGATGAAACTAACGCTTCTGCTATCGGCATTGTTTTGTTCTCACCATAATGTAAATATTGCGCCAAACTCATTAGTTCAGTTCTTCGTTCTTTTATTCTGGAGGCTAATGCATCAAAAAGTTTACGGCTTATTTCAGTATTTAGTTCTTTTAATTTTATTAGCATAAACTTCAATGCAATGTCAACGGTTACAAGATTAGCATCTCGTCGACAAAGCGCATCAACTGTTGCTTTAAATGGACTTAAAATACTTACAATTTCTGACACAATTTCGTACTCGCTGTCTGCCATTTTTATTGAATCATCAGGACTGACGTCAACAAGCACTTTTTATGCAGTTTTTAAGCATATCGAACGTTTCAAGCATAGAAAGTAAGCTGTTCCACCTTGTTTTACAATCCCTGATTAAATGAAGGTTTTTTCCAAAATCATGTTTTACAATTGCTCCAATTGTTTAAATTGCGATTGATACGACTGAATTAATTGATGGATTACCCACTGCAAAATAACATTCATTACCGTCAGCATCGCAATCTGATTCTGAATCAGAGCTTTCAGTTAATTCATCACTCTCCAAACTTTCTATGTTACTTTCAACTTCCACTATTTTTGCTGGTTGTGTCTGTGTAGAGATTGATGCTGATGTTTTAGATAAAACTGAGATATTGGCTAGTTGTATACCATGAGCGAAGTATAGTTGTTGGTTAATCTGAAAGATTTTCCCGATTTTTTTCATAACACTTGCTGCATCAGTCATCAAGCACACAATGCTATCTTCGAGATTTAAATCAAACGTGGAAAGCCTCCTTAAGCTCTCCTTAAGTAGAATAACACACTTAGTAGTTGGCATCGTTCCTATAATTCTCAATAAGCCCAAATTCCAAAAAATTTCTACTTTTTCTCTCAGTTTAATTTTTAATATTTTTCATTTATACAGGGTGGCTGAGACTAAGTGTTACCAAATGAAAACGCTGTAATTTTTTTTAATTTTGATTATTTTTTATTGAAATTTCGTGGAATATGTTGAAAACATATTACATTTTATGAAAAACATGTTACTGCTCGATATGACCTCCTTTGGCTCCGATTATTTGATTCAGTCTTCCATAGAAAGCATTGCATGCTGACAGAACGTGGGTTTGCGGAATTTTATTCCATTCTCGAACAAGAGCTGACTTCAATGCATCAACACTTTCGTATTGTTTAGTGGACACTTTACTCTCCAAAATGGACCATATGAAGAAATCCATGGGATTCAAGTCTGGTGAATATAGTGGCCATTCTTTCGACGAAATCTGCCGCGGAACGCAATTTTGTAAAAATTGATGTGTTGCTCGAGCTTTGTGTGACGGTGCCGAGTTCTGTTGGAATGTCCAACTGTTCGTACCAAACTGTTTACGTGCCCTAGGTAGCAAAGCATCGTTTAGGATCTTTTGGCGGTACACCTCTTGGTTTACCTTGACTCCATGTTCGTTGAAAACCAGAGGAGTGCGTCCATCTGCAGTAACTGCAGCCCAAACCATAACATAAGCTGGTGATTGCTTGCGCATGGCAACTCTAGTGTCCAAATTATTGTTGGACTTGTACTCTAACCAAACACGATCATTTTGTTTATTCACAAACTGTAGAATGGTAAAAATTTTCTCATCAGAAAAGACAATTTTTGGAATCTCATCACGTTCGGCCAAGGCCTTCAATGCTCGTGTTCTTTCAAGCCTAACTTTTTTTTGTGCCTTCGTAAGATCTTGAACTTTTTGTATCTTGTAGGGCTTCAAGTGTAGTTCATTTTTCAATATGGTTTGAATGCTGTATCGTGAAACATGTAGACGTGCGGCTAATTGACTGGCACTTTGACGAGGATTTCGTTGGATTCGTTTCTTCGCCTTTCGTATCATTTCTTTTGATGTTGCTGTCTTTTTAGGACCGCCTCTGTTGCGTTTAGCGATGCTACCAGTTTCGTTGTATCGAGTTATGGTTCGATACACAAACATTTTATTCACATTCAAATGCTGGAGCTGACGAACTATTGCTGTTTGTGAATTTCCACCTAAATACACTATAACGTTTGAATTCCATTACGATTTTTTTATTAAGATATTAATTTAGAACAATTATTTGTTGACCACATGTAAACAACTAACCAAACTTCAATCTGTCAAAAAATTGACGCGCAAAAATGACAACAACACAAATGACAGCAGAGTGAAGTCAGTAACATTTGGTCTCAGCCACCCTGTATAAAAAATACAGTTTTAATAAACGGAAATATTTTATAGATCAACATTAGTAACATTACATACTAAATTTGATATATTTTTTTTTTAATTTTACGTAATAAACAGGGATTTTTCAAATCCTGAAATCCCGAGATATTTTTACAATAATCCTGTGATTTCGAGGATACAAAATTTAGCGGGATCCCGGAATTGCAAACCCTACCGAAATGTTTACATAATCGCACCATAATCACACCATTTTTTCTTGTCTTAGAACGACTTGTGCCAAAGTTACCTACGATTATATGGCGTTATGCACACTGAGTAAAACAAGACAGTATTTAGTTTTGTTTTGCTCAGTGTGCATAACGCCATATAATCGTTGGTAACTTTGGCGCAAGTCGTTTTACAGCAAGAAACATGACGTTTTTGTGTGATTTGACATGACAAAAACACCGACGTTTTTCTAAAAACAAATTTTCAATTTACAGCTAGATAAATTCACATTTTTTATTTTAATTGATGAAAAATTATAAAAAATAATCAATTTAATTATTTTTCAATAATTTTTGTATAATTTTTTCTGTTTATAATCTTAAATCGATTTCCGAACTCACCCAAAATTTTCGACGTTATTTTATTCGGTTGGTAATATGTTTTTTTATTTATTTTTTTTTCACATTTTTGATTTTGACACAACCGCTTTTTTTGTGCTTTTATGACAGTCATGTTAAAAACAAATACACAAAAAAAACATAAAATTTTGTAACGAAACGGCGATATTTTGTTTACAGAAAAAACTTCTGTAATTAGATGTGCATGTGGCATTGCCTTAAGTCTCTTTAATTGGTTAATCAGCCAATTTAATTTTAGTACATTTAAAGCCATTTATTTTCTCTCTAAATAGTTGACGATCGTAAATTTGGTTTTGACGGATATAGTAAATTGGTTTAAAAGAAGCCTTCCACTATTCACACTTTGTTCAACTACAAATTCGCTTGGCGATTTTCCTAACAAGGACCGGTTTGTTCTTTCGTGCGATTGTAAAACGTATTCGTGATTCTTTGTAGGTTATATTCTGTCACTCGACAGACTACAATTAAAAATTTAACATCAAACCAACTATTTATACGTGCAGCTTAAATCGGTTTTTTCAATAAATCTCTAAAAGCAGTGTCACCCTATGACAGGCTTAGATATGGTAGTTGACCTCAGTCAACATATTTATTGAATATGACAACTAAAGTAATTCCAGTAATGCCATTAATTTGCTAATTTAAATTCTAGTTTCAATTCAAATCATAATTTAATTTAGCATTAACATGTCAAACTATTAATTTACTAATAAACTCTAACAGTTAATTAAGCCAATAATATTTTCCACACGAAATACGTTAATCAAATTGTATACCTGTAGTAACCATGATAGATTTTTTTCCCACAAGCGGGTTCAAATAAATATTTTAAATCTAAATTAGACATGACCTCGTGGTAAAACATCTGCTGAAAAATATGTTAATATATTGTGCTAGTTTTATACATAAAAACTTGAAAAAATTACTAAATTATATACCTAGTAACATCGAGCATAGACGTGCACATATCCCGAACAAAAAGTAACCAAAAATACTTAAAAAAAGATGTTTTGCAGCCTTGCTATTAAGTCACGCTATTTAAACGCATAAAAACCTTGATCGTATATGGTGGTATCCAAACCATAATACAACATACATTTTTTTATGTTTTTTTTTGTTTTTTCGTAAATAAGTAAACATACAACAATAAAAATTAAGCCAATGTCAAGAACGTAGAACGATCCAAGCACAACATATACAAATTAAGCAAAATGTCATTTCAAATTGTCTTTAATTATTTATTGTTGTTTAACTAACAAATTATTATATTTAATTATATCGTGATATATCAAACTGTTAGAGCATATTAACATAATTAATCATAAAAAAATTGTGATACATAAATTTATAATATACAGGCGGCTATTGATGATGAACCTACCGACCTTAATTGTTGTGTATTGATTTTAATGAAAATGAAACATAAACTCGTATTTACATTACATTGGAAAATGTATTTTGTGGTTTTATGAATAGTTAAATGGTTTCCCAATAAGGGCGATTTTTAATCGTGTATTTGTTGGTATAAATATATAAAAAGTAGATATAAGTTGGCCCATTGTTTCCATTGTTGCTTAAAATTATTACATCACTGGGGATAAAAACTCATAAGTATCACAAAATCGTCAAAGTCAACGCAAGAAGCGCCTATGAACATCAATCAATTTAGCCATAAAGGCATTGGTGTTCGAAAACTTAACGCGGGATATGTCAGAGCAGCCTTTAGACCTCTATAATTGAAAACCCACGAAAAACTTGCATTCGACTGATCCATCATTTTATACTTGAAAAGCTTCCGGGAAATAAATATTGTTCCCGGTAAACGCATATTCAAAAACAGAGCAAAAAACATATCCGCAAACAGTCATAGTAAAAACTACCTTTACGTATAGTCAAAATTCTTTTTGACATTGAATTGTATTTTGCGAAACCATTAGGACGCTCAAAAAAGATTGAAACAGAAAAGTTTGAAAGTATGCAACTGCGGTTACTTTTACCTGCCACATCATTTAGTTCTAAAGGATTTAAGCTTGACTGCAAAATTGATGGTAGTTTTCGATGGACCAGCCGAAACAATAACTGAAATATCATTAAAGCGGCTTCGTTTTAAATGATTTTTATGTAGATTATCTGATTTCTGTAACAAACTAGAAGAAGCTTTACTAATTTAAATCTTTGACTTACTTAACCGTGGTTGATTTACCTTAAGAAAATGGATAACACAACTCTTGACTACATTGGAATCCGACAACATGTACATTCAGCTACAATGTGATCAAACCAATATCCGATGTCGGCCATTTTACCAAACCAAGCCTACTTTCGGAGAGCGCAAAATAGTTTGGTCCATTTAGCTGGCTGCCTGGCGCTTATAACAATTGTAGCCATAAAAATAATACATTAATATTCTTTTTTGAAATGGTAAAAAAAATTTACAGCTATAAATTATCTGCTATAAAATATTGAGCTACGACTTTATTTCTGACATTTTAATTTTTTTAAATAATTGCGTGATTATAGTGCCATGAAAAATTGGTGTAAAATTGTCAATTGTAGTTGCGCAAATCGTAATATATTTGACAGCTATTATAAGCAAGCCATTTTTGTATTTGCTCAATATTCTGGTTTTGAGAAAAAAATGAATAATGAAATAAAAGCTAAACAAAGTTTGTGTCGTAGTCGACAACGATTATCGGTGGCAAAATAATCGAATAAAGATGAATATTATTTCGATTTTAAACTAATAAACTGTTATAATTGTATAACTGTATTAATACTAAACTGTTATAATTTTACAATTATATTATAAATATAAACAAAAAAAACACGTTTGCACACGTGTCTCGTCACTATTGTATCTTGGTTTATAATTTTTACCAAGGGAAGACGAAAATCTAAAACCTCTTCGCTCTAGTTAGTTTTTAGCTGATAACTTCTTTAGATCACTGACCTCAGATGCTGTGCTGTGTCGTAGCAGTCACCATCTTGGATTTATTTAATTATTTCCCATGGCTTCACCACCGCGTTTATTTTTGCAAGTAGTTCGTATACTCAAGTAGTTCGAATAATTTTTACCTGCTGGAAAAGATTTGTTATGTTTTGAACCACTCTTCCTAAGTTGTAGTACACTACATATAATTACTGTATTTTGTTGCATGATTATTGAGTTGCCAAAGGCTGAACTATACGGTCCACCAATTTCTGATTTAACTCAATGCTTTTAGAGTACCTGACCCCTCTGCCAAATAACTAAAGTTATTATGACTCTGAACTAGGTATCAATATTTTAGGATGTCCGTAGCGACGTCGCTTTTATAAGCTTAAATAGGTTTAGATCCCTTCGAAGGATTGCAATCGTCGCCAAGAGGAATTAGTATTAGTGCTTGCATTAGCATGACGGATTCACATGTTTTATTTTTTTAGATGGATTTCGCTCAAAGTAGACATACATACAAGTACATACATGTACGGTCGTACACTCCAAATCAATCAGTCAATCAAATCCACATGATGGCTATTTGCACTAAGGTTTGCAAAAAACGGATGTACGTTATTTAGCCTTACGTTTGTTTAAAAGTTAACATCTACAAAAACGGAGATCTGGAGAAGATCATATTGAGCAAAGGCTTGCTATACTTGAAGAGGACGTCGTCAAATTCGATGATCTTCAGAATCGCAAGTGGTAGCATAGTCAAAATATCCAAGACGTTGCTTAATAAAGATACGATCTTGCTAAACGATATCGTCCATATGAAATTCGTAGAACTGAAATGTGGCAAATTTAAACATCTATGATTACAAGACATTTTCGAGTCTATTCAGAATTTCAGATTTAGATGCAGTCGCCAATTTTGTTCCAAATGCATTTTGGGATGCATATTTAATTCGTCTTCTGCCTCCAGAAAGATATGGCAACGTTATTTTAAATATACTTTCTAGATATCTCGAAGCATGGTGTAACGACTTTTTCAATCTCATATGACAATTTTGCTTGGACGCGCTAAAATAGATCTCAGTACACTTTGCAGGTGTTCAGTCAAATGCACAGCTTACAAAATGTTATAAAACTTCAATATGTCAGCACATTGCTTCATGATCTTCCAAATCTTTCAAATCTTCCAAATAAATTTCAACCAAGATAACATACGAGGAAATTAGTGCAGCAATGTATTGTGGACCAGTATAATCAAATAGCAGCCCAAAGCTTCATTTAGGGCTTCTCGATTTAATAAAGTGTCTATTTCTTTACTAAGTTCGTTTGAATGTTCGGTGCTGAAGTAATTTTCAAAAAGAGTAACCTCCAGATCTCTTCATTATGTTGACTGAGATCCAAACTGGTTTATAATCAATGAAAATTTGATGAAAGTTGAAAACGTAGCAATTAGATAAAATATTGTCATTCGAGGGTTTGAGTTAAAATTGAATGCTTTGTTTGATGACATTAGAGGAAGAATGTTTGGAACCGTTCAAGTATGGGTATATTCAATAGAATATCAAAAGATTTATTTGGCGACTAAGTTCTGAGCTCTTCTGAGCGACAATGTGGTGAATTTTAGACAAAAAAATAAATAAACCTTCACATGCTGTAATTAGAATGTTCGTTCATCTTGAAAATATGCAAAATAAGGTTTTTCGGGAAGGTGACAAGACAAATTGTGTAGTAAATCCTAAAACTGCTATGCTCTTGGAATGGTTCAAGCTACAAGAAACAAATGAATATGCAAATCAGTAGCTTGGAGGGAAAGTGAAGGTTAATCCACGACTAATTATTAATAATTTATCTGGTAAATATCAAGAATGTTGGTATTTTCAAACTTTTTCATTTCGAACTACGATGATCTCAAAACATAGAATGGAATTCTTTATGGCACATTCAAAGCAACGGTATAATCATGATGAACTTCATTAGCTCTGACGTCGAATGGTTCAATGATAAAAGTGAGTCAATATTTATAATTTCAACTGAACATGCTTAATCCTTATCAAAAACTTGCTTATGATCTTAAAGAGAAGGTTCGCTGTTGTTTCATCGATGTGGAAGTCGAAACCGATGGATCAGGAAAAATATGGATAGTTTTAGTAGCTATCACTTACGGAAACATTCAAAATTTATCCAATGATAATTGATAACCTGGCTGCGCGAGTAATATTGACCTACACAAATGCTGAAGCATTGGAAATTAACAGAAAATTCATGAAAAAGATTGGAGAAAATGTCTATGACAATCAAGTTCAAATTCACTATTTACAGCTTTGACTATTATAAGATAGCCATTAAATGTTCAATTGCAAACATTCAGTCCCTGTAATAGAAAATAATAAAATATTGAATTATTTACCGTTCAATCTCTTAGTTTCGATTAAACTCGCCAATTCTTTAGCGAAATTTTGATTTTGACACCAACGGATGCAAGTTTTTTCGCTGATTAAAGTTCCGCCAGTAGCAGATTGATTAAAAAATTTGTTTTCCTTTTTAATTGTGCGTGCTGGACGTTTGCAGTAAACCAGTATACGAAGGATTTTTTCCCAGGAGGAAATTCGCGGAAACAGCGAGCCTAAGACGTCATTTGAAACCGATATAATGCAGCACAGTATCTATTTCTTTCTTTCTTCGGCGAAAACCCTATTTTCGGATGAGCTTGGGTTGATATGCTGCCATGATAATTCACTGTCTTTAAGCCATTTAAGCCCATTCCACCATAAGTCCAAAGATTTCAATTCGCTCGAACGAATGCCTCGGCTGGCGGCGTCTGCCGGATTTTCTGCTGACCTGACATATCCTCATTTGCCTTATGGTAAAGTGTCGATAATATGGGATGTCTTGTTGGCCACAAATGTCTTGGTTGGTCTGATAGCCAAGCCAGAACTATTTTCGAATCCATCCACGCAAATTCTTTCATATTCGCGTTTGAGAGGCTTTCCTTTACTTTTTTGATCAATTTTACCAATAGGATGTGATGCGCATAATTCCAATCTTGAAATTGATATTTGGCGTAATGGAGCAGATTCTCGTAACAAGACTCTGAAAGAAGATCTTCACAATTACTATGGATGATGCATGTCAACCCAGAGGATCAAAAATTTATGAAGATTCTGAAAGTAGGGTTCTTTTAAAGTTTATATTGTCGTTACAATGGACTTTAAATAGGAAAATGTCCATATCAGGGATCCAAGCCAAACCAAGGACTTTGATTGTTTGAATGTGATCGGTAAAATTGATTGAATTTCTAAACTCATCCTGACCGGCATCGCATAATGTGGGCGAATTAGACACCCATTTTCGTAGTGAAAATCATCCTTAACTTAATATGTCGTTCAAATGGTTTTTAATAGTAATTGCTTCCTCCACGTATTTTGTACCCGACAAAAGATCGTCAACATAAAAATCATTTTGAATGGTTTCTGCTAATTTTGGGTGATGATGCTCATTGTCCCTGGCCAGTTGTACAAAAGGTCAGATGGCTAAAAATGGCGCTGCCAAAGTCCCGTAAGTCACTGTGTTTAAGCAGATATGTTGAATCGGTAGTGCAGGTGACTCTCTCCATACTATTAGCTAAAAGTCTCTATCTTCTTTACAAATCCTGATCTGGCGATACATTTTTTCTATGTCGGCACATAGAGCAATTGGATGAGTACGAAAACATAGAAGGGTTGACCAAAGTGAGCGCTGAGAGTGATTTATATACAGGATCCTTCTGCATGCGTAGTTCGATGGATTTCAATCGCTGGATCGCCAAAAATGCAGATTGTCCAAGCGCGGAAGCTGACCTTTTAAAAGGTAACGCTACTTGATACTTCCTATTCTCTCCCCTGGTAACCGTTTGTTTATAATATTGCTCAGCCTCTTCTTCGTCCTTTGTTAATAAGCTTGCGGTTTCTTCTATATCTTCCATCTCGAAGAACATTTTTAACGTTGTATTTATACTTTCCTCATCTATATTTATGTTAAAATTATATAGAATATTGCTACTGTTACTCTCAGAAAATTCTCCTGAAATAATCCAGCCAAAAGCAGTATTCTGTGCAATTGGCGTTCCATTATTGCCCTTTATTTAGCCATTTTCTAATAGTTCGAAGAATTTATTAGATCCAATCACAATATCTATTAAATTTTATTTAAGACATTCAGGATCAGCGAGTTGACTTTTTTTTAAATACTCATAATTGTTTATATTGAATTTACTCGGCGATAGCGTGGTTAATTTGTTCATGATGAACAGATTTACTTCCAAGTTCTTGTCTGACTTGTACCGTGATTTTAAAACTAAGGATGTTATCCCCCTCGTATACTGGTTATTTGTAGCGATACCAGATACCTTGTATTTTGCATTGGATCTTGATAACCCCAATCTCTTAATGCAGTCCTCCGAGATGAATGACGCCTGCGATCCAGAATCTAAGAGAATCCTGCAACACTGAAACTTTCCTGTAATGTCCCTGACATTAACTAAAGTTGTTGGCAACATGGTAGAACAACATGTTATATTGGAAGCCATCTGTGTGTGAACTAGTTTCTCACTGGGACGGTTTTTGTTGTCAGCTAGTTGCACGCTATTAAATTTTACTGAGTCAGTGTAATTTTGTTGTGTACTATATTGCATTGACTAACTCGTGTGTCGACATTTCCGCTTGGATCTGTATGTAGTAGTGAGTGATGCCGTCTTCTACATTGCTTGCATCCGAATCTGGACGGGCATGATGTTACACGGTGATTGCATGATAAACAGTTATAGCAAATATTGTTAGTTTGAACGAAATTTCTTCTAATCGTAGTCTTCAGATCCTTAAATTGCTCACATGCAGACAAATGATGCCTTTCTGAGCAAAAGATACATAATGCAGTTTCTGTTAAAACCAAATTTGATTGGGTTATCCGTTGGTTGAACATATTCCGTTTGTTACTTTGATAATTTTCCACAGATTCCTTCAACATATCAATTTGATCACATTCGTTGTCCATAAAGTCCACAATTTTTTTTGCGTGTTTTTTATTTATACCTCAAATGATTCGAATGACTTCACTAATGAACTCCAAAATATCTGCCACGTGCTGAGCTGCCAAATTGCAGCCAAAGATTCAGAAAGCAAGGAACAATTGTACACAACGTAATGGTAGTCAAGGTCATATAATCAAAGAAAGCAGCATATTTTGCAAACTTCCAGGAAATAATTCAATTCTGGTTAGAGTCCAATGCAATTTTAAGAATTTCTTCAGTAGAATCGTATATAGAACGAACAACATCCCATATTGGACAACCCCTTATATTTATATGCAATATATATGGCAACAGCATAAGAATAAGATCTCTACTATAATAAAACTTGAAGGTTGGTTGATTAACCTTAAAACCGTGCTACATCACAATTCCCAATGAAATAACATAAAAATGTTGTATCTAAGTACATATACGAGTACGTAATATGTACATATAGATATACAATGTAATGAGATCTGTCGGACACCTCCTCCTACTGAAATGAATTAATTTACGATATTAATTAATGAACATTTATTACTTTGTGTTGTGGAATATTTTCACACATTTTCAAAAGACATTGGCCGAATGTAGGTAACACTATATTATATTATGGTATAATTAAAACCGATGGTTTCCTATTTACACCAAATTTATATCTTAAACCTTGATTTGGTAAAGTTATCGCTAAAATTTATAAAATTTGATGCGAAACAACAAATACATGTCAGCTACATCATTAATACGATTCAAGGTATTTTCATTATCTAACGTTAATGTGCCGTCAATAGTATTAAGAAAATGATGTGTTTAAACCCTGTAATCTTTTCTGAGGCCGAAGTTCATCCAACTTTTTCGAGGTTACTTTAACGTCCTACTTTACGCCGTTATCAATCAAATCGAGGTCCCAATAATACAGGTTCTCAGACAGGCCCGAATACAACCTGTACTGAAATAGACGATGTTTTGGTCCATTAGTTCTACACTTCAACACGGCATCATCGTTGTGTTCATCGTCATCACCGATCGCAGTCAAGTAATGAAAAATCCGTTTACAACCGCTCGCCCGTTGGGTTTCGAACCTAACACTTTTCGACTCGAATGCCGCAGATTTGATCCCGTGAGTTTAAGTCGTGATGTTTGATCTAGAGTTAGCTCTTAGACAACCAGAAGATGCTTAACGGCTGCTGATGGTTTGATTAAACCGAAAAGGCATCATCAAGCATATGATTACGCATTATTCACCACGTTGTGAACCAAAATCAAGTTTGACAGTTTTTCGCCCGTCTATCGCATAACGGATTACGTATACTTACATCAGTTTTCGTTTTTTATTTTATCTAGTTTTATTAAAATATTTTTCACCCGAGCGGACAAAATTAATCCATCTTCATTTGGATTAAATCATGATCGATCTTGTTCGATACAAACTAGCACCTTATAATGTGGTATAATGGGACAAAAATTGATAAGTTTATTGACGTTTAAATGTTTCGTAATGAAAAGTTTAAGTCGACATGTAATCGTTCGGCAGAAAAATTATTTGGGCACAAAGTATAATAAATCTTGCACAAAATTTTAAAATAAGGAAATATATTTGTTCAATAATTATGTTGCCGCTTATATTTTCTCAATGCAGGGAACCTTAACGAATTATTTAATTTAAATAAGCCACTTCTATGTTCGGCACCCAGTGAAACATGTTTGCTGATCCTGACTCCTAGGTCCACTGGAGTTTTAAAAAAAAACTTATAATCTAAAGCCCATCGGAGGACCAAGATGAAGGATAAAATGTCCCAGAATAAAAAGTAACCGAATAAAAAATTGTAAATAAAAAATCGAAGATACTAACTACTAGCTAAAAAATCCAATATAAAGGGATAAAATAATCCCGGATAAAAAATTCTAAGGTAAAATTCGTATGATAAAAAATCTTAGAATAAAAAATTACGGAAAAAAAATCCGGGATAAAAAATCCGGAATAAAAAATTCTAGGGTAAAACTCCTAAGATACAAAATCCTAAAATAAAATATAACAGAATAAAAAATCCGGGATAAAAAAATCTAGGTAAAAAATCTTAAGGTAAAAAATTTTAGAATAAAAATCCTATGAAAAAATGCTGGGATACAAAATGTTAGGAAAAAAAGGTTAGTATACAAAAATTAAGAAATAAAAAATCTGGGATAAGAAATCTTAGGATAAAAAATCCGGGAAAGGGTAAAACTCCTATGACAAAAAATCATAGGATAAAAAATCATGGAATACAAAATCCGAGAAAAAAAATCATAGGATTAAAAATCTTACGGTAAAAAGTCTTATATTAGAAATCCTATAAAAAAACCCTGTAATACAAAATGTTAGAGGAAAAAATGTTACGAAAAAAAATATAAATAAACCGGATAAAAAACCATAGGATAAAAAATCCGGAATAAAAAATCATACGATAAAACTCCTATGATAAAAAATCTCGGAAAAAAATCCGGGATAAAAAATCCTAGGGTAAAAAATCCTAAGGAATAATATCCAATGATAAAAACCAATAAAATATATAAAAAATCCAGGATAGGATAAAAAATCCGGGATAAAAAATTCTAGGATAAAACTCCTAAGATACAAAATTTTAGAATAAAAAATCCGAGTTAAAAAATCCTTTGGTAAAAAATCCTAAGGTAAACAATCTTAGAATAAAAATCTCATGAAAAAATCCTGGGATACAATAAGTTAGGAAAAAAAAGTTAGTATACATAAATGAAGAAATAAAAAATCCGGGATAAGAAATCTTATGCTATAAAATTCGGGATGAAAAATCCTAGGGTAAAATATCCTAGGATTAAAATTATATGAAAAACCCTGGGATACAAAATGTTCAGAAAAAAAAATGTTCAGAAAAAAAATGCTGGAATGAAAACTCACGGAATAAAAAATCAGTGATAAAAAATCCAAAGGTAAAAAATCTTGAGGTAAAAATCCTAAGAAAAAACCCTAGGATAAAGAATAATAGGGTAAAAAGGTTAGGATAAAAAATCAAAGAATAAAAAATCCAGGATAAAAAATCTTAGGATCTGAAATCCTGTATAAAAAATCATTGGGTAAAAGCTCCTGCGATAAAGAATCCTAGAATCAAAAATCATGGAATAAAAAATCCGGGATAAAAAATCCTAGGGTAAAATATCCTAGGATACAAATTCTATAAAAAACCCTGGGAAACAAAATGTTAAGAAAAAAAATAAATAATCCTTGATAAAAATCTTAGGATAAAAAATCCTAGGGTAAAATTCCAATATAAAAAATACAAATTCACGGAGTAAAAAATCGTAGGGTAAAAAATCCTAAGGTAAACAATCCTAAGGTAGAATATCCTAGGATAAAAATAAATAATCCGTGATAAAAGACCTGAAGATAAAAAATCCTAGAGTAAAACTCCTATGATAAAACATCTTAGAATAAAAAATTACGGAACAAAAATTTTGAGATAAAAAATCCGATCTTTGAAAACTAACTGTGTCGATATCGACCCAGAGAAATATTGTGCGTACAATACACCATGCATCTGCTCTACATCAACTTTCAACTAGCATCAACCGCGGTAACCTTTGATCCACGCCCACATGTCTTCCAGAGAAGCATCAACCGCGGAAACCTTTGATCCGCGCTCGTATGTTTTCCAGAGAAGCAAATCTGGCCCAAAATCTGGTGCTTTAGTTCATGATAAGAAAAAGAACTGCGTTTTAAATCCATGTCTAACCCATTGCTATGCAGATGGTTTTGCTCGGTTGAAGACCTAATGATATTTTGACAATGTCTAGTAATAAATTTGGAAATTGATAACGACAGTTGCGAGGAAGACTTAAAATACCTCGGGCCACACATTTGAGACTTTTGCGGCCAAAGCATCTATCAGAGCTATCTTTACATTCTAGACCAAGATAATTTGCTTGATCTATGGTTCCAAAAAAGTCGCTGAGAACCAGTATTGGAACTAGATGTGCCTTACAAAGGATGGCTTAAGAGAGACAGCGAGACTAAAATAGGATTAGACAAAAGGATACAAAATCATTATTTAAAGAAATATTCTTCGAACGTTCTAGAACGAATATAGACTACAAAATTCAAAACCAGCCATTCGAGTACATTTCTTTTGTCTTGACATCAATTTCACACCAATTAATGCCGCGATTGTTATTCTTAAACGGCTTCCTGATATTCTCGCTCGAGGTTAATAAATTCTAAATTCTAATGTACATAAACACAAACCATTTATGTATATAACGTTTTCGACACAGAACGGTTCCATTCACTTGATTTTATAAATACCATAAATTATACAACCGGAGTTCCTTTCTGTACATGTCTATACAGTCATCGTATTTTTTAAACACAACAACATCACAAATTCTTATTTCATCTACATAATAGCTACATTCTAAAGATAATGTGCGGTTTACGACTTTACGAGTTATCGCTATCATCACATCTGCGTTGTATGTCAAACAACAAAGATATTTGCAGTTTTTTTTTTATAAAAATCCATCCATAAATTGAATTAATTTCCAAGGTTTGGCATAATTACCTTTGATGAATTCAATTCTTTACATTATCTACCTCCTACAAGACAACAAACAATAAAAAAATATAAAATGATATTTTGATTAATCACCATGACAAGAATTTTCAAGATACACGACTAAAGATGAAGATTTCCTCATTTAAAATTTGCTATAGAGCAAGTTGTTCTCAACTGAAGATGAACAAAAACAAATTTTTGACATGTTAGCCCACCATAGTCGCACTCATTCTTATTTTATGTTGTGGAAACCATGTCGAAAATTTCTTTCGGATATCCTTGAAAATTAAAGTCGATCGTGCATCACTCACTTAAGCGGTTGGCGATTTTAGAAAGGAATTCTATAACAAACGATTTTTCTATCCGCATCTGATTATGATATTGACGAGATGCTGATGAATCCAGATCACGATTTAACGATTTAATTTTTTTTTACAAATTTATTGCATTACAAAATTTGTTATACTCGTCGTTAATGTAAAATTGCTGCGCTCTAATGGTTTTAAAATTTATAATAAGAAAATTAACTTTGAATAGACGATCATTATGTCTATCTAATCAATTGGGGGTAAACGAATATGTATGTACGTGTAAACAGACGATGCAAATGTTAACTGCACCGTGATTTTCAATTTAATTTCAACAAATTATAAATATTGACAAAGTGGATTTGAGTGTATGTCATGTTGCTTAACTAAGACGGAAGAAGCTGTTGTTTTATTGTTACATCGACAGGTCGTAACATGTCCGATATTAGTTATAGATTAAGTCGTGAGAAATACAAAACACTGCTGTTAAAATATTTGTTGTAATATATACGTGTTTTGTGGTGACGAATAACAAATGATCAAAGGCAGGTAAAATAGTTGAGCAAATTTGTGGTCACGACGGTTTTAGAAAATGTATTACATAGACCGGAAGGAAACCTTGATCGTAAGAAATATTTCTCATGTACTCGAAAACGTATGTGATCCTATATATTTGATTTAAAATTCATCGAATTAGAGAGCAACGGAAGCTGAAATTTGACCCAATGAGTATTGGAGCCAGTGCATCTATTTGGATTAAACTGGACTAATTGAAAAAATTACCGGGAGCTTATTCTTAAATTTAACTTAACATACATAGAATCATCTTAACGACGTTTCCAAAAGGTATCGGGAATCTAATTAGGCGATTGCTCAGTCGACAGGTAAAAACCATTTTCATTGCCATTAAGAGTGATTTATTAGAGCTGTCACCCAATTTTCTACCATATGCTGATAGATGTGGCCAATTGAAATCAAAAAGAGGTAAGTCTAGAAAAAATTAGAGTACCTCAAAGACGCCATCTTGACCCAAAACAACGGTGTCATTCATGAAAAAGACCTTAAGCTTGGTCATTGAGGTTTCGCCAAAAACACGCAATACCTGGCTGCCAAATTACTGACAATATCAGAGTACGAAGGTACTTAAAGTTCCAGGTCTTACAATGCTAAGGAACAAATTGGCGGACACTGTATAGGAGATGAACATATAAATTGTCAGATTAGATATCCAACTGCTTATATTGAGCTACTTTTTGTAAGCGCATAAAATTAAATTTTCTTATCTATTAACTTAGTTTACTATGTGTAAGTAAGCTATTAAATGTGACTAAAAAAAGTTGCTCAAAATACAATAAAGAACATCTAGTCGTTCTAAGATTTTCCTTTGCTTCTACTTTTCCCATTTTATCCTTTTAACTAATATATATTTTTATACGTTTTAAAAAGTATTCCAAAATATTTTACAATTTTAATTGGCTTACCACTGTTTTGATCTCAATTGCTCTCTTTTAACCACGTCAATTTTACCATATTTCCTAAACCACGAATACTTTACTTGACACTATCAACGAATTCTTTGCTCAATTTACTTAAAACTGATCATTGTTTCCTGCTTAAAATAGCATCAATATCAAATTTGTAAATTAAATTGAGCAACATTACTTTTATTGAGCTACTATTATATCTATTATTAAAATTGGTTCCAGGATCTCGGTTGCAAATCGTTTTGAATTTAAACTTGCTAAATGTCGCCTAACCTAAAGATTTAAAATTGAGCTATCGACCTTTATTTTCATTATACTCAATATTAGTTCATATTTTAAATGAAAAGATTTGTTTGTATTTCGGTACACTGAACATTTCTTCAGAAACTAATTTACTATTGATCTTTTTTTTCGTAATGTATAAAGTTAATTTAGTAGTTATATTGAGCTACTTTTCATATTTTTTTTAATATTTAACAATCATTCATCTAGTAATGCAATAAAATAAGTGCGACTTACCTATTATTATGTCATGATTTTGTTTTAAAAGAATGTTGCTCAAAATACTATAAAAACTGATCATCATAACAACATAATTTACCCACCTATTTACACACACACCCATCAAAAATGGTAATGAAAATTAGTTGACATTCGAATAAAAATTAAAAATAAAATTCATCCCACCTTGAATTTATTCAAATTAATTAAAATCAAAATGACAAACACGTTAATTACAACGCGGCATACACACACTCGGCAGGTTATGATCTAATTCTCTTAATAATTAAATATTTTTTCAAAATGCAAATTGCTATTTATAAATTAAAATAATTACTTGCATAAGATCTGTGACTGTGCATAGATTTATGATTTGCATTGAAATTGATTTGCGTCCGATCTACAGTTCCGGAAATGCGATCAGTAAAAAAATAAAATGATCGATGATCGTTAAAAAATTATCGATCAACAAGTTTAGGAATTTACCATTTTTTGACACAATATTTACGTTACAACGATAATAAATTCTGTAATTAAATCGAGACTGTGTTTCGCAGATCGACACGATCGATTCCAGTTTTTATGCATATTTGCACATATTTTTGCTTCGATTTACATTACATACACACACATTAGATAATATTCGATGTTTGTTACGATTTTTTTTTCTCTCGATCTAATTCAAACGCGCAAAAGAAAGCAAGTGATCACATAATCGATCTTGATGTTCTGGTTTTGCTAGTGTTACTAGCAAATTGTAATGACGAAAATAACATTTTTTCTGTGTAATGAAATGTTGTTAACAGAAAAGAATTATCATTTAACTGTACGACGACGTATACTTTCTCTTCGAATCTAATTCGCATTTTAAATTCGAAATTTGCAACAATATACAAAATGTGTGTAGGCAAGTTTGGTTAGACTCTAAATAGATGATATAACCGTAATATAAGTTTTGTTGTGGTTGCACAAAATTCATACATTTTCTTGTGCCAATATTAAGAAATTCACAATTTCAATGTTGACATGAATAAACACTGTACTTGTTACATATGAGTTTTGAATGCATAAACTAAAAAAAAATTACTTTTAGAAGGAGGAAAACACAAATGCGAATCGTGCGATGAAAGTTTTCTTACTTTCGAGTCTGGCTAGAGCTGGAAGGAAAAATATCGAACCGCAAACGATCGTATTCAATGTGATATTGAATCATACTCTACATAGACTTTACATATACATGTACCTTTATGTTTTTAACTCGTCTTCTACATCGTCTTATCGTTTTTCTTTTGTTTCAAAAATAATAAGAGCAACATCGAGTTAAGAAGCCTTTGCTGGCACGTTTCGTATTAACTTTACCGTTATATAAGTTATTTATTGGGTGTATGCATTAAAAACCGGAATTTTTTATGAAATTTAAGCCTTTAATTTGAAAAAATGTTACAAGATTTTTTATTCAAAGTATTGCCCATCGCTAACCACTACTTTTTCCCATCTTTCTGGCAATTTATAGATCCCAACCCGGAAAAAATGCGCCCGTTTGGCGGCCAAAAACGAATCGAGCTAATTTTCGATACCTTAAACTGAAGTGAAGCGTATTCCTGATAGGGCATTCTGCATGGAACGAAATAGATGGTAGTCGGAAGGAGCATGGTCTGGGCTATAAGGCGGGTGAGGAAGAATTTCCTATCCAGTATTCTTCAGGTAATTTTTGACCGGCGCCGCAATATGTGGCCGAGCGTTATCGGAAAATGATTGACTCGTGTCTGGTCGCATTCGTTGGCCGCTCTGCTTGGATTTTCTGCTTCAATCGGATCAACTGTTGACGATAGAGTTAGGCATTGATGGTTTGGACACTTGGCAACAGCTAAAAGTAAACCACACTTAGCTGGTCCCACCAAATGCACAGCATGACCTTGGCCCCGTGAATATTCGGCTTTGGTGTCGATGGGCTGGGCTCGCCTTTCTTGACATATGCTTTTTTGCGCTTGGGATTATCGTAATGGATCCATTTTTCATCACCAGTGACAATACGATGCAAAAACGACTTCTTTTTGTGGCGCTCGAGCAGCATTTCGGACATGTAAAATTGTCTTTCCACGTCTCTTGGCTTCAACACGTATGACACCCAATTTCCCATCTTTTGAATGAATCCCAAGGCTTTCAAACGACTGGAAATTGTTGCTTGATTAACTTTCAATGATTCTGCATGTTCTTCTTGCGTTTGACATGAATCTTGATCGAGTCATACCTCCAATTCTTCATCCTCAAACTTTTTCGGCTGACCAGGACGCTCTTTGTCCTTGATGTCAAAATTACCACTTTTGAAGCGACTAAGCCTCAAAGCACTGTGTTTTTGCAAGAACATGCTCACCATACAAATCCACGAGCAAACGATGACGTCAGCTGCAGTTTTGTTTGCGACTTAACAAAACTTCCGGCAAATGCTGTTTTTGTCGCAAATTTGATAAATTTTCCATCGTTGAAATCGGTTGGATGTGCACAATCAAAATAAAAACTTTTAGCTGATTTTGACAGATATTGAATAGGGCTTTCAAATGACAATATATGTCCATGATGTACTATAACGCATAAACAAGTAATGACATCTAGTATCAAATCCCGGTTTTTAATGCATACACCTTATATATTTTTAGCCAATAATCAAACTTCTGTTAGCACAAAACAGTCACATTTATAATGAACTGCTCTGCAATCTGCAAAGTCTTCTCTCAATGTTTCTCTCAAAATCTATTGATGGACTTATATCGCCAAGCCGAAGACTATAATAAACAGTTTATTAGCATAAATATCTGCACCTAGAATCATTTCAAAATATGCAGGTGTCAAATAGTTTGGTTCTGCTAAGCTCGGTTGATGCTTGGGTAATGAATGATTATTGTGACCCTGGATCTATTAAAGAGTGTAGTTATATTGCATATCCAAAACGAGGTATTGAGGTAACTTATTTTATGCGTATCGGTGAAATTTTCGTTTTCGTGCACAAACATTTGAAATCGGTGTGTTGTATTGCCTCTTGGAGCCTGGGATAAATCAAAAGAGGTCGAATAAGCTAAACCTCTGCATTTCATGGTTTAAAACGATAGATTTGAAACATTAAAAACGTTGAAAATAAAAAGTAGAGTTTTTAGCATTGACCTACTCCGTGAGGTTTTTACCCATCTGGTCTGATTTGACTTTTTCCGCTTAACTAAAAGCCATCTGGTATCTTAATTTTTCAAATGTATTTATCTCTTCTTGAATTACAATTAATGTTTTCTGACAAGCATTAAATGCTTTCTAAATCACACCAAATCATGTTTCGACACGTTTGGAAAGTAAGTACAGTAATTTTATTCAGCAGTATTCCATCTTTTCTTGGTGATGTGGACTATAAACGTTGACGTTTTCCTTTTAAAGTTGAAAAATAGAAAATTTTATGCCTCAAAATCGCAGTCACGTTGAATGTGTGTTATAGGTGATTATAATAGTTGCAAGTTGCTGTCAAAATGTAGAGAAATGGTACTCTATGTTTGTAGCAACAAACAATAACGAGAGATGATCTCCAAAAAAAGTTTCTTTTTGTTGCGAATGTCTTCCAACTAAATTTCAGTTTTTTATTGTGCTGCAAACTACTGAAGTTTGTTGAATTAATACTGACCTCCTCAATTATGATTGCAAAGTGATTTGGATTTGGTGAAAATTCTACAATTATTGCCTCATGTTTGCTAAATTGAAAACTCGGCTTATATCAAAGCTTCACAGATTTATAAATTATATCTCCCATTTCTTTCCTGATTTTTTTCCATTTTTTTAACTTTACAGTTTTTACCTTCGAGTATTTTCTTTGAGATACAGGGTGGAATTTAACAAAGACATGATTTTTTATTTCAAGCACCTCGATTGACCTGAAATTAAATTTTCTGAATGTTTTTCAGCTATATTTGATTCTAGTTGTGTTCCCTGTCACTTTTACTGATCCAGGTACTTTATTAAAACCAGAATTTCCCACAAACCCAGCATTGTATTTTGTCTTCTCGCATTTTTTTCTTATTTGCAACTTTACTATATCTTTAGTTTTATTTGTAAGGTCATCTGTTGCAGCCCCACCATTATGCTCCCATCTGTATCTTTTTATCCTAATTTTAGTTGAACCAGTGAACCATTACGAGAAGCTAGCTGATCTAGACCACGTTCGAATGTAATTCAGTATAAATCTCAGTAAATTATAAATTATCTAAATCAAATCGTTCAAACTAAATCAAACTCGTGTGTATGTTGTTTCAACAGTAAATTATCATTAACAGCCAAGTCCAATGTTGGAATGTCGTCAAGTTGATATGATTGTAAATTTAAAATTATGTAAACGAACTCGTTCAAACCAAATCAAACTCCTTTATATGTCGATGCCGACAAGTAATCAATCACCAAAAACTTAGTCGATCTACATAATGTTCGAATGTCATAAAGAATATATGGTTGTATATTTGAAAATATCTAAACAAACTGGTTCAAACCAAATCAAACTAACAAATGAACACAGTTTGATTAATAACAATTTTTATAAAATCTTCTTTGAACTTATTATTAATTTCTAAAAAAATTGAGGATGATGACTTCGCTCTGTTTTAAGAACTATAACATATTAGCGACTGTAAGAATTAATCTCCGAGCTGATCAACAAGCACATTTCACTATTGTACGAATTATGTAAACGCTCCCCGACTACATGCGGCTATTCCTATATACCTATACCTATATATAAGATGAAAAGTATTTCCTGATTGCAGTCGGAAAGCATATATTATGATCACTTATGTTTTTCATTCGATTTTGTAACGTGATCTAGTTTTTCAACAGTTTGACATTTTATAGAAATGAGAAATGCGATCGTACGAGGAAAATATTAAATGCAAAAAAAAATCTATGCGTAATAAAATGAAAAATTATTCGTAAGACGATTGGCAAGTTGAATGCCTCATGTTATGTATGAAATTAATAAGAGTAATGGTATCGGTAGACTTGACTCGATCGCATAGTAAAAAAGGTTTGTTTCCATGATCTTGATAATTAATTAATAATTATTTCATGATAAATTTTTTTTTTATGAAACATAAGTTGTGTGAGAAAGGTATGTGTCGTTACATATTTTTATGATTTCGATATTAAATTACTGTGTACCGTAAGAAAATTATTGAAGAAGAACGTTTCAAATCTTTATCAACGGTATATTATGTTTCTAAATATTTTACACCACAAAGATTGGTGTACGAGCCCGGAAAATCTTTCTATTGTGAAATGTCAATGTAAACCGATAGATCAGTGAAGCCACAGTCGATTTTTCGTAATATCATGTTTACGATTACCATGCGAAGCATAAATGTTTGTCTCATCTCACTTTCGTTTCAACAGTTTTTACGATATTTCTTTATATTTGAAACATCAATAATCATAAATAATATTGCTAAGAAGTCTTTAAAAGGTTCCTGATTGATTGATTCGACTATAGGATCAAGTAATGTCGGGCCAATTTTTACATCAGTTTTACATACAACAATTCCTATTTAAATACATCCAGACATTTATGCAGACGCCCAAGCACATACAAACACGAAAAATATTTAAACACCAAAACCAAATAAAATAACCGTTAAACCTTTAAAATACCGTTAAGATCTATTTAGGTTCTTATGTTCAAAATATAACTGATCGAATCGAGGCATGTTTTTGATTTCGACACGGGATCATAATTCATTCAAAGTTCAGTATTTGTTAGCGTTCAATGTTCTAGTTCATAGTTGATCCCTATAAGGCAGTACTTGCATATTCTACTACTAAGCTAGAATGAATGTTTTCACTGTCAAAAAAGGATGTTCATTTTATGGCCTTAATAATTTGTTTTTCGGAAAATAATTTTGATCTTTTCATTCATTTGCTGCTCTTTCGCGCATTATGTTATGACGCAATTATTCTACTAATATAAGTCGTCGCACTCACCTACGACTTCGCAGCTTCCATCCGAACCGTATTTATTTCTAGTTTACAGTGTACAATTTAGTCCTCTGGTTGCACAATCCGCGGTGTTGCGTTTAGTGGGTCCATGCCAACCTTAATGAATAACTATCGGAGTATCTTGAGGCAGGATATATTTGCTTTTTCACTTTGTGTTTTAAGCCAGTTGGTGTTGCAGCTTCGATAGTGAATAAAACCCAGATCTCCAAGCCAAAACCCAGATCTCCAGTAATAGTTGTTTTCTGTTTAATAAAGTTTACAGATTTTGATATACTTAATCGAAAAAACGAGTTCTTTAAAAATATTGACAGGTTTCCTTTTCAGACAACATTAAACTGAGTAGGAAATCGCGGAAGGCATACCACATTAATTACAGTAATTACTCGCAAATTATATTGAGATAGTTACAATCGAAGCAGATTTATTTAATTGAAACACCTTGAAAAGCGAACTTTTATTTAGTGTTCTAGATGGGGCAATCAAACATTATATGTGTCAATTGAAAACATTAATTTACAATTAATCGAAACAGTACCACCCAACTACAACTATAATTAATTCGGTTAATCTTCATTCAAATTCGATTAATCAAAATATAATTAAAACTGAATCAGCCTTCGGGCTACAAAAAATTTCGTATAAACATCAAAATGGAATTCCAATCTCTTCCGCGCTACATTGTAGACTGGTAGCTATAGGTATATAGGTATATAACAGTAGAGTGGCGTTACTTTGGTAAATGATTTAAATTTAATTTTAAACATTTTGTTGTGATTTTAAATATCAACTTAAATGGATTGTTGTTTTATTGTTAGTTGAAGGCATTCACGCAGATAAGATCTGTATAAGTGTTTGAAAAATGCATAATAGTGTCTAGTCGCTAAAGAATATATACATTATAGGGTGCCCCTACACTAATTTTACAACGTGCATTTACATTTACCGTTTGAATTATCACTCACTAAAAAATATTGATTTCTTTATTTCCATTAACCATATACGCTTCGATAAAATCACATTGATGCCCGGCTTTGGGAATCTGTGTATGACCACCCTATAAATAAGTGCGCGCAGTTAAATGACAAGTAAACTACAATTTTTTATAAGATGAATTGATATGCGTTACGTATTTGACCATGGGCTTAATAATGAATAATTCGAAGTAATCACTATTTGAATTACAAACCAGCTACTTTAAACGTCTACTTTATGTATCGGTTGGAATAAATTTACTTGTCGTTTTCAGTTTTAATTCGATCGATTAAGCCAGTCATATGGTTAATGCTTACATAAGCCGCGTGCCACCATTTCTTTATGTGCCATGCTCATGTCGTGAATGTGTAATACAATTTAAATATAACATTTGCACTGTATAGTTCTTGGTAATTTTAAAATGATATTTATTGGCCGCCAAACTGTCTTTCAATTGTACAGTATGCTTTAAATACGTGTTGGCAAATCTTTTTTATTGACGTTAAAAACTATACTATCACCGGTCGTATAGTAATGGTTAAGGTGTTGGCTTAAATAAAATCGATTAAACAATTTTATAGGTAAAAATGTCACTTACCTTACTTAACTTACTTAACTTACTTAACTTACTTAACTTACTTAACTTACTTAACTTACTTAACTTACTTAACTTACTTAACTTACTTAACTTACTTAACTTACTTAACTTACTTAACTTACTTAACTTACTTAACTTACTTAACTTACTTAACTTACTTAACTTACTTAACTTACTTAACTTACTTAACTTACTTAACTTACTTAACTTACTTAACTTACTTAACTTACTTAACTTACTTAACTTACTTAACTTACTTAACTTACTTAACTTACTTAACTTACTTAACTTACTTAACTTACTTAACTTACTTAACTTACTTAACTTACTTAACTTACTTAACTTACTTAACTTACTTAACTTACTTAACTTACTTAACTTACTTAACTTACTTAACTTACTTAACTTACTTAACTTACTTAACTTACTTAACTTACTTAACTTACTTAACTTACTTAACTTACTTAACTTACTTAACTTACTTAACTTACTTAACTTACTTAACTTACTTAACTTACTTAACTTACTTAACTTACTTAACTTACTTAACTTACTTAACTTACTTAACTTACTTAACTTACTTAACTTACTTAACTTACTTAACTTACTTAACTTACTTAACTTACTTAACTTACTTAACTTACTTAACTTACTTAACTTACTTAACTTACTTAACTTACTTAACTTACTTAACTTACTTAACTTACTTAACTTACTTAACTTACTTAACTTACTTAACTTACTTAACTTACTTAACTTACTTAACTTACTTAACTTACTTAACTTACTTAACTTATTTAACTTACTTAACTTACTTAACTTACTTAACTTACTTAACTTACTTAACTTACTTAACTTACTTAACTTACTTAACTTACTTAACTTACTTAACTTACTGGAATTCTTTCCAAGATGTTGATAGTTTTTAATCCAGATCGGAGTGATCTTGGAATCAGGCCATCAGGTTATTGCACTAGCATCACCAATAGCATAAGTTAACACTTATGTGCTTCTACAATACAGGAAAGCCGTGTAAGCATGTTTGTTTGACATTTTCGACCAAAATTCATCATTGAACAGTTAGCAGATAGACTGTAGCTTATTCTTTAGGTTTTAGTTGAATGTTCATCAGCGATGTTAAGGTAACCAAACAAGATCTTTTCCTTCGGTAATTCCTTTAATAAATCAAGATGATTGCTTGACCATTTACAAATCTCTATTCATCCTGGCTGAAGTAATTCGATAAGTTGGGAGTTTATTTGTACATGTAGTTTCTCCAATGTATATGCGCCGGCTTAATCTTCGTCAACATGACTGAATACTGGTTGAGAAAAGTCTATGCCAACACATATGTTTGGCCAAAAGAACTTTAATTGTCATCGTAAACCGCCTTCACTAGTTTCGTCTTTAATACTACCTTTAAACACTCAATTTTAACAGTTTTAAACTAAGCGACATTTTTGAGTGCCAATTTGTCATCAAACATTTCTTTAATTATATCATCAATTAACATATGGTCAAAAATTTCAATTAAATCTTTATCCAGACCATCAGGGTTTTTTGTTACACAACTACAAGATCAAGAGACCACTTACTGAATTCGGAATCAACTAACAGGACATTGTCCGACTAAAATTTTTAGAATTTTGTCCACTGATCTCTAATTTTTATTGATTTTTCCACTAAAACCGTCATCTTGATAATTAAGCATGTGATACCTCAGGAAGTGTTTGTCTAAAGTCTCTTCCAAGAATCATGACCTTTCCTCCAAAAGATGCTCTAATCCATAGGGTGCCACATACATTTTGATGTAACCGACCAAAAGCATCTATTTCATGACTTGAAGCCAATGTGGCTTAAACCACTAAAAATAGATTTGCAGCTGTAATATCCCCATTTTGTTTTAAAACAGGAATTATAATTGAGGGTAGGGTGTTCGCTTGTTAATTTTAATTCTAAAACCAAATAGGTAGTGGTAGTTTTTTCCCTTCTTAATGGGATGGCAGCTATACCTGTTGATGTAGAAGGGAAAGGTGGTCTACAACCATCAGGACTATCAATAAAAAACCGTTTAGAGATTTTTTTTTGGTTTGATATTAATAGAGCATTTCTGTCAGACTGCTCAGCATCAAACAACTCTGGCGAAGAGGATGCCAAATCTACAAGTAGAATTTTTAGTCCAAAGTTAGTAAATGACTTCCCAAATTGAGCTCTTGTCATTGAGGTAATAATTGTATGTTGTATTTTTGCGTATCAGCAATTCACATATTTACAGAAGCCTCTGCTAATGACTCTGTGTTTTGTGTATTCTCTAGTCTTCCAAGAGCCTGTTCAAAAACAAAATATTCTGGTATCTCACATTACAAATATTGGGTTTTGTTCATTCAAGTTGAACCAAGTGGTCAGTGTCATTTGTTTTAATCCATCATCATTTACTGCACGCCTTAAACCATTAGTGTGGAAGAGTTGGATAGTGAGTTGATACAAATGGTATACCAATGTTACCTTCACAAGGGTATAAAATTGCTTGCTGTAACTCGAGTTCGGACCGTTAATATTTTGTAAATGTGTCGAAGATCGTTATTATTTTCTCCCTCAGGGATTTGCTTTGTTGCTGGAATAAATTCGTGAAATAGTCTGATTTCGTTCTTAAGTAGTAGTGGTGTCAACAAGGCAAGATGAAAATGCAGTGGCGAGAACTAAAGATAACATCTATATAATTACTCTCTGCTTTTCTGCTATTCGCCTCATGATGAACATCATTTAAATCGTGAAGGTTGTGATAGTCTTCACTTTGTTGTAATGATCATTGTCTCCAGCTGCTCTGTCGAATATATTTGAATTTGTTTATGGTTGCACCTATATTCTATGTTTGGTGCTTTATGAGTCCTTATAAATATTCTTGATTAGTTTCTGCTTTTTCAAGCTGCAGTTCTATGTAGGAGGCATCTCTTTGATTAATAATGCCAAATCACCAAGTATCTAATGTACCAGCAGTACGCAACACGCATGGAAGCCATTTTTGAGAACCATAGTCGATAGTGCTGGACCAATTCTGATTCGTACAATAAAGGATATATGTCATAAGCAACACAGAGGATAAAGATATACACATTCATTGCAACCTATAAAACGTTCCTTGCACGTAAAGGGTTGTGTGGTGATCTATATAGCGATAACGAGCCTAATTTTTTCGGTATTAAAACCAACTTCAGCGCGAATTAGCTGCATTGCTTCGTAAATCTTCTAATGACATTGACCAAATATTGGCATAGGATGGAACAACATGACGTTTGATACCTCTATTCTCACCCCATTCGCGAGGACCTTAGGTGGCAACACTAAAACCAATGAAAAAACATTTTGGAAAGTTCTTCTGAGAAGAAACCTGGACTTTTGAAGAACTATCAACGGTTACCTGGCAAGTAGAAGTTCGGTTAAACTGAAGACTTCTGGCACCAATGACATCCGATCCCATAGATATCGTCATTTTAACTCCAGGGCATTTCATAATCGGTGCCCCATTACGAACTCTACAAGAAGTTATAGAAAAGTCTAACCATTTACGGGGATCACGATGGAGACTAGTAGAAAAAATAACACAAGATTTCTGGATATGGTGGCCCTCCGAATACTTTAATCAACTTCAACGTAGAAGAAAATAGAAGTAAAACAAGTGATCTCGCGCCAAATTAAATCAGGACCTAATATTGAACTAAGCACATGAGTTCGACTCAAAGTGTTTTTTGCTCCGGTTTCATCATTAACCACAATAAAATCCTTGTCATTTACTTGCAACATTTCCTACTCATTTCTAGTCCATACTGTCGGATTATAATTAACTTAACGAATTTTCCTATTTTGTCGTTTTCAATTAATGCAAATTAATTATTCATCAAATTTTTGCATCAACAATTTTTTGAATATATTCCAAATATTTATTAGCGCAAATAAAAAAAAAATAACGGGGGATTACAATTATATAAAGTGTAGAGAGTGCACGATAAAATCGAGTTCGATTTCCAAAAAAAAAAAATCGCACACTATTGGCAGTTGCATAACTCAAGTTCTCTATATAATATGTAGAAGGCCAAGTCGCAACGGCTCAGAATAAATCGGATTATATACCATTAGTATACATCATCGGACACCCACACGATGCATTATATGCGAAATTTTTTGCATTTTTAAAATTAATAATATTTCAGTATGTGACACTATCTGATTGACATTAATATGAATAAGTGTACACCACAACGTTTTTGAATATGCAAAAAAAAAAATCAATTGCAACAATCTTAATGTGTTGCCTCTATGCAAACCAAATGTTAATCCGGATTTTACCATCAACAATTCATTATTTCTTAGACTTGTATTTTTAGTTATACGAAATGCTTGCTATCGATTGATTGCGGTCGCTTATGCATATACCCAAAACAACGAAAATCGTGATCAATTTGTCAAATACTCGCATACACCGACTAATTCTAATTTTTTTCTTCTAATTTCAGGATCTATTCATAATCCATTTGATTATAATGTCGGTGATAAATGTCATGGCATTTGGACAATATGTCGAATTCTACAGTGATTACAAAAATAATCATCGTGACGATGAGGTTTGTAAATTTTTTTATTTATTTATAATTTAATTTTATTATTTACTTGTTCATAACCACGAACCACTATTTGTTTTATTTATTGAATATTAAATCCGGATCAAACATGTCGTGTTACGTGTATTCAAGGTGATTTCTGATGATGGCGCGATACGAAAATCCTTTTTTCTCATCTCGCGCACACTGAACACATTCTACTATAACTATTACCGATACATTAGTCAATTATTACAAATTTAGTTAGATTAATAGCTCATTGATATGTTAGTTTTGTACCACTAAATACCTACCTTTCAAATATTTCCGGATGTTCAGTTCTCACGGTATTTCGCCGTTGTTGTTGGTTTTATTAATTTAAAGTTTTTTTTTTTTGCTTTCATTTTCAACTCATCGAAAATATTTTTTCGTGTACAATCGACGTACTACTGTCCTATTAATAGTTTTTAGTTTCAATGTTAGTTTGTGGGGTAATTAAAGTTCTGCGATCTAAGTAAAGTTAACGTAAATAAATTTTTTTGGTTTGTCATAATATGATTTATGGTGTTCAACTGTGTGAATGTGAATCAAGATGATGAATTTTAGTTTTAGAAGAAGATTATGAACCTAGATGCTCTCGAAATGAACTGAACTTAAGCATTTGTGTTGAACAACAGTTTAATTGCTGCATACTGCTAGTTCAGAAGCGAATTAGCCATTGATATCCAACAATAGCATCTTCGTCGAGCAGTGAATCGTTTTTGGGCGACCACCTGCTCTAAATTCATCAAGAACCGAACTGAGTGATTTTAATTAGCTGATTTCTTTGGTTGATTTTCCATTCTGTAGCTCAAGAATTTTTTGAAAGAAGCATTTGTTACGGCCGTACGCACAAATTTGATATATATGAGAGATGAGTATCTAATACCGATGAATCTGTCCATAAAAAGGTTGGTTCAATTACTAGAGTTGTTTCGGGTTTTACTACATCCATTAGATCGTCAATAAGAAGCCAACGCAGAGTTTCGAATGGAGAAACCTTTCTTTTTGCTGTCAATAAACTTGTACGAAGTTCTCCATTTTTGTAGAGTTCTGTAATATATAGCAAATTAGTACGCGTCTTGACTGGTGTCACAGAATCCATGTAACTTGATTTTTGACCTTTTCACTGTTTGTGGAAATCGTTGAATTTCTATTTTTTCAACCCTGTGAGTGCGACTTGCGTTTTTTTCTAATTTGCTTCCTTTCTGGCAAAGGATTGTGATATTGATTGCAGCGATCTAGCTCATTGGACCAAAAATTCGTCCTGCTTCAGCGGGTATTTACTGCGAATATGAAAGCATCGATGTGTAGATTCCAGCACATTCCTAAAACCTTTATAGACTCAACTTGTCATTTTGGCTGCGACATTTTTTATTGACAGTCGTTCGATCGGTGACATTATAGTGTCAAATACAGCCTTTGAGTTGAACGATCATTTTTGAAGGATGAATTATCCATGTCTTTTTAGTAGATGTGCAATATTCTCCTTTAAATGAATTGCCTTTGTTTCGTCTTCTGACCAAGTCATCAAACCGTCCACATATATATTGTTTTAGTATTGCCATCATCATTTGGCCTTCTTTCGCCGATCGTTCAATGCTCGTTTAGGTAAAATAGAGCAGACGCTAGTCCGTATTGTCTTTAGAAATACCTATTCGGCGATACATTTTCTCCACATCAGCTGAAAACAAGATAGGGTGCTCTATGAACCTGAGTAAAATTGTATATAGATTTGACTGAGTGGCTGAGCGAGCAAATAAAACTCTTAATTTAGTTATTACGCTAGAAGTTCGAAGCACTCCATGATATGGTAGATAATTGATGATTTCTTTTGATGGTATTTCTTCCATATGGTTGCGTGACTCTGTAGCGGGTGAGTATATATAAAATACTCATCCGTACATATGATTACAACACAATCACAACACATATTATTTGTAAATATATAATCAACTTGATTATATATATTTACATAATAATAAAACAAAAACACGACTGTCAAAATTGGTCGTATATTTACATAATGTTGACAGTCAAGCAATTTCGGAGTTGGATTGCAATTGCTGAGTACACCAGTTCATGGTGTGCACCGATAGATGGTGCGATATATTATTTATATTAACAAAGTAAAATAAATAATTAAGACTCGGCCATTCCAATTTGAACCAGCGAGGAAATTACATCGTTCGACCATCATCATCAACAACATCATCATCATAAACAACAACAACAACAATATAATTAAAATTCTTAATTATAATTGTTACATCGCATATTGTAAGTTAATAAATACAGTGCGTACAAATAAAATAAATTAAGTTATTATAATTGTTGTATTGCATACAACAATTATATTTATAAATAGTGAATTTTATTTTCCTATCCCAACTTGGGATAACCTACGGAAACATAGCTTGCTATATTTGGTGACCCCGACGTCCGTTTTTACGGCCAATAATTAAACCACGTGGTTTAAATTATCACGCAACGCGCAGCCTTAATTTATTTTATTTTTTTTGTACATTTGTTTTGTTTTGTTCGACGAAATAGACAACATGTCTATTCATGGTGATGATGACACCAAACTAGAAGTGACCAAGATCTCAGCCACTGGCATTCGTCTCCCAGAATTCTGGATTACTAATCCGGAATCCTGGTTCAAGACGATCGAGATACTGTTCGACGCGAACAAGGTCACGAGCGACAAACAAAAGTTCGCTCAGGCGATCAGTTGTTTGTCTCCTACGCAGGCGGTGATGATCGATGATGTTCTGCAGGAACCTCCTGCAGAAAATAGATACGCACACCTTAAAGCTGTTCTGATCGAGCGAACAACGCTCTCAGACAGAAAGAAATTAGAAGCGCTGCTAGAGAAGACTGAAATGGGCGACCAACGTCCATCGGAAGTCTTACGGCGCATTAAATCACTAGCCACTGGCCGATTTAATGCGACACTTATTACACAACTGTGGATCAGGAAACTACCTGAATTTATTCAGATAGCACTGATCCCACAGCAGGATAAGGAGGCAGACGCATTGTCTATCATAGCCGACCGGCTACACGAGGCAATGCCAACTACACATGTGGTGGGCGCTGTTCACCACGTGTCACGGTCCCGCGAAAGGATGGAGCCTGACCACGTGCCTACTAGACACGATGGGAATACTACAACCTGTAGTACGAGCACCAACGAGCAACTGGCTCGCACGCTCGACAGACTCAATTCCAGACTAGACAGACTAGAACTTCGAGCGGCTAGTCCAGCGACCAACTGGCGAACACGATCACGTACTCCTTCCACTGGAAGGAGGTCGAATTCAAAAATAAGACTAGTCCGCCCGCTACCAGCACGGTGTTATTATCATACAAAATTCGGACACAAAGCCGAATATTGTAAGTTACCATGTGATTTTCCCAAATCACAGGTAAACACAACTGTGAACCACAGGTTCACAAAACAAAAGGCTGTAGTGATGGATAACAATTCCCCAAACTAATAGGTCTATTGGCTGGCGCGGCTGACCATAGACCGAATTACACTAGCCGCCTATTTATAAGGGACAATCAGAACAAACTCACGTTTCTGATTGACACTGGCGCTGATTTATCCGTCATGCCCTATACAACTTGTATTAACCACAAATCCCAAGTCAACACCGACTTAGTTTTGTCAGCCGCCAATGGTACGACTATCAATACCTACGGAAGCAAATTGCTGCAAGTAGATATTGGTCTAAGACGGAACTTTCCGCACGTATTCACGATAGCAAACGTGAATCGTCCTATCATTGGTGCCGACTTTCTTGAGAAATACGGCTTACTAGTCGATCTTAAGAACAGGAAGCTAATTGATCCAGTCACACAACTGTCGATCAATGTGTCACAGACACTAGCGAACACACCTTCGCCCAGGAACTTCCTGATTGACAACGGGTACGGCAGCTATTAAAGAAGTTTCCTTCTTTAACAGCTCCGCCGAATTACAATTCTCCCGTTAAGCATAATGTAGTACACCACATAGTGACTACAGGACATCTACCGGTGTCCAGACCAAGAAGATTGGATCCGATCCGACACAAAGCGGCTACAACGGAATTCCAACATATGATACAACTAGGTATATGTCGGCCATCGGCATCGCCAGTATCATGTCCACTACACTTGGTTAAAAAGAAGAATCAAGACTGGAGACCATGTGGAGACTACCGCAGGTTGAATATGGTAACGGTACCTGACCGTTATCCTATTCCCCACATCCAGAACTTCTCCATGCACCTACAAGGTTGCAAGATATTCTCGAAGATCGACTTGGTCCGAGCTTATCATCTTATCCCAGTTGCACCTGAGGATATTCACAAGACGGCAATCACTACTCCATTTGGTTTATTCGAGTTTACTCGAATGCCATTTGGACTTCGCAACGCCGCACAGTCGTTCCAACGATTCATCAACGAAATCGTGAAGGATCTCGACTTTGTGTTCGTCTACATTGACGACATACTTGTAGCTTCAACTTCGGAAGAACAACACATGTTTCACCTGGAAACATTGTTTCAGAAACTTTCTGAATACGAGGTGAGCATCAACAGTGCGAAATGCGTTTTCGGCACTAGCTCTCTCGACTTCCTTAGTCACAAAATTACTCCGAATGGTATTCTGCCGTCCACTGAACGAATTAACGCCATTCGGGAATTCCCAGCTCCACAAACAATCCGGCATATACAGCAATTTATCGGCATGATAAATTACTACCACAGGTTTATGCCTAGGATAGCGGAAACCTTAGGACCTATCCACACTCACTTGGCTACTTTACTAAAGAAGCCCAAGACGCCGAAAAACTTCTTCTGGCCAGACGAATGTCAACAGGCATTCGACAAGCTAAAAACCATTTTAGCAAACATTGTACTATTGGCACATCCAATACATGACGCTAAACTTAGTGTCACAACCGACGCCTCAAGCACTGCTGTAGGCGCCGTGTTGCAACAATGTAACAATGGGGATTGGGAGCCGCTTGGTTTCTTTTCGAAGAAACTTTCGAATGCTGAGACAAAATATTCCGCATTCGATAGAGAGCTACTAGCTATCTACCAAGCAATTAAACATTTTCGATACTATGTCGAAGGTCGAGATTTTACAGTCTACACCGACCACAAACCGCTCACTCGAGCGATTCAATCCAAGGCTGAGCGCAACCCGCGACAAACTCGCCACTTGGATTTTGTGTCTCAGTTTACGACTGACATACAACACATCCAAGGCAAGGATAACGTGGTAGCCGATACACTGTCTCGAGCATCAAACCACGAAACTTCATCTGTCGAGACTCACTTCGACATGAAGCAAATTGCAACATCGCAAGAAACCGACACGGAACTTCAGGATATACTTTCTGGTTCCGCAAAACGATCTAATTCCACTTGGAAATTAGAACGCATTAAATTAGCTGACTTAGCTATTTACTGCGAAATCTCAACGGGCAACAACCGCCCGTATATCGCAGAACCACTGCGACGAAACATATTTAATGCACTGCATAATATATCGCATCCAAGCATCCGAGCCACTCGGAAGTTAATATCTACTAGATATTTCTGGCCCAGTATGAATAAGGACGTGGCCCACTGGGCGCAATCCTGTTTGTCCTGCCAAAGATGCAAAGTCACAAGACATACTAAATCCCAACATGGGCATTTCAGCGTTCCACCGGGACGTTTTGAACATATCCATTTAGATATAGTGGGACCACTTCCACCTTCTAATGGATACACATATCTACTCACCTGTGTCGATCGTTTCACACGATGGCCAGAAGCGTACTGCATACGAGACATCACTGCAGTTACGATTGCCCGAACATTTGTTGAGAACTACATCTCCAGATTCGGAGTACCGGTTAACATCACGACCGATCAAGGTGCACAGTTTGAATCCAAACTGTTTGGTGAGCTAACTAAGCTACTTGGTTCCAACCGGATCCGAACCACCTCGTACCATCCTCAATCAAACGGTATGGTTGAGCGTTTTCATCGCCAGCTGAAAACATCACTAAAATCCCGATGTAACACTGTTCATTGGAGCTCCGAGATACCCATAGTACTACTAGGTATCCGAGCTACTGTAAAAGAGGATCTCAAATGTTCCCCAGCTGAGCTTGTCTACGGACAAACACTGAAGCTGCCTGGCGAATTCTTTGTAGATAACCCTATTTTACCTCTCAGTACAACTGACACTATGATCGAACAACTACGATCATGTATGAGCAACCTAGTGCCCAAAAACACTCGTGTAGCCAAGCAAACGGACATACATGTCCCGAAATCACTAGACACTAGTGATTTTGTGTTTGTTAGAGTAGACAAAGTGCGCACAGGTTTGACACCGCCATACGATGGCCCATACAAGGTTATTCGACGTTTACGGAAACATTTCGTACTTGACGTCAAAAACAAACATCAATCTATCAGCATTGATAGATTAAAACCGGCATTCGGAATTCTTTCTTTCGCTGAGAAACTTTCTCCAACAAGAAAACTCCGAACAGTCCGCATACAAGTGTGAAACTTTCACATGTTAAACAACTTCCTAAAAATAAGACACTGTCAGTAATAGGAAATGAAGCAAACAATTGCTAGAACAATACAAACCTCGGTTGTAACTATCTCTAGTTCCCGTGTGCAACCACGGTCGAGATAAGCTTTATCTCCCGTGGGCCGCTAAACCAAAGCCTGAGTAACATGCATAATTACACAGCATATATTATGTCGAAAACTGCAGCAATAGCGACTATGGATATCGACAAAGATGATTTGCTAACGCTGACCGAAATAAGGCAAAAGACGCTACTAGCTAGCATTAATGCAGCTACTTCGGCAGCACCAGAACAACCACCACAGGTGGCAAAGGTGACAAAAATTCCAGCACCGCGTAGTTTGCCGAAGGGTATGATATTTAAAAAACGAGCTCACGTTTCATCAGAAACGCAAACTGAGCATACACCGTCAACACATCCAACTAGGACGGTAGCAACCCAAACATTGGGATCAAAAACATCAAAAAGTAGCTTCCACCACAGGGGGGATGCTTACTCGGGGCGAAGTCATGTAGCGGGTGAGTATATATAAAATACTCATCCGTACATATGATTACAACACAATCACAACACATATTATTTGTAAATATATAATCAACTTGATTATATATATTTACATAATAATAAAACAAAAACACGACTGTCAAAATTGGTCGTCTATTTACATAATGTTGACAGTCAAGCAATTTCGGAGTTGGATTGCAATTGCTGAGTACACCAGTTCATGGTGTGCACCGATAGATGGTGCGATATATTATTTATATTAACAAAGTAAAATAAATAATTAAGACTCGGCCATTCCAATTTGAACCAGCGAGGAAATTACATCGTTCGACCATCATCATCAACAACATCATCATCATAAACAACAACAACAACAATATAATTAAAATTCTTAATTATAATTGTTACATCGCATATTGTAAGTTAATAAATACAGTGCGTACAAATAAAATAAATTAAGTTATTATACAATTATAATAATTGTATAATACAATTACAATTATTATAATTGTTGTATTGCATACAACAATTATATTTATAAATAGTGAATTTTATTTTCCTATCCCAACTTGGGATAACCTACGGAAACATAGCTTGCTATAACTCATACTCAGACATGTAATTTTGGTACAGTTTTCGAATAAATCTAACTTCACTTGTTACTTGCAATGACTCAGTGATTGTTGTTCACAAAATTGCTCTTCTGGAAACAGAGATTTGTTACTGGTTGTAATTCTGGTTGACTCTATCTCCTAAAATTTTCGAAGTGTTTGATCGATATTGACACAAGGATGATCAGCGGTGGATGCTACCATCGAAATTAAATCAGTATTTTGGAGAATTACTGATTTTTCCAGCAGCAACCCACCCAAAAATGTCTTTTTTTGGAGCATTGGTTCATTTTTACTTGATTTTATTTGGCCGTTTTTTAAATAATTACAGTAAGTAAGAAAGTTTGACATATTTCGCTGTGTGAATAATTTACAGCGACTTTGTTTGATGCAGAATTTAACGTGGACTGACCTGTGGACTCGTCAACAGTTTCACTCGAGAGCAATAAACTGTGATGTTTGCTTCTTTTATGTCATGCATCTACGATGAAATGGCCATTTGATAACGGAATGCTACCGACTTAGGCAATTGAAACATCTTTGACTGGACTTTGCTCATTCTCTTCGTTTGATTGCATCCTTTGAATTAAATTCTGGTTATTGGAATACTAAATGATTTCCATTGCACAGAGAACATTTGTAGTTTGACTAATTTGTTGCCACATGACCAGTTATAGTATGTTTGGGTGTAGTTCGCTTGATGGGAGTAGTTAATGATTCCAAGGCATCAATTCGTAGAGCAAGAAATTATAAAAATCAAGAAATGAGAGAAAGATATTTCTATTTCGGCAGTTGTTTCTGCCCAGTCTGCCCTTGATTTATTATCCAACTTCTTTAATTAGATGCATATGAGCCGCAGAGATCATGCAACTCAGCAACGTCTTCCAAGACTCCGAGACCATGAATTACTTTTTCGGATGTGACCATAAGGCTTTTAATTCGGACTGCATTCGAAGTGTGAATTAACTCAATGAAAGTGCTGATATGGACTATTAATTTTAGGTAAAGGTTAGGTATAGATGGATAATGCCACTGCCCAAGTTAATATTTTTTTCTCTAAAATATGCTCTTTTATTTTGAGCTAGCACTTTGATTTTGCCACTTAATTATTGATAAAAATACCGACTTATCTGACCAATTGTCCAATTTTTTCCACTCCGCAAGTGTCATGTCTTTTCTGGGTTTCGGGAATTTGCAATTTGTGCCACAATTTAAATGAGCCAACGCCGCTGTCTTTTCCGGATTTTGAGAATTTTACATTTTGCGCCATAATTTTTTTAATTTTGATAGACTAACTCTCACGTCTTATGTAGGTTTCGAAAATATTCAATTTGGGCCACACATTTTTTTTTTCATGAAGTAACTAACCGTCATGTCCTTTCTTTGTTTTGGTAATTCGCATTTTGTGGCAAACATTTCTTACTTCTGATGGGCCAACGCAAAAGTAGAAATTCTCAAAATGCCGGGATGGAAAATTTATCGGATTGACCAATAAAAGATACCACTTGGATTTGATAAGATCTTTAGACTGTACGATTACCGCTGTTTTTTATATTTGCAGCAGGTTATATTTGACCCATCTCCCAGTCTCATACAGTGTATCCAGGTCCAATTATTTTCCAATAATTGTGTTATATTCTCTGCAACTGTTAAAGTTGTGCATGGGTCCACCGAAGTATCAATTTTGTCTACATAATAACGGTCACTTCGTTTCACTGTAGTCACGCGATTTGAACGTAGAAATCTAGTTCCTAGCCATCTTCCGAATCCCAAAATAATATCCATCATGATAATTGTCTCTTTCTGCATTGCTCTAGAAACTCCTAACACTTGCCCCCCTTGTTTCCTAGTTAAATAATCAAGATGTTTACCTGACTCCAACATTTTGAAAACGGGTCAACAATCCACGTTTTCCCTCTGTGCTGGAGCAGCACTCTCGTCACTACCTCGATCTCTTTGACCATAACCACTGAATTACAAATCAGAGAGTCAACATGTCGATTTCAGTAGTGTCCATCCAGAAATTCTGACAGTCAATTCCCTTTTCTCCAAAGTCGCTTTGAAGACAGCACAGTCGAACACGATTGTAAATTTCAGGCCGAGAACATAACCGTGAAAATTTTGCAATGCTCGGACTATCGAAAGAATTTTCAACTCATAGCTACCGTTTTCCCATGACCTCTGAAATAATATTACTCCAAGTGTATTTTTGAAGGCATCTAAATATTGCATACCCTATACTACCTCTAAATAAATTAGGATTATTAGCTTAGTAATCCAGGCTGGTTACCATCATTCAAAGGAGTCCTTATGAATTAGCAAAAATCTAAGCGTAACATCTTTGTACAGAAACATTTATTGGTTTCGCTATGAGAGCATAATTTTCCACAAATCGTCGGAAATATCCAGTCAAACCGAGAAAATGTTAAACTTGTCTCAAAGTTATTAATTTAAGAAATTTAGCAAACATTTCTCAGAAAAGGTTTTGATTTGGAGACCGTTCTCTTTTGCAACTGCTAACATTTCCTTTAATCACAACAAAGGCTCCATCTCGTTAAAATTTCCTGAAAAGTGCATTAACAATTTAATCGATACCCATGCTTGAGCGGAAATGTTCTCGCATGTGGTGGATGAAATAAAGATTGGTGCTCTTACCTAAAGATGCGAAGCTGCCAGAAAACCAACTAATGACACTAAAAGATGGATATTAGGAGTCAATAATATCTGGTAAATTATAGAAGGCCACCTGGCCATGTACAAACCGAATTATGAATAATTTATAAAAATAGGCAATGCATCGAAGTTTGGACAAAGGTTGATGATGGCCCGTTTGATTATGCCACTGGAAGGTTTTACGGAGTAATAAGGCATTTAACCCAATTTTATTATTTTTTTTGCATTCAACGGCCCGCAGTTATCCTTGAATTTTTGAACCAATCATTGATGAAAAAATGTCCATAGACTTTTAAATTTACACCAAAAAATGTTTGTGATGCATTTGACTTAGGAGAGCCTCGCAGTAGTGGCTGTAAAGTTTGTTCCTTCATCGATGATCTCAATTGATTTTTTATTAAGTTGTCCCAAATGTTCCAAATATTTCTGTTGAGCTATTCCAAATTTCAGTTGACAATTGAAGAAACTTAGGTCTGAACCACCACAGTTCGAAATTTATATGCAAGTCAAGATAAGCTCCTACAGAAATAAATTCGGCTAGGTTTAATTTTGTCTCTTTATGCAGCATTTTATTGGGATCGGATCTTGTTTGAATATTGAGTACACGATGTGCCACGTTTTCCATTTAGAGGATGACGACCTAAGCCAGAGTGAAGAGTTATCATAAAATCCGTCTAGTAATAACCGGTTTCTACTTTGAAGTTTAAAATGTCCAAAACCTTTTGCATAAGGTTGGCCAAAAGTTGGGCGAAACCGTGCAACTGAATTTTTCAATTGTTTCATTACCGTTTAAAAGACGTGGAATGTGGCGTTTAAGTGGGTTAATTTTATAAGCTCCTTAAGAAAATTACTCCAATATGTATGGGAGGCTTTCATCCCAGCTAAACTTCAAAGACCATAACTTTTGGAATAAAAATTTAGCCACTACTACTATCGGAGATACTATTCCAAGATGATTAAAAATTTACATTTTTGTTACAGAAGCTCAACTTTTAAATGTTTTAAAAGTTTTACCGTTATAATCAAATTTTATCCACAAATTTAATCATAACACTAATACTTTAAAAAAAACTTAATTTTATTTCCAGCTAAACTACTCATTCCTGTATTACATCGACAATCCGGCATCAGGTGTCGTACTCGATCATTGGGAAGATCGTAAAGGCAGCCATGTTGTCGGTCGATATGGTTTAGTTGAACCAGACGGTAACGTACGAACGGTACATTATGAAGTCGATGGCGATAAAGGATATCGTACAGAAATTCGTACACGAACACCGGGCAGCACACAAAATCAAAATATTTATAGTAAAAAAGATTTAAAATTTGCAAAACTTCAACCGCGTACACCATTCCGCCATAAGAATCCGGTTGCATTTGTAGTTTAACAAATTATTATACAATAAATAAAATTATAAATGTTAAATTAATAAAATAATTGTTTAAATTAATAAAGTAATAAAATACAGGGTGAGCCATATGATCCATGGCCTTCATAATAAGAATGCACACAATGCGCTCTCTATTTCCAAGCTGGAACTTTCATTTTATACTTTGTTCACCTTTTTCGTCTAACTCTTGAAGACTAAATTTAAAAGTTAATTTTATATTATGTCAATCTGTTAATTAATTAAAATGATTTATTATTTAATTTGAATTACGATTGAAATATTTTTATCGTCTTCGCCTTTTTCAATAAATAGAATAACGTGATGTTGAACAGAGGTTATCAATAGGGGTGCTAAATATTTGCAAAATCAAAAACTCTAGTTGTTCTTTTAAATACTTTTAATTTGCGGTTTTTGGCTTCAGTTGTCAACCCCCAATATCAAGAGATGCTGACCATTTCTTATCTCCTTTCTTTTGTTTTAATCGATACTACAAATTTATAATTTTGTTCATATTTACTTGATTCACCGTCGCTTGAATCATTACTTGAATCGTTGCTGGATTCCAATACGACATACAACTTTATTTGGCTTTGTTTTTTTATTGTTTGTGTAACAGCTTTTTTATGATTCTTGCGATACATGGCTTCAAAGTACCCCTTTGTACCATTTCCGCATTGTTTACAGCCAAACGTTTCGGTGACGTTCACGTAGGCACTATACTTGTTATACCGTTATAACGATAAGTCATCCATTATTCAAAGTTTTTAATGTGTAGCATCCATATTTATACCAAGAATAATCTGACCCTTTACAAACTTATCACAAATTAATTATCACAATTAAAATAAGGCAGTCTAATTTATCGATTAAAATAAGATGAAACCTATTTTTGTAGATAAATGCGTTGTTTAATGTGTCGATATTCTTTTGAAGATTATCGACAGCTTTCAATAAATTCCACAACATTTTAACAAAAATAATTTGTCTGCCGCGCAATGGTTACTGAGCTATCGATATTCTTTATGTAAAATGTGAACAAATTTTTTATTTTATTTTTTTCATCCTTCAACTGTTTAAAATAACTGTTTGAAATTGCATTTGTTTTTTATTATATGATATTTTATACGGTTACTTTGTTTTTAGTTTTTCTGTTATTTCGTTTTTTTGTATATTTATTTACGGTTAGTACCTTGTTTTGTTTGGTTATTTTATTAATAGACATGAAGCCATAACGTTCTACTGCGATTTATACTTATACATCTAAGTGATCATAGTTGATTAGAAATAAAAATAAATGGCAATGCCATTAAAATTTTTGGAGTATATTTAAGCCGAACTGCAGATTCATTTAACTTTAAAAAAAAAATACACTAAACCGGAAAAAGCAAGCCCACTAATATCGTTTGGTAAAATTGAAGATGATCTCGGCAAACGTCGTGCTGAAACAGTAAACATGAAGTGACGACCGACAATGTCCAGTTTTGAAACATGGATACACCCACTTAAGACATTTTGCTTTCATTAACCTTACGTTAATTTCAAATCGGGTCATTCAAGAGATTGGTTGCCGTCCAAATTCGCAGGCATTGATAATCAAATATTACCTGCACAGAAATGAAGAACATTGCAATACTCACAGGTGACGAGTTTCCGACACTTCGGTGTGAGAAAATATATCAAATTTCGACTTGCTGATAGTCAGCTAATTGCTTTGTAAATATGGAGGATAAAGTTTGAAATTAGAGTCATATATTTATGATTTATGATCAAACCGACGATGATGATATTTACTGAGCTGTTAAACGAGACAACTGTAAAAACGATTATTATTATTATAATTACTAGTTGAACCGAGCGCAATACCATACAAAAAGCTGTCATCGTTGAAAAAAAAGAAACATATGTATGACAGAAAACCACAGCGTGAACCATAATTACAGTTATTTTAGTAAGTTGTTTTCGAATGTTGTTTTAAACATCGATATTATAGGTAATTTGTTAATGTACATCTTTAACTTTAAGTACCTTTATATAAAACAAAATCAGTGGTGGTCAAATCTGGAGAACGTGGGGCGATTTGGTAATATTACTTTTTGACATTATTCGATTGGGTAAAATTTTCGCGAAATTTACTTTGTTGAACGTGCCCTTTGATGTGCAATCGGCTTCTCGAAGAAAGTCATTCGTCCAGTTTAGCATGAGTATTATTTTCTGATCATCCTAGCCATGTTATTTCCAATAGATTACTAAACCGTATTTTTAAGTGCATATTGGCCACATTGTGTCAAGTAGGCGTTCAGTATTTGTGAATATGATAGCTCGTTAACTGGAAAATAATCGATGTCTTATGAAAGTATTTCCTAATTGTTGAGCCTACATAATGACTTAGTCGGTGACCTGACGGCTTGACTTGCTTGCTATTAGCAAATTTCATTTTTTGATTTATTTCAAGTTGTTTAAGTGATTTTATTATTTCGATCCGCTATCGTCATGGCTTTAACTTAAATCAGCCCGATTTAAACTTGGTTCTAGTAATTCCGTTATCAAACGACCAATTAAGAAGTTTACAACAGGGTGTCCTCATCACCATCATCCCGACAGAGAGGTCTTGAGTCGCAATGCCCTTTTTTGACATTTCGTGAGCCGTTGACCTCTTTTGCGCTTATAATATGCCTTAAATTAGCCAGCATAATGAGCGAGTATATTTAACCATCCGCATGAATTGTTCTCAATGTTAGGCAAACCGGCCAAAAATTCTTATTATGCGATTGGACACAAGTGTAAAGGTCCTGCGTGACGATATCTATTGTGGGCTTTTTCAACTAATTGTTCACCTAATCGTACTTGTTATTGACATAATTATAGGATGTTTTTTATATAATTTGGTTCCCGAATTCTGGGGTGAAGCGTCTTTCAGTTTCAATTGCGTAAAAACTTCAAACGACCTGGTTGACTGATGCTGGAATATGTCCGAGGGCAATTCTATGGATGGTGGTCGTACTATAAATCGACTTTCAATAAAAGGCGTAAAAGCCTTACTCTTGGGAGAGAAATAAAGTAAAGTACATGGGGCTGTTTACAATGGAATACAAAATATTTTTCAAAAGCAGCACATCCTAAGAATAACACCACTGTGTCCTTTGCTTGATGTAAGAGGTGACCTAATGAAGGTATAGGTTGCACAGCTATGAAAGAGTTTCGCTTAGAATTCGTTTTTTCCAGGAAATTCGATGGCTAAAAAGAGGAGACCACTGTGAATAATAAGTCCAAGAGGTACTATTTGCCTTCTTCTGATTCTCTAAAACAATACGAAGAGCAAGCTCTCGACCAAAACCTTATTTAGTTTTATGGTAATTTTGACTTTACCCGGATCTGTTGTGTCATCTGAATTGCAGTGTTAAATCCCGCATAATAAACTTTTATCAATCACTTTCAACGACTATCAAATATACAATGCCTGATGCCAGCGAAACCATAAATCTAAAACTATATACTATACGCCCTCAATGGACCACCTTTTTATGTAAATTGGTTTGTAATAAATGGACAACGATAATCCTCAAGTACAATACGGGTATATTATATTCAACCTGATAACAATCCAACTGAATTATGTACAATATATTCACCTACAAACGGTAATTTATTGTAACGTCTTGAGTAACTCAGCTCATTGTATTTATTAAAAAAAAAATAAAAATTTAAAAAAAAACAAAACAAAAAAATGGTTACATCGAAAATATAAAAATTTAAATCAATTCAATTTCAATAAACGATTCTATAAATTGTTCATGTTGCAACATGAAATGTTGTGCAGATATATATCATCAACATTAAGCGAACAGCACCAACAACAACATTTTTTTTTTATTTTGCCTATACATGGCATGGCTACATCTTCTTCGGTGTAGTCATCTTCTTATAAATAAGGTAAGTAAAACGTTTTAATGCCATTTTAATTCTTCATATCGCGTTAAATTGCAAAACCGTGATGGATTTTTGCGTAAGACCCGTTTTACATTACACGTAAATGGTTTATTGAGTTATAGTGTCCAATCGATCGTCGTTGTGGGTTGAATATATTGTGCTAGACACGCACACAGATACACACACATCAAGTCAAGTAACCTTTCGGTGAACGATATAAATCATTAACTGGATTACATTTTTGGTTATATTTTGATTTCGTCAAGGTTTTATGTCGCTTTTGCCATCTCGTATATTTTTCTTAAATATTGTATAAGTCAAGAATACGTACGTACGATCATTACAAAGTATTAAAATTAATTTAATTATATTATTTAATAAAATAATTGTCAAGTTTATATTTAATTGATTTGAATTTGTTCGACAAGTGACAGGATGACATTTGGGTTAATGATGGAAATTCTTATTTTTGTTTTGGGCATCAGATCAATCATCGTTACGATTTATTTATTTTTATTTAGATGGGTGTTGCTCAGTCGTGACATACTAGAAATAGGGTTAAATTAGTTTATTAATTTGGTCACAGTACGCCCCCGCCGTTTTATTTTAACAGAGACGTTTTTATTAATGAATTATTTATGTATTATCGCACACTGTCACAGAAAGATTATGCAGAGATTGAAGTTAAATTGGTCACAATCCAAATAAGGAGTATAGGTCTAATTGGTCATATCGATCTACGACTGTATGCTAGTCGATGTGGTCGGACATGTTGATATATCAGCAGCATATTGAGGCAGTGAGGCCCATTTTGAGTTTCCAAATTTTCTGTTGTTCATCTTAGTGTTCACCTTGAAAATGGACAAAGAGTCTTTTTACGGAAAATGAAGCATGAAATGTTGCTGCTGTTCCAGTGCACACAAAATTATTGTAGGCAAAATTACCAAAGCATATAGATGGAATACTACATCGAAACAATTTCAACAACGTACCTACACAAAGCACACGAGTTAAAGGCTTACAAAATATGCATTCGTCTAACGCATTAGGCTGTATTTACACCTTACATCTAAGTAATGCCAAATGCTACTATCGGATAATGCTGTTGCTACCATTTTAACAACCTGGTTGTCATCTAACCCAAACGAAGAAACGAAAAATCTTGAAGAGTTTTATTGAACTCTTCAAGATTTACGAACAAACCCATTCGGTGGATTTATCATTTTTTAACAAGTAACTTCCAACAGACTCTATACTAGTCATACAAAAATCAACTCCAACTGATGAACTTAACGCTGGCCTCAAATCTTCAAATCTCTCGCATCTTTGAAGACATGTGCGAAAACTAATATTAGAGACCAATATGCATATATCTACATCAAAATACTTCAACTCTATTTTCAAAACAGCTATTGGACATTGGACATCGAAATGTACCAATCATTTAATCCCGATTTCCGACACACAATATTGACAATGAATATTTGTGTCATTGTTTCATCGATCGAAGAATTAATGCAGAAAATTTTCCCACAAACTGTTAAATCGTCCAAATCGTCTTCATCGTAGTCGTTGCTTGAGTTTATCTGCATTTTAACATACCACCTGTCGGAAATTAGAATATTGAAAGATATTTTGGGAACATGTGCCTAAATCAAATTAATATTTGCTGCACAGATGAGTTGGTTAAAAGTCATTTGACTAATATTCTGTGAATTTAGAATATCCAACATGTAAGTCGAATTATATTAAAATGGTTGCTTCGCTCCCTAGAATAATGGTATGCGTAAGTTATGGGAAACAAATTCAACTGATTCAACTTCAATATTCCAGAAAGCCAATGTGTTAAACAGATAGGCATCTGTAAAACAGATTTACCGTTGTCCTTTATAACGCCACGTAAAACTAACTGTAAAAAACACGTGCACATATTGTCGAAATATTTTTTTTTGAAAGTTCCGTTAGGTCTATTTACTATATAAAGGATTGATTCGTTGCAATTTTTTTAATATAGAACTGTTTGTGTTATGTAGAACATCTAGAGTGAAATAAAATTTAGTGACGTCATTTGAATAAAAAATGGATAATTGGTAGTATATTTTAATAAATCAATGATTTCCATAAATTTTCTCGATTTTATTTTATGGAAAAATATTCAATTTAATTCTTGATAAATTCATTTAAAAGTGTCCTTTAAAAAGATCTAAGGCTATATTTACTCGTATTTTAATTTAGGTATATGAAAAAACCGTTCCCGCTCAACGAAATAATGGACGTGTTGGAAAAAGATGATCCAAATATATCAGATGAAATCATTATTTTGCCGCCTGATAACACAAATAATGATATTACCGACGAAGATTCAGGCGACGAGGAAAACGTGATAATAAATAATCTTCCTAGAGGTCAGCTAAGAGCTGAAATGGAACTCCGATACAGCGATAGCATTTACGATAGTGATGACGAAATTCCACTATCTGTTTTATCAAAGCGACGTCGTAAGTCTACTCCACAGCCAAGTAATAACTTTACAAAATGGGAGAAGAAGGAGCTCACTTCTACATTATATTCGTGTTATGAAGTGACAACATCAAAATCAATTTAATAGTAAAAGCTGAAAATAAAAATTAAAATAAAATAAAATCAACAATAAATTAATTGAAATATAGCTGTGAACAGTTACTATATCTAAATCATATTTTTTTACTAATAGCACAGTGTTATGTTGTTGTGAATCGTGTATTTCATAAATCTGCAATCTATTGCTGTGTGTGTCGTGTTTTTTACTTAAAAAAATAAAAATAAAAATAAAAATTATAATCTTACGTACTTCCTAATAAGAACTATATTGTATTATTTAGTTCTTAAATTTAAAGTTTATTTTCTAATCTGAAAATAAGTTGTACAATTTGTGACGTAAAAACTATTCTCAACAACAGGAATGATAACATACGTTGTGCTATATGTAACAGTTTTTTCCATAACAGTTGTGCTAAATTGTCACCGGCTGCTTTAAAAGACTATGCTCAAAATGACAAATTTGTCTGGAAATGCGAATTTTGCTTTAACGTTAGCTCGGCATCAAATACCGTGAGCTTTAACTCCACGCATTGTTGTCATTAAAAGCTGATGTAGATGCTTTGAATGCTAAAAACAACGATTTCATTCAACAACAATCTGCTTTTTCAAATGCATTAGTGTCTAATAGTGATAAGATTGTCAATCTAATTAATTTGGAAAGAAAGTGCTTAATAATGAACAGAATATAAAAATGATGCAATGTGAACTATCCAATGTGAATAAAGCCAACAAACCATTAATAGAGAAAAATGGTCATCTTCGAAGTGTATTAGTGGAGACTACAAACCGTGCGGATCATCTTGAAAAATATTGTTACTCGTCCAACCTGCAAATTTATGGTATTCCGAAAACTAAAAATGAAAATTTAAAAGAGTCAATCATCATAATCTTTTATTGTGTTGGTGCTGCTGAACTTGTTGTTACGGACTTAAAAGACTCATATCGTGTTCGAGATCTAAGAACGTCAATAAACCTATAACAGGCGAATTTATATCTAAATGGAAACGTGACTATGCTTTTCAATGTTATAAATTTTATTGCATCCGAACTTGGATTTACAGTTGACTCAAAAATCTTCATATTTGAATATTTATCATCTATAAAAAAAAATTGCTTTATGATAATAAACAAATTCTACAAGGTCAGCAATCCGATAATCAATATAACTATGTTTGGGCAGCACACGGCAACATAAACTGTAACAAGTCTGATGAGGACAAACCTATTATTATAACATCTCATGCGGATTTACTGAATATCCAGCAATAATTACAATTCCTTTTTTTCTATTACTATTTAATTTTTAATTTTTTTATTTTATTTGTTAATCTATTTCAATTTTTGGGTAAACATGGCAGAATCAATTGATTTTTATTATCAAAATACCAGGGGTTTGAAGACCAAACTACAATCATTTAATTTGGCGGTACAGGCAAGTGGCTATAATATAATTTGCCTTACGGAGACATGGTTGAATGATTCCGTCGACTCTGCTGAATTATTCGACTCTAGATTTCAAGTTTTCCGAAAGGATCGTATTTTCTTACACCATAAAAAAAAGATGGAGATGGGTCGCTAATAGCTGTTCATAATGATTTTGAAGTGACTCGACTTATTGGTTTACGTGATTGTTTCGTCATTGATGATGTCTGGGTAAAGTTTAATTTTGCAACTGGTGTGACTCTAAATATACGCGTTGTGTACTTCAATATAGGGATATTATTTTGTCACTACAAATTATTTCTCGATCATTTATCTCATGTTATAAGCTCACACAGTGCTAACTGCAAGTTTATTATAGTTGGTGATTTTAATCTTTCCTCGATATATTGGAATACTGATGATCTAGCAAATATATATGCATCAAGTCTTGAAAGGCGTACAGCTGAGTACTTAATTGATACCATGGAATTAACATTGCTCTCCCAATCTAATTATGTAAGAAACGTTCAAAATAAAATTCTAGACCTACTTTTTTCGAATATCGATGTGAATAACTTAAATCTTATATATCATCCACCTTTAGCAGCTCTCATTAAGTTTATTATTGGTTAAAGCAACCGTTAGTTGGATTATTCTAAAATATCGGCTGTGCTAGGAATTATTAACTGAGGATCGTTATTTAACAACATATCTGTTGATAACGCTATTGATCTATTTTATAATAATTTATTGTCGTTATTAAATAAATATTTAGTTTTTAGCCCGGAAAAAGTTATGAAGTTTCCAAGCTGGTACTCAAGAAAAAAGAAAAAATTCATAAGCGCTTTAAACTTTCCAATAATTCAGTGGATTATTCGCTGTTCTCCACCTTTAGAAAAACAGTGAAAATTGAAATTAAAAAATGTTGGAAAGTGTATACATCGCATGTTGAAAATAATATCATTCAGAATTTTAAACAGTTTTGGAACTACAAAAACACTTTTCAATCCAAATCTAATTATCCTAGCACCATGGTCTTAAATAATGTGAAATCCAGTAATCTTTTAGAAATATAAATCTGTATATGTATCGGATAATAACTTGGCTAAATTATCAGATAGTGCGGGTCAGCTGGGAATTTGAAAATATTTTCTGAACATGATGTTCTCTTGGTCTTGAATTCGCTGGATATTAATAAGGATGCGGGTTCAGATCAATTAACTTATTTTAAAAAAAAATAAAGGATGTCCTTGTTACTCCGATCACATTATTGTTTAACAAGTCTATTAATCATTCCTACTTCTCTTCTAAATGGAAGGAATCATTTATACTACCGGTTCATAAGAGTGGCGATCCTGATAACATTAATAATTACAGGCCTATCTTAATTCTTAACTTACTGGTTAAAGTTTTTGAAAAATTAGTTTATAACACAGTTTTCTTACCTCTCCTGGATTCAAAGTGACATCTGGTGTTCCACAGAGGTCTATTCTTGGACCCTTATTGTTCATTCTGTACATTAACGACATTACAGAATGTATCAAGTCTAGCCACTTGCTGTATGCGGACGATTTGAAGATCTTTAGAACGATTCACACTATTGAGGACAACAAACTATTGCAAGCTGATTTAAATGCAGTGTATAACTGGGCTGTTGTTAATCAGCTCCCGCTTAATGTGCTTAAGTGTGTCTCTGTAACATTTACCAAAAAGTCCAGTAAAATTGAATACTCTTACACAATTAGTGGAACTATTCTGGATAAGCTTGAATCAGTTAAAGATTTACAGGAATTAAAATGAACAGGGTCGAAGAATTCGAAATATACAAAAATCGAAAAAGTAAAAACCTACTTAATAATAAAATTAATACCACGACTAATAAATTATACGAACTGATTTTATATAATAATAAAAAACGACGACAATAAGCCACACCCCATTAATATTACAACGATCAATTTTTGAAATACAACGACTAAATTTTGTATATAAGCATGAAAAAATTAAATTTAATTCTCAATCAAGTAAGCAATACTGATGATGGAAATTTTATTTCCGAAATATATTTATGAACAATAAATAATAAAAATAAAAATAATTTCACTATAATAAAAACTAAACTACTTGTTTTAATTAATTCATCGAAAATATTAATAATAACAATATTTTTGATAAAAACAATTAATAAGTGAAATAAGCCACACGAAAATAATAAGAATTTATAATGAATTCCTATAATAATTTAAAAGAATTACATTCGATTGTAAATTGCGTTTTGATAAGCATGTCGACTTGATGTATCAAAAATCAGGCAAAATATTAGGTTTTATATTTAGGAGGGGTAGAGACTTCAAAGATCCGTCTGTACTATTAATTTTGTTTATCAATCTTGTTAGATCTAATCTTGAATACTTATCCCAGATCTGGAACCCTTTTTATTATGATTATAGTAACAGAATTGAATGCATTCAAAGACGGTTTACACAATGTATGTGCTTTAAATATGTTCCATCAACTGGTTGTACGAAATAAATAAATAAATAAATTACCAATATGGACTGACTTAAGCGGCTGTAAACAGAGTATTTTAACACCTGTTGATATGTTTTATATTTTTTTAGATTGGCATGATTGGCACGATTGTACACTACTCAAATTTATACGCTGCATTTCATAAACAAACGCAGTTATTGAACCCGACGAAATTCGATGTTTTATTGGGATTTTATTGCTATAAGTGGATATGCTCCTTTACCTAGACGTGAGATGTTTTGGGAAAACTCAAACGATACATAGAGTGGTTTGAGCCATATCAAGGATCTACAACTATATTACCTCAACAATATAAAGGTATATTGGGCTTAGGTGCAAGTGTCGTTTTACAATGTACTGACGTATTAGTAAAAAACTGTCCAGAGTTAACATACAATTTATACTTTGATAATTTTTTCACTTCGTTGAAATTATTAAAAAAAACTGCGTCAAAAAGGTATAAAAGGAACGGGAACGATAAGAGAGAACCGAGTCGGAGTAAATTGCATCATTTTAGATTCCAAAGCTATAAAAAAGAAGGAAAGAGGATTTTACGACTATGCAACAACCCATGAAAATGAAGTTGTCGTATGCAAATGGAATGACAATAATGTCGTCACAATTGCATCGAAGTTCTACCAACACACAATGTGACAAGATATTCACAGAAATAAAGAAAAATAATGAAAATATGGGTGGAGTAAAACGGGCTGACGAAAACATAATCCTCTATAGAATAGGAATACGCGGGAAAAAATGGTATTTTCCGCAAATAGCCCACAGTATTGATATGGCAGAACAAAACTATTGGCATATTCATAGATTAAGTGGCGACAAACTAGATCATCTAAATTTCAGGCGGCAACTTACCTTTGGTATCTTAGAGTCATTCCAAAAAACTATAACTAAAGGATGTAGACCAGCTAAAAGCATTCACTCTTTTTCAAAATACGACGGTAAAGAAAATTTGGTGTTGTACTAGGAAACCCAAACACGTTGTGGAATGTGCCATTAAAAATGTAACTTTTATATAAACTTTTTGACAAGACTGGCATATTCCTCGATATTATTTTATCTCAAATGTTGGCTTTCCTGGCTTTGATAAAACCATTTCTTAAGATATTTCCAATGTTTTGTCATATGTGCTTTAATTTAAACTAAAGCCACGGTTTTTTCAAAGCCACATCTGGCAATAATTTCATAATCTTCCAGTAATACGAGTTGCGGTGGTCTTAGAAGTGATTTGTGGAGAACTTTTGAAGACATTCGGCAGATGTTCTGCAAATACATTAGCTTTCAGCTTCAAATTTCCAATCAACTTATCATCTTCATAATATTTGGCTGCTTTCCAAAGAGAGTAATCTGTGTTTTATTAGTGGTTAAATTGCTGAGAAACCTCCTAATGGACTTATTTTTTAATTAACGCATACTTCTTTTTAATTAATTGCTTTGACGACCGTGCCATTTCATGTGGGCTCTTTTCTGGTATGTCCTTGGATTCCTGATATACATGTGCAACAAATTGCCCTTCTTCCCCTTCCATTTCAATATGCATTTCTAATGTAGACTGTATAACAATAAAAATTTCAAGTTTTTCTCCGTGAATGGTTAGATGAAAGGTCCTCTGAATTTTCTAGATACAAATGATTGTTTTCTTTTATATTCCTTTAACTACAAAAAATAAATTAGGACCGACACTTTCACCAGGTCTCTAGGCCAATATATGTTGAGGTACCAGATGAAGAAAATCACATATTTTATTGTAACCTGCTTCAAATAGTTCTCTTCCTCTAGAATTTGTTAATCTCGAGCATCAGTGTGTTTAGCATTATAATCAACTCCAGCCCCAACAAAAAAATGTTTACCAAACTTTTGAAATAAATTACAGTTATCTTCTCTACTATGCGAATGTCTTGATGGACAGTAAATTACAGTAAATTTGAAATTTTTATTTTTTGCTTTAATACTAATTGATGTTACTTGCCTTTTTTGGTTTACTATTTTGCACTTTTCAAAATATCTCTTTCCACTCTCCAAAAATGATAGTAGCACTCAGTGTAGCTCTCAATATGTTGAATTAGACCGATTCCAGGTAAACTAATTTCAAGGTGTTACACTTTTATAAGTGTTACTTGGACAGAATTAAAAGCAATCAGAAGCAATTCGTTCTTTATGTACTTCATCACTTACCGCATACAAGGGATGATCAGTCCGCTCTTCCTCCTTATCATGATCTCTATGGTAAATTACTTGCTACCTGCGAACGTGAGTGTGAAAAACTTATTAGCATGTTTTGCATTATTATTCAACGTGATCTTATTGGTCAACTAGGTTTCGGGTATACAGATTTTTGAAAATAAAATAAAAAATAAGCCGGCTTAATCGCTAACAATGACTGCCTACTAAGCTTGAATTTTTTCTCGCAAAATTACGAATTTTGTTTATTGAAGTTTATATTTCTAGATCCTCCTAAACTATCCTATTAAACCCTAACTAACCTCATCAATTACCGAAACGACAGCCATTTGACATTAAATCGAAATATGCAAACCTGTAGACTGTCAAAATTTGAATTTTAAAAAAAATAAGACGTAAATTCGGTTATTCAGAGTCTTCTACTTATCATACGACCTTCATATTATAATTAACAAACGATATAAATAAAATCTAGTCTAGCGGAGAATTCATGAAACATAATGAAAAATTATAATTAAAAAACATTTCCTCAATATCCACGACACAAACTATCGATCAGTCGTCGAGTCGATACTCAAACCATATTTAGTACTCTATATTTTTCTTTTCAAATTTATTCAACAGATGTCACGCATAAATATCTTTTGACGACTTTCATTTTAATAGTTTTTTTAAGATAAAAATCTGTAGACGTTAATGTTTTGTTGTTATTTCTGTTTTTAGTTAACAACAAATTACATAACCTAGATATTTATTTTTATAAATAAAAAACGAAATTAAATCTTTTAATTTTGTTCTGACTTTGAACTTGAAAATTTTTCTTTTTTGTTTTTAATTTGTGTGTGTACCACCCAGCTTGGATTCATTTTTTGATTTGTTTTGTTTTGTTGGTTGATTGAACTTTACATTATTGCTTGTGTTTAGTGTAGTGTAGTAATGCTAATGACTTGCAACATAATTTTGTTAATATTTTTAGATGATTGAAACTGGCCGTGAAAAGTCAAATCTTTTCGGATTGTTAAATTTTAAATAAAAAAAGGGTTATTGAAACATAATTAAGAACAAAAGATCCTTTTTCGAGAACAAACACAAGGTGACAACGGAAATCAATCGAGACGCAATTTTAGCTCTAATCTACCGTATACATATAACTTAATCCGCGTTAAATTCGATCAAATTTTTTTATTTTTTTTTTTAATTAATAACAGAACAAAAAATAAATTGACATTGAATTCTACAGTTGGATAAGCTTTGTGGTTTGAAACAGTTTCATAATAAAAACACTTTCGATTGTATTCAAAATTCTTATGGCCGATAATATATGCGGTGATCGTGATTACGGGCTAAAACTTAAACAATTTTGAATTATTTATGCATGCATACTATTTTTAATTGCTCAATATGTCTGTGTATGTGCATTTAGGTGTTGGAACCAATGAGCCGAGCCTAATTAACGTAATTTAAAGTAATTTTGGTATATATTACAGGTATCAACATTAGGTGTATCATAATCAGTAACAACTAACCTTGAAATCGATTGTAATTGAACAGCAAGGCATGATGATTGGTGCTACAAGTTAAGTTAATTGACAAAATGGTTTAATGGCAACATCGCATTTGAGAATATGATCTTAAATTGTCTTAATTTTGTAACCATAACATTCAATTCAAAAAATTGTTAAGCAATATTTTAGACGTTTATGTACCGGTGCAACCCCATTTCACTTTCGTTATGCTAAATTTCAATTGCATATTCAAAATAATAAACAATTCTTGCATATTGTCTCATTTTATTAACCATGTGTTTCCTTTTCGTCAATTGTTTTGCTACCATTTTGTATTTTTTACCGCTAATTTAAGTCAACGCGTCTAATGAACCAATTCGAAATAAGGTTATTATTGAAAGAAATGCGCATTCGATGGGGCGACTTTATTGGATATATAAGATCGAATTTCGGTTTTACAACATCAGTCGAACGCTATTAGTCTATTGGATAACAAGTAAAATTTTAATATGAAATCGTTTATTGCATTTGGAGTGTTAGCCGCTTGTGTGGTCTTAGCAGTAGGCCATGGTGCGGCCACCAGCTATGCAAATTCAAATAGTATAGCAATTGCATCACATGGATACGGTGGCGGACATGATGGTGGTTATGATGGAGGACATGATGATGGACATGATGATGGACATAATTATGGATATGGGGGTGGATATGGCGGTGGATATGGTGAAGGATATGGTGGTGGATATGATGGAGGTTATGGTGCAGGATATGGTGGCATCTATGGAGGTCATGGTGGAGATGATGGTGGATATGGACATGGACATGAAGAACATTATGTAAGTCAGCAAGATAAAAATGATTTTAAAACCAAAATGTTTAAACTTTAATTTATATTTTAGGCTCATCCACATTATAAATTCGAATATGGTGTACATGACCCACACACCGGCGACCACAAATCTCAATGGGAGCATCGTGATGGTGATGTAGTAAAAGGTGGATACTCACTTGATGAACCCGATGGCACAAAACGTGTGGTCGAATATACTGCTGATGATCATAATGGATTTAATGCGGTGGTTAAGAAAATTGGTCATGCCGTTCATCCAATCGTATATGGACATGGTGATGGTGGTCATGATGCCGGATATGGCGCTGGATATGGTGCCGGATATGGTGCCGGTTATGGTTACGGTGAAGGCCTTGGAGGCGGTTATGGGAATGGTTTAGAATATGGAGGTGGTCATGGTGCTGGTTATGGATCTGGATACAGCGTTATACATGGCGATTATGATGGTCATGGATTAGGAGGCTATGAAGGATATGGTCATGGGGGACATGGATATTATTAAATCGACCGATATAATTAAGGTCTTAGTGTTTGTGATCTGACTGTTTTTTAATTGAATAAATGTAATATATTCCTAATTTTTGAAGTTTTACTCTAATTAGTTGCCCGTTGCTTATCACTCGTGAATAATTCTAATTTTAAAGTTATCATAAATCGTGAGATAAATATAGTGATTAGATTTGATTAGATTCGATTAGGTTTGATTAGATTTGATTAGATTCGATAAGATTTGATTAGATTTGATTAGATTTGATTAGATTTGATTAGATTTGATTAGATTTGATTAGATTTGATTAGATTTGATTAGATTTGATTAGATTTGATTAGATTTGATTAGATTTGATTAGATTTGAAAAGATTTGATTAAATTTGATTAGATTTGATTAGATTTGATTAGATTTGATTAGATTTGATTAGATTTGATTAGATTTGATTAGATTTGATTAGATTTGATTAGATTTGATTAGATTTGATTAGATTTGATTAGATTTGATTAGATTTGATTAGATTTGATTAGATTTGATTAGATTTGATTAGATTTGATTAGATTTGATTAGATTTGATTAGATTTGATTATATTTGATTAGATTTGATTAGATTTGATTAGATTTGATTAGATTTGATTAGATTAGATTAGATTTGGTTAGTTTTGATTAGATTTGATTAGATTTGATTAGATTTGATTAGATTTGATTAGATTTGATTAGATTTGAAAAGATTTGATTAAATTTGATTAGATTTGATTAGATTTGATTAGATTTGATTAGATTTGATTAGATTTGATTAGATTTGATTAGATTTGATTAGATTTGATTAGATTTGATTAGATTTGATTAGATTTGATTAGATTTGATTAGATTTGATTAGATTTGATTAGATTTGATTAGATTTGATTAGATTTGATTAGATTTGATTAGATTTGATTAGATTTGATTAGATTTGATTAGATTTGATTAGATTTGATTAGATTTGATTAGATTTGATAAGATTTGATTAGATTTGATTAGATTTGATTAGATTTGATTAGATTTGATTAGATTTGATTAGATTTGATTAGATTTGATTAGATTTGATTAGATTTGATTAGATTTGATTAGATTTGATTAGATTTGATAAGATTTGATTAGATTTGATTAGATTTGATTAGATTTGATTAGATTTGATTAGATTTGATTAGATTTGATTAGATTTGATTAGATTTGATTAGATTTGATTAGATTTGATTAGATTTGATTAGATTTGATTAGATTTGATTAGATTTGATTAGATTTGATTAGATTTGATTAGATTTGATTAGATTTGATTAGATTTGATTAGATTTGATTAGATTTGATTAGATTTGATTAGATTTGATTAGATTTGATTAGATTTGATTAGATTTGATTAGATTTGATTAGATTTGATTAGATTTGATTAGATTTGATTAGATTTGATTAGATTTGATTAGATTTGATTAGATTTGATTAGATTTGATTAGATTTGACTAGATTTGATTAGATTTGATTAGATTTGATTAGATTTGATTAGATTTGACCACCTTAATTGTATATAAACTTATGATAATCAGACTATTCGATTGACAATTTTTTTCCAATAAAACACTCAAAAGTGATCCGATTTTGATAAGTAATTTCTTAATCAAAAGACCAGCATGATTGCTGCTATAAAAAATTGGTATATTTTCATAAATCATTTTCGAGTATAATAATCAGGCAAGAGGTTAGCTTACAAAATTATGAATATGTAGAAATTTTGCAATAAAACACTCAAAATTAGTCTGATTTTAATGAGTGATATTTTAATCAAAAGCTCTCGATATAAGCATAATTACTGCTATAAAAAATTGGTACATTTTCATAAATCATTTTCAAGTATAATAATTTGGCAAGGAGTTAGCCCACAAAATTATGAATATGCAGAAATTTTGCAATGAAACAATCAAAAGTGGTTCGATTTTGATGAGTGATAGTTTAATCAAAAGCTCTCGATATCATCATGATAATGCTATAAAAAATTGGTATATTTTCATAAATCGTTTTCGAGCATCATAATCAGGCAAGGGGTTAGCCCCCAAAATTATGAAAATGCAGAAATTTTGCAATAAAACACTCAAAACTGGTCTGATTTTAATGAGTGATATTTTCATCTTATCGATATAAGCATAATTACTGCTATAAAAAATTGGTATATTTTCATAAATCGTTTTCGAGCATAATAATCAGGCAAGGGGTTAGGCCACAAAATTATGAATATGCAGAAATTTTGCAATAAAACACTCAAAAGTGGTCCGATTTTGATGAGTGATGTCTTATAGTGATTGTATATATATGCAGATTATTTTTGCTTCATTAAACAATTTAATTACAGTATGAATCCACTCCTAGATCTATTTATTAGACTCAATGATTAAATGTAAGGTACACGCTAGTTGTAAAATTTCACATTCGATTAAAGCTAACTGTTTCGTAAGGTCGACAATGTGTAATCGCATGCAAGTGCACGTACTATTTTATAAAATATTTGGTTCTTTGTCTGTTGTATTACTATAATCGGTAGAACGAATCGGATCGATTGATTCAATATTTTGATTAAGGTTAACGAAAGGTATATCAATATTTTGATTCGATTTTAGTATTTATTGATCAAAATTTAACTGTAGTACATCAGTCGAACTTTACGAGTCTATCGAAGAAGACATATCAAGCCTTTAAGTATATCAAAAATGAAATCGATTATCGCTTTTGGAGTGTTAACTGCTTGTGTTGCTTTGGCAGCAGGGCATGGTGCAATTAGCTATGCTAATTCAAATAGTATAGCACTTGGTGGACATGGATATGGTGGTGGATATGGTGGTGGTTATGGTGGTGGATATAATGGTGGATATGGACATGGGGATCATTATGTAAGTCATTTGGAAATTTACAGTTCAACTTAATACTAACAACTTAACAATTTAGGCTTATCCACAATACAAATTCGAATATGGTGTATCAGATCCACACACCGGTGACAACAAAGACCAATGGGAACATCGTGATGGGGATGTTGTCAAAGGAGGATATTCACTTGCTGAAGCCGATGGTACAAAACGCATTGTCGAGTATACAGCCGATGGACATAATGGATTCAATGCAGTAGTCAAGCGAATTGGTCACGCTGTTCATCCAGCTGTATATGGTCATGGTGGCGGTTATGGACATGGTGCAGGTTTAGGATATGGAGCTGGTTACGGAGCCGGATACAGTGTTGTGCACGGAGGATATGGTGGTCAAGGATTAGGTTATGGCGGCTACGGATATGGTGGATATGGTTATTAAATATCCCGTGATTTTCTGATTGTAATTTGGTCGATTCTTTAATAAATGTAATATATATTCAATAAATTTACAGTTTCTATAATCTCTGACTTAAATTAGTTCTTATAACGATGTAATTTTTCCCTATTCTAAAGCGCAATTATCGCCGACTATGAGCGCGTCTATCAATTGGTGTCTCTAATCAGAAATATATATCTATGCACAAATGTTCGTTTTAGTACTAAACTTAGAATGGACTCAAGCTGTTTTAGAAAATCAGAAGTAAATAATTCGTTTTCGGTGGCAATAAGCCATTATTACCGACAGTGTATCAGAGATCGCTGCCACATTCGTTTAAGATCGACTCGCAAAACGTGACTGATCCAGAGTAATCGCTGTTCTTTTACTTTATGAATGAGATGAGGATTTTTCATCAAACTTATGTTCTCCTGTTTGAAGGTAGCTCGATAATTGTCGTCATGGTTACGGACCATATGTCATGCGCATGATCAAACATCATCAGCCATTTCTCCTTCTCATCCATCAGTTGTCCTTGTTCAAGGTATAGGAAACTCGTCAATTTTTCAAATGTGTGATCCCCACTACTAAATTCCAATGTGTTCTGGTCTCTCAAACCTATGATAGATCAGCGGACGCCAAAAATCATACAAATGTATCCAGCAGGTCTTTTACGCCGAAGCTATTCAGTCCAATAATACAGATATCATCTAAATATGCCAGAGCTTGGTTGGACTGACAGTGCATGACGCTGTCATTCTCATAGGGTGTTTCACTCTCACGAAAGGTAAATTCTAACAAGAGATTAAAGATTATTAGAGACAGAGCATCTCGTTGCCGTATCTTGCCGAATGTTTGTACTCTTAGGATATTAGCCTTTCACTAACAGTTGCCCAAACCGTCCTGAAGATGATTTGTTTCTACAGTGTTTATGCTAACAAGATTTATCATGACGTTTACCAATTGATGGATTATCTTGATTACGTATCACGTATATAAAAGCATTAAAGCCTTTTTATCAGATAAATTTTTGCCACAGTCAAATGTTCGATCGTTGCCATGTTCGTGATCAAATTTCACTTTCGTTACCAAGAATTTTAAGGTTATCGCATGTACACGATATTTAATTGGTCAATAAAATGGTTACTGTTTCGCACCTGTATATACATGTCTTATTGTTATTCTTTGTATATTGTAGATATGTACGTATACATATTACCGGTAGCACGAAACATAAATGAACCGCAACCGATCATAATTAAGGTTATTGAATAAAAAAAAATACGCGCGTACGATATGTTGTGGTGATCGGAGTTGGTATATAAATCGATCGAACTACAAGTAAAGTACATCAGTCCAACGTTACTTGTCTACTGGATAACACTTTAAGAATACTGAATATCATTATGAAATCGATCATCGCTTTTGGAGTATTAGCAGCATGTGTAGCTTTGGCTGTAGGCCATGGCGCTACTAGTTATGCTAATTCAAATAGTGTAGCACTTGGTGGACATGGTGGTGGATATGGATACGGTGGTGGATACGGTGGTGGATACGGAGGTGGATACGGAGGTGGATATGGCGGTTATGGTGGACATGGAGATGGTCACTACGTAAGTAAACAAATTCTTTTTCGTTTCATTCAAGTTCTAACATATAAAATTTATTCAGGCCTACCCGCAATATAAATTCGAATATGGTGTAAAAGATCATCATACCGGTGATAACAAGGACCAATGGGAACATCGTGATGGTGATGTTGTTAAAGGAGGATATTCACTTGCTGAGGCCGATGGTACAAAACGTGTTGTTGAATATGTTGCTGATGGACATAATGGATTTAATGCGGTAGTTAAAAGAATCGGCCATGCAGTGCATCCGGCTGTATATGGTCATGGTGGTGCTGGATATGGTGGTGGATATGGACTCGGAGCTGGATATGGTGCTGGTTTAGGATACGGAGGTGGTTATGGTGGATATGGAGCCGGTTACAGTGTTGTGCATGGAGGATATGGTGGTAATGGATTAGGCTATGGAGGCTATGGTTATGGTGGACATGGATATTAAATTTTTTGAATCTTCCTGCTAAATATGACTCTTTTGTAATTTTGATAAAATAAATTTAATATATTTCTTACTCATTATTTTGTTTGTCAAATGTGTGCTAACCATACTTTGGTTATAGTTTTACCAGTAAAAATCCAGGTATATGGCTGGCTTATTTGCTGTTCTCTGCGAAATATCATAAATAAGTTTTTTGTCTAGAAAATCTAAATGGTTTCATGCATATTATGTTTTTTAAACCTACAATTTTAAAATAAAATGGGCTAAAATGGAGGTAAGCCCTTATAAATTTTCTAAAATAAATTAATAGCCAATAACGCACGAAATTGTGAACCGATATGAATGACTGATACCTTAATAAAGCTTGATATCAGTAATAAAATTACTATAAAATATTCATATATTTTCACAAATCACTTTTAAGCATACAAATTCGGACAGAATAAATTATCAACGGACATTCAAAACAAGTTTAAGTCATTTTTTTCAGTCATAAGTGTCTCTTAAAATGCAGAGGATTAGCTCGATAAAACCAATTTTAAAACCTTTTTTTTAAACCACAATAGTTTTATAGAATAATAAAACAATTCAATGCTAATTCTTAAACTTAAAAAAGTTTAAAACTTATTTAAAACTAAAAAAAATTATTTAAACATAAAAAGTTTTGATCTAAAATAAAATCGAAAAACACTTGAAAAAAATCCTCTTTAATTTGGCAACTAATAAAAAAAACTGTTTGATTTTCTAAATTTAAACATAAAAGGTTTAAAAAATCCAAAATTTTCTCTTAAATAATGGTTCTCAATAAAAAAACGTAAGAATTAGGTTATCTTTTCCATATTAAAAATTTTAACGCTTCGAAGGTGTAATAAACGAAATTTGCATTGTTTCTTATAATTCACTAGAACAATCTGATCATACGAAGTATAAATAACTAAAATGAACTAGTAAGTATGACTATAGTCTATTAGGTTAAGTAGATAATAGGTGTTTAAGTAGTTAAAATAGTTTTAAGCCAATACATCTCAAATACTTAAGAAATTTATAAAACAATATATGTAATACTAAAATACTTATGAATAATAGACGATAAAGCTTAGGCTAAGAATCATAACTAAGAAAATTTCTGTAAATATTAACCAATTAAATATTTTTAGGTATAAAAACAAAGTATGTATAGTCGCTGCGGCCTGTGAGCCTGATGAGCGACCGAATTTTTTTATTTGTATATCAAATTTAAGTCACATATTTTCACGAGCTCGATTGAAACGGAACTAAAATGACACGAAGCAAATTTCGTTTATTTTTATTGTAAACAATGTTTATATTTCTTTTTTTTTAGTTAATTTTTTTTAAGACAAAACTGATCAGATCAGTAAATTACTGATCAGATTAGAAACTAACGAGTTTATATTTTAAGCTAGCCCTGTTAAGTTTAAAACCAAGATTTTAAACACAAGGTATTTTTTTGTACTAATAGGCGACAGATACTATTTTACAGACGATTTTGGTTTAAAATTGAAACGTCTATAACTCAAAGTAAAACTTTCTGAACATTAGTTTTAAACATTATAATGAGATCTTTTACTTCTGAGTTTGTTTTTTTAGATTTTTTAAAGATTAAATATTAAACCGTAATAGTTTAGGACCTATATATGCAGTAAAAAAAAGTTTTAAAATTAATCTCGATTTTTTACCGTGCAAATCCTCGCTTTTAGAAAAATTGTAAATCGAAATCTCCTTAGAGGTCTTTAAAATAATCGTTTAATATTTTTATAAATATAGTATTGGTGAGTCTAATTGGTTCAATCACTATCGCGGACATGCGATAGATTGCTTCGCTCCCCCTCGCTTAACCCTTCGCGGGGCTTTAGATTTAAACTTTGGAGGACGTAGGAGCCGGGATCAGCAAATATGTCGCACTGTCTGCATAAAAAAATCAGTTATAATTCAAATTTAATTCAAATTTAATTCAATACGACAAATAGATGGCACATCTGCATGAAAAACAATAACACGATAAATTTAGCAACATCGCAAAAATATTGCGGAATAAATTATAAATATACACAAAATTTTAGTGTTTAAAAAATATATCAGGGGGCTTTTAGTTGAATTCGATGCCATTTTTAAAATTTGATGCTATTTCGTGTCACGAACTTAGCAAAAAAAATTACCATTCTATACTGCATCTAAGCCGAAAAATACAATATTATTTTATAATATATTTACGGGATTTTACAGCTTTATAATATATTATAAAGCTTTGTCTTGACGTTACCATTCATAAGAGCATAATTTGGTTTTACATTATTTGGCGCTCTTTATAATGTCCATGAGCATCAAAGCTGAATAACAAACGAAATTTGACAATCAACAGACAGAGACTTAAATATTTAATGAGGGAGAGAGTATTATTATTATTATATAATTTATTATACCGGGGTTTTTTTTTAAGCTGAAACTTTCAAATATCTCGTAAAAGACATACATTAGTGCTAAAATTAGAACCCCACTCCTCTCCCTGTAGGTGGGGCACTAACTCTGAAATTAAAATAGGAACCCCTATTTTTTATTGCAGATTCGGATTTTCCGACTAAAAATAAGTAAGAAGGTTAGTTAATTTTGGCTAAACAAGGAAGGGAAGGGGTATTAATTTTAGCACTAAAATTCCCCTTCGCAATGATAAAATTTTAATCTTGTAAATTTTTTTCGTAGAGTACTTATTTTCCGAGATATTTGAAAGTTTCAGCTTTAAAAAAATACCCGGTATATGTACTATGAGCGAGATAAAAAAAATTCCCCGATAATTTTTAAAAAATTGAGTCTCAACAAAAACCAACACGAATGTATTAAAGCCTGATTGTTGCATCGAGTCAAAACCCTCTTTACTACAAGCCGTATTGTTTGCATACTCATGCTATACAAAAATATATACTTTGATTGTATTGTAAGTAGAAAATCGTGTCGGGATATGATAGCGAATATTGTGTAAAAGAAATAAACAATAAAATCAAATAATGCGCATGCGTTTACAATTTTTTTTATTAATTTTATATGGAGTTTTGATATTTACCAATACATCTAAAGTATATATTTTCACTAATACATTTTAAAAATACATGATGATGTGTGTCAACGAAAGTTACAAGACGGCTTGTAGTAAAGAGGGTTTTGATCGAGTACGCAGATACTCTCTCACATTTCTCCATCTAAACTTGATTGTGTTTGTGCAAAAATAGCATAGAAATTGTGTGTTTTTTTTTACTAAAATTTTATAGTGTCCGATTACCAATACTTTCAAGTGTAGATGGACAAGAAAATGAAATAATATTGGTGACGATCGAGCTTGTATCTATAGGAAGTTTTCGTCTCAACACAAAATTTATTACCTACACATGCAAACAAATAACAACCGACTTGTAGAAAAACAACCGATTTGTACTAATGAAGAGAATTTTTGCTGTTGTTTTTTTTTACATTGGTACTAGTATATAAAATTTCCTCTAGGAAATTTTTTGGACAACCCTACATTTAATTGAAAAATGTCATTATCATGTATATTTGTTACATTATCATGTATATTTGTATCATTTCATGTATATTTGATTCAAATTTAAAACATTTTTTTTTTTTTTTAACACTAAAAGCTATTTATTTTTTATTAAACTTTAAACATTTACAATAAATATTTATGAAAAAAAATTAACGTTAAAATTCAAATATTTAAATTTATATTATAATATTTCCCTTTGTAAAAAAAAAACAACAGATTTCTCGGCCGAAACCAAAACTAAAATACAATCTAAAAAATTTGAAACCAAAAGATACGACCTAATACAAATTATACATGTCAAAATTTATCTCTACACATTTTTTTAGCGCGATAGTTATCTGTATATTAGTGGAGACCATGTTAAAATTTAGCTTATCTCGAGCTCCTGGCTTTAAGATACAATAAACTAAGAAAAATTTCTAATATTTTGGCTTTTTCATTTGAATTAAACTGTGAAAAAAAATTGTTTGTTTATGTTTTGAAATCGGCCATCTTGGAAAACTAAAAATGACTTCACTATTTTATTCTATTTTCTCTTTTCTATGTTATAATTCTATGGTCCAACCATTAATTTTACAGTACAGTTAGGCAATCGTTTAACTAAAGCGTAAAATCGAATATTTCGAAAAGACATTGAACTCTCCAGTGATTCAGGCGCATAATAGTTCCAAACCAATCGAGTTAAAAAAACAAAAAAACGAAACAAATCCAAAACATAAAGGAGTGCAATAGATTTGTCCTAAATATGAAAAAGTTGAATTTTTGGGATAAAACAAAAACTAGAAAAACAAACGCTATAACTAACTATTCGGTCCTTAAGGATAAACATGAGGTTATGAAATAAAATTCGAGCCTCTAACTCATCTAACAAAAAATGATATTGACTTTCGAATTAAAAAATTAGGATGCCGCGATGTTTTAACTATTTTTGACCCGACTATTTTTGTGAACTCACGCAATGGTTGAGCGGTGGGACGGTTCTGTGTTTATTTAATCAGTAGTCGGTTTAAACTATATTAACCGATGGTGCTTCCTTGCGAACCAGAGCTACCGACCATTGATGCTTCTCAAATTTTTTAGTGTGAGAGCGATTGGCTAAAAACAAGTCGATGAAGAGTTATTAAAAATATTCTAAATTTTAAAACTTAAAACTACGTCAGCTGACGAAAGGCAGTTGCACGAAAAGTACGAACTGAACATTTTAATCGACTAAAACTAATGACTCTATCAAAAATGGCTAAAACATTTTTCGTGTCTTTTCGAGATGAATATCACACTAGAAAAATATACAAATTTACACAATTTTGGTGCAGCACCTTAGAGAAAACCGTTATACATAAGTGTGGTACTTATGAATTTAGTCAAATCGAACATTTGCACATTTTGATCTAACAAAACTGTATTTTTATTTTTATTTTAAGGGATAGTTGAAGGCTAAAATCCATTTACTATAATTATTGCAAATGAGGAAATCGACTATCGGAATTTTTTATTATAGACCCCCATAATTTCGATCTAACAACATTTGAGACCACATTCGATTCGATCAAATTATTTTACAATTCGAATGTTTATCTTGAACTTGATTTTGCAATCATCTCCTTGAGAGTTTAACGTTCTACCCGTCAAATTTGCTAACAATATAATGTAACAATGCGGCACACCCGGGTTTAATAACCAAACGACAACAAATAAGCAAAAATATATCCTATATTTCACTTTCCCGCCGATACACGTAATGTGTGTCTAAGGTTAAAAATATTAATCCGAAACAAAATTTTTATTAAAATAATTAAAAATAATTAATTGCACGCGATTAATTTAATTTAATTTCTTAAGATTTTTGTTGATTCGTATATTTTCGAATATTGGCAAGCATAATATACATATGCGAGTCCATATATAGAGACCAAATGAACCAATTCTAATTAGCCATTTTTTACACAATCGGAATGCGTTCGATTTTTAATTAAATTTTTTGGTATATAAATTCGGTTGGTTTGCAGTAAAGTACATCAGACAAGCATAACAAGTCAAGTGGATAACTTCGAATAGGTGGAAAAAATTACGAAAAGTTTATAACAATGAATTCATTTTTGGTATTTGGTGTTTTGGTTTGTGGAGCATTGGTAGCTGGACATGGCCATGGGGGTAGCAGTTATGCTAACTCAAATAGTGTAGCACTTGGTGGACATGCTGGTGGATATGGAGGTGGTTATGGTGGTGGCCATGGTGGTGGATATGGCGGTGGTCATGGAGGTGGATATGGCGGTGGATATGGAGGTGGACATGGTGGAGATGGAGGTGGTCATGGTGGTGATTATTATGTAAGAACGGTAACTAGTAAAAATTATTTTAAAACTAATTGACTCAACTTTTTTACAGTCTCATCCATCATACAAATTCGAATATGGTGTATCCGATCATCATACCGGTGACAACAAAGACCAATGGGAACATCGTGATGGTGATGTAGTCAAAGGTGCATACACAGTTGCTGAGGCCGATGGTACTAAACGTGTTGTTGAATACACAGCCGATGATCACAACGGATTCAATGCAGTAGTCAAGAGAATTGGACATGCTGTACACCCAGCTGTATATGGTCATGGTGATGGTGGTCACGGTGCAGGACATGGTGCAGGATATGGTGCTGGATATGGTGCAGGACATGGTGCTGGTTATGGTGGTTATGGAGCTGGTCATGGTGCTGGACTCGGAGGTGGTCATGGAGCTGGTTATGGCGCTAGTTACAGCATTGTACATGGTGGACACCATGGAGGTTATGGTCATGGTGGTCATGGCTATTAATTCTACCAAATATCTCTACTTTTGTACATATAAACTCGCCACCGCAGACTTGTTGCAATGATCCTATATAGAATAAAACTTTAATATATTTTCTTAACAAACAAATTTTTCAATACGTTCAGACCTTGATTGTTTTGCAATTTAGGACCAGGATAAAAATTTACAAGTCAACATTGATGCGTTTCTCGATTCCTGATAAGAATATTTTTCTAATTTATTCAATGTTTAAAATGTTTGCGTCGTACCTTGTTTTACAAAGACCTACAGGACTTTATTCATCAAAGCGGACATGTTGCCAACATCTTTGAGTTCAATTAGTGACCTGGAAACTGTAGCTTGTTTGCTAAATGAAGTGCTCATATCTTCTTACGGAAGCAACTGTGTGGCGCGTAACGTTGTGATAAAGTTCCATGGTGGAACGAACAACTGACTAAACTACGTAAGAGGGTTAGGAAATTATTTAATAGGGTCAAGCATTCCAATGAGTGCAATGAATATAGGCAAGCCCTATTAAATTACAACACTGAACTAAGGCGATCCAAACACCTTACGTGGAGGAATAACTGTGGTAATATCGAGGATATACCTACAGCTGCTCGACTTCATAAAGTTCTATCTATCTGATGGTAATTGTCCATCGGGTCGCAAATAGCCCCTCAAACCCCTGCTTCAAGTGCACTTTACAGGTTTCACTGTTTGAGACACAAATACCATAGTTAATAGTTTATCCAGTATTTCGGAAAATGTCAAATGGGCCATTAACTCTTTTCAGCCGTTCAAAGCTCCAAGTGGAGGTGAAATCTTCCCATCCCTTCTCCAAAGGGGATTGGACTTGATTACCTCTGCTCTGGTAGTCTTATTTAGAACTAGCTTTAATTTGGGTCATATACCATAGGATTGGATCCAAGTCAATGTGGTTTTTATCCCAAAGCTTGGTAATTGGCTCCCTAAGTCCTTTCGACTTATCAGTCTTACATCGTTTATTCTCAAAACTATGGAAGGACTGGCAAATCTTTATATAAGAGACTGGAACCGGACCTTTGAACCCTAATCAATCCGCCTACAAAAAAGACATCAGAGAGGGCTAGTAGGAAGATTACTTCGAAACTAGGTAATGAGTCAGTCGCGATTACAGCAGTAAAGGGGTGGCCGCAAGACGGGGTCTTGCTGGTTATTTCGAATTGGTGTATTAAAGAGGGCTTTTCGATTAACCCTAGCAAAACAGTATTGGTACAGTCTTTAGGGACTTGCGGCCCTAAAATGATTTACTGGATGTACATCATGCGGATAGTGAGGCCAATTGAACAACCTAACCTCATTGCCAGGATGTTTTGAAGTCACAGGCGCTATGCACTCTTGCTCTACGGTAGCAATGGAAGCCCTCATCGGACACACTCCATTTCATATCTACGTCAAAAAATCAGCTGCTAATTGGCAGCCAGATTACAGCTAATGAATCAATGTAGTTATGATAATCATATGGGTCATCTGGACATTTTGAATGAACTTTCAGACTTTTAGCTTTCAGACTTGGAGTCCCGGACGCGATGCCCTTGGCAGGGATTTCGAAGTAACAGTCCTTGATAGAACAGACTGGAACCTGCTTCTTAATTATTCTGACTAGAGATCTTAAAGCCACCTCCATCTACATTTTCTCCGACAGCGAAGCAGCACTAAAAGCACTCGCTTCTAACTGTCTGGATTCTAGGTCGGTTAAAAGTTGTTAAAAAAGCTGCTACAATCTCTCTTTTGCCACAACAAAGTTAGGTTGTGGTGGGTACCTGGTCACAAGGGCATTACTGGTAATGCGATAGCCGACGAGCTTGCCCGGGCAGGCTCGTTGATTACACTTATTGGCCTGAGCCTTTCTGTGGCATCCCGTGGGCCTCTATAGTCTGTACAATTAGTAAATAGCTTGTCAAATACAGTGCTTGACCTATTGAAACTGTATTCCTGGCCTTAGACAGGCAACATCTTTGATCATACCATTTCACCCTATAAGGACTTGGTGGTCAATTTTAGTAAAGGAAGTATTAGGAAAATATTGAGTTTTCTTTCAGGTCACTTCAACCTGAGATATCATTTGAATAAAATGAACCTGCCCACAGAGACGAAGTGCCACCTAGAGATAGAATATCTCTAGAGATAATATCTTGGTAGAGATAAAAACCACAAAGCATACATACTATGTTAGTGTGTTGCTGTGTACACTATGTTAGTGTGTTGGTGTACACTAAGGTGGCTTCATTTTGAAGAGAGGTATTTGACCACGGAGAAATGTAAATTGGCCTCTGCAAGGAGCATTCGCATACTTTTCGTGTTGATCGACACACGGATGGATTACAACTGAATCTTTATTTCACATAAATACATCTATACATAACTGTATTATCTAGAAATATATTAAAACTCATCAATGCCATTATCAATGACGAGTACATTACATTCCTCCACAGTTTGATTAAGACACATCCGTGGAAGGTGTTGTTGTTTTCAATTTCTCTGAACGCTGGAGGGTAGCTTCATCGATTTCGGATGGTGGTTTTCCTCCTGGTCTCTTTGAATGTGTTGTACTAGAGATATCGATTTATGATGAATGAGCGGTTGATTGTTGAATGCCTGATGTGGATTCATGGAGTTGGAACAGATAATGATAATGCTGGTTGAACATCCTCCGTATTCGTAACATCATTCGAAGGAATTGATTGAGGTTCGTCAAATGGAATCGTAGTGGTATTTTCCATTCGTGCATCAGTAGTTCGACTTTGCAACTGATCATTTTGACATCTCATGGATTGGCCTTGTTCAGTCTTTATAGTATATGAAACAGAGGCTGTTATTCTGATAATAGAAGAAAGAATCCATTTTGGACCGGACGAGTAGTTTCGTGCCTAATCTGTAGAGTTTTCAGACAGCCTTTGCGACTGGTCGACCACTGGCTTGGTCTTATGAATGCGGATATTTTCCGGGTGAAGATGGTCGAAAAAAGTTTGAATTCGACGATTAAATAAGAGTTGGGTAGGTGATTTGCCGGTTGCATTTGATGGTTTGCGTGATGATGGTGTTGGAACTTTGCCCAACGATGTTGAATGTCGATTGAAGTTTCTTTCTTCAGAATGTCCTTCGTCACTTTGACCATTATCTCTGCCTGTCCATTTGAATGAGGATGCCATGGAGCTCCGTATACTGAACAAATGCCGTTTGTATCACAAAACTATCGGAAATCTGCTGAATCAAATGCTGTGGCAACGGCACTCATAATGATCCCTGGAATTCCATAAGTGCGGTAAATATTTTACGGAGAGCTTGTATGCCGCAAGCAGCTGATGTTGTGACCACAGGTACTATCTCGAACCACTTAGAATACTGCCACCTCTGGCAGTTTGTGCCACCAAACGTGATTCCTGGCTAGCGCCTTCATTCTCACTGAATGAGCAGTGTGTAGAATGGACAAAATCTGTGCACGATAACATGGTGGAATTATTATTCTATATCCCCAGAGAAGGCATCCTTTAAGTGTGCTAAATTCGGCACTACAACCCAAAATGGCTGGAACCTTTCAGTGGGTTTACTCTCTGGCCAACCTTGCAGTGTCCTGCAGTACTTGTGAAAGAACCGGTTCTTTGGTCCCACGTCATTCTCGGCACGATAGACGAGTTTGAAAGTGAAAGCTAAGGAAAGTACTCAAACGGATCATTTTCGGCGACAAAATCTGTGAAGTTTGAACAGCTATTGTAAACCGTTCGAAAAGCGGCTTATGGTCTGTTACAATATCAAACTCTCGATCGTAGAGGAAATCAAGGAACTTCTTAACTCTCCTTACTATAACAGCGAGAGCTTCACTGACGCCTTGACTATATTGTCGCTCAGTTTTCGTGTTCTCGAGTACGCTATGGGACGCTCGTTCTCACTTGATGTAACAGTGTGGCGCCAATTCCATATCGGGAAGCGTCACATTAGGACGTTGCTGGGCATCAAAGCACCTTTAGGCGCACCGAAACTGCGCTGCTCGACTGATCCCCATCTCCAAAAGACATTATTGTGAAACAGCTGGTACAAAAATTCCACAAGGGTCGCCTTATCTTAAATGAACGAATGGTAAAAATTAATTAAACCTAGGAGTGCTTGAAGTTGACCCGTATCCGTTGGCTGTTGGATGTTTCTAATTGTGTCTATCCTCTATATTGTATCGGGTGGAAACCTTCGAAATCGATTCTGTACCCAAAAAAAATCATTAGATGAACAACCAATCTGACATTTGTCTTGTTTTAGACGGACCAAACCGTTGGAATCTCGATCAATCGTAAATTGGTGTCCGATGATGCGATTTCTACTGAATCTTTATTTCACATATAATGTTTTGTAATACATTTTGTATGCATCAATGCCGTCATCAATGACGAGTACATTACAACAATGAATGACGATTTTGGTAATGAAAGAGAGAGAACAAACTCTCAAAGGGTGTCATTGAAGATTCCACATATCCTTTGATTCACGTACACCGATTGCAATAACGATATTTCACTAAGTTTGATAAACATAACGGTTACATTGGCATTGTATAGTATTGATGACATCAAGTTAGCGATGGTATCAACAGTTTAAATTTCAAGGAAATGAGAAGATCTAAAGGACATGAGAGTGTACTTCGCAGCATTTTTAAATTTCAGTAACAGATTGCAGCTTCACTCAAAGGCTTCCAGTCTGGAAATTTTAAATTCTATATACGGAAAATAAATTTTAATTGGAGTTACAAATCTTTTGTATTAACAGTTTTGTAGGAAGGCCAAAATGGTATGTCAATGATACTTTTAGAAAAAATAATCAAAATTCAATTACAATTTCTTAATTATTTACGAATTATTTAATTTTTAATTTTCTTTTCATTTTTAATTCATAATACTATGTACACACATATTAGTGAGTACATATGCAGCAAGTACATATATAGAACAAATGAACCAATTCTAATTAGCGTTTTTTTACACAATCGGAATGCGTTTGAGTTTAAACATTTTTTGGTATATAAATTGGATCGGCTTACAGTTTAGTACATCAGACAAGCATAACAAGTCAAGTGGATAACTTCAACAGGTGGAATAATTACGAAAAGTTTATAACAATGAATTCATTTTTGGTATTTGGTGTTTTGGTTTGTGGAGCATTGGTAGCTGGACATGGCCATGGCGGTAGCAGTTATGCTAACTCAAATAGTGTAGCTCTTGGTGGACATGGTGGTGGATATGGAGGTGGTTATGGTGGTGGCCATGGTGGTGGATATGGCGGTGGTCATGGAGGTGGATATGAAGGTGGATATGGAGGTGGACATGGTGGAGATGGAGGTGGTCATGGTGGTGATTATTATGTAAGAATGGTAACTAGTAAAAATTATTATAAAACTAATTGACTCAACTTTTTTACAGTCTCATCCATCATACAAATTCGAATATGGTGTATCCGATCATCATACGGGTGACAAAAAAGACCAATGGGAACATCGTGATGGTGATGTAGTCAAAGGTGCATACACAGTTGCTGAAGCCGATGGCACAAAACGAGTTGTTGAATACACAGCCGATGATCACAACGGATTCAATGCAGTTGTCAAGAGAATTGGTCATGCAACACACCCAGCCGTATATGGTAATGGTGATGGTGGTCATGGTGCAGGACATGGTGCTGGATATGGTGTTGGACATGGTGCAGGATATGGTGCCGGACACGGTTCAGGATTTGGTGGTGCAAGTCATGGAGCTGGTTATGGTTCTGGTTACAGCATTGTACATGGTGGACACCATGGAGGTTATGGTCATGGTGGTCATGGCTATTAATACTACCAAATATCTCTACTTTTGTAAATATAAACTTGCCACCGCAATCTTGTTGCAATAATCCTGAAAAATAAAATTTTGATATATTTTCCTAGAAAATGTTCTTTGTTTATCATTATATGATCTCTAAGTTTTAAGTACTAAGGCTCTAAACGTTCAGTCTAATTTGATTACTACAAAACCGATTCAAGCAAATATTGCCCATTTTTAACACTCTGTATCGGAGTTTAACAGGTTTACAATTTCCTGCCGCATGCTGCGTTTTAACCCCAAAAAATCTACTGTTTTAAATTGCCTATTTTTATTACTTTTCCGACAGTTGCTGATATATGGTAAGTCGATCAATGCAATCGTCATTCAATAAAGCCTAGAACACCCCAACTCTTGGTAAAGTTTATACTGCTTTCTGGTTGACAACTTCTGGTTATTTTAAAAGTAAAAGTCATTATTTCCAAAACTGCCGAGTGCTTTGTTGTTGATCGGTAGTTCCCCTTTGCAAACGGTTTTTCTTTTAGTAGTCTTAAACGATTAAGAAATATCCTATTTTCGAACTGATTCTATTTTTGCTTCAATACCCGTTTTAGACTTACTTATTTTAGATTGGCTTGATATCGATTATATTGATATTTTAACTTAGCAGTGACCTACCCTTTATGGACTACACTTTAATCAGGTTTTCCATATAAGTAATCTTGGCCATGATAGTTATTGGTAATAGTCATCCAATATGAACAGGATCGCATAGTTGATTAGTCTGATAGTTGCGAGCATTTGATGGGGTGGTTATTAGTGAGCTAGATTCTGCCATGGGATTGTATAAAATTCCTAGTGTTTTAATATACTCTTTGAGATTTATTTGAACATGTCCGGTTGCCTGTTGCTCTATGTAAATGTGTTCTAATAACTTAGGAGAGTTTGATGCACATATTCGTAAATGAAATCCAAGTTATGCTGTGAGCTCTTGGCTGCAGTGGGAAGTGTAACGCCTCCTTCCTTCGCTAGTTATAATAAGGCTCTTACTGCTTAGTTAGTGGTCTGCGGTAGTTCCATATATGTTACCGTGTTTACTCTTGACGCCCTCATTGACTGAGCAGGATCACTTCTCAAGTTTGGGACCGGTCATCATGGTGCCAAAATGTGACTGATACCTTCTTGAATGACATATGCTTGAATAAATTGCTAAACTTTTGACCACCTTCGCATCTCGTTTCTAAAAAAGAGATAATTCCTTTATTTGTGAAATAGCCTACTGAATTATGAATCTATTTTTTTGCTTAAGATGAATACTAAGAATGAATCAAATGGAGAACTGGAGAAATGGATGTATCAATCTCTTCCATTTCTTTGGCCAATTAATTAACTTTCAGCTTTAGGTACTCATCGAGTTCTTATTTAAATCTATTGAGAAGGCAAACTTCTGATAAATTTGCCTCACCATAGAATGTCTTACTATTTAAACGACCATTTGTTGTTATTGTCTTTCATGAAAGCTTGAGGTGGCCAGCTATTCATGTATGATGGCAGCTGCGATTTTCGTTCAGCTTTCAAATTATTTTGATCTATTATTCGAATGGTTCACCCTTTTCCCTTTGAGCAGCCTTCTGAATCTCTTCCAATTTTCATTAAACACAGTTTTGCATTAAATCTGCACTGGTATTCATGCGAATAGGACTTACGTGTTCCCAAAGCTTCTCAACTTAAGTTTTTGGCATTAGTTTGAGTCCAAATCCAAACTGAGTACGCTTGATAGCGGCAACATCTTCAATGACGTATTCTGATGTTTTCTTCGTCTTAGATTATACATTCGACGGTTTTCTTCTTGAATCTACATAATATCATATCTTGCCGTTTCATAAATTCTTCTTCTACCACTTCATCTATCCTTTAGTCTTTGACGTTTCGCATCCTCACTCCAAATAATACTTCAAACGGCGTCGTACCGATGCCTCTTTGCCAAGTTGAATTAATGTATCTTTGTAATCTCTCGTTTTTGACCAGGTATATCCACACAAACTTGGCAAATGCATCTACCAATGAAAAGACAAATTTTTGTATTGTTTGAAACTAAAATGCATCGGCCCTAAATTGTTGATATGATCTATAACTATATGATAGTTATCTTTGGAATCTACTGAATAGAAAATCTATTTTCCTTTGTATTACAAAAATTACTGGATTACGACTGAGTGCGTCTACGTGCTTTATCTTTGTACCACCTCTATATGCACCAACACATAATCAAATTCTTTTAATTGCAACACCCACTCATTCGGCAATTCGCGGTGTAATGTCTTTCTGCGTCATTGTTGATTTTAACATGGCACAGTCCTACACGATTTTGACGACGCATGATTAATCACATTTGCCCTGCCATTGTTAGCAAGATACACTTTGGTGATTCGTCCATTCATTCACTTACCAGGTGGTAAATTTGGTTCGACAACAATGACGACATCGTTTACTTCATGACTTTGTCGCGGTTGCTGCCACATTGATCGAGTTTGAGGATTCTATCAATGCCCACGATGTCAAAAATGTATGGTGAGTATGAGAACTATATCCCATCAATCATGTAGAATCCTTCTCGTCAATTATTTTAGGGGTTTATTGAACTGAAAGATTTAAGATGGAATGTAAGGATGTAAGGACCAGTTCTATTGGTGAAGATGATGCACACAGAGAACGTGTATTCACCGCTTACTCGATCTTTGATAGTGAGGTTTTGTTATCCAATAGTGCGATATATATGTGTTTTGACAATTAGAACCGCAGACTCCCATAAATCCCATAGTGCATGCATAATTCGAAATGAACCGCTCGATTAGACATACAGACAAAAAAAAACCCACATATACCTTTGTCTTTGGAGTGGCTTCCCCGTTTGCGAATTGTATGATCCCTTAATGGAACTGCAATCTATTCCTACACAAGCAAATGGAACGAACAGATTCACCCGTTCCACCAGTAGGTTCTTCATGATTTGCATGTCCAGGCGTGAGCGTTGTTTAATACACCCAATGCAACGTCGAAATGTTATGTAACGTCCTATGCCAAGTAGGGCGTTGTTGAAAAAAGAGAAAAAGAAAAGAATTATTTAATTTTTAATTTTTTTAAATCGATTCTTCCTAAGTTAAAAAAAAACTGAATAAAATTTTCTAAAGTTGTTTCTTAAATATTTTAATATTTTACGATTTATATATTTTGAGAAATTTAAAAATTCTAACGTAACTAAAAGTGGTTAAATATTTTTGGTTAAATGTTATGTTAAATGTTAATTAAGTAAGAAAAAAAACAAAATGAAAATAATGTGAATGAAAAAATTGGTAAAAACCATATTGAGTATGGAGAATGGACAGGCGGTTTTTGTGATAACAAATAATACTAAAATTGTTAGAAATATAATCACATACAATTAAGAACATACAATAATTACATACACTGAAAAAAAATGGATATGAAAGAATCTCATATATATCAGAAAAAAAATATAATAACTTCTGATTAAAAATACAAGAACGTTTATCAAATTTTTATATACAATGTTGTATAAATTACATCCTTTATTAAATCGAATTAGAATGTGTGTTATATTTTTCACAAATAAATTTTAATAATAGGTCTTCTAAATAAAGTAATTGCATTATTATTTGAATATTAACTCATATAATAAAACAATATAAAATATATATACAATTTATATGATAATTTGTTATGCGATTCTTAATATTTTCATAGCCAATATTTTAATCTGTAACACAGATAATGTGACGTTTTATTAGAAATGTTGCAATCTTTCAGAATTTCTTGTAGAAACATTCTTATGTAATATAGTAAACTTTGCTAAATTTATTCCGTTTTGTTTTCCTGATACTTATAAAAATAGTTCTAATAAGGTTCAGATTCATTACCATAGTAAATCAGAGAGATTCTTAGGTAACATAACAATTTTTACGAATTTATTTTTTCTATAAGCAATATTTTAATGAGTAAAACAGATAATGTGACGTTTTATTAGAAATATTGCTTTTTGTAATAATTACTTGTTGAAACTTATTTTTATATAAAATAGTAAAATTTGCTAATTTTATTCCATTTTGTTTTTCTGATGTTTTCGCGTTGTTTAAATAATAAAGCGTTAAATATAATATTTAATTTCGTTTTAAATAAAAATTTAAAGACAATAAATAATATTTTCGTGAAAATAAATATAAAAAAAAAAAATAATGAATAGTGATCATAATTTTATAAAAGAAATTCCCAAGTTATTTTCAAAGTTTTATAGGTAAGTCGTTGTTATAATAATAAAAATGTACGGCGCCATTATAAATTTTGATTGTGTTATAATTTTTAAATTATTGTTGAATTTATATATAAATAACCATTTTTGAAAATATATAAGAATAACTCTATTGTAAGCTGCACAACATGAGAACTTCCACATCAAATTTATTTACATCGACACCCATTTCGATTGAGCCAGTTACAGAAACTATTCATTATTCGGTATAAAACAATTAATACAATTAATTGATAATTGTATTATTTTCTACAGAAACTTTCTCCTTCAAGAGACCTCAAACTAGGAGATATACTTAAATGTGCCAATAGCATAATTATAAAACTATTCTACAAAAAACATCAAAGTTTAGGAAAAGCTCAGCGAAACTTGATTTACACTAGCCAACTTGATAATTAGCAAGGAATTAGCTATATAAATCGGCAGATATTAAGTCAAAAATTTATAAAAATCTCTGAAGAAATTATTAACTTTTTTCCAAATGAAATCAAAGAAGTTTATTTCGTTCCGTATAATAAATATAAAAAAAAATAAAAAAGCTTCCAGAAAATAATATGCTGTATATAATTACTTTAAAAAAAATTATCATTAATCGATCAACCAAATATAAACCCTAATCCACTAGATACAATACCCTCCGACGGCGTAGAATTTCTAAAATTCAATACTGAAACAATCGATTTAGTTTTTATGCATTGGCGACAAACTACAAAATATCGAAGCAATTTTTTCAAAAGTTTAACCATTGAAGAATACTATAATTTATTTCCTGTACTGAAAGGACCAAATGGACATCATTTACTATGTGAAGATTTCAACAATTTGTATCCCGATGCCAAAAATAAAAATTCTGAAATTTGGCTCACTTTAAATGCAAAAATTAAAGAAATAGCTCGAAAAAAGAACCTGCAGATCAAATATGTGCACGAGCTAAGGGGCATCTTAGTGATACCTTATTTGTTTAATACCAGCTATATCAGGAAAAGAAAAAATGAACGGCGAAATAAATATTCTGTAAAAGAAATATCAGATTATTTTTACATACATATAACGGTCAGTTAAAATTTTAAAATAATTTATAAAACTTTCTAATTAAACCCAATTAATTTCAGGATACTCACAAAATCGAAGAAACAATTTCATCTATTAAAAAGAATTTTGGCGAAAACAATCAAACTTTTCAACCAACTATTCTGTTTGTCAGAGATTCGCTACGTAAGAGGCTATTATATTTTAAGTTAAATTCATAACAAGCCTTTGTTACTAAACTTCGTAATTATGAAACATAATTTCTAATATATGTATATGTATATATATATATATATATATATATATATATATATGTATATATATATATATATATATATATATATATATATATATATATATATATTTATATATATATATATATATATTTATATATATATATATATATATATATATATATATATATATATATATATATATATATTTATATATATATATATATATATATATATATATATATATATATATATATATATTTATATATATATATATATATTTGTATTTTTTCAGAAAACATAACAGTATCATACATATTAGTAAATAATATAATTTACAACATTGAACGCCCTATCGATTGCATTGATATTTGTTTTAAATTGATATTTTCTTTAAATGCAAAATATCCTCAAATATATCAGTTGATTTGGACATTTTTTCAAATTTTCGTTTATAAAATAAAAACCATCTATGATGGAAATTATACCACCGTCAACGATTTCATTGCCGAAGTTTCAAAACTAGACTGAACAATGTTCTAATTGTAAACTTAGAATATGAAGCCCGATTTTCTATAAGGCACATGTCAAAATATAAAATTTTAATTGTATAATGATGTAATTTTTCTACTAAATATTAATTTATTATTTACAGGCTTATTGTATAATAAATTTTTGAATTAAATAAATAAATAATTGTTTTCTTTAAATTTTATTTTGCGTCCTATTTATTAAATTTTAATAAATACAATATAATGCGTCTGTTACTTTTGACAAACAAACAGTGGGGAAACATATGACAGTGCCTTAAAAATTATGGAATAGCTCTATTTTACTATATTAATGATTCTATTTTATTTGTACCAGATTTACTATTTTTATATGAAATATAATTATGGAAATTTCATAGTTATGGATGTTCTTAATATGTTACATTGATATTATGCCATCGTAACATTTCTTAAAAAATATGTTAATCAATATCATTAGAAAATGAAATGTATATATTAACATATCAGAAATGGTACTATTATTATAATAACCTGTGTTATTTAAATGTTGTGCGAGTTATTATATTTTTATGAAAATCTATCATAAAGATATAATAGTCATTCTGGTCAAATTAGCAATGTTTATCATTTAAATGAGAGCAAGTATTATTTACGGAAATAACATCCATAAATTTCATTTATGGATGTTATTAGTAAATTTAATAACATCCATAAATGAAATTCGGCCATAATAAAAATTAATAGTAACAGTTCTAATATTTGCATAGCAACCGTGATAATGCAAAACGTTACCAACATAATCATTAGCATCATAACAACATTGTCATCAATCAACAAAAACAGATGATTAAATAGATTATTGTTGTTTTTGTAATATTAAAGCTACTGTTGGTGGAGGGAATATGTAAGTGCTTATAATATTATTAAGTATTTTTCTATTATAGTTAAGATTAATTATGTATATTTTCCCCCTCTTATTAATTAAGATAGTTAAGATTTTGTTTGTTTTCATTTCTTAATTAAATTAGATAAGTATTTGATCGGTGGCAGAATATTAAATTTTTTTTCTTTTCAACATTTTACTTGAAATAAACTTTAAAAAAATTAATTTTTGTATGAAACATTATTTGGTTTTCTCTCTCTCTCGACAATCATATGGTCATGTTTGTTAAACTTCTCTTTTTAACTATAATGAACGGTTAAAATCATCAGTAAGGATGGGTTGGTAAGTTGGGACACCGCGTGTAAGGTAAGTTGGTCCATGCCACGACATCTTTCTCTCTTTCCCTTTCTCCTATATTTTCCTCTCCCTTGTGGTCTAGCAAGCTTCAAACTTCGGCAACCCCACTCCTAAGCTCTTGAGTTCTAACCAGCAGACTATGACCACGCCGAAACTCTGAATTGAAGAAACAAAAATTCAGTAACGGATGGCAGAGTTTTTTTTATTTATATACAGTGAACCTGCCTAACAAACCAATCCATTACAGTTAGACGTATTAAGTTTAGTGCTCCTATGACCTAATATTGTTCTTGAATCATAGCCATTAACAATGCCGGTCTAGGGTGTCAATAACCATTGTGCGGGTTTGATAAATTATTCGTTCGAAATTATTCGTCGACTTATTATTCATTTTGTTGACAAAATGACTAGATGCTTCGAGTTATATGCCGCCAAGCTATTCTTAATTCCAAGTAAGATGAACATATGAAATGTAGCGAAGAATTTTCTTGCAGTTTGAACATTTTGCCTCATCTCTACCGTGAGTTCCTATGTTGCTGGGCATTTTAGATGTCTTTTCATTACTTGATTCGGATACTTCAAGGATTGTTTGTCCCGGCCCATATTGTTTTGGTTGCCGTACGAATGTTGGTGCGGATACCACCACTGCGATGATTCTTCAAATCATTTAGTGATACTCGTCGTGGCTCACACAATCCGTTGGATTGAATTGAGAAAAGAAGTCACGCCAATGATTTCTGTTGAAGAGGGTTATGATTTGTTCCAGTCGATTCAATGAAGATCACTACAGAGACATGTTGCAACGTAATTTGTTTGGTCAATTGCATGAGCTAGACATTAGTGACATGTGGTTACAACAAGACGGTGCGACATATCACGCAGCGGGTCTAACAATCGACTTATTGAAATTTAAATTCGATGAACGTGTTATATCCAGAAATGTTCCTGTCAATTAGCGGCCTAGATCATGTAATTTAACACCTCTAGACTTTTTTTATAGGGTTTCGTTAAATCATTGGTCTATGCCAAAAGGCCGGCGTCGTTAGGGGAGCTCAGAGCCAATATTGAACGAGAGATAGCGGCCGTTTCCGTTGAAATGTGTAGCAGAGTCATCGAAAATTGAGTTTAATGAATCGACACCTGCAAACGTGCCTGTGGTGGATATATGAACGATGTCGAATTCCATACATAAATGTTTTGAAGCCAATAATAAAATTTTCGAGATATCTCAAATGGTTTGCGTTTTATTTAAAAAAAAACTTGTCAAGTCCTTATTGAAAAATCCTATATATATATATATATATATATATATATATATATATATATATATATATATATATATACATATATATATATATATATATATATATATATATATATATATATATATATATATATATATATATATATATATTATAATATATTTTATAATATTCTATGGATATTTGGGATATTGCGCGTATTTATACCAGAGCTTCCAGATTTGTTAACGCTTCCCTGTGCATTTCATATTTCTGTTTATCTATGCACGATCGAAGATATCTTGTTGTCAAAATGACAATCTTTAGATGTGATATTTTCCACGCTTTATAAGTCCTTTCTGAACAAATCTTCGAGTTTAAATATTTCCTTTTTTAATTCCATAACATGACACGAAGGATTTCAGCACTCCCCAATTTCTTGCATTTTACCGTTATTATAACCATTCATCTCAAACTCAGTCAATCATCAAGTTCAATATCACTAAATTTAAATTTAAATCGAAATATTTTTTTGGTGCTTTACAACATTTATACCGTTAGTTTGATAAGGAAGGCCAAGTTAGCATGACAAAATGGTAATATTTTATGGGGAACAATCGAAATATAGTTGCAATTTCATAATTGATTGTGAATAATTGAATTTTTAATTTTCTTACGATCGTACACATAACACATATTAGCAAGCACTCAAGAACATATAGAACAAATTAATGAACCAACTCTAATTAGTAATTTTTTCACAATCGGAATGCGTTTGAGTTGAAATTTGTTTAGTATATAAATTAGATTGGTTTGCAGTTAAGTACATCAGACAAGCGTAACAAGTCAAGTGGATAACTTCAACAGGTGGAAAAATTACGAAAAGTTTATAACAATGAATTCATTTTTGGTATTTGGTGTTTTGGTTTGTGGAGCATTGGTAACTGGACATGGCCATGGTGGTAGCAGTTATGCTAACTCAAATAGTGTAGCGGTTGGTGGACATGGTGGTGGATATGGAGGTGGTTATGGTGGTGGTCATGGAGGTGGATATGGTGGTGGCCATGGAGGTGGACATGGTGGAGACGGTGGTGGACATGGGGGAGATTATTATGTAAGAACGGTAACTATAGTAAAAATCATTATAAATCTAATGGAGCAAATTACTTTCTAGGCTCATCCATCATATAAATTCGAATACGGAGTATCTGACCACCATACCGGTGACAACAAAGACCAATGGGAACATCGTGATGGTGACGTAGTCAAAGGTGCATACACAGTTGCTGAGGCCGATGGTACTAAACGTGTTGTTGAATACACAGCTGATGATCACAATGGATTCAATGCAGTAGTCAAAAGAATTGGACATGCAACACACCCAGCTGTATATGGTAATGGTGATGGAGGTCATGGTGCAGGATATGGTGCAGGACATGGTGCCGGGTATGGTGCTGGACATGGTGCTGGTTATGGTGGTTATGGAGCTGGTCATGGTGCTGGTTATGGTGCTGGTTACAGCATTGTCCATGGTGGACACCATGGTGGTTATGGTCATGGTGGTCATGGCTATTAATTTAACAAAATATTTCTACTTGTGTATATATAAACTCGCTAGCGCAACGTAGTTGCATTGATCCTATAAAATAAAATTTGATATGTTTTTCTAGAATTTCCTTGTTTGCTAATTATTACTAAGTATTTTATGATACGTTTTTATTTGTTCCATATTGACAAAACATCATGTTGATTTTTTCAATCATGGGAACTTCTAATACATATTTTACTATTATAAAGGGAATAAGGTAATACCCACAGAGACAAGAATCAATAGAAAGTTTAGAACATGCAAATAGAGCCATATTGATAAAAAATTGGAACTAAACATTGTTCTGAAAAGGATTAATCAACAGTAGTGACTCCTACTGTTCTACCGCAAAAACCAAGTTGTTACTTTATTTTGACCTGACTTCGCTTGATACCATTACTTCAAAATAAAAATGGAATAGTACGAGTTCTAATCCGTAATGGCTACCACCTAATAGCAAGCGGAATTTAAAACGTAACCATTAGTGACAGTGGTGGGATTGTAAATAATAAAAGACTGGTGATTCACTACGAATTGAAAGTTGCGGAATTTAAGTGACCGGGTCGAAATTTCGATTCGTCATAGTAAGTGGCTGTAATGAACCAAATAATACAAACAAGTAATATGAAACTGTCTACATGACAGTCGACGTGTGAAGTAGAGAAATTACAAGAAGAATTTAAAATTAAAATTTAGCAAATTAAAACATATGTTCCCTCGCATAAGCGTTTCATTGAGACAATTTGGTTTCAATACACAAAATATTTTTGAAAGTTCTGAGCAATCCATAAATAGCTGCATGCCCGAGATCCTGACAGTTTCAATACTCCACCATACTTTCACGTTCTGCTTAGGCACTCGCAGGTTGAACTTGACGCAAAGTTTTTCCGGTTCTATCCTGTACTGTTCCAAATATCCTTCAATGCCAAATATCATCTTACCAGATATTGTAGATATTTTTGATCTGCCAAAGCAACCTGCAAGTTTCCCACCGCAAGACTTCACAAATATTCGGCTTACACTCAATATGACACTAATATCAATTTGAGGCCATCCTTGAAAGTAAAACTCCTGATTGGGCCACTAGATCATTTCTGGAGGGGCCCAATGTGTCCCATAGATATTCCATACATGGATAATGAAACGTTCAACAGATAGACCAGTGGAATTTCAATCAAAACACAACTTTCATTTACTGATGTGACTGTAGCTATTTTTACTGCTTTTACGACCATCTTTCCAGAAAGACTACATCTTCTTGATCATCCCAAATTTTTCTTCTGCACTCGTTTCCTGATGTAGTCTTCAGTAAGAGAAAATTTATTTGCTGTATGTTCTTAACATTGCTTATGTACGTCCTAGTGCAACTTAATAATCTGAAATTGAAGTACATTAGTTAAAGCGGCTGTGACTGTATTCCCTAAAGAGGAATAACAGAAAAAACAATCACATTTGGAGTGGGATTGCAAAAAATTCTCACAATGTAACGCCTTATTGGACCCAGTGAGAAAACCTTCATATGAAAAATGGGTGCTAAAAACGGGGAAGCATCGACGGAAAATATAAGCAATGTAATACCAAAATTAGTGGTACCAAAGAGTCGGAGTGCTGAGATTTTAATGGAGTATCATGGCGGATGAAGTAGAAGTCACCTCAGAATCAACAAGTCACAGTCGGTGATGGAGTGGTGCCATGCAATAGTTTAATGTTGGAACACCATTCGGAAGAAAAGCGATGGATGTGGCTGTGCCATTCCTAACTACTGAGAGTGAAAATAAATAATATGTTGGTAGTCATGAATTGTATAGTAGCAAGTGATTAGACGTGAATCCAATTCCAAATCAAAAGAAAACGGTGATAGTGTTTTTGGTATAAAATTAGTGGCATAGCCACCACCAGTATCAAGTGGCTAATCTAGTGAAATCAAAATGTTAATTGGAAGTGAATTATTGTCGTAATAACGTAACAGTGTTAAATGTGGAAATTTTTGTCTTGTGAATATATTCAAGACAAGCGATACGAAAACGAGTCTATTTAGGCTGTTAGGTGTTCCCATAGTGGTTTTGATATATGATAAAGTTGAAGAGTAATGAGAAGTTGGAGGGCTTGGAATTATAAAAAAAATCATTTACCACTCAAGCATTTTTTACCAATTATGTAATTTCATGGAATTACTAAACGGTCTTGCTATTGTTAACTTCCTTAAGCAAACATATTATTCTTTGAAAATGTATAAAGGTCGTTGTCTACAACGTGTGAAAGTGAAAAATTTATTGGATAGTGTTTGATGAGGACAAATTGTCATGTGAATGTTATACAAAAATTAATTGAATTAAAATTAAAAATTTTATAACGAAACCTAATTGCAAGCGAATTATTTCATATATGTACATATTAGCAAGTACAAATAGAACAAATGAACCAATTCTAATTAGCGTTTTTACACAAACGGAATGCGTTTGATTTTCAATTAAATTTTTGGTACATAAATTGGAGTGGTTTGCAGTAAAGTACATCAGACAAGCGTAGCAAGTCAAGTGGATAACTTCAACAGGTGGAAAAATTACGAAAAGTTTTACAATGAATTCATTTTTGGTATTTGGTGTTTTGGTTTGTGGAGCATTGGTAGCTGGACATGGCCATGGTGGTAGCAGTTATGCTAACTCAAATAGTGTAGCACATGGTGGACATGCTGGTGGATATGGAGGTGGTTATGGTGGTGGTCATGGAGGTGGATATAATGGTGGTCATGGAGGTGGATATGGAGGTGGTCATGGTGGAGATGGGGGTGGACATGGTGGTGATTATTATGTAAGAACGGTAAATAGTAAAAATCATTATAGAACTAATTAACTCAACTTTTTTACAGGCTCATCCATCATATAAATTCGAATATGGAGTATCCGATCACCATACCGGTGACAACAAAGACCAATGGGAACATCGTGATGGAGATGTGGTTAAAGGTGCATACACAGTTGCTGAAGCCGATGGCACAAAACGTGTTGTTGAATACACAGCCGATGATCACAACGGATTCAATGCAGTAGTCAAGAGAATTGGACATGCTGGACACCCAGCTGTATATGGTCATGGTGATGGTGGTCATGGTGCAGGATATGGTGATGGACATGGTGCTGGACATGGTGCTGGTCATGGTGCTGGGCTCGGGGCTGGTCATGGAGCTGGTTATGGTGCTGGTTACAGCATTGTACATGGTGGACACCATGGAGGTTATGGTCATGGTGGTCATGGCTATTAATACTACCAAATATCTCTAATTGTGTATATATATAAACTCGCCACCGCAGACATGTTGCAATGATTCTATATAGAATAAAAATTTAATATATTTTCTTAACAAATTTATTTTTTAATCCAAATGTTTGTAAGATGCAAGATTTAAGGTGTCATGGTAAATACGTTTATTGAATTGGGCATCTTCCTATCTTAACTAATGCTTAAAATTTCTACAAATTTCGAAATGTCTTACATTTACAAGTGTTTGATCCTATTTCATCTCATAACCTAACTAAACAAAGCTTTTTTGCAACATTTTTGCATATATTTGCAAAATTTATTTTGCTATGACATCTTCAATAGCAGGCATAAAGCATGGCACTGACTCGATGTCCTTGCTTTTTTCTTCTGAAATTACTCCAGGGGAATTCAGCATTGGTACTAAAGGAAACTTTGTTAGATTTGGCTTGATTCTTCGATTGCCTCCGATCATCAATGGGATTGTATCATACTGTTCGGTGTCCTGATATTTTTTTTTTTTAAATTTAATTGAAAGTAAGTCCTGCTTTTCAAATAATAATTTCGTAGCCACTGTGAATCTTACAGAACTAAAATTAAGTCCTAGTCCGGCCTTGTTGTAATTATAAAAATTGCGTGCATCTGCATTAATCTTAAATGAACTTTGTCAAAGTCCATTGCCCTTAAATGCCGCAAAAAAGAGACAGGACTATGATATTCTATTTGCTTCAGATGCCTTTTAATTACACTATGCAGTGCGTCGATTTCTTGTACCCGGGAATGACCTGGTACAGAAAAATGTTGAATTATTGTGTGCACGTGATTATTTTCACAAAATTTCAACAACGCTAGTGATATGATACGATTCCGATTCTGCGGAACACAAGTATCAGACCACAGAATAATTTTTCTCGTCGTTGGAATATCGTTCACAACAGCTTTCAAAATTTTTATTAACGCACTGGGGATGTCAATTCCTGTACATCCGCGTTGGCTCTCATACAAAATGGGACAGTATGATACGCCGTTTAAATGACAATATCCAGTTAAATTGTACAAATTCAGATTTCTTTTATAAAAAAAAAATGGATACATTTCCCTTTGGCAAAAATGATAGGTTGTACTCAGTGTTAAAGATTTTTCTAAAGGTATAATATTTAATATTACTTAATCCATTTTCCGATTTGAACAACTTAAACATTTTTTTAATAGAAAGACCAGCTTCAAGATATTGCCTCTGTGTATCAGCTCTTAAATAAATGGAATCGATGCAAGGAAACGATTCAATATGACCTCGAATTATTTTGATAAGTTCATTACACACAGTTTTCTTTGTTTGCTTCCCTTTTATCGATGGTTTTGGTACCCCAGTAACCGGATCAAAATTATTTTAAAAATAAAAATTGATTGTTTGCTGAGATATAGACAATGTGGTTAGAAAAAATGATCGACATACTCTCAGCGGCTGTTTGCCATGTTGCAGGAAATAATTGAACGAATTTTGTTTTTTTTTTATGTTTCGGAAGTCGTTCTCTTTCGATTAACAGGTACCACAGTTACATATTTTGTATAAATTATTATTTTTTCCACATCAAACAATACCCAGAAATCACTGTGGAGTTCTTTTCTGAATTATTCCGTAAAGTTTATTGTACAGTTATTTGAACAGGCTTTATCACACACGCTTTCACACATTTTTCCTTGTCTGACGTTTCCTTGATTTTTCCAATTACTTTCGTTAACTTTGCATTTACGAGTTGGAGTTCCAATATCTTTTACGTTCCTGGGTTGAAGCAATGTTGATTGATTTGAGGCAACGTCGCCAACGAGTTTATTCGCTCCGACTTTCAAATCCTCTTCCTCTATATCATCATTGCCTGGCTCGAAGTTAGGATCATCTATCGAGTCGTCTTCAAATATAGTTAAAATAGGGCTGGAGGTTTTATTAGTATCATCGATTGAGTTCAGAACGTCAGCTAGTATTCTGAAAACATTATTCGAATCAATGTGATGTAAAAAAAAAAATTTGTTTGTTTTAACTTTTTGTTAATATAATATAAATATTTTAACTTATTTACCGTTCAACACTCGGTTGCATCGATCGATGATGATCCATCGCTAAATATTATTAATTTTATTTATTAGTAATATTAAAATAAATTACAGTTAAAAATTACCTTAATAAACTCATTGTTAATTTTTTTTTATCGATGTGCGATCGTCGAGAGATTTACGAAAACTAAATATTTTGACGAAAACGACATCTTTATATAGTTTCGGTAAATAACGTATTTTTGCATTGGATATGAGACGAAAGTAAAAATACAACAATTTAGTAAATTAAAAATGTTGAGTCCTATATTCAATTTTTATATGAATATAGTGGGTACCGGTCGAAACTGGATATTTTACAACTGGATTTGACGAAACTGGATATTTCAAAACAGGATATTTCGACATGTGATTTAAACTTAAAATGATTTTTTAGGAAAGTTCTGGAATATGGCTAATTAGGAAGGAACTCGGCGAGTTCTAAACCGATTATGATCAAATTCAATATGTAGGATGAAAATGTGATTTTAAAATGATTTTTTCAAGTCAATGATTATTTTAATAAGATGAAAAAAGCAGCAATTAAAAAAAATCATTAAGTGAAGGAAAATTCTATCACTCTGCTTAAAATTGTTCAAGTATGAAACCTTACTGGCCATATTCCAGAGGTTTCCCCAAAAAAGGTTTTAAAATCAAATTTAATTATACAATTAAAGAAAAAAAACATTAAGTGAAGGAAAATTCTATTTTTCTCCTTAGAAATATTCAAGTATGGAACCTTACTGGCCTTATTCAAGAACTTTCCCAACAAATCATTTTAAAATCCCATTTTCATCCTACATATCGAATTTCATAATAATCGTTTAAGAACTCGCCGAGTTTCTTCCTAACTGGCCATATTCCAGAATTTTTCCAAAAAATCATTTTTAAATCCCATTTTCATCTTACATATCGAATTTTATCATAATCGATTAAGAACTCGCCAAGTTCTTTCCTAACTGGACATATTCCAGAACTTTCCCAAAAAATCATTTTTAACTCCCATTGTCATCCTACATATCGAATTTCATTAAAATCGGTTAAGAAATCGCAGAGTTCCTTCCTAATTGGCCATATTCCAGAACTTTTCCAAAAATTCATTTTAAAATCCCATTTTCTTCCTACGTATCGAATTTCGTCAAAATTGGTTAAGAACTTGCCGAGTTCTTTCCTAATTGGCCATATTCCAGAACTTTCCTAAACAATCATTTTAAGTTTAAATCACATGTCGAAAAATTCTGTTTTGAAATATCTAGTGGTGTACCATATTTCGTTTTGTATCTTATCTTGTTTTGAATTATCCAATTTTGTAATATCCAGTTTTGTACCATATCTCGTTTTGTCAAATCCTATTTTGAAATATCCAGTTTTAAAATGTCCAGTTCTGAGCGGTTCCCGAATATAGTACACTTTAGTTAAAAATGGTTTTTAAAAGTTTATTCTATATTCATATATTTGGGATATGGGACATTTAAGAATAAAAGCACATTCATATGAAAGTGTTAAAGAAACTTGTACTATTTCACAGTAAAATGAGTTATAGGACAATTAAATACAAGTTTGTAGGACAAACAAATAAACAAATACAAATCTAAATTTGAAAACTATACAAAATATGACAGTTCTGATTAGAGATTCTGAAAGAGCGCAGTTGAATTAGTAGGAATACATTCATAACGCATTTTCGGAAAAAGTGGTCTATAGGACACTTTAATACTAACACGGCGAGATTTTGAAATTTTTTTTTATTATGAAGGTTTGAGTCTTCGGTTTAATAATAAAAAAAGCTTCGTTCATGTGGCTCCCTTTGCTGG